>OZ024866.1:32715811-32720811 GCA_964017155.1 Oasisia sp. SBJ-2009 | reverse complement strand
GTGCGCTTGCGCTTGCGCTTGCGCGTGCGCGTGTGCGTGTGTCTGCGTATGTGTGTATGTGTGCTTGTGTGCCTGTGTGTGTGCGCGCGTGCGCTCGTGCGTGCGTGTGTGTATATGTGTATGTGTGTGCGTGTGTGCGTGTCTGTGTCTGTCTGTCTTTCTGTCTGTGCTGTTATAGGTCTTTCCATCATGACACTAACACGTGTGTTTTGTGTCAGCGACTGTCAGTCAAAAAACAAACATCGGCGGAATGCCTCTAACTTTACACAGCCCAGATCGACATAACACACGTCCTCGTACACTTATTTTAATTCATCCAGCCTTCGAACCAGTTTGGTAGACAGCTGTTTCGCTAGGAATGTCTACATACTTATTGTTCCAGCCCACACCAATATAAATTCTTCCGCTATGAGATAAGTATTGCTGTTTCGATGATTTCCGCATCATTTCAGTGCACCTCGTGTCTAGGTATGCCTGTATGTACGCGTGCCACGACACCACGCCGACACGCGTGTCTGTCTCGTCTGTCTCTGACATACAGGGCACGCCCACGGCTCTGACAATTTCGTTTTCGTTAAAAAAACACCCACCAAATCAGACAGTGCATCTCCCTGACTGTTCCCTAAGGCAGGGTCTGGGTTCAGCGCGTGACCTGATATCAAACATCTGGACACACTTAGCCGTGTACAAGCACGCGGTGTTACATGTCGTGACGTTGAAATGCGTCATTGAATTTGCGTCAAATGCTACAATCCCTCGGGAATAGAAACATGTGGTACTCTTTCCCTACCAAGCGTTGTCAGACGGCATGCTTGTGTTCGGAAGAAGAGTGCCCTCCTCTGTTGACAGTGATGATGATACTAGTGATACTCATGATGATACTGGTAATTATAGTGATAATGATAGCAGCGATGATGATGATGATGATGATAATAATAATAATAGTCAAGTCTCGTTTAACCAGTTTTCAATAATCCGGTTGTTTCACTAATTGGCACGTTTCGTTTATCCGACCTGAAACCTTGGGAACCAAAGTGTGCAGATACACGAGCCATGATTGTAATAATAATGATAACAATGATAATGATAATGATAATGATAATGATAATGATAATGATAATGATAATGATAATGATAATGATAATGATAATGATAATGATAATGATAATGATAATGATAATGATAATGATAATGATAATGATAATGATAATGATAATGATAATGATAATGATAATGATAATGATAATGATAATGATAATGATAATGATAATGATAATGATAATGATAATGATAATGACGACGATGACGACGATGACGACGATGACGACGATGACGACGACGACGACGACGACGACGATGACGACGATGACGACGATGACGACGATGACGACGATGACGACGATGACGACGATGACGACGATGACGACGATGACGACGATGACGACGACGATAATAACAACAAAATAAGGTGATTAATTTTGCTCTTAGGTCTTTGCAAACTTAGTTCAGAGGACAATCAAAACACTGGTCTGTTTTAAAATCGATTATCGGTATTAACGTTGTCAGCAGACGGATATAAATGTTCTTATATAGCGCAATATCCAATCGCCAAGATTGCTCAAAGCGCCTTTCACTTTACTCCTGTCTTTATTCCAAGAAGGAGACTCAACCTTGGTGACACCCTAGCCCCAGTGGTGGTATTACTTCTAGGAACAAAAGTAAATCAGATGACCAGATTAAATTCGGCTTAAATGTAAGATATCTTACAGGAGAGAGAACATTGAATAATTATAATATGATAGTCGCTAAAATATCGTGTAGGTAACTTTAAAATGACACAGTATCAGACTAGAAGCCAAAGCTGAGAACTAACGAGCGGCACCTAGTGAGAAATGCTCACAGAAACAGGGGTCATATAAAATTATCACTATGTTTTCATATCGCGTACTCGTGGATGTGAAATAATAACCGGTCCACGCGACTACGATTGTGACGTCGACTGCCACGCAACCGACGCCCGGACGCCGCCATAACGTTATTCATACCTCGTAAGCGTTGCTAATGCCGCGCCCACTGCCGGCTGATCCACTTCCGCCCGGTTAATTGACTAGCTAATCCAGCGGGGAGGGATTACCTGGCTCAGTCCTGCAAGCCGTTTTTGGCGACGGACGCTTGGCCCGTCAGTGGGCCGAGGACAGGCCCCAATCGGTCACGACGTTCACGGGAAGTGATCAATCATCTTCGGCCGACCGGAGAGCCGGAGATCTGTCGTAAGTTTTGCCGCCTCTGACTAAGTTGAGATTCGTCAGATCCTCACGCGTAACTGTGTTGACGGATGCAATGACAACCCCCGATACGTCGGATGGCTTATCGGGCCTACGACGCGCTGGGCGGTGTTTGTGGAGGCCGTAATAAGTAAACCAACAGTCGTAAGACCACCCACGGAGAAATGGGGGAGGGTGGGTGGTATAAATTACATTCAGGTTAAGATTGAGATCGAGATATCGAAAATGCATCATCTAGGGGTGGGGTGAAAGAAAGCACCAGGGGTACACTGCAGGGGGTATGTTATCGGTGTTATAGGTATTGTGTATGTGCCGGTTTCACGGTTCGTGTTTTTATCGAGACGGTCTTTATAAAAAAATCGCTATTCAAAGTTATACTTTGTGATTCTTGATGCTCTAACCAGGTGTATACGTGTGTAAAAAAGTGTTAGGTAAGTTCTTATATAGCGCAGTATCCAGTCTCCAGGACTGCTCAAAGCGCTTTACTTTTACACTCTCAACTTCTCTGGGAAGCATCCAGCCACGCTGCAATTAATGCGCGAACGTTGCTCGTACAAATATCCACCACTGTCTATTGCCAGATACTCATTCACAGCTGAGTGAACTGGAGCATTAAAACATTTGTCCAATATGTCACACTGCAGCACAGGATTCGAACCCGGATTCTCTTTGTTGAGAGTCCGAAGCGTTACCCATGAGCCACTGCGTTCTACTAACCAACTGACCTTCGCTTCACACACTACCCACCTGTAAGCGCAGTGTCCCCAGGGAACGTGTAAACGACTGGGAGAGTAAAGAGGATGGAGTGATCAAAGGAGCGGGTGCGGGCGTTTGCGCGTGCGCGTGCGCGTGCGCGTGCGCGTGCGCGTGCGCGTGCGCGTGCGCGTGCGCGTGCGCGTGCGCGTGCGCGTGCGCGTGCGCGTGCGCGTGCGCGTGCGCGTGCGCGGACAGGCAAGCAAGCAAGCAGGAAGTCAGGAAGGCAGGCGAAGCTGAAGAGGACAATAGTAACGATGATGACAGAGGCAGAAACAGAAACAGGCGGGCTGGAAAGATAGAGATGGATCGACCACGTCGTTTTCCAGCGAACACGAGCGTAACATTGTAACCGGATAGATATAAAAAGTCGTTGGAATGATCAAGTGCTGACGTTTGGTCGATGGATCACCGTGCGCGCGCACGCGACGTGACAGGTCGTGAGATAGCGGCCTGCCACAGATATGGCCGTGTGCATGCATGTCAACTGAAAATGTCAAATAGTCCGAACGTATTCAGAAGCGTGTTGTGCTTGAGCAGTAATATATATTCAGTATGACTTGATTAGTTGTTTTCCAGACGTTGGCGTGACCAGGAGTGGCACTGGAGAACTTTGGTCTACGTTGATATAGGACAAACTATGCACGTTGACCATGTCGGTCTTTTCGGCCATTTAAAGACGCGTGGCTGTGTATCTTTCGTTTTATGTATAAACGATAATAATAATAATTACAATAACAAACAATAACAACAATAACAATATAAATAATAATAACAATAAAAATAATAATAATAACATCAATAATAATAACTAATGATAATAACAATAACAGTAAGATAAATAAGAACAACAATAATAACAACAATCGCACTACTGCTACTAATAATAATAATAATAATAGCAATAATAATAATAATGACATAACGTCATTTTTATTAGAATAAATATGTTGATGGAACAATGCCCACCAAATTTCGTTTTAGTAAGACATAAATTCAATTGTATACAACATTAAGTTATTCTAATCCAGCTCCAATCTCCACATTGCGAAGGCGGTTGGTTTAATTGCAAAACCTTTGATGATCAACGTGTGCACGTGATTCCCTCATTCATCACGACTGATTATGCTAACTTCCGGGTAATGATTACAACCCTCCGTGATTCAGGGTAACGGATGGACCAAGACGTCTTGATTAACCACAGCCCCGTGTCTAACGTGCTGTACTTATTCAAGACAACAGAAGGTGTCGTTGCCGCGAAATTATCAGCTCCCGTGTCAGACCGCAATTGTTTAGCGTAGCCCGTCTGTGTGTGGGTTTAATCACAGAAGGTCTGAGGCGCCCCCGTCTGTCTATACAGTGGCATCCTTCGCGCAGTGGACAGTCTGGATGTTGTTGCCGTCTTTCTGGTTGGTGTATCGACAGCATTTTACACCGAACACAGAACAACCAGTATCAATGTTCATCATGTCGACGTCCATTCTTGGCAAGAAAAAGAGAGGAACACTGAAGAAAATACACACCGAATTGATGTATGAAATAAGTACGAATGAACATACGGATGCAGCTCTTCCATACATCGACACTGACAGACCAATGATAACGATGAAGACGATGATGGCAACGACTATAACGACGATAACGACGTCGATGGAAATAAGTACGATGAATTTACAAAGTCTAGTATAACAATGATACATGGAATACCTTACCGACTTGTTAACAAACCTCTTCGTTTTCTATACATTTTGTCCGATCTGCAAACACCGGTTAAAAGTGTATTTCAAGGGGGTGCACGGTACCCCTTCTTCCGACTAGACTAGTAGGTCCATATTCACGCCGCTACATCAACGGGGGGGGGGGGGGGGGTATCCAGCAAAGTTGCGTGTTCCGTCCTCATCTCGTCTCCATCCGTATAACACCAGCTGCCAAGTTCATATGCAAGAACAACGTGATGTCTCA
>OZ024866.1:32710811-32713311 GCA_964017155.1 Oasisia sp. SBJ-2009 | reverse complement strand
TGGACAGATAAATAGATAGATAGATAGGTAGATAGATCCGATGTGACTTAGTCTACTCAACTCAAGTTAATAATGTGATATTGTTATGTCAAACTACTTTACTACGGGGAGCACCTGGTTAGACTTCGTCTACTCAACATCCAGGGTTGAGCATCATACGACTAAGAAGAAGAAGAAGAAGAAGAAGAAGAAGAAGAAGAAGAAGAAGAAGAAGAAGAAGAAGAAGAAGAAGAAGAAGAAGAAGAAGAAGAAGAAGAAGAAGAAGAAGAGAAGAAGAAGAAGAAGAGAAGAAGAAGAAGAAGAAGAAGAGAAGAAGAAGAAGAAGAAGAAGAAGAAGAAGAAGAAGAAGAAGAAGAAGAAGAAGAAGAAGAAGAAGAAGAAGAAGAAGAAGAAGAAGAAGAAGAAGAAGAAGAAGAAGAAGAAGAAGAAGAAGAAGAAGAAGAAGAAGAAAAGGAAGAAGAAGAAGAAGAAGAAGAAGAAGAAGAAGAAGAAGAAGAAGAAGAAGAAGAAGAAGAAGAAGAAGAAGAAGAAGAAGAAGAAGAAGAAGAAGAAAGAAGAAGAAGAAGAAGAAGAAGAAGAAGAGAAGAAGAAGAAGAAGAAGAAGAAGAAGAAGAAGAAGAAGAAGAAGAAGAAGAAGAAGAGAAGAAGAAGAAGAAGAAGAAGAAGAAGAAGAAGAAGAAGAAGAAGAAGAAGAAGAAGAAGAAGAAGAAGAAGAAGAAGAAGAAGAAGAAGAAGAAGAAGAAGAAGAAGAAGAAGAAGAAGAAGAAGAAGAAGAAGAAGAAGAAGAAGAAGAAGAAGAAGAAGAAGAAGAAGAAGAAGAAGAAGAAGAAGAAGAAGAAGAAGAAGAAGAAGAAGAAGAAGAAGAAGAAGAAGAAGAAGAAGAAGAAGAAGAAGAAGAAGAAGAAGAAGAAGAAGAAGAAGAAGAAGAAGAAGAAGAAGAAGAAGAAGAAGAAGTAGTGGTAGTAGTAGTAGTAGTTGTAATAATAGTAGTAATAGTAGCAATACTAGTAGTAATGACTTCTATATCTTCGAAAATCAAGTACACTGACGCGACAAATCCAAGATATTAAGCAATCTCGTTATCGTGAACAATGCGAGAGTGGTCGACGTATGGATGGAAGTGCTAGGAAACTAAGAAGGGTAGGCAGCCAGCGAAACTTAAACTATATTTCCCTCTAATTTAACACTGGCACTGCACTGCCTTTTGCGAGAGGGTTATCTGTTGACGTCATCACTCGGTTGACCCGCGTATCGAAGCAGAAACAACAGCAGGAGCACTACACGTGGGGCACTCTCACGTGGTTGTTCGCTAACAGCAGCTGTTCCCGTAAGCCAATCAAACAGCCGTCTTTGTGAAGTACCTGGAATCGACGCGGTACTTTCGATCGGGAACAACTACAGAAACCTTATTGAGATAATCCGTTCTGAGGCAACAGGGTCACCCACTGGCGTTATAGTTAACATGTTTTCGTCTTCTTTTGGGACAATGAAACGAGACAAATTCATTCGGGGAACACTTTCACTAACATTCTTGCGCATTCAAAAGCTCGGTTTTTATCGAGTTTAATCGTGTGCTAAGGCCATGTATATATATATATATATATATATATATATATATATATATATATATATATATATATATATATTATGTATATATATATATATATATATATATATATGTACATACATATATACATATATATATACATATATATATATATATATATATATATATATATATATATATAATGTGTAATTGTATACGATATATATTTATGTATATGCATATTATATGATCAAACGCATAACATCGCTTGTTTGACATGGAACTGTAGGGAACTAAGCCAATACTAGTAAATTAAAAACAGTATTGTTGACTTATGTATACGTCTCATAGTTCGTAACGGAATAATCGGAATAATATGACATGTTTTGGTACACTACTAAGCTATACAGACGTGAATATGTCATATATATATATATATATATATATATATATATATATATATATATATATATATATATATATATATGTGTGTGTGTGTGTGTGTGTGTGTGTGTGTGTGTGTGTGTGTGCACATATTAAAATTAACTATGCGTTTTCCGATGTTCTCGTCATGTTGCGTCAAGTCAACAAATTTTAATAGCATATCGCTTATTTATACATGCATGCTATAAGTCTTGGCACATTTCGCAAATCCTGCCCTGTTTTATTGAAACAGTCCCCGGATGTTCGCCTGCATTTGTTCATAGCACGTTCGAATTGATTTTAGTTTATTTATACGACAGTGTGTCGTCTGGGTTCTATAGCGTTATAATGGAGCCACACGATGTTTTGCTTTTCCAAAGAACAACTGTGGCCTGACTTCTTCCTGTATCAATTGAGTTCCTCTCGGGTCTTGAGTGTTCCCAGAAAGAATCCACTTATTCCAGTGCCTGGAATAGCGCCCACTGACGCAATGACTTCGATATAGACGTTCGGATAATCGAACGTAGCAAA
>OZ024866.1:32688311-32705811 GCA_964017155.1 Oasisia sp. SBJ-2009 | reverse complement strand
GGCTACTTGCAAAGTTTTCTGGGTTAACATGGCGCTACATAGCGCGAAATATTAAAATGTACTCAACATTGACAAGTGCAACTGCGACGACAGCTGTAAAATTGAGTTTGATTATATATGGCACAGGCAAGACACAGTTACGTTACACAACCCGGCAATCCAACCACAATGCAATCAAATATGTTTTGCAATACATTACTCGGTTTATATTTACATTTCGAACGAAATTATCCCCACAATTCGATATCAGCACTGCCGCAAAAACTGGCGATCCCGTAGAGATCAATGAATTGCATTTCTGTTATATGATAGTCAGAAAATGTTGTCTTGTCATATCCACATCGCCCACTTCAAGGCTATTGGGGTTAAGAATCAAACTGACACGTATTTATTTCTGTTATTTTATTTATTAGATCAATTTCGCCTCAAACAGCCGAACAGTTCTTGGATAATGTTGCAAGTCATATAGGTACTAGGTACATTGGGATGAGTGCAAATTGATGGCAGCTGTGGCAGGTATATGTTGAACCACGGGTTTGTAAATTGTCGGATGGGTAACAGTGGTGGCTGCATAACGGATGGGTTTGTTGTCACGTCTGGTAAGAAAAAGTCTGCATAGAAGAACAATTTACAGGAACAATGCTTCAAACTTGCTTTTAACTCTCCTTTTTTGTCTCCTAAAATCCTGGAAAATGCGCCATTTTTACAGCTAAAATCCCCTTTGAAACATTGCCATCCCAATGAATATTCCTTTAAAAAAAAACCTTGCTAGGCTACGCCACGTAAACAGTGAATTGTGCCAGTGCGGTACTTGCTGACCCGGCTCTACAAGATGGTACGGTTTAAGCCGTGCCAACGTGTGAATGTAGATTGGTCAAGCCTTATGGCGTGGGAGATAGAGAGATTGATCACTTGGCCGTGGGGTCTGTCTACTGTGGAAGGACTTGATTGAGAAGACGCCGTTGATTGCCGTCATTCGCGATGTGTCTGCCGCCCGGTGTTAAACAGGCAGTGCAAGGTTGTTTGTTTTATAAGCCCCGCCGCTGACGCAAGTGTTGGTTCCATCCAAACTGTTTACTTAAGCTACATGCAGTCCGTTGTAATTACAATGCAGTTGTTCATAATCTGGACATTTTGTTTATATTTCGAGGAAGACAAACGCAATTCTAGAACAATATTTAGGATGTATTGAACAGAAAATATAGCGCGCAATATACATTCATTGCAACGATGCAGATAGAATCAGCGAATCTGCAGCTGTGACGATATACGGGTGCTGTTGTAGCGGCTGCTGTTTAGTTAGTTCGTTAATTAGTTATTGCTGTTGATTCGTTAGTTTGTTAGTTAGAGTTAATTTGTTAGTTGACACTTTTAATAAATTTGTTTGTTGATTATTTGGTAGTGTATGAATAAGTGCAGTGAAGAGACGACGTGAATGCAGGGGTGTGGATTAGTGATCGATCAAGGAAGAATGAGGGAGAGAGAGATGGAGAAAAGATGGAGGGAATGCGGGAATACAGAGAGATAGACAGTGAGGGGACGGGGACGGGGACGGGGACGGGGACGGGGACGGGGACGGGGACGGGGACGGGGACGGGGACGGGGACGGGGACGGGGACGGGGACGGGGACGGGGACGGGGACGGGGACGGGGACGGGGACGGGGACGGGGACGGGGACGGGGACGGGGACGGGGACGGGGACGGGGACGGGGACGGGGACGGGGACGGGGACGGGGACGGGGACGGGGACGGGGACGGGGACGGGGACGGGGACGGGGACGGGGACGGGGACGGGGACGGGGACGGGGACGGGGACGGGGACGGGGACGGGGACGGGGACGGGGACGGGGACGGGGACGGGGACGGGGACGGGGACGGGGACGGGGACGGGGACGGGGACGGGGACGGGGACGGGGACGGGGACGGGGACGGGGACGGGGACGGGGACGGGGACGGGGACGGGGACGGGGACGGGGACGGGGACGGGGACGGGGACGGGGACGGGGACGGGGACGGGGACGGGGACGGGGACGGGGACGGGGACGGGGACGGGGACGGGGACGGGGACGGGGACGGGGACGGGGACGGGGACGGGGACGGGGACGGGGACGGGGACGGGGACGGGGACGGGGACGGGGACGGGGACGGGGACGGGGACGGGGACGGGGACGGGGACGGGGACGGGGACGGGGACGGGGACGGGGACGGGGACGGGGACGGGGACGGGGACGGGGACGGGGACGGGGACGGGGACGGGGACGGGGACGGGGACGGGGACGGGGACGGGGACGGGGACGGGGACGGGGACGGGGACGGGGACGGGGACGGGGACGGGGACGGGGACGGGGACGGGGACGGGGACGGGGACGGGGACGGGGACGGGGACGGGGACGGGGACGGGGACGGGGACGGGGACGGGGACGGGGACGGGGACGGGGACGGGGACGGGGACGGGGACGGGGACGGGGACGGGGACGGGGACGGGGACGGGGACGGGGACGGGGACGGGGACGGGGACGGGGACGGGGACGGGGACGGGGACGGGGACGGGGACGGGGACGGGGACGGGGACGGGGACGGGGACGGGGACGGGGACGGGGACGGGGACGGGGACGGGGACGGGGACGGGGACGGGGACGGGGACGGGGACGGGGACGGGGACGGGGACGGGGACGGGGACGGGGACGGGGACGGGGACGGGGACGGGGACGGGGACGGGGACGGGGACGGGGACGGGGACGGGGACGGGGACGGGGACGGGGACGGGGACGGGGACGGGGACGGGGACGGGGACGGGGACGGGGACGGGGACGGGGACGGGGACGGGGACGGGGACGGGGACGGGGACGGGGACGGGGACGGGGACGGGGACGGGGACGGGGACGGGGACGGGGACGGGGACGGATTAAGTCATTCCATTACTGTGACAAACAAAATTGTTATGCTTTGGAGATTGACTGCTTAATTTAAAGAATATAAGCGATTAATCGGTGAGATTCGGATACATGTAGACATAAAATAGAACACTGATCTATTTTTGAACGGATTTATGACGTCGTTTCTCGGTTATTAATATCATAAATAATAACTTTTCCAGAAACTATATATGCTGTCATTAATGTGGGTACGCAATCGTTTTTCTGTATCATACCTACATTACATTTTAACAGACATATTGATACTTTTATAACCAGCTATGTAATCAGATGCCATATTGGCTGCGGGTTGCATGCAGAAATTTCCGGAGAACGATGTGAAGTGGCTGGGATGATACATGCAAGCGGAAATTGAGTACATTTGAGTCCATGTAAGACGAGAGTAACACATACTCAACCAACGTGATTGTTCCAAGAAATAATGCTTTAGCACGTAATTAATTCTAGACCTACACCTACGGGCTTAGCCTTGACAATCTGCCTCCTACATACAATCCAATACCACGACATGCCCCTGACTTATTCCGATAAGACTGTGTCAATCATACAGACGGAACTCACCTGAAAAATATTCCATCTCAATAATGGAAATAAAGCTATCATTGAGCGTAGATGTTTGCATCGTTAAAACGAAATAGAAGAACACTGTTATAGTGAAAGCCTGGTGAATGCAGCCGGGTGGTAAATTGCTGTCACTGTGAACTTAGGTGCACATGCCGATTTCGTTGGTAGTTAGATTAGCCACTTTGCACGGCCATCTATAACAGTGTTAGGAGGCGTGATTTGATATAATGTGTCGTTGGCAACAATGCAATATCAGAATCGCTCTTGGTCGTGTCGATGTGTGGGTTAATGTTGTCAGAAGTACGTGCGTGTGCACAAATCCCTGAACAGTAGTGGAGTATAATAGCAAAGTATTCGTGCCACCTCTTCCAAGGTCCTTGTATCATATTATCACCTACTATTGCCTGCCTGTATGTCTGTCCGTCTCTCGCCTACACACACACACACACACACACACACACACACACACACACACACACACGCACACGCACGCACGCACACACACACGCATGCGTGTGTGCGTGTGTGCGTGTGTGCGTGTGTGCGTGTGTGCGTGTGTGCGTGTGTGCGTGTGTGCGTGTGTGCGTGTGTGCGTGTGTGCGTGTGTGCGTGTGTGCGTGTGTGCGTGTGTGCGTGTGTGCGTGTGTGCGTGTGTGCGTGTGTGCGTGTGTGCGTGTGTGCGTGTGTGCGTGTGTGCGTGTGTGCGTGTGTGCGTGTGTGCGTGTGTGCGTGTGTGCGTGTGTGCGTGTGTGCGTGTGTGCGTGTGTGCGTGTGTGCGTGTGTGCGTGTGTGCGTGTGTGCGTGTGTGCGTGTGTGCGTGTGTGCGTGTGTGCGTGTGTGCGTGTGTGCGTGTGTGCGTGTGTGCGTGTGTGCGTGTGTGCGTGTGTGCGTGTGTGCGTGTGTGCGTGTGTGCGTGTGTGCGTGTGTGCGTGTGTGCGTGTGTGCGTGTGTGCGTGTGTGCGTGTGTGCGTGTGTGCGTGTGTGCGTGAGTGCGTGTGTGCGTGTGTGCGTGTGTGCGTGTGTGCGTGTGTGCGTGTGTGCGTGTGTGCGCGTGTGCGCGTGTGAGTGTGTGCGTGTGTGCGTGTGTGCGTGTGTACGTGTGTGCGTGTGTGTGTGCGTGCGTGCGTGCGTGTGTGCGTGCGTGCGTGTGTGCGTGTGTGCGTGTGTGCGTGTGCGCGTGCGCGCGTGCGCGTGTGGGTGTGCGAACCAGTTCATATCGAATGTGTCCTGCTTAATACATCATATTCAGTGTGCACTTTTAAACCGTTAACACTGCAAATGATACTCCGCACACGGCTGTCACCGTAGCGTCATCATACTTATTTTATTACAAAGAACTATTATCATAAACGAGCTGACAAGATCAGTTGAATAGAAGTTCTACGTCGCAGTGGGACGAGGTGATGTAGGTCGTCCATCGATCAGACTGCTTCTCTGTTGCGGTAGAAACAATATTCGTGCAGTCGAGTGGTTTGCGTGACGCGCCTCGCGGAACAACGGCGATTAGGGAGACGGGCATTGATTTCACGGATGTGCTAACTCTGATAACGGTTGAAACGGATCCCTTCTCCGCACGAGGTTATTGCGCCATGATCATCAAAGGCCAGTGTGCGCCAAGGCACCAGTATAGTGGAGACATAACCTAGTCTGTTTGGCGTGTAGATCTAGACAGTGGGACTGACTGATAACACTCTGACAGATTTGGCAAGCGGATGTACAGAGTCGGATTGAATCACAGTATTCTTGTCAGGTTTGGCGCATATTCGTGGACAATCCTGCGTTCAATTAAATATTCCGTGTGCCACTATACAGTTGTATATGTTGCTCACTTTCCTAGAACATAATATATGTTGCTAAGCTACCACATTAGTTGCAAAAACCTGTTCTACATACTCAGTATTTCCTTTTGTATCGTTAAAACAGCTGTAAAGGAATGTAACACTATGATATCTGCACATTTTAGCTTTTTGCCATCTATACTGATAACGGTTACATGTGTGAAATACATTACCATTGATGTATGACATCTTGCAATCATAAATATTAGTGTATGACATCTTGTAATCATTACTTTTGGTGTATGACAAACTTGAAATATCATTCATTACCATTGGTGTATGGCATCTTGTAAATCATTACTGTTGGTGTATGGCATCTTATAAATCATTACTTGTAAATACAATCTTTCCGCGTGCTGGTCGCTCTTTAGAAACTGTGCCATACGTTTTTGTCACAAAGAAACAAACTACCTCTTGGCAAAAATTGTGAACCTCGTACGTAGTTTCGGTTGATAACACGTTTGACGTCATATAGTAAAGCACCGTTGTGCACCGTCTTTTATATATTACCCGAAATACATAGCGCGCCAACAAACTACCAACTCGTGCGCTTTAATTATACTTGCGCCATAGACATCACTACATATTACAGTCTATTATTATAATAGTTTAAGTCAAACGTATTTCTGAAAATAATGTCATTGTCGAAACTCCATTTCCGTCGAGAAGTCAACCGTCTGCTTTGGTATCACCCACTGCCTGAGTGATATTACTATTGTAGCTTCTCAGTATAATCGCGATCTTTTTTAAGATCTGCTATGACGTACCATTTTAGACTAGTAAGTATAATTTGCTATTGTCCAAATCACTATAGATTCGGCCTTTGAAATATATACTTTGTGGTTTACAGCGTGCTACGCACACGCACAAGCACACGCGCACGCGCACGCGCACGCGCACGCGCACGCGCACGCACACACACACACACACATACGCACGCACGCACGCACGTACACACACAACCCATTTCACAAAATATATCATAATACTAATAGGCGTTTAATATGCCAGCTACCACTCTGTTTGGCTTGGTACAAGTTGTGACGTAACATGCACCATCGTACGTAAGATGCCACAACGCAATACCAGACTCACTGCGTGTACGCCCAAGGCGAGTCTGTGAAATGAAACATCCGTTACTCCGGGCTCAGTGCACTTATGCAAACGGCATCATATCTGCCCCGGGTTTTGCATAGTGCATAACTATTAGGTCTGGCTATTCAGTAAGGGGTTTTGTAAATATAAAATAGTTCCATAATCCAAAATTGTTTGGATAGGATCGATGACACCACGCACCCCTCATAACACAATTAGAAAGGCCAATACATTGACATGTATCAAGTGGCGTAGCTGCGTAATTAATTACACTGTGTATTATATAGACAGTGTCAACATTGTTTCAATTGAAAATAGTCGTTAGAACATATTACACGTCAGTAAACTACACCTGGTTTATTGTCAAGAAATAATCACACATCTCAGGAATAGCTAAAACGTACATTAAGAGCAAAATGTATCTACATTTGTTGTTCCCTGTGGTGTACTAAATTTATTTTTTCCATTAAAACATCCAAATGGATCCTTCAACCATCCATCCACATCCAAATTAGTTTGGGATTATTCGATTTTTTATATTTACAAAGCCACTATCGTAAGCAATATAATTGGGATTAACTAGACCATGTACCACGTATTTTCATATGCGCAGTTAGTTTAATATGAGTTGTTTTCATATTGTTGACACTGATTGAGAAATTGGATAACTTACGGAAGCGTATATAACTTTACGTTTATGTATGACATTTTTGTTCATTCTCGCTAAATGACATATTCGCTAGACGAATATAATTAAAGCCCCTAATGTATTAGCTTGGCCGATGTCTTGCATCATCACTAAATAACACATGTCATAATGACTATTCGATTAGGACAGTATCGCGAAAAGAGTCTAAAATTGGACTATAGCAAATATTACATTATGGGTGGACCTTTAAATAGACGTATTACCTGGTTATCTGCGATGTTGATAGTTGACCCCACGTCATAAATCATGGTAGAAATGCAATAACGCGTGTAATGTCAATGAGTTGCCGGATGTCGGCAAACATGATGTGTTCGTTATTTGGAACATCGGCGCAAAGGTATAGGTAATAACGGTTTAAGATAATGGCACGACAATGTCACAATTTATGTATTCCGTTAATTATTTAAATGCGATATTTGCACATGTCTGACAAGTGGGTTCTTGCTCTTCAAATGTTAGACTCATCTCGCGAAATATGTCCCTGTCTAGTAGTCATTATGACAAATGCTATTTAGTTTTGATAAAAATACTCACTACTGATTTATTCAGAAACATATGATAACTATTGACAGTAAATGTTTACACTGTATCTTATATATGTTGAAGAGTAAACAAAAACGTGTATAGGCACGAATGATGATACTGATGCTAATGTTGAGAAAGTGTCAATAATACTCAAAATACACGCTCTGTGATATTTTTCATCCAGAAGGTAAATCGTGCTCCCAAAAACGCCTAAGCAATGTTTGAGAAAGGAATAGCTGATGAACAACAGAATTTCCACTTGCTCAGAATGAGACTTGGCGGCCTCGGCTTAGATCGTGCTAACACATAATAATTACACGCATAAATGTGTGCCCGCTGAGTGCTATGCGTCCCGAATAAGATCATGTAGACGTTAGACGAAGTTATTGTCAATAAAACCGACGTTTATAGCACGCACCGGACAACAGATTTGTGAGACGCTTTGCATGGTCCACATATTATGCCATGCGCAGTAAAGCCGGAAGTCGCGTTCCTTTGTTGACACCATTGGTAGGTCGTAAGAAATAACTGGATTATAGAGCTGTATTTGGATATGTATCTATCAGGCACAGGGAGCCTTCAATGCATTCTATACCGCTGTCAGGACTCGAAAATAACTTTAACATGTTTCCGTAACACTGTAATAAATAGTTGTCAACTGTTACGGCAGCGGTTTGTAACGTCTTTTGGTCACGACCCAAATTCCCGTCGTGGGACTTGTTAGGCAACCCGTGTACATCGAAGTGGCATTTTCAATAACTTAAATATTAAGAACTGCTGCGACAAATTATGAAATATATATATAGTATAAAATAACGAGGTATAACATAGAAGAATGAGAACACCTGCTAGACTCGCTTGCTATAAGAAACAATGACCAGAGAACTACACGACAGCTAATCAGTGCTATTAATGATAACATTGATACAGGTTTATTTGCCATTTTCAACAGGCAAGTACATTTCTTGTTAAATAGGAATGTGTTCTGGCGTTCAGTATGTACAATAAAATGAAATATGAAAAATTAATTTATACTATATATAAAATATTATTTAAAATGATCAATACAAAATCATTAGTTTGATCTAATACATAAATAATATATCTCATATGTCCTATAAAATGATAAATTATCTATTTAAAAATAATTATGTTAAGTTAGTAAATAAATAAATACATGTATCTAAAATCTCCTTTCAAATTATAAATGATCTATTAAAATATTATGCTAAGCTAATACATAAATAAATATTATAATAATATGTCTAAACTGTATTTAAAAATAAAAATAGATATTTAAAATAAAATGCGTCCAAATTATAAAAATATTATAAAAAATATATTAAAAATGTATTAAAAGAAACAAAAAATTACAATTACATTTAACAGTATACTTAACATTATACTACGATTGTTAATCCGGGCAGATACTGTTTGAACTGATGCCACTCCGGTAGGAAACTTTTGATGGCAAGTGGCACGAACAAGAAGAACAACCAAGACAAATCCCATTGTCTCTGGAGACCCTTGCCGTCCGCTCAACATAGCTTGGAAACCCAGTTCTGACCTGCGATCCAGGGGTGAAAGACCGCTGTCTTACGCTTTAGCTACACTTCGCAGAACAACAAACATTCCTTGCAGTTGTATTCGTCTTGATGAAACTAAACGACTGACGTTTGTGAAGTTGTTCGGCGGGTGAGTGAGATGGCTCAGGGCTACGGTTAGAGTGTTCGATTCTTGCCCTGTTGTGTTAAACCTGCGACAAGTTCGTTCAGCTGTGTAAATAAGTACCTGGCAGCAGGCAGTGGTGAATATCTTCATATGAATAGTTTTCGTTCATTAATTGCAACGTGGCTGAACGCTTCTTAGAGAAGTCGAAATTGTATTCGATTGGTCAGTTATGCCAGACATTAAACTGTAAAGCGCTTTGGTCAGTCCTGAGATCTTCATACTGCGCCATATGTATATATATATATATATATATATATATATATATATATATATATATATATATATATATATATATATATTCCACCTTTCTTAAATGACAGTGATGGGTGAATTAAATATGTTTTCTCTTCCTCGATTTTGTTATGATAATATTTTTACAATGGTCTTAAGACTACCATACGTATATCTAAGGAACACATTGTGTATTCTGAGCCCGGGACTGGT
Source organism: Oasisia sp. SBJ-2009 (assembly GCA_964017155.1). Lineage (NCBI taxonomy): Eukaryota > Metazoa > Annelida > Polychaeta > Sabellida > Siboglinidae > Oasisia > Oasisia sp. SBJ-2009. Next base: position 32,695,968 of record OZ024866.1, on the reverse strand, counting down.
TTAACCGCGAAACTATTTGGAGTCGCGACGTTCCGACATTTAAGACATAGTTCAGCAAATTGTGTTCAAATAATGACCACATTGCCGGTTAGCGAAACAGACAAACACCGGTGTATAAAAACAAACCCGAGCTGCCACTATACGACGTAGTTACCTCTGCGATGTCAGCTGTTTCGCCAACTGCGAGACGCCATACATATCTCGAATACGTCGATACTGTAAAACACGACGGCTCCATCACTAGACACTTGCTGAGTACAGCCAGCATCGACGTCTCAAGGATCCGATGACGTCATCGGCCAGGCACGGTTAGCAGAGATAGCGCTGAAGCCGGTTCGAATACACGACAACGACTGAAGCCAGTTATACTCTTGTCGCTTTCTTTTCAACAAGTTTTGCCTTTCTCTATCGTATCGATGTCCGTCTAACACGTCAAGGATGACTTCTGCTGTTCGCGTGAGCACCTATATGCCCCACTCGCTTCTGTGGTACACAGCGAGCAACATGAAGATGAGCCGTTAAAATATGACGAATATTGAATATCAATTAAAACTACTTGAAAATAATAACTTATCTGCATAATAGTTCCCACCTTCTATACAATTTCGTGTATAATGGAGGTTTTTTCGTGTATAACGGAAGTGTTTTTTCATGTATAACGGAGGTAACTATCAATACACAGCGAGCAACACGAAGATTAACCGTTAAAGTATGACGAATATTTAATATCAATACGTAGACCCCCCTAAGTAAAGTAAAGGCAGTTCTTACATAGCGCAATATCCAATCCTCAGGACCGTTCAAAGCGCTTTACACTTTACTTCCCTGACAGACCTGTTCACTCAGACACCATCTCGGCTTCTCTGGGAAGCATCCAACCATATGCTACAATTAATGCGCGAAGGCTGCTCGTACACATATCCACCACTGTCTATAGCCAGGTACTCATTTCATTCAGCTGAGTGAACTGGAGCAATGTAGAGTGAAAAAACTTGCCCAAGGTTTTAACGCCGCAGCCAGGATTCGAACCCGGGTTCTCGGAGTCGAGAGTCCGAAGCTCTACCCCTGAGCCACTGCGCTCACCAATTGTGCAATTCTGTTGACAACACTCATGTTTCATGTAGAGTGTTGTTGATGTATCACATGACTTGTGTCAATATAATAAAGCAAGTTGAAAGTTCTCATCAGTAAATTCATAACTCATGCGTATGTTCTTCTTTAAATAACTAATCAGTTTGTATCGGAATAATTGAAGACACATTTCTGGAACGCGCTGGTATGTTTTTGAAAGATATCGAGCCAAGAACGTATCGTATTCTTCTTTTTATTATGTTTTCTCGACAACGATTGATCAAACCAAGGAAACGTCTCGCCACAGTCTCGGCACCGTACTTAGTGATGACATCAGACATGTCGAGGTACTCGATAAACACTCGCGATAATGCGCTGCGTCGTTTATACTGAAAGAGAGACACGACTGCGACATCGTGGGCTGACATGGCAATAGAGACGCGCAAGTGGTTCTCTTTTTCCGTCCGATGAAACATGTCTTAACGAGACCGTACACGACTCGTCCCCACTTCGTTGTCCGTAAACGTATTCACAGTCAAAAGTACTGCAACATGCAAACTACGGGAGTGAATTGTGCAGCTACAGACACGTAAACAGAACTCTACGATCTGCCTCGCAGCCGCCCCCTTTGTCCATACCGGCCTCACAGACTGTCACCCACGGTGATCACCGTTTCGCCGTCTGCTCGGCAGTTCTATCGTACAATTTGCCGCCTTTAATCAGGGTTGCCATAATAGTAAACAGTTTAAGACACAAGCTTTTTTGTAATTTAACTTTTAGTGTTTTAACTGTTCATGTTTAAATCAATTAATGCATTTAAAGTTCTTTTACTTTATTTATCTATTTTATTTGTTTATTTATTTTGTGTTCCTATTTGTCTAATTTTATCTTCATGTTTTTAGATACTGTATTTTAGGTTCTTTACGCATTTATTTTTAGGTATGTTTGTAAAGCGCCCGAGAGCAATTTTTAATTGATCGGGCGCTATATAAGTATTTTATTATTATTATTATTATTATTATCATTATTTTTAAATAATGACTTATCTGCAGAATAGTTCCCACCTTCTAGATGATTTTTTGTTGGGTGAGCACCTATAAAACAGGTATAACGGAGGTTTTTCGCTATGACAGTTACGCCCGTGTGCGAAAGAACACACAGTTTGTTCGAGTCGTTCAGCCCTATTTACTACACCTTACCCCTTCACGTACCAATTATATCAATCTTGTCAATAGTACATTCAATCTGATTGAATCTAATTGAATATAATCTAACTTAACCCTAAACCTAAGCTAACCCTAAACTTAAATATGTTTGTACATCGGAATAGCCATAATAGGGCATTTGGTCATGGAGGGGTAGCAAATAGTTATCGCCGTAGAGTCCGGACCATAAATAAAACTGGCAAAAAATAGCATAATAACAATATGGCGGCAGACAAGAACTGCGTGGGCCATAATCATCTCGATCTCTCAAGTGACTCAGATAGTTCAACAGCAACTCGTAACGTCGGCTGATGTCTGTATCGCTGAGAGTAAATGTTACTTGTCATAGCAAAGTGGGTATTGGTTTAAAAAATGGAACCATTAATATAGTTTATTATATTGACGGATTTCATAGGCGATAAACTGTAAAATGACACGACACTTATTTTGAAATGTTTTCAGTAGTTTTTGGTTTATTATTAAAAATTAAGCAAACGCTGTGAAAACGATGTTATAAAGAAAACTGCATGCTTAAACATTGAGCTATGAAATAATCAATGGAGAATGCAGCCACACAGTTAATATTGTCTAGATTTTGGATTATTGTGGATGAAAATAAACGGCACATGAGATGAGACAGCGAAGTATACGTGTCTCCAATGGCACAGAATAAATAACGGCACATAACCTAGACAACCTTTTTTTTAGGTGTGTTGCAATGCGACTTGATAAACGGTTTGCTGCGGTCAGCTACAGTGTCACGTGGTCACTTGCGTATTCCATGGATAGAGACAGTTGCTACAATCAGACGAACGAGATCAACACCCCCTCTTATTGCCTGCGTCCGCCCTCAGGGAGAAAAGGGAGACTGCTGAAGTAAGGGAGAAACACGTGCGACTTTAATATTAGATCTGCAATGAGGTTTCCGTGTTTTTGCTATTCGACATTAACACCATCAACCCCGACCTTCTACAAACATAAGAGTGTTCCGGAGTTTTACATACTCTGCATTTGCATTGCGTCCGTCGTGAGCTCATAAGACGGGAACACGGGGGAATTGTTGTAGGTTTTTTCAACCTCATCATTTCAATTGTTGTTATTCTCCTCTTGGAATCCCTGTTTCTGATTAATTTTCTTTTGCCTTTTTTGAGTTGCGGTTCATACGTATGGACCCGTCGCTGGCATACGCCGACGGACATTGATCTTTGGTGAAATCGTCGGACAGGCCATAGACAAATTGCGCTCCGAGGTTCGTTGAAATGTCAGCGGACCATTACATCTGTGGAGCGACTCCTTCATAGACACGACACGACGCAAGGTAATGCAATGCTGTCTAACAGATGCATCTGACGGACGCCGGATGAGGTGGACAGGCTACTTGGAAATGATGGACCCAAAGAACACCCTTAAAGAAAGCACAGACGGAAAGCCTAGAAGGTGAAAGGGCACAGCCAAGATGGGACAACATTTGTAAAACGTCCTCAGGACCGTTCAAAGCGCTTTACACTTTACTTCCCTGACAGACCTGTTCACTCAGACACCAGATGGTGTCTGAGTGAACAGGTCTTCTCTGGGAAGCATCCAGCCGTGTGCTACAATTAATGCGCGAACGCTGATCGTACACATATACACCAATGTCTATAGCCAGGTACTCATTTATACAGCTGAGTGAACTGGAACAATGTAGAGTGAAAAAACTTGCCCAATATTTTAACATCGCAGCACAAGGTTCGAAAACGTGTTCTCATAATCGAGTGTCCGTCTGAAGCTCTACCACTGAGCGATTGCGAGGGACATAACAAAAATTGTGCCAGATGACAGATTATGATAATGGATTATACACGGTAAACTTTGGAAAGAAAGAAAGAAGACAGCTAGAGCTTGTGCAGTATACACAGGCCAGCCACCCATGTAAAACAGGCAGCAAAGCGTAGAACAACATATCTGTAGTGGATTTATTCATACATTCACAAGTAACCCGATCTTACGTTCACAGTCGATTCTCCCGATGGTTGTAACAAAAGTACAAACACTTTATTAAACCGACAATGCACACTACTTATAAAATATTCACTCAGCGAATTCGATAAGCGACGCACGAATTCCACAGGGGATGGCGTTTAAAGCGCTGGTTTTGAAGCGTCCCCTCTCACTGATGCATCCCATAATAGCCGAGATCCACTGAAATACAACTCTACCTCCGACAGAAGGAATTCGAATCCAAATTGCATTACTTTTGTTGGCAGCGGCGAACGTATCAAATAAGACTGTCATCTATGACGTCATCAATGCTACTTCGCGCCGATATCGTTTGTACTGTCAGCAATGAAGTTGATTCGGGTGATGGTGAAATTCGTTCACGAACTCTTTCTCTGATCTACGTTTTAGCGAGATCGCACCGCCTATGTTATCCGCTAAATGTCTCATTAATTTCACGTTATTTTCGTCTTCCCAGAAAAGTGGCTTGTTTTTTCCCGAATCAATATTTGTTGACTGCTTACTGTCGAGCTATGATGAAAAGTGGGCTATATGTTTCAGCGATCCAGCAAGTTTCTGGTCATGATTCGTAGTGATTGAAGCGAATTATCGGATCAAATGACACTCATTGGTACAGGTACACTTATAGTTGTATCACATGTGTATTTAAGTGTAGTGTTAATTATTATGTTAATCATCTCAAAACCTTTGAATTTCTTAGCCACAACATGATGCCCTTTGTTGATTAGTATAATATGCTATGTGTGAGAGAGAATAGTTTGGGTAATTTGCGCAGAATGTGTTAATAACGTCAACGATATTGATTACATGAGGATATAATTGGTCGCATACAACATAAACTAGGTAACATTAATAAGGTTTTATTTATTTCATTATGTTTGGTACGGCAAACCGTCACATGATACACATTACGTTGATTTCTGAGTGTGCAATTATAACTATCATTGCCTGAGCATAGACAGTTTCTTTTTAATGACAACCCTGGCATATTATCGCAGAGTCCCTGTTTACTGAAACCTTTGTATTATAACGCAAGCAGTCTCTGTTTATTGACAACCACCACGACCTGAGTACCTGAATATAAACATTTATTACCAATACGTTTTAGAACAGCCCGCCAGAACCTGATACACGTTAATTTTTTTAATGTTGTCTCAGTTTGATCACTGACTGAAAAATACCGATTCTGCTAAATACCCACAATATGAGCGACTACAGAACGGACAACCGACGGACGGACTACCGGACGGACGGACTACCGGACGGACGGACTACCGGACGGACGGACTACCGAACGGACGGACAACCGGACGGACAACCGGATGGACGGACTACCGGATGGACGGTCTTCCGGTCGGACTACCGGACGGACTACCGGACGGACAACCGGACGGACTACCAAACGGACTACCGGACGGACGGACTAACTACCGGACGGACGGACGGACAACCGGACGTAATACCGGACTACCGGACTACCGGACGGACGAACTACCGGACGGACGGACGGACGGATAACCGAACGAACTACCGAACGGACTACCGAACGGACGGACTATCGGACGGAAGGACTACCGGACGGACTACCGGACTACCGGACGAACTACCGGACGGACTACCGGACTACCGGACTACCGGACTACCGGACGGACGGACGGACGGACGGACGGACTACCGGACGGACGGACGGACGGACGGACGGACGGACGGACTACCGGACGGACGGACAACCGGACGGACGGACTACCGGACGGGCCGACTACCGGCCCACCGGACGGATGAACTACCGGACGGACGGACAGACCGACACTAAATGTGGCCTGACGCCTACTGGCCAGGTGAACGGTGCAGATGGTCGCCAGAGAACGCGGCCGTGGTCATTAGTGCACGGAATGGGCTCGCGCTATCGTCACCGTCGTTAAGTTAACGAGCTGTCGCTCTTGCGTGGTCACGGCGATGATCAGCCCTTGCGATAGCGGCGCCTCTTGCTGCCGGTCTGGCTAATCTAACATCGACCGACTAATCCGCGGAGGGTGCTACAGCGCAACGGAGACGCTTCACTCGGGCCCGGATGTAGATGCGCTCGGGAGAAGGGGCAGGGGACCATTTCATTAACGTTGTAAGAGCTTTAAACCCGATTTCGCACTTTAAAATCAGTTTTGACAGTGAATACCTGAAAATATTGTTAATCCGATGACGCGCCTGCGGGATATTGTCATTGGTGTTCAAACAAACAGTGTCCGCAGTAATATTTGCGTTTTGGAAAGGTTTTGGGGAGAGAAACAAATTCACAGCGGATTTTTTTAAGGGTGATGGTTTTCTTAAGTGCTAGTATCCCCTGAGCACAGTTAAACTTCCTGGTTTAATCAACACGAATGTAATTTATAACAATTGTTTTTTGGATTATGCGAAATGATTACAATATATCAGGCATGCTAGGTTCAGGGGCAGTAGGCCTATGGATTTGCAGTGGAATGGTGCGTACCAGGAAGAGTGCAGTTGGCATAATGACATGTTTGCCATTTTTGACGTGAAACACCTGCTTGGTTGGAGGTGGCTTCTTGCTAACCACTCACGTACAAATGCATGTAAAATACTTAATATCAATCTTGTTAAACGTACCTTCAACTTAACCCTAATCCAAACCTAAACCATAACCCGAAACTAACTCTGACACTAAACTTAAAACTAAAACTAACCTTAAACCTTATTCCACATAAGACCAACCAAAAGCGGACGATTAGCGAGTAGCCAGTACCTGTTTGGTTATGTAACAATATTAACTTACGGCGAACATGCGTGCGTTTTAATAGAGCATAACATATTATATGATTTCGACGAAATTTGATCAGCGTATCAGTGACATGATAGCAGTGACTAAATTTTTTTTTTTCAGATACGGTTTCCTTATTCTCTGACAAAACGTTCACATTACAGCCAGTGGGCAAGTCGACAGTGCTCGGTAGAGTGCAATGGCTCAGGGGTAGAGCTTCGGATTTTCGACAACGAGAACCCGAGTTCGAATCCTGAGCTACCTTTACTAAAACTTTGAGCAAGTTTTCTCACTCTACATTGCTCCAGTTCACTCGGACGTATACATGATTTATTTGGCTAGAGGCAGTGGTGGATATGTATACGAGCAGCCTTCGCGCATTAATTGTAGCATGTAGCTGGATGCTTCCCAGAGAAGCCGAAATGTGTCTGCGTGAAGACGTCTGTCAGGGAAGTAAAGTGTAAAGCGCTTTAAATTGTCCTGAGGACTGGATACTGCGCTATATAAGAACTTGCCTTTTTTGCCTTTACTCTGTACCCAGAAATAGCGCAGTCGGCTGGATAGGTGAATCATTAATACGGCATAGTTGTTTAGGTTATGTAATGGCACA
>OZ024866.1:32673311-32678311 GCA_964017155.1 Oasisia sp. SBJ-2009 | reverse complement strand
GGGCAGACGGGCAGACGGGCAGACGGGCAGACAGGCAGACAGGCAGACAGGCAGACAGGCAGACAGACAGACCGTGCCAGTTGCATGCAGTAGCCACTTTTGTTAACCCGTAGAAGGAAATTACATGAAGTAAAATGCAGAGTGTACGGTACATTTGCAAAAAGGAAGTAATTTAATTCCCAAATTTAGATACCTCTTTTGGGCTGCGTGGAACTAAACCCAAATAAATGTACAAACCTGTGTAACTATTATCACCGCCACAACACAACGCATATAACATTTTTGTTAACGTATGCCGATGACCAATCCACCATTTGTTCAAATCACCCACGGGAGAGGGTGAGCGAGGGAGAGGCGGAAGATGTCGGGTATAAATATAGGCAAACACCTTCAGGTTTTCGTGATTATAAATGGCAATTAGCCTACATTGCTATATATATATATATTTCACCCACAAAGCGATACTACTGTAGTAATATATTTTCATGTAGAAGCATTTTTATGACTAAACCCCATGTGAAGTTTATTTATTTCAGCACATAGAGAAACTACGCGCAGCCCCTTCTACCGGTACACGTAATTACGCTAACTGCAGCCAAGTAGTAGTTCTCAATGGAACGTCATTCATGTTTAGACAGTTTAGACAAACAGAATATCTAGCGAATTTTACGATGACAGGTTCTGTCAGAGCATGGCGCCCGGCTGCTGAGGTTTGTGGACCGTGCCGGTTGTGGACTGGATATCATATTCAGTAGTCGTCTATTTTAGTCATCCTTCTGACACCTGTCGAGCACGGAAAGCGTTGGATGTTCCATCTGTTGACATCTAATGTTGTCGCAGTAGCGTACGTGGGTGATGAGACGTCAACGATGGAATGGACTGCAAGGAGGCTGACTGTGGATCGAATGTCAATAAACATATCGAAGTCAACGGCTGGTGGTGCGACATGTGGCGCCACCTCGTGAACGTGTTTGTTGGTAGAAGTTGCGTGGAGCGCTGTGGCGCAGGGGGCGAGCATCGGTATCTCACTCGAGGAAAGTCGCATCGTGTGCGGTCGTTTCGAATATCGGGCACGTTTCTTCATCTTGGTTTTTTTTACTTCTCTCGGGTGATTGAATTAATAACTTGCTATAGACAATGGTGGATATGTGTGCACATATAAGCTTAACGCAATATCAGTAGCGAGGCTGAATTCTTCCAAGAGAAATCGAGAAGGTGTTTGACTGAAAAAGAATGCCAGGGAGTAAACGATAAAGCGCTTTGAGCAACCCTATTGACTGCGATATAAGTTCACCTTATCATGCTCTCTAGAGAATAATTTGTTTTCGGCAAAGCGACAGGGCATTTTAATTTATGACGACGGCTTACGTTCACAACAAGTGTTACTGTAAAAGTTAGACACGATGCATAATATTGGATCACAGGAAACTGTTCCTGCACATGCGCACATAGCTTTCCGTGAGCAATATTTGTAATAGTGTACAGGGTGGTTGTTTTCAGAATGTCGGCTGTTCTTTTATGTTAGAAATACGGTATTAATTGATATTGATATAATGTGTTTCTGTGCATAGTCGTTCCATCCACCTTGCCTTAGATCTCCGTGGTGTTTAGAAGACTATCTGGTATTGATTGGTGGCGGTGATTTGCGCGCGCACTCAATCGAATATTCTAAGAAAAGAAAATTGACAGATTCCCAGAAAAACTTTTATTTAATACACTCTAGAGAAAACATAACCATGGAAACAATTCGTGTACTCTTGTCACTCAGAACATGTATTCATTAAGCAATCAATATAAAAGGTGTAACAAAATCTACGTATGCATTGATCTACACATCAAATAGCATCAAACCCAAGGGTCGACGTAGCCGAACACCAGAAACTACGCCTTTGTTCTGCACAGAACACATTGTTTCTACATTAAAACCTACTCACGCCAAATACACAAAATTGAAGATGTTCCAAATGAAGTGTTCTCCTTTGCGATATACCAGCTAAACAATGATTATATATACAGTTAGAAACATCAGTTAAATATATCCTGTAGCATCGGTCGTGAACTCTCTGCGTGCGTCTCCAAGAAGGTCAAACACCAATATCGTCACAGACAAACGGGTAACCTCGTTACATTGAACACATTGTTTTGCTAAAAGAGCAACCACTTTATTATTTATATTATGTTCGAATATATCGTTCATTCAACGTGACTGTTTCCGTGACTTGTCTTTATCGGCAGTTTTCGTCTTCTAATCCTCTTCTTTGTCGTCTGAGTCGTTCTTATTGTACTTGTTGTAATTTATTTAAGTCCTCAGTATCTTCCGAAGACAAAGGCAAGTACGGCATCATCAACCGTCCTCGTCCCAACGTGACATAATGTGTAATCCCTTTAAGATCAGCTCGGCCGTCATAGATCACCCCCTTCCGCTAGTTTTGACCGTCATAGATCGTCCCATTCACATTGTATCAATCTTCATAGATCATGCCATTCACATCTTTTCAGCCGTCATAGATCGTACCATTCACATATTTACAGCCGTCATAGAACGTCCCCATCTCCTCTTATCAGCCGTCATAGATCATCCCCTTACCATCGCGTCGATCGTCATAGATCATCCCGTTTCCCTCGTGTAGGCCGTCATAAATCTTGCTCTTCCCACGGTATCAGCCGTCATAAATCTTCCCATTCCCACGGTATCAGCCGTCATAAATACTGCACTTCCCACGGTATCAGCCGTCATAAATCTTCCCCTTCCCACGGTATCAGCCGTCATAAATCCTCCCCTTCACACGGTATCAGCCGTCATAAATCCTCCCCTTCCCACCGTATCAACCGTCATAAATATTCCCCTTCCCACGGTATCAGCCGTCATAAATTCTCCCCTTCCCATGGTATCAGCCGTCATAAATCCTCCCATTCCCACCGTATCAGCCGTCATAAATCATCCCCTTCCCACGGTATCAGCCGTCATAAATCCTCCCCTTCACACGGTATCAGCCGTCATAAATCCTCCCCTTCCCACGGTATCAGCCGTCATAAATCTTCCCCTTCCCACGGTATCAGCCGTCATAAAACCTCCCCTTCCCACGGTATCAGCCGTCATAAATCCTCCCCTTCCCACGGTATCAGCCGTCATAAAACCTCCCCTTCCCACGGTATCAACCGTCATAAATCCTCCCCTTCCCACGGTATCAGCCGTCATAAATCCTCCCCTTTCCACCGTATCAACCGTCATAAATCCTCCCCTTCTAACGGTATCAACCGTCATAAATCCTCCCCTTCCAACGGTATCAACCGTCATAAATCCTCCCCTTCTAACGGTATCAACCGTCATAAATCCTCCCCTTTCCACCGTATCAACCGTCATAAATCCTCCCCTTCTAACGGTATCAGCCGTCATAAATCTTCCCATTCCCACGGTATCAGCCGTCATAAAACCTCCCCTTCCCACGGTATCAACCGTCATAAATCCTCCCCTTCCCACGGTATCAACCGTCATAAATCCTCCCCTTCCCACGGTATCTGCCGTCATAAATCCTCCCCTTTCTACCGTATCAACCGTCATAAATCCTCCCCTTCCAACGGTATCAACCGTCATAAATCCTCCCCTTTCCACGATATCAGCCGTCATAAATCCTCCACTTCCCACCGTATCAGCCGTCATAACCCGCTCCCCCGTTTGTTGTACTGCGAGAACGGTATAATGATGATGAGGACGAGCGTCGTGAGGATGGTGACGACGAGACAGAAGATGAAGAGCAGCCGGTCGAAGACGGCGGCGACGTCCTGCCACTCCGTCGTCGTCGCCGTGTCCTGGTCCTCCTGCTCCCGCCTCGAGACCATCCTCTTCAAGCACCTCAACATGTCCTCCATCACCGCCTGACGCCTCGACTCCTCCCCGCTCTCTGGGTACACGCAGAAGTCGTTGGCCGGGTCCGTCCGTCGGAGGAGGCGACTGGCCCGAAGCTCAGTGACCGGGCTCCGGCGACTGAGGTCGTTGACGAGACGAAGGCCGGGCTCCTTCTGCGCGGTGCTGTTCGACGAGTCCTGCTTGTGGTGCCGACGCTTCGACTTCGGTGATGGTCCGCACTTGCAGTGGATGAGGCGAGCGATGACGTGGAGGATGAGGTAGCGTAGCCAGTTGGGCAGGACGCGCTGGTGAGGTCGCGCGTGGTGAAGGTTGAGGACGATGACTGTGAGGATGATGGAAAGGGACGTGACGGCCATGGAGATCGTCAGGTAGATGCCTGGAGTGGAGCAGAACCGGTGTAAAGACAGATGTGTTGAACGCCTGCGAATGCACACGCACGCATACGCACGAGCACAAGCATACATTTTTCGGTCTCATTCTCTTTCTTTCTCCTGTTCTCTTTCGCTCTCGCTCACGCTCTCGCTCTAGCTATCACGCTCTCTCTCTCTCTCTCTCTCTCTCTCTCTCTCTCTCTCTCTCTCTCTCTTATCTCTCCTCTCCTCCCCTTTCCTCTCTCTTCTATCCATCCCCCCCTCTCTCTCTCTCTCTTTCTGTCTCTTACACACACCATCCTGCAACATACACATGCACACGTACGCGCATACACACGCGCACACGCGCGCATACGCACACGAGCACACGCGCACACGCGCACACGCGCACACAAGCACACAAGCACACAAGCACACGCGTTCGAGCACACACGCACACACGCACTGGAGCACCATTTATGATGGAAGGATATATTTGTATAGCGTAAATGTGGCTAGAATGATGTTATTTTATTATTAATTTAATAGTATCATTTAAAACATATTTATATCATTAATTAAATAATTCATCTCTTTTACATTATATATATATATATATATATATATATATATATATATATATATATATATATATATATATATATATATACCTGTGTGTGTATCATGCTGAATGTTTGTGTTTATAGTCCATTATGCATGTTCTTGTATTACACAGCACGGTATGATATTATTATACAAATATGGTGGTATATAAATCAATA
>OZ024866.1:32638311-32665811 GCA_964017155.1 Oasisia sp. SBJ-2009 | reverse complement strand
TTATTTTAATTTCCAACGGATGATCATTTATTCCGCGGCCATACTAATGTCAGTATGAAAAGATAAGAAAGGAATGTTTTTGTCATCATTCTTCTTTAAGTTAGGAATCCATCCATTGAGCAGATAAAGTGTGCTCCGAGGTCATTGAAACTTATTTTAGATAACTAACGTTTATTAAAGGTTAAACAACATGTAGTCATCAACTTACACGTATCAATATATTCCTTTGTGGCGATAGAGAGAGAGAGAGAGAGAGAGAGAGAGAGAGAGAATGAGAGAGAGAGAGAGAATGAGAGAGAGAGAGGGGGGGGACAGAGATACGGATGGACAGATAGAGGAAGAACGAGAGGTAGAGACAGATACAGAAGAAACAGAAACAGAGAGAAAGTGAGACAGAGAGGCAGAGGGACAGGGAGACAGCTACATCGAGATAGAGAGACAGAGATAGAGAGATAGTAGTTAAGCGAGTGAGCGAGTGCGTGAATGAGTAAGTGGGTGAATGAGTGAGTGAGTGAGTGCATGAGTGAGTGAATGAGTGAGTGAGTGAGTGAGTGAGTGAGTGAGTGAGTGAGTGAGTGAGTGAGTGAGTGAGTGAGTGAGTGAGTGAGTGAGTGAGTGAGTGAGTGAGTGAGTGAGTGAGTGAGCAAATAAATGAGATACGTTGCAAGCTTTCGTGGAAGTGCAAGTGTCATGTTTGAGGACAAACGGCTTCATTAAGGATATGACATGTTACCATAAATTGAATGTGTGCTGCTTTCAAAATAGCAAAAACGTCAGTTTATGTCAAAACCTACATGGCGTCTTTCATTCTACATGGATACAACATAATACAGCAAATTGTACGTTACCTTTGATTAAAAATTCATCATCAAGTTTGAATTTCTGCCACAATGTTTCCCGTTAGTTATACGTAGAATCGCTTTTACTACATAATGTAAACGTACGTCTTGTACTTACGTGTTCCAGCCAGACATTGGTCACGATCACTTGATTCCGTTCATCCTGCAGGGCAGAAGTGGACCAAGGTAGGATACGCGTTTAATTAAACATTAATTAAACATACGTGATCTTACCTTTTACGATAACTGTATCAAGACTTTGTTTCTTTGTTCAAATACGTGAAGCATGAAACAATTGGCTTTGCCACGCTATCTATCAATACATTGGAGGGACGAATGGATGGATGGCTGGCTGGCTGGCTGGCTGGCTGGCTGGCTGGCTGGCTGGCTGGCTGGCTGGCTGGCTGGCTGGTTGGCTGGCTGGATGAATGAATGGATGGCTGGCTGGATGGCTGGCTGGATGGCTGGATGGCTGGATGGATGGCTGGATGGCTGGCTGGCTGGCTGGCTGGCTGGCTGGCTGGCTGGCTGGCTGGATGGATGGATGGATGGATGGATGGATGGATGGATGGATGGATGTATGAATGAATGGATCGAGGGTGTGAAGGATGGAGGAAGAGAAAGGGGGAGCCGGTGTTAGGGAGGGGAAGTTATTATTATATATATATATATATATATATATATATATATATATATATATATATATACAAATATATATATATATATACAAATGTATAAATATATATATACAAATGTATAAATATATATATATATATACAAATGTACATATATATACATATATATATATAATATATATATATATAAATGTATAAATATAGATACAAATGTATATATATATATATATATATATATATATATATATATATATATATATATATATATATATATATATTCAATCGGACACTATTTCAGACACTCTTAGAAACATCCAACCACGCTGCAATTAATACACGAAAGCTATTCGACAACTAATATTCACCACTATCTGCAGCCAAGTACTCCTTCCTACAGTTGAATAAACTGGAGTAACAGAGAATGAACGAACTTGCCAAACGTTTCAAAACTCCAGCATAGAATCTGAACCCGGGTTCTCTTAGTCGAGTGTGCGACGTTCTTACCACTGAGCTACTGCTCCACAGGCAGTGATTACCGGAATGGCGCGGCAGATGAGGTATGGGCAATTTAACGGTGACTGCACTTTCGAATCGCGCCAAAGCAGCACGCTTCGCTGCAGGTTTTACTAGCAGCGAGCTACGGCAATGAAATCGGCCGCTCATAAAAAGACGAACATCTTTTTCTGTCCGTTTTACACTACAGTAACACGTTCGCTGCTAGGTATGTGAGCAGAGTGTTGAGAAACGTTGTCGGCCATAAATCCTAAGCATTATATATAGCTTTAATAATGTTGACCCATTTTTCGTTGAATAGCAATGTTTATGGTCAACAGTTTTAACATTTGTTCGGTGAATTCATCAACATTAATTTACAAATTTATATATATATCGACACAATTGTGTATCGATTCGTTTGTAAATTGTGTATTTTGTAAAACAACAGCGAACTAACTAATGACCTTTTACAGGGTATGGCAAATTATTTAATAATAATAGTAATTATCACGTTAATAATGATCATTATGCTGATAAAATATCACATGTTTAATTATTTATGTTTGTATATTAAGACCAGGTAAAATACACATTTAGGAATACACGAATAACACGTAGTTCTAACAATACCCTCACACCTAGAAACTACGATTACTCTAAATATTACTTTACGACACACATTTGTACCAAGGTCATTTATAGTAATTGCTTCCGTATACCAAATCCAGGCTTTATCAAAGTCGGCGCCATACCGGTGTGTGTGACGATGTAAGCCACATAACATTACTAGAACTAAATTACAGATGAATAATATCGTAGCGTTTGTGGTAATTCGCATCAGCAGCAAGCGATTAACGGGTAATCACTGTAAAGCCATTATATTCACGACAGGATTACGTGTCAGCTAAACGTGAAATATATGGATCGGTCAATTGGTGTAATTGTCATGCATTTACTGATGATCGTTACAAGACATAGGCCTATATTCCACCAACAAGCAAAACATTACAGCCGATAATTAAAATGTTAGTTTGTCCATTAATTTTGTTTGGTTATATAATCGTTATTACTGGTTGTAGAGGAAATCTCCAACACATTTTAAATAAATGAAAAAATATCTTCCGCGGTGAATCAAGTGAACAAAATATCTTTCAAACGTTCTATTATCTGTAAAACATTTGCAAAAAGTTACATTATGATTACGCATCCTGTACTACTGCAGTAAAACTATGAATGCAGTAGTACGCTGTGGGAATTAAATGAAACATTTCCGTATGCGCTTCGCCGGATGCGTTTTTTCTCTCGCGGATGCGGATGAGGTTAATTGAATTACTGCGCGCGGGGATTCGAATGGTGTCGAAGAGGAATTTTCTAGAAGTGACGTCACTGTAGAGATATTTCTCAACCCGCAAGTCGTTTCCGTAAATGATATTCTTCGCTTTATGCCAGGCAATATCGTCATGCGCAAATAATATACGTTACATCGCTAAAGACGTTGTTGTTGGGACGGATTTGTGAGTCACTAATGTAGTAGGTTAATTGTGACAATAACGTTATGGCTGTCGTGTTTCTTTGTGGTGATGTAGCAGTCATGGGCATCGGTGAAGATGTAGCTGTCGTGCGTGCGTGGAGTATATTTGTGTATGTATCTGCGTATGCGTATAAAATAAATAAATAAACTCATATAGCGACAAATCTAGCAAAACAATTATTCAGGACGCTTTACATGTACATATCCTTAACAATAATTACCCACACGCATAACTAAAAATACGTATGCGTATGTGCTAGTGTATGTATATGTGTGTATGCATATACGTATATGTGAATGTATGTGAATGTGTGTGGATATTTGCGTGCTAGCGTGCGTGCTAGCGTGCGTGCTAGCATGCATGCGTGCGTGCGTGCGTGCGTGCGTGCGTGCGTGCATGCGTGTATGCATGTATGTATGTATGTATGTATGTATGTATGTATGTATGCATGTATGGATGCGTGGATGTGTGTATGTGTGTATGTGTGTATGTGTGTATGTGTGTATGTGTGTATGTGTGTATGTGTGTATGTGTGTATGTGTGTATGTGTGTATGTGTGTATGTGTGTATGTGTGTATGTGTGTATGTGTGTATGTGTGTATGTGTGTATGTGTGTATGTGTGTATGTGTGTATGTGTGTATGTGTGTATGTGTGTATGTGTGTATGTGTGTATGTGTGTATGTGTGTATGTGTGTATGTGTGTATGTTGAATTGAATTGAACTTTATTTCGGTCACAACAACAACACACAAACATAAGCATAAACATGATTATTAAATGTAACCGCGGAGATCCTCTAGAAACCCCTTGGGGCTTATATCGAGGACCACCAAGACATAACACTTTATGGACATTATTATAAAAGTAAACTAAATATATAAAAATAAATAAATGTCATTATCAGTATCATGAATCATAATAAATAGAATACTACAACTACTAATATTACTAAGTACTTAAATAAGTCTAAAAAATAAATACAATTAATGATAAATAATAAAAGAATACTATAACTACGGTACATAATCCTTATAAATGCCTAAGATACATATCCCATCAGTAATAACTCCTTTAGCTTACTTTTAAATTGTTTTATTGTTCTAAGCTTTCTTATATGTTGAGGTAGTGTATTCCAGAAGACTGGACCAGAATAATTTATTGTAAACTTTCTGTTGTTTGGTCTTATGTTTTGAATGTAAAACCCATTAAAATTTCTAAGATTATGGTTATGAACGTTTCCTGTTTGTTTAAGCATAGAAGTCAAGTTGTCTGGGAGTTGATCATTAACGGATTTATACATAAAAATCCCTAATTGATGTTTATATATATCACTTAATTTTTTAACAGTAACTTAACAGTTTTAATTTTGAAAATAATGGGTCTGTATGTGATGCATATTGTGATTTCGTAATTATCCTTATTGCTCTCTTCTTAAGTATCTTTATTTTTTTTTAAATGAATTGTATATGTATTTGACCACAACAGGATACAATATTGCTGATGAGGTAATATTAATGAATAGTATAAAGTCTTAATGGTGTACAATGGGAGAAAATATTTTAATTTATTAAGCATTCCTACATTTCGTGCAATTGTTTTGGATAAATTATTAATATGGATTTTCCAGCTCAAATGTTCATCTATGTATATTCCTAGACATTTTGTAACTTGACTTGTTTTATTTTGTTACCATTTATTATTATTTCAGCATTGTCTGTATTAAAAATTTTCCCTTTTGGTGTGAATATTATGAAATTAGATTTGTTTACGTTTAATGTTAGTTTGTTAGTATTAAAACAAATTGCATTTTTTTGTAGTTCAATATTAACTTCTTCTATGAGAGTGTGGAAATGTGTGTGTGTGCATGGAACAAACTAGTATCATCTGCAAACAGTATTGGCTTCAGAATGTTTGAAACATTTACAATATCATTTATATATATGATAAAAAGTAATGGGCCTAATATGGATCTCTGGGGAACACCACAAGTTATATTCGTGTATTCAGATTCTGTGTTATTATACAACACATATTGTGCTCTATCGCTAAGGTAACCTTTGAACCATTCGCAAGCTATGCCTCTTATACCATAGCACTGAAGTTTTTTTAATAAGATGTTATGATCTATTGTGTCAAAAGCCTTACTAAGATCAAGAAATATGCCTATATTATGATTTTTGTGATCAATGTTGCTTGATATTTTATCTACCAAGTCAATCATTGCCATATAAGTAGAATAATTTCCCCTAAATCCATATTGTTTATTTGATAGTATGTTATATTCAGCGAGGAAATTATTAATCCTATTGTACATTAGGCGCTCTAGTATTTTTGATAGGCACGGAAGAATCGAAATAGGTCTGTAATTTATAAACAGTTCAGGTTTTTCACTTTTGTATAACGGAATGACTTTAGCAATCTTCAGCTTTCTTGGAACAATACCCATAGTGAATGAACTATTGAAGATGTGAGCTAGTTGATTTGCAATTTGTGGAATAACATGTTGAATAATGTTAGGGTCAATGTTGTCATAACCTCCAGACTTTTTGGAATTGTTCCTATGCACTATGTTAATTATTTCAGTGGGACAAGTTGGTGTACAGAAAAAGTTAGCTGGATTGTTATTTATATAATGTGTAGGGTCATGTACTGTTTGAGTTAGTTTTGCATTAAGACTTTGGCCTATATTTGTAAAGTATTTATTAAATTCATTCACTATTTCGTTTTTATCTGTACAACAGTTTCCTTCTGTTGTTATAAATTTATTGTACACTGCAGATTTTTTTTTAGTGCATTTTAGAACTTCAGTAATGGTATTCCAGGTTTTTTGGCAGTCATTTTTATATAGGTCAAATTTATTTTTAAAGTATGACTTTTTGGAAGTTCTTATTACATGTGTCAATTTATTTTTAAATCTTTTATAAATATATTCATTTTCATTTGTCGGATTACATTTATATTTTTTGTATAGGCGGTTTTTTTCCTTTGTGGATGTTACAATACCTGTAGTGAGCCAATCATTAGTGTGCGGTCTTATTTTGATTTTGTTTTCCATGGTAGGCATTCATTAATATGAGAATTTAGTATTCCAATGAATGTGTCATACGAAGAGTTAGGGTTTGTGTCATTATATACCTCTTCCCAATTTGCATTTTTTTATTTTGCATTTAATTTAGCAATGTTATTTGCATTGTTTGCACGTTTGAATATATATTTATTTTTTGGGTAATTTGTTAAGCCTATATTATAGAAATTAAATATTGGGAAGTGATCTGATATATCATCATATAGAATGCCCGATTTAATGGGATACTCATGAATGTTAGTTATGATATTGTCTATGAGAGTTGCTGATTGTTTATGTTTGTGTCAGGAGGTCTGTAAATGGTTCCAATAATAACACATACATTATTAATTTCAATTTCTATAAATATTGATTCAAATGAATAATTGTCATAGTTTATACTTAAATCATTTCTTTTCTTAAAGCGTAATCTATCTGAAACGTACATACCAACTCCTCCACCTCTTTTTTTTGTTCTCGGATTTGACAGTAATATGTAATCAGGTATATTATAAATATCAGTATTTTCCATGTCCTTTAACCAGGTCTCGGTTAATCCAATACAGTCAAAATTTAAATTTAAAGATTTTATACTACTTTCAAGTTTGTCAAAATTTCTTGATAGGCTTCTGCAATTAATTGATAATGTTGAGAAAGTATTTACTTTACACTGTAATTCTTGTAACTCAGTGTCAGTATAATAAATGCATTCATTGAAGCAGTTTTGTAAATTTGTTAAATGGTCTTCAACTATATCATCGATATTAAAATTGTCATCATTATTTACAGTAGCAGCCATGGCTAAATGAATTTAGTACTACACATAGTGTCATTCATTAGTTATTTCAGCGCTTGCACAGTGATCTAACCCTGTCCAGGTCACCATCCGTTTGTATGGTTTCTTTGTTTCCGTTTGTGAGCAGGCAGATGATTCGGCCATCTAGTGTCCATGTGTGTGTATGTGTGTATGTGTGTATGTGTGTATGTGTGTATGTGTGTATGTGTGTATGTGTGTATGTGTGTATGTGTGTATGTGTGTATGTGTGTATGTGTGTATGTGTATATGTATGTATGTATGTATGTATGTATGTATGTATGTATGTATGTATGTATGTATGTATGTATGTATGTATGTATATATGTATGTATGTTTTATTGTTTGTATGTATGCATGTGTTTGTTGGTAGATTTATATGTATATGAAGATGAGTGTGTGCGCGCGTGCGTGCATGCACACACGGCGAACACAATTCTGGAATACGTAACTGAACTGTTTCCCAGTTCCAGAGAACAAGACAACAGCATCGATTCAGCGATTGGTGCAATAGCTGTGGTCTTCTCATAAATGTTATCAACGTCTAACCATTAATAGATTTCCTCTCGCTGCAGCAAAACGTATAACTTTGGGCTCATGAATGTTACAACGCCTAACCATTTATATATTTCATCTAGCTGCAGCAAAACGTGTGAGGAGTTAGTCAAACACTTCCATAAGTTTGATGTTCCCTAATACCATAAACACGTAAAATAGAATAAAGTTGTTCCTTTAAACCAATGCTACCTACTGTGATGTATCAATATAGCATACCGCAACATGGGTTCCAGCATGTGTCTGACGGCTAACACAATATTAGACAGTTCGTATATTACAAGTTACAACACACAATCTTCCACTTAAATAAACCACCTAATGAAATTGCATAAAACCTTTTTGGGCAGTTAACCTGTTTCGTAATAAATTATAATTGTAATATAACTGTATAATTTTTTTGGGGGATCCCGACGTAAAAGTTAAAAATGTGTCGTGCTCATAACAACAACATTACGATATTCACGAACTCTCAACTGACGCACTATATCCTGGCACTATGAATTCACAACTATTTGGCAATTTACAGGCCAACGCAACATTGGTGTTGTTGATTTAATCGTCGTTGTTGTTGATATTATTGTCTATTTTATATTTCATCCTATGGTTATGTTTTATTTTGAAGATACGTTTGTTTCTATTAGGCAATTTATCTATAATACGTTCACGACTCTAGCACAGACACGAATTAACGGTATCGCGGAGGCATTCTTAGAAAGTATCTTTCTAGCGCTGTAGCCAATCGTTAAGAACATACTTGTTTTATACTTCACTCCAGGGAAGACTAGCTCGTTATACATTCATCACCATCTTGATAATTCGGGACTTGTTACCGGTGTGACAATACTATTTGGTATACATTACAACACGTTTTGTGTTCAATGTCATGCCAGTTATAATTATTTCAACACATTGTGTAATAACGCAGAAGCCCTTACCATATCGATGATCTGAATTAGGGTCAGACCGAAGTTGATGACAACATTCTGACTGGCGTTGAAGACAGGACGCGCGCTTGTGTCGTAACCTCGCATTAACTTCCGGATGAGTCGCTGCTCGTCCGGAACCATCTTCTGCGCATGCGCTGTAAGAGAACGTTCGCACCATGTCAGCTGGACCAGAAGCAGATGGACACACACAGTGTACAACACTCGAACCATGGCAGTGTCGTGGGCAGTCTACGCGTGGCTCGCTGTCATCAGACCAGCGATTGCTGTCAATCGCTTATGGCGAAGGACCAGAGCCAATTAGGCAAACGCCTCGCTGGGTTTAAGGGATGATGACGTTGATTCGACGTGGACGCATTAGATATGGCGATACAGCGCCTGGATAAATCGCAGCGAATACTAATGCAGGTCTTCATGCGATTATGGATTCGTGCGATATGTTACCCGCCTGTACTTAGCGTTTCGCAAGTCAAAACCCTTGGGAAACGACTAGAAATACTGTCAGGCTTCACGCAACTTCTGCTTGCAACAAGCACACGCGCTGATCACGAAAGAGTGTCTTCCTATGAAACCTTGTACATGTTGATTCTGTATATGCGGTTTCTCGTGTAGTCGATGTTTGTAATTGATTGGTAAACGTGCGCATATAAACGGCGTTGCAACATCTGCAGAATAAAACTGAAAAGGCTACTTTGGCCGCCGAATACACAAGAAGGCACTCTTCCAAAATATGGTCATCGCTTCTACACACGCGTGTCTGCTAACGTCGTTGGTAGTTGTCTATTATGATGTACAGTCGATGGAGTGTCAACATGTTTCACATACAGGTAGTCGTCATGATACGATACGACCCAGTCATCCAACATATATCCGGTCCTGCGTATTGTGATGGTAATCTCGCACGACATGCGCGCAATTTGCAGTTCGTTCGTCCCGTTTCGGCAATCATGCAACGGTTACAACTCGCTGCGTCTTTCCGCGCAGTATCGGCGCTGCGCTTATGCAGCTAATCAGACGTTTTGGAAAACTGTTGCGCGTCGACATCGATAGCTGCGAGTGTTAAAATGTCATCTGTCCATTACGCCGATCACTGACGCTCATGCATGTGACGGTGCTTCTGAGGACTATATGCTGGCTTTGTCGCACTCTTATTTTGACGCGCGTCCGCCGAGACCTTTGCACTGCGTTGCACCTCACATCAATGGCTGTTCTCCATGAAGAGTTGCGGGTTATGACGCAAACGAGCCAGCGCTCAGTCAGTACTTTGCGATATGTTCGAGAAAGACGACGACCAAGGTATATACTGCGCCAGGCCGTAGCGAGGCTAATAAAACGTTCCACAGCCCGGGGGAGAACACGGTGCTAATGCATGACATCAGGCGGCGGGAGGCGCTACATGGTTGGGGAGGCAATCGGCACTTGTCCAAGTCTCGCAGAGATAACCAACACTGACATGTTTGTCCTCGGTAACAGTAATGGTAATGGTGATGGTGATGGTGATGGTGATGGTGATGGTGATGGTGATGGTGATGGTGATGGTGATGGTGATGGTGATGGTGATGGTGATGGTGATGGTGATGGTGATGGTGATGGTGATGGTGATGGTGATGGTGATGATAATGGTTATGGTGAATGCGTTGGTGTTGGTGTTGGTGTTGGTGTTGGTGTTGGTGTTGGTGGCGATGGCGATGGCGATGGCGATGGCGATGGCGATGGCGATGGCGATGGCGATGGCGATGGCGATAATAATAATAATTATTATTATTATACAAAATAAAACAATAATAATGATAATCACACAAAATAAAACAATAATAATGATAATAATAACAAACTATGATAACAATAACAACACAGGAATTGTTATTTGAAAAACAAACTAATTATAATACAACTATTTAACTGGTAAATGCTTAAATAATATAACTTTCGAATATTTTAATTGTTACGTAACAGTACAGTAAGAATTAGTTTGTCTAAATCCAGATGAATATGAATATGTATTACGAACATGCCATTCAAGAATCAAGTTTTTATTAAACTTAATTAAGGTAATACTGTTGAAATAACTAGAATTAATGACGTTTCTTGACAAAGAAACACAGTTACAAAGTTTCTTTTTTAATCGGTATACAATCTATTTATTTTCACGTGTCAGATAATTCCATAATGTTGGTTGTATTTGGCATAGTATGTGTTATTTCTGTATAATAGACAGTGTGCGTTCTTGTGTTATTTACTACACTATTTATATTTACAAGGTTAAGCATATTGGTTGAAAGCATATAGTTTTTTTTAAATTGGTATGTAGACACAGCCGATATATTCGCAGTGTCATATAGTTGTTATTAATGTAAGTTGGTTTTTTAATAACACTTTTCTTATCTGTGTGATGCAGGCAAGGTGATGTGACTTGGCCATTATTCAGATTGTATATAGGGCCTTGGCAATCGCTACGATACATGTTTATGTCAGACATAGTAGCACAAGGAAAGACGGACGAGGTTTCTAAGCATTCCCTGTGAACCCTCTTTGGACCAATAGGCAGGTTTTTACCAGATCTTTGAAGACAGAATCCCTCAAAGACGCTGTGATTAATCATAGTTATAACGCTATTAGCGCTGAAAAACATATGGCTAACAGGCTACATTGATAGAGTGCGATAGCAACGAAATTTAGGACACATAACTGGACCGGTGTTTTATTCACTCAACTAGATTCTTCTTTCCGCATTGAGCGGAGAGAAGAAATTATTCGAAAGTTTCGCTGCGCCATTGAACGGTCCGCATTTAAGGTACTCAGCGGCAAATCCAATTTTCTGGTTCTTAACCAGCGGCGTTTCGCAATAAAAAGCTTTGCCTTATCTGATAAGAGAGTCGCTGCTGTACCAGGGAAGTGAAGACACGTCGTTACTGCCCAGACACATCCGTCTTGTGATGTAGGGCGCACTCAAATATACTGTTTTATGGTGTGCCCTTGTAAGTCGTAATAGTAGTTTTATAGCGCCGGCACCTGCCTGTTTTTTGCCACCATCTATGGTTTGTCACGTGGGTCGAACGTAAGGATGAACAACACAAATGTGCTGTTAATTAAGTGTTGAAGTAGTAGTGTACATATTATGGACGACGATTAACACAATAGTATGGCTTGGTTGCTTGGTTGTTTGCTTGCTTGCTGGCTGGCTGGCTGGCTGCTTGGCTGTCTGCCTGCCTGCCTGCCTGCCTGCCTGCCTGCCTGCCTGCCTGCCTGCCTGCCTGCCTGCCTGCCTGCCTGCCTGCCTGCCTGCCTGCCTGCCTGCCTGCCTGCCTGCCTGCCTGCCTGCCTGCCTGCCTGCCTGCCTGCCGGCCTGCCGGCCTGCCGGCCTGCCGGCCTGCCGGCCTGCCGGCCTGCCGGCCTGCCGGCCTGCCTGCCTGGCTGGCTGGCTGGCTGGCTGGCTGGCTGGCTGGCTGGCTGGCTGGCTGGCTGGCTGGCTGGCTGGCTGGCTGGCTGGCTGGCTGGCTGGCTGGCTGGCTGGCTGGCTTTCAATGTGTTTGTTTAAGTGATGGGCTAGTTCATGGTTGGCTGACTGATGGGCTAATTCGTAGTTGAATGTGTGACGGACAGGTTCAATGAATGGTTGGTTTATGGTTAATCGACTGATGGGCTGGTTCGTGGCTGGCTGGCTGATGGGTTATGTAACTGACAGGCATAGTATCTATTTGACTGATGGGTTCTTTGACTAATCGCCTGTTTGTCTGCATGGTGGGTTGGTTTGTCGCTCGCTGACTGATGATCTGTTTCGAGGTGATAATCTGGTTCTTTGCGGGTTGTCGGCATATTCGTCTCCCTGGTGATCGTCAACGAGTCTGCATAAGCCTTGAAGCGCCAACTAGCAGGCGGCCGTTCGTAAAACCTGATCGAACGATACATGCTTTTTATCGGCTGATAATCCAAAGTACGGGAGAGCATTGATTAATTTATCTGCATCGCCTTTTTTGCAGACTCAAAGGAGACGTGGCTTCAGGGTTATCTCACCTTGTCAAAGTTGTAGAATTATTTATGTTTGAGGTGGCATGTCCTTAATTATCGAGCGCATTTGAGTAATACCAGACCGCTTTGCCGTAGGCGGTGTTATTGGGAAAACACCGATTGGGGTGTATTTAGCTGAAATATATACGTTGTTTTCTGGTTAAAAACGCGCCCAATGTACAACAACACCACTGTGTGTATCAACACCGCAGCTGACAATGTCATGAGCTATCAACGAGCCAATATGAACATGGAGACAGCTTTGAGCATTGAACAGGAAGACATCTTTAGCAGCATATCGCTCTTACGTTGAAAATCCACACACCCAAATACAAAACATTGGTAGTGCTAGAGATTCATTATTCCGATAAGGGTTAGCAAACCAGCACGGGCGTGCTAACAAATGGGCAACCCTATAGATGAAAGGGTTGAAAACACGTACGGACGTGTCCACATAACCGGACAACAGAATGTCTTGGAAAACGAAGGGAAATTGTCGTTCTATCTCGGCGAACTTCGGGAAACCTTGATCTCGGTTACCATCACGTGGCACCATTAGGCAGCCAATCAGGTCTCTCGGTTGAAGCACTTTAAAATTAAGTCATTACCGGTCATCGATTCATGGAAAAAATTTCCACTACACTAGCACTTGGATTTCGCAAAACCTACTTGTAATAACTTTCACTGACGCAAGTAAACATTGCTAAAGGGCCGTTTGATAGGCGCAGGTATGTGTAAATACAATTGAATCCATGAAGGAACGAAACTGCTGTATTGGTCAGACCATCTCAGTGCCAAATCAGGAGATTTAAATACAGTTCCTTTAGTCTGCATGCCAGCATTGCAAGACATTTCAACAAGAACTGCATCCTTTGTAGCAACAGCGTGAAAGAATTGGAAAGGATTATATCAAAACCACCTTCTTGCAACAAAAACACTAATATACTTTCAAATGGTATTTGACAAGTCATACTTATGACACTCCTCACCAGCTAGAAAACAATTGTCAGTTTTCTCACAGTATCTATTATTCTTGTGACAGCGAATAATGACACGCGATCTCGTGACAGTAAACCATTATAATAGTCGATACTATCACAATCGTGCCGATAAAAGTAGCGAATACAATTAGCCATAAGTGGTAGGCGGATAATATCAACCGATGTCATTCATCAAACGATGACCGGTCCGGTCATCGTTTTCCAGCAAAGCCGATTTTGCAACATACCTACTAATTTTGGGAATCTTGCGACTGTCTCTGAAATGATATTATCGACTATAAGCCACGAGGCTCTGGCATATCTACAGTAATGTTAGTGTCGCTCGTAAAAAATCAATAGGTAATTTGAGTGTGAATGACAGTCACACATTGCAGAGGCGTGTTTGAAGATAGTCGACGTTAAACACACGACTACTGTCGGAGGGTGTTGAATCGCTACTCTCGCTGTTTGTAATAATTATTATTAGCTCGCTGTCTAAAATCTGTCGTTTACTGCAAGTGTCTATAGTAGCAATATCACCGTAATCACCGTGCTGAGATGAACACGTGTTAATTCAAACATATTTCCACATCAATGTATGTGTAGTGTTTGCCAAGACAGATCTACCAACTGCAGGCATGACCCAATTCCGAAGCAGGTCGCGCGACAAATGAAGAGTTGCAGTCTGTCGCGAACGGTTTGGAAGTAGCTATATATCCGTGCGACACCTTCCGGTTATAAATCCATTTCCCCTTAATCGAGCGCCAGCATGCAACACTGTATCACACGACGCAAGCGAAGCGTATAACATATCACCCAACCACCAGGCGCGTTTGTGTTTTCCTTCCTAGCGTATGTAGATTTATACCGATGTCGTTATCTCGTCGAAGATAAATGTTTTGATGTCGGTGATCCGCATTTCCGACAGGCATAAGAACTGTTTTACTGTAATCGTTGAGCGAAGTAGATAGCCTATGTCAGGTCCGTCGTCATCCGTCATCAGCGATGGAGGTCTAGCATCAATCAAGTAGAGAAATAAATAGGCGTTTAGACGAAGCTCGCTACATGCTGTGATGTGTACTAGGTTCACGCTGAATGCACGTCGCTAGAATATACATCTTATGTATATTGCACAACTATGGTACTCCTGCATACAACACTGGTTACGTTACGAGGTCATCCGAGAGATGACGGTTTCCAACATTATAAGCAAACGCATGTTCTGACCTCCCATGCTGTTGGTATGTAAAACTGTCGACATGTCCAGTGCTGGCAATAGTAACGTTGTGTCCGTACTTTTAGAAATAATTGTTACTTTTCATTTGTTTCTATAGGAAGCGTACGTGTCATCATTGTAGACAACTCTCATAACACGTACCCGTTTTTGGGACACGACAAAATAAAACAATTGGAACAATTGGCATACACGATTTGGCTTTGACTGGCAAACATACTGGCAGGACAGTCTAATTGTTGTATCACGGTTCCAGTGACGCAAATAACTCTCCGTTGCCAATTGTGTGTTCTTTCAAGCATATTGATTTGTCCAGTACAGCACGACAAGTATAACTTCATAGTATGTGTTCTCCTTTGATATTTAAATGATACTTATCTTGTATGTATGTATGTATATATATATATATATATATATATATATATATATATATATATATATATATAGATATATATATATAGATATATATATATATATATATATATATATATATATATATATATATATATATATATATATATATATATATACATACATACATATATATATATATACACTGTATATATATATACACTGTATATATATATATATATATATATATATATATATATATATATATATATATATAATACTGATATAGGGATGGCCATCGCTGATAATATTATCGAAATACTATTGACAATTTATTCCACACTGCGCAAGGGAATACAAATCTACACAACTTTCTTACGCATACATTTGGCACACTGCGTATTCACTAATTTACGACGGTACCGTGAAACTGCACAGACGTATGAGTATCATATAAAAGTGTGCGCCAAAATCAGTGTACATAGCTAGATACTCACAACTTCGCATGTCAATGACGCCGACAAGACGGAACAGCACCATACATAACAGGAAGTAGGGTGCGCTGTAGAGGCAACCCGGCGGTATTACCCGACGTAGACGTATCATCCCATGCGAAGCCAACTTCCGGCGAATGATGAGAGGTGTTGTGTCACTGGCTTCGTCACCCTGTGTGTGTCTGTTCCCGACATACGCGCCCGACTGCAGAAGGCATTCAGGCAGCGGCGACGAATACTATTAGCACAACGGATATCCGACGGTAATCCACGACATTAAAATGTAAATGTCGAAAGCGACGAGGGAGTCGCGTCACAATCCCGGCGATTAACCGCCAGCGAGAAGGAAAAACCGTAATTTGCGCCCGGGTCTCTGCTAACTGACACTAGACAATGAGAACGGAGTGTAATAGTAATACGTCTGAATTTCTGTAAGACGTCTGTAAGACGTCTGTAGCGGAGTCTGTGTAGTGGCCATGTGATGACAGTTGGGATTGTCGAGACCGACTGGACCATTTCTGGTAGTTCACGTATATATATATATATATATATATATATATATATATATATATATATATATATATATATATATATATATATATATATATATAAACACGCATACACATACACACTCACACCTACCCACCCACGCCCACACACGCCCACACACACGCCCATATACACCACACACACATACACATACGCACACACGCCACACACACACACGCGCGCGCGCACACACACCCACACACACACACACCCACACACCCACACACCCACACACCCACACACCCACACACCCACACACCCACAAACCCACACACCCATACACCCACACACCCACACACCCACACACCCACACACCCAAACGCACACCCACACAAACACACTCAGACCCACCCCCACACGCCCCCCCCCCCCCCACACACACACCTACACTCAAATGCATACGTACACGTATATATTCATACTTCAGAATGGAGGTCCAGCTTTTTTTCTCAGAAATCTTCAATATGTTAAAACTAATAACGCAGTGTCGCTTATCGTCTGACTATTAGCACCCGCTGAAGTCATGAAAGATCTGATACCGGATAAATGTACCGGAAAACAAGAGCTCGAATGCTATGCTCAAATAAAGCTTGTTAATAAAACTCTGAAATATAGTAGCAGTATTAAAAGAGCTTAGGCCATTAGCAACGCAGCGGATGATAAATTGTTCCCACGCTGGTCACAAGTGTCTGACCACCAAACTGAACGTACACTAATCGCAACGCCTTAGCTGGCGTCCATGCCGAACAGCGACGAGTTCTCACGTTGGACGCGCGCAAGGCTCAAGTCGGCGCAACGAAATCTAATAACGCATTCTTTCGACCATGGTGCCGGTAGCCCTGGCGATCTGTTATGTCCACTTGTTCCTCGACCGTAGGTCAACACAATTACATCTTCTCGAGAACGTAAATGAGACAGTAATTAACCACGTATCAATTACGGTTGTTAGGAGTTAATGTTGTCGCCGCGTATTTTCCACTTCAGTCACACGCATTCACGTTTATAGTCAGTATTTATAGATTCGCGTTGGTATCTACTATTAACTGTATCCCTGTGTTTGGGAATCACCAGTTGCCGGAAAAAGAAACGGTTAGAACTATTCTTTAATTTATCATGATGGTAAGGCAACATAATATATATTTAAAACATAAGCTATTTCAGCAGCGCTCAAATTGATGAAATAATTACTGGGAACACTACATTACTGTCCTACAAAGTAATATGTTGGCTACATAAACGAAGGACAGCCAACTGAATTCCAGAACTCAGAAGCTTATATATAATATATAATATATATATATATATATATATATATATATATATATATATATATATATATATATATATATATATATATATATATATATATACATATATATATATATATATATATATATATATATATATATATATATATATATATATATATATATATATATATAAGCTTCTGAGTTCTGGAATTCAGTTGGCTGATATATGTGTATATATATATATATATATATATATATATATATATATTAATACTAGTTTAGAAACATTGCAAATATGTATTTTAAATCGCTTCCTTTGATAATTGGCATCTAATTTGCAGATTGACGATGTAGCAAAGTCATGAAGCAATTTATTTAGATATATATAGTTTTTATGGAATTGTGTGGTGAAAAATCATCCAGAGGTTATCATCGTGGCAGCATCTTGGGTAGATACTAGATAAGAAGTGTCTGCTTGTAATGGTGTGATTGGTGAAAGCTGAAATAAAATGGTAAGCGAACTAATTTATTACTAATAACAGATTCACAACATGTAAATAGAGTTATGTGCTGTTTTCAGTAGACACGTAGAACGAAGACCTTTTAAAAATACATTTTGTTATTTACTGTTGTTATTCAAAACATGTTTTATTAATGCCATGTATTATAATATTTGTGTTCTAAATATTATATATTTTTTATCGTAATTTATTATGTTTTTTTTAACAACTACAGCTTAATTATACATTTCTTAAGAGAGCCTTATTTTCGTTGACCTGGAAGAGATCCCTACTGAGAAATGACTGTCAGTTGCATGCGACGTCATAATTAGCCACAGCGGAAATTGTATTGATTATGACCAATACGTGTTTCCAGAGAGTTCACATTTTCACTGTGCAGTAACTTACAACTGCATTAGCAGACAGGTGTCATGGCTGACCTACACACAATGGAAACGCGCCGGACTCTCTATAAGGAAACGACTTCCTTGTCCATTTGACATGTCAATCACTCGTTGCTTGTGGGTGGCAATCATGTTAAATATAGTAGAATCTGATTGAATGCTCTTCCGTCATTGCCAGCGAAGACCGTTATGCAACTTATATCGAATTAATAACGCAGCAGGCACCATATCGGTCGACCGTGGCGTGAATGAATAGTTTTTACAGTAGATCTGTAATGTTAAGTAGATTGCTAGTTTATATGCCTGTATTATATCTTAGACAAACACCGAAAACCTTTGTCACATCCATTGTAAGTTGGACCCTATATAACCCTATATGCGAATACATTTATGTGTGATGATAGTATTTAAAGTATCAACACCCCATTTAGAAGCCACTTGAATCTTGCATCCGGTGGTGTACATGTTGATATTTATAATGGGTACAGCCTAGAGGGGACCGTCCCGTATTTCATTCACAGAATTACACTTGTGGTAGGTTGTGTGTTTATATTTCAATGCCATCTGATATGGACATAACTATGTTTCTTGAAGACCTTGACGATAATTATTGATACTTCAGAAATTACCTTTATCATGTTTGTTTCCTTCTCCCCAAACGCAAAGCGCATGTCCAAGTTTAATCCAGAGGTTTAATCGTAGAGCTGGTTCTCTTCGGACCCGCGTCATGTTGTATATAGACAGCGCCCTCATGCGGATGGAAACTATTTATTTTCCTTATGTTGTATTCATTGTTACGAAAACGTAAAACTATTCTTTAACCATGTACCACTTCCGATGAATGTTGCAAATAAAACATCTTACGATCACTGAAAAAGCAACTTCAGTAGGAGATAACAGTTCTGCCCCGAATAGGCTGATAACTGATGACATCGCAGTTTGTTTGTGTAATAATCTATATCCGAGACCATGGTCAAGCTTTGCCTTTTGCTAGACATGTTGATAACGGTTAAATATATCAATATGTTGCATTGCTACTGCGTCATAGCATGTCCTAGAACAAACATTTGTACAAGACGTCACTCTTTTATACTCTATAACATTTAAACACATTGTTCATGCTTCGTTGAAAAATGCCGCAAAGTGGAACCTACGTGATCGATAGGGGGCGCTGCTACGCAACTCGGACCTGTGACGTAATCGTGCTCTTTACACACACACGCGCTGTTTCAGTTCATCTTTGAGTTCTTTTAGACTCCAACTGTCACTAATATAAGGCATATCTACAACGTAAGTTAACAAATGCTCGTCAGAGTGGCGTAACGACATAATCTGATCTATGAGTTCTGTAGTCCCCCATTGGTTTCATCGGGGGAGGGCCCTGTAAATATTCAAAATGGTGCCTCAGTTTTTAAATCCCATGATGCACCAGCTCCCTTTCCACTAGCTCAGGATAACCTACCCGTCTTCCTTATCTCCGGTTAGACTCGGGTTGCGATCTTTTCACTTCAACATTATCTAGTCTATTGTATGTATTCTTTAATTATACTGCCATAGCCAGTTATTTAACCATTCACAAATTGCACGCTTAAACATCAATGAACCAGGACAGGCAAACTCTATTACTAGTTATCCTTAATTTAAGGCTTTGTTAACCCTAACTAGCCATAACGCTAACCTAACTGACCATAACTGACCCTATTTATCAGTAAATGTAACCTTAGCTAATCCTAACACTAACTACCCTCAATCATGACGTTAATTAACTCTATCACACTACCCCTAACTAATCCTAACGAACTCTAACTATAACCACGTGTTAGCTTTTCATATATAATTCGCAGTCTGGCGACCCGGGGCAGGCAAACAGATTTAATTTAATCCGTTCCCATTGCTATAGTATATACCCTATATACCTGTTCACGGAGTAAGTAGATAAGACATGCGGAAAACCGTTTTTATTACATGCATAACAATATCACAAGTGGTCAGAACAATGAAAACGAGTAATTGTCCACTGATAACGTGTTCCTTGGCTGCTTCGTAGTTTCCCATATCAATACATTATGATTTTGATCATCTCAGTCTCAGAGTATTATATAACGTACAACAAAATACACACATGTATGGCTTCATCGCTGTCACAACTACCTTGCAACTGATCATTTGTATTCCCCATTTCTCCCCGTTCTTTCCACACTCACCCTCTCCCTTTCCCTCCTCCCGTGTGTAAATACAACATAGCCACACGCAGAGATTTGGATTCATATCTATTCGTCTATACAAATTGCACAAGTGTACAATAACAGGCAGCTGGCGCGGTGGATTCTGGGTAGGACGCGTGTCACCACTGACTAATTGTTGCTACGGAAAAGTGATCGTTTCCCCAACTCAACGTTACTACAAAGAAAACACCACTGACACCACAAAGGTGCCCACTCCCCTGAGATCTTTGGGAAAACTGCAATGACAGAGTTGTCTACGATAAAATTAACTATTTATAATTATCGTTAATTACAACATTTAACAATATATCTATAGGTCAGTGGAATGTTTCGCCCATTGATACAGATTTCCGTATCGTTAACTAATGGGTCTGTTAATAATTTTAAAAACGTGTGTGTAAACTCTACACGACTCGTGTTCGTGACTTACTTAACTATTTCTAGTTTCTGCAAATTAATGTGTAACTTGTAGGGCTGAACATTACGCCAATTTTGTAGGGCTGAACATTACTCCAATTCGCTCCTAGAGCAATACCATACTTTTAATGTCGCTCTATTTGATTTTGCGTCACACTATCCCACAGTAACAACGTCAAAGCATCACTTGCCTTAATAACAAAGGATCTTAATAGATTAACGCCAGCTGGCTGTGTCATCGCACGGTAAAATAACAAACATTCTTCTCATACCTAACGCGAACATGTCGCTTAATGATACCTCTGTTTACTAATTAAAAAGTAATGTTCACGTCAATATAATTATACAATATTTGTTTTGCAAATTAACGCTACTTGGATGAAATTTGTCGAGAATTCTGAAACTACCAAAATATAGTCTAAATTCCTTCAGTATATAATTGTTGAATCAACACCGTTTTCAACATGATATATCATGGATATACGAAATGCTGATTTATCAACATTTGTGTGCAATGTCATTTCATGATATCAGTGAACGTCATGACATAAAACGACATTAACAACAGTAATCATGACTAGTAGATAGTTAACAACAACGTCGCCAAAGGTGACACATTGACGTGTCAAACTGGAGATATTTTGGCAAGTACACGCACGTTGTCTTGTCCGTTTATCCTCGAGCGTTTTGCTTCGCGAATTCCAGTATCTTCGTCAGGGAAATGCGCCTAGGGGCGCTCGACATCGAATTTCCAGACACGATGCGGTTCGATTTCGCCGACATAGACGTTGTTGCCATCGGGAGAGACGGCGATGTCATGTGGGGAAAAGAACCCCTGAAACCATCCCAGCAAAACACGGCTTAATAACAGTGTCAGGAGGAGAGACTGCGTGTTAAGGAAGAGCGGCTTTACCAGTCGTCGCTGCAGAGGTTCTACTTTAAGGTAACGGATTTAATGGTTATATAGTTTGTTTTACCTTATTACAAGGGATGATTCCCGATTGGAACGCGTAAAATATTGTTACATTCGCATATACGCGGATAGATAAACTATTCGCTCTGATGCTGAAATGAACACTTGTACATTATTGCAATGGATGAATCCCCTTGTGAACGCATATGTACGTGCGCACGAAACTACATACGTGCGTTCTACATGCCTATATAATACAGGGTGCCCCCAAAAAAACACAACCCATAAACATGTTCATTAATCCTACATATGTCCATACAATTTCTTCAAATTTGGTTGATTCAAACTTCAGTCTATGGATGATCTGTCCACAACGTTTTAGCCACCTGAGTCAGTTTGCATAGTTTTTATGTTCTTTTCAAAATGTGCTCCAAATGTTGTCCTCGGCGTTGAAAGCACACTTGCACACGTCGGGCAAAATTGTCAATGACTCTCACACATTCCTCTTTGGGGATTTGCCTGATCTTTCCTGTGATTGCTGCCTTCAGTTCACCTATTGTTTGAGGATTGTTCTCATACACATTGTCCTGGAGATACCCCTACAGGTAAAAATCTGGGGGGTTCAAGTCTGGCGAATGCGCTGCCCACTCAACATCACACCTCCTGCTGATCAGTCTGTCATCAAATCGCTCTCTTAGCCAGGCTAGGGATACATTTGATGTGTGGGGGGTGGCCCCGTCTTGCTGGAACCACTATTGTTCTCGATCTATTCCTCTGCGTCGTCCCAATGATGCTCAAAACTTCCCCAGTACTGCCACATAGCGCTCCGTGTTCACCTTATGATGTTGCTCTTTTTCATCCTCAAACCAAAATGGGCCGATGATGCCATGTTTGGAAATGGCTACCCATGCTGTGCACTTTTTTGAGTGTAACGGCCTCTGTAAGACATCCTGCGGTGGAGCTGTACCCCAATACACATTATTCTTGCTGTTGACATGTCATGACAGCAGAAAGTGTGCTTCGTCTGAGAACCAGACATGATCCAAAAAGTCTGTATTGTGTGTACAATTGTGCCTTCAACGCCGAGAACAACATTTGGAGCACATTTTGAAAAGAACATAAAAACTATGCAAACTGACTCAGGTGGCTAAAACGTTGTGGACAGATCATCCATAGACTGAAGTTTGAATCGACTAAATTTGAAGAAATTTGATGGACGTATGTAGGATTAATGAACATTTTTATGGGTTCTGTTTTTTTGGGTCACCCTGTACGTTAGCAAATACACGCACGCACGCATGCTCGCACGCACGCACGCAGGCACGCACGCACACACACACGCACACACGCACGCACGTAGAGATTGGAGGGAGCCCTGTCCCCAGACGAGATAGCAGAGGTAAAAAGTAAACATGCATACAAAACTGTCCTAGTTCTAATTATAAGGTTTTAAAAAGCATCTGACTAACGGTTTCCATGGCATGAGCATTAGTGGATAACAACACGTGACCCATCTTAATGAGTCAGGTGTAGGTAAAAGTAATTTGTAAAGCTATTGCGAATCCACCAATTTTGAGATTTTCCCTGAGTGTAGTAATTCCTTAATGTTCATTTTATCAGTTGTCAGCATTGGTACTCTCTATTTAAGTACGTTTTCTAAGTTTGAAAGTGTCTACCCCACACATGTTTGACGAGCCATAACTTCACTTATCATTGACTTACATTATGCACTGTGAGATAGGTGAAACTATGTTCGTTCCAGTGATACAAATAACTCAATATTTCCGACATGTAACTAATTTTGTTAAGATGGGTCACGTGTACTCATATCCTGTACTTACTCCATGGTGAGAACAACATTAAGTATGCTGCATATTTCCACAGTGTAAACAACAATTTACCTCCTGATCGGGCCACAAGACAGCAACGGCGGAGGAATGTTCACTGGCGGTCAAGTCGATGGTGATGACCCTTGGCCGGCCTTCTGTGGTCGGGCCATTCACTCCATACAACAAGTGATCTACAACACGGCGACTCGTTCATTACCCACACATTCGCCAGATGGAGCCACATTTCCCTGAAACATTCATAATTATCTAACGCAAGGATCACGTTCATCCTCGGAAGCTACAGGTCGTTGTGCTGCGCTACATTAATTTACCCCAGGCTGATCGTCTACGTAAAACGCGGAAGTAAGCCGAGTCGAACTACAGAATTATACCAACTGACTTCGTCAGTCGCTACTGCATCAGCCGTGGGAACAACGCAGATATCCGCCTCAGTTTGAAGACGCCGGGAGGGAATCCCAAAATATTGAGCCATTCACTTCGTAAACATTGCATGTAACGTGAACAGCGTGTGACCGAAATCATCCCAAATTATATCACAAAACCGGAATCCGTCCTCATTTTTGTGAGCGATTTCATTGACAAATGTTAACAACGCTTTCTCACCTAACATGTGTTCGTTTGTGCAATCTCACACATAACAATTAATCCGATTTCACCCATGTGAAAGCCATTTTTCGAGTCAATTCAGGCCACTATTCATTGTCTAAATTTCAAATGGTCCTAATTTTCGAACTAAGCACCATAAAACACATTTGACGTGTCATTTCTAACTTAAGGATATCCATTTATTTTGCGCAAACGTTCAAGTCGCTATGGATCAATGTCATGCAATAAATAATAAGGTCAATGTCACAATTGACATCAATTTGATCCAGAATTTGGTCGACGTAGTGTAATATCTACCTAGACAAAGGTTTGTTGTATTACTTCGAATTATCGACTTGACTCGATCACGTCATTGCTCTGAATATAATTTCTACATGCGAGCTCCTCCAATCACCTATAGACCATTACGCAGGTACACACAGGTAAACTGCACAAACGAAATGTCAACATGCAAGCTATATTACGAGGAAACTGTGATATTTCTAAGTCGTGAATTGTATCATCTTATCCCACTCCAAATCAAGCATACCTTTAGGGCTATAGGCAATGCCGTAGATCGACCCCACCACCTCTGAAGAATACACCCGGTCGAATTCTCCGAACCTCTCCGGGTGTTTCAGGCCAGCGTTCAAACACAACACTCTGCAAGAACAATACGGAACACGTCAATCGTGGCGGTTACATTTCCCTTACAACATTCAACATTTGATTAATCTAAAGAAATCTGACCACATTGTAAAACTAATCGGCTGAACGATCTGCGGGTAAACTCAGAGGGCGCTGTTCATTTAGACGTTATAGTAAAATAACGACTTATTACATTTGTATATACATGTTCATTATATATACATATATATATATATATATATATATATATATATATATATATATATATATATATATATATATATATATATATGTATATACAAACAGTGTATATATATATATATATATATATATATATATATATATATATATATATATATACACATACAGTGTATATATATATATATATATATATATATATATATATATATGTATATATATACACTGTATTTATATGTATATATATATATATATATATATATATATATATACATATCAATACAGTGTATATATATATACATATATATATATATATATATATACACTGTATGTATATATATATATATATACACTGTTTGTATATACATATATATATATATATATATATATATATATATATATATATATATACGTACAGTGTATATATATATATACATACAGTGTATATATATATATATATATATATATATATATATATATATATATATATATATATATACACACTGTATTTATATGTATATATTTATATAAACAAACTTGTTTTTTCCTTGATCCCTTGCAGGGTGGGTGAAAGATACAGAACTTATCAGACCCATTCCAACAACATACCCTATCTTTTCTAACAATAAAAATATCACTACATTGTATAATATTATTAATATAATCTTAATGTTATTACAATAATATGTTGACATACCCGTCAGATATCTTCAAACAGAAAACACCCGTTATGAGGGATTGCACTTGTGAGAGTTTGTTTACATAAACTCACCTGAGATTCTCCCTGTCCGCCACGCACAGGATGTCATGATCCTCAGCAAGGGCGATGCCGTGCGGGATATTGAATTCCCCGTCTCCCATTTGACCCAGATACTTCCCGTCCTTGTCAAACTTCACAATGCGACTGTTGCAGTATCTGTGGAACACACGTAGACATGCTGTATCCGTGTACGTGTGTGTGTGGTGTGTGTGCGTGTGTGTGTACGTGTGTGCGTGCGTGTGTGTGCGCATGTGTATGCGTGTATGTATGTACGTATGTATGTATGTATGTATGTATGTATGTATGTATGTATGTATGTATGTATGTATGCATGTCTACGTGCGTGTGTGCGTGTACATGCGTGCGCGTGTGTATGTGACGGGTGTGTATGTGTGTGTGTGCATGTGCTTTTGTACGTATATATATATATATATATATATATATATATATATATATATATATATATATATACATATACATATATATATATATATATATATATATATATATATATATATATATATATATTATATATATGTATATATATTTACGTGCGTGTATGTGTGCGTGTGTGCGTGTGTGCGTGTGTGCGTGTGTGCGTGTGTGCGTGTGAGTGTGTATATATCTCGGTGCGTGCGCATGCGTGTGTGTATATATATATATGTGTGTGTATTTGCGTGAGGTACTGTGTGTGTGGGTGGTGCGGGTGTGCATGCATGTGCATTTGTGCGTGTCTGTGCGTGTGTGTTCGTGTACGTGTCACAAGATTAAAAATGCCAACAGCTGAAATAACGTAGTTTATTGGTCTTAAAATAATATCAAATATCTTGATAAAGACAAACATGCACATTGATACATTTGTTTCGTAACGTGACGGGTAGACGGAAAATACACCCGAATACACGATAGTTAGCACGCCTGTTGTCATGGTAACGATCCCTACCCATCGCTGACGAAGACTTCTCCCGAGCTCGCTACGGCGACGTCAGTGGGCTTACAGAAGCGAGTCTTGTCGTCATTGGAGGTGGCCGGTTCAAACGCCTTGCCCAGTGTCATGCTCGGTTCAGTGGCAACACCTTCAAACTTGAGCACCTGAAACAACAAGTGGCATATGTTATATCATTAGAAAACATTAGTTTGATTGACTCAACATTCATCCGTCGGCCCGTTCGCCCGTCCGTCCGTCCGTCCGTCCGCCCGTCCGCCCGCCCGCCCGCCCGCCCGCCCGCCCGCCCGCCCGCCCGCCCGCCCGT
>OZ024866.1:32613311-32630811 GCA_964017155.1 Oasisia sp. SBJ-2009 | reverse complement strand
GTATTTGGAATATGTTGATTACCTGCTCTCAGAACCTTCATGCCAGCCCTCTCGTAGGATATGCGTTGAGCTTCGAAGTACTCATCAGGCAAATCATGCTGGAGCAGATATGGAGGGAGTGGTTTCTTTCTACCACTGTAGGGGATTATCTCATCTTCCCCATTGAAGCAAATGGGATTGGACAACTCAGTCTTGCTGAAACGGGGTATCGTATCTGGGACTAGTTATTTTGCATGTGTCTCGATGGTCGCCATGCCACGAGTGGACACCAACCCATTGGAGCTGCTCAGCTCAGCATCAAAATTGTCGACTGTGATTTGAGCAAATCCTTCCATTGTATGGGTTGCCGTCGGTCATTGCTAATCTGGAGGTATGTTACCACTGCTGAGGATTTCCTTAAGCGCAGCAACTCATCATACGAACAACAGACGAGATAGTCACGCATAAGCTTGACCGTCTACTTTTTGATGAAGTACACCCTAAGCGTGATTTGGAATGGGATAGGGTGTTTCTTGATGGCGCTGGTCAGGATATTTCAAATCAGGAGACAAGGAAGAAATTTTTCAACAATGGACAGTTTCCTTCCGATGCAGATTCTTCTGGGATTTCTTTGGAGGTGTTCATACAGTATGCCGATGCTTGTACTCCATCATCGAACATTCCTTCTTGGTGTGGGTTGCCACCACATCCAGCGCAGCCTCCAGACTGTCACGGTCATCGCCTCGTTGAGTGGCAATAGTACTGTCGCGGAAGACTCAGTAGCCACGTGCTGATAGCACAACCAGATTCTCCACATTCTCACAAATCAACTTGATTAACGTGGAACGCCTCATACGCTTCCCACCGAGCTCCACATACCGCTCCATCAGTCAAACATTGTCCCACCTTTGAGATCGCTGACGTTGCATATCTTTCATGAGCAACTCTAGAGGGCTACGACCGATATCGTTTGATGATTCTTTCTTGGTATTACCTGGAAGAGAATCGGGGGCTATCTTCATGGTAACGCGCGTCAGCGTGTGAGACAAGTTAAGCGCCCAAGTACACCATCAGCCCACTCGGCTGCCCTTTCGTCGCATTTATTCTTTATTCTGTTTTCTATGGCATCTGCCTTCTCGGTTCAATCTTCATTGTTAAGCTTCTGTTCAGTTTCTCTCACAACATAGGATGGAATCCATCGGTTTGGGTTCTTTGGATCTTGGTCAACACTGCAGGGACCACGACAATAGAAACTCTGGCGAAGCCAATCAAATGAAGGCCCTGCATTTGATCGCGTTCTCTTCTCATGTAGATGGGATGGACTTGATGCAGCTCGTTTCTGTTTTTCTGCTGAGCGTGTTGCCTTTGTAAGATACTTTGTCACACAAGATTTGTGATATTTACTTTGATACGTTGAATCACTTTCCAATTTTGTCTGAAAATCTGAATGTAACTTATCACCATGTATTTCACTGGCTTTCATAATACTGTACAGTCTATCACAGCTCTGACTCACCTGGAGTCTTTCATTGTCGGAGGAACTGTAGCAAAATTTGAAAAGACATTTGTCATCCATTGCACCAGTTGACTAGCTAATCCACCACCAATATTAATTGCTACGATACGCTAGATTGTTAGTTCATTGTCGTACCATCACACACTTTCCACAGTAAACTATCTACATCGTTTCACAACATATTCTGTAGATCTGAAAAAAATAATCAATAAATCGATAGTTACATATGTCATATGCCAAGCATGTTCTTCTATAGTAGATACATAATAGTACAGTTTTGCTACACCTTAGTGTCTGAGTGAGGTAAGAATGTTCGACATGTTTGTCGATTTATTACAAATATCATATATCGATTTATATTCGGCACGCATTATTTTATTGACTCACCTACTACGATCACTCTGGTATAAACAGTTAGTGATAACAATTTGAAGAATACGAGATAATTAGAACTTTCTATGATCTTACCTACTTCAAACATAGCGTACGCCGATTAAAAACATTACCGTTTTTTCCACAGATATGATTTGGCTGATCTAACTTGATATTTCATGAGTATATCATTATGTTATTTATTGATATATTTACGTCAAAATGTGATTAAGAATTATGTTTTGCATGTTTTTATTATCTACCTTCCTGCTTTTCAGATTTAATATTGTCTGTAATCTACATCATTATGTAATAAAGAATGAACGTGACAAGTTCTCGATCATCATAAGGCCAACCATACATGCACTTGCAAATCTCAGTTAAGACAGAATTGCTAATCTCACCTATAAACCTAATTTTAGTTGTCTTCATTACACTGATCATGATATTTGACCTTTTGTTTACCTCAAATTGCAAAATGTACCACAAAAACGGATTGCTCATAATAAGTTAACCCAAAAAAGTAGTATCACAGACGATTCTATGTCTACTGGTTCGAAAGTTATTTTTCTATTGGCGCCGGCGGCCATCTTGGCGGCCATCTTGAATATCTCGAATTGCTCAAGGATATCCGCTTGATATCCGCTTGATATTCTTTATAGAGGTCCTAAGGGTGTAGAATCCAGCGAGAAAATAACGATATCAGTCGGTGCAGGGTTAGGCCCAAAAATCAGCTTTGGCGACCTGACTACTTACAAACACTGTACACTACACAATTTAAAGCACTGGGAACAGCATTGGATGCGGCGGTCAACAAAATATAAAGAGTTATTATTATTATAAAGATGATCTTTTGAAGAAGAGGAATATTTCAGTCAAATGT
The DNA here is from genome assembly GCA_964017155.1 of Oasisia sp. SBJ-2009. NCBI lineage: Eukaryota > Metazoa > Annelida > Polychaeta > Sabellida > Siboglinidae > Oasisia > Oasisia sp. SBJ-2009. The sequence goes on along the minus strand of OZ024866.1, from coordinate 32,628,061 downwards.
ACAACAAAACGTACATGTTCTGGCAGCCACTTTGTGGACACTTGACGGAGATTGCAAAGCAACATGGATACACCGATTAGACCAGAAACAGCCAGATCTTACACAGTAGGCCTACACTGCGAAGACGTCAGTTAGTCTTGTGGTGTGACTTATTAACACTTCGCTGCCGTCATACGTGTGACAGGTCTGTGCATAAATTATCATTCACAGTGCAGGTGTTGATTGATTGTGACAAATCGGCACAGATAATTCACACGCGAATAACCAGTCGATTGAATCATGGCTACTGTTGTTCAAGTTGGCCTACGTCACTTAACACAGCGATACAAACAATGATGATGTTGACGTCTAATGAGTAGATAGAGTTATTTTTTGGAATCGCATCAATCGATCATAACATATTTAAACAAGTATAACAGTCAGGCGATGGTATGCCAATCCCGGCTGAGACCGGGGTTCAACAAACGTAATATTTCAATTTATCGGATGATAACTTCGCGTTCAATAATATGCCAGTCGCTTGTACACGCACCAATAGCGTTGATCGATATCAACCAAAACTTTCCTATCAATGTCATGGGACCGGTTTTATCAAACAGTAAAGAACGCTTTTAAAGCTAAGCTGATTTTCCTTGCAAAATGACGTGATTTTTTTCAATAAGCTAACATAGAGTTTACGCAAAACGTGCTGCTAACGTTATGTTTGTAGAATTTTGTAGGGGCGTATGAAACCGACCCCTATGCATTGGGGCCGGTTTCGTGAGGACGCTAAGAACATTCCTAACGCTAAGACGAATGTCTTAGTAAAGTACGCTTTTTAAAATAAACAAAAATAGGAGTTTGCGCAAGAACACCGATAATCACAGTAGCTGTATTCGGCTTTAATGATTGATCAAATGATGCTGTACAGCCGTTTTGCTGCTGCGAGCGTGAGCCAACAGTGCTGCCGCCTAGTGGCCAATGGGATATATAAAAATAAAACAAACGTGTTTAATATCGCCATCTACCGGATAATTCTATGACGCATTGTAAATGAGTATGAAAGCGGGTTTCCCCCGTTGCAACGCGGTTGCATGCGACAAAAATCACGGTTGCTGGCGACGTGGTCGCAGCAAAGCCTACATGTCTCTTGTAACGATTACCTGACAAAAGCGACCAGCGACCACACAAATTGTTCCCGCGATCGTTGTTTTCAGCTGTTAGCAGCGATCGGATCTGATGCTGAACTGCGACATATCATCGGTCAAACAGTCTTTACATCGTTCATTCAGCGATAAATAATACATATTCAATAGTGCGCCGAAAGTGCCGGCTCAGCGACGCTTCGTGATGCTACGGTTGTCTCCGACATAGGTCGCAATAAATCGTAACCCTGCATTTGTAAGCATATCTGTATACTCATTATTTATAATCAGTAAGAATAGTTACTGGTTTGGACTATTGATGAAGCAATAAATCGATGCTACAAGTTACAACGAGCGCATGTGTGTTGATTAATTCACGTTACCGCCCGAAATATAAGGCATAACGTCGTACGGAAACGATGCCATTTGTCAATTTAAATATAATTGTCGTACGGAAATGACGTTTTGTTTTGTTCGACGATGAAGCATTGTTTTGTGTGTGTGCAACATTACCTTAAACAGCATAAACTACCGTCACACGGTGCAACCTAGTTGCATGCAACGGCTGCATGCATCTAAGTTGCACCATGTGTTGGACCTATTGCATGCAATTCTGTTTCAAGCGTTATTTTAATAGATTTACCTCATTCTGGTAAAAAAAAATCATATAGATATCTGTATGTATAAAAATAATTAGTTCAATTAATTCCAGAATAAAATGAAATGTCATGCGGTGTTTTAAATAATAATAATAAGGTTTATTTCAGACAAGACGTCCATATATGTATACATAAAATACAATTAAAAAAAAAGAAAAGTACAATACATATAATACAATCAAAGCAATGAGATCAACGTAAAAATATAAGTGTAAAATTTAAAAAGTTATGTCTAAATATATGAGGAAATGAATTAAATAAGTTGTAAAAATAAATATAAAATAAAATAAAATTAAAAATGATTAAAAAATAAATACAATACTAATGACATGTGTACAATAAAGACCTCCAGTATGAGTACAAATGGCTCTTAAAATGAATGTCGGTATGAAGGTAATTAATAAAAAGGATATTATCTGACTGATGAAGACGACATAAAAGACTGAATATTGATGAACGAATGCGTTCATTGAAGGATTTAATATAGTTGGTGGCAAACATAAAACTTGCACTACATCTTGGGGGTAAGTTTAGTAAAATTCTGAGGCTATTATTGTATGCGACAGTAATGCTTTTGAGGCTATATTTTTTGAATGTGCACCAAAGACTAGAAGTATACATAGGAGCACAGTATGCTTGAAATAAAATAATTTTGGTAGAAATATTACAAAGACAAAATTTTCGAGCTAATACATTGGCTTGGGCATAAAGGCATCTTTTTTGTCTGGCTATGTCGTCATCATCAGTCAGGTTATTGTTGATTATATGACCAAGATATTTACATTTTGTAGTATAAGGTAATGGATGGTTATCGAGATGGATACAATGAAAATGTTTCCTGTCCTGGGATTGGTTGTCAATAACCATACAAAAGGACTTCTTGGCATTATAAGTAATATTGAACAATTCGCCATACTTGGCACAACAATCGGTAAGTTTTCTCAAACCAGCAACACTGGGAGAAAAAATACAGAGGTCATCAGCATACATCAAGTGGTTGATTAAGGTGCCAGCATAAAGACAACCAATATATAATTTGTTTAGATTAACGCTTAAGTCGTCCATGTACACATTGAAAAGATGGGGGGAAAGGATTCCACCCTGTTTAACACCATTGGAAACAGTAAAAAAGCTAGAAAATCCCTGACACCATCTGATGGTAAATTGTTGGGTACCGTACCAGTGGTATAGAATGCGTACAATAAAAGCTGGACAGCCACGATCAATTAATTTACCAAATAGCTTGCTGTGGTTAACTTTGTCGAAGGCTTTGGAGGCATCCAACATAGTAACATACATAGAGGACCCATTAGCAATATAGTTTCGAAAAAGTTCTTTTAACAGAAATATGAGCATCTCAGTAGAGTGATGCTTTTTAAATCCAAATTGATTGTCACATGTAATGAGAAATGGGATAGCCCTGGATAATATTAATGATTCAAATAGTTTGCTAGCTACTGTGGCAAGGGCAATGGGTCTATAGTTATTATTGTCTGACAAATCACCAGATTTATTTTTAATGATAGGAGCTATGATTGTTGTCATCATAGTATCAGGTAAAAAACCATGTATTAACAGACTGCTATACAACAAAGACATAAGAATATGTAGTTTTTCGTTAGCATACTTAAAATGTTCATTACTGATATGGTCATAGCCACAGGCTTTACCAACAGGCATAGCAATTATTAATTCTTGTAGTTCTTTAACTTTAACAACCATATTGTCGCTAAGTTGAATATTGCTACAATACATGTCAATCTTATGAATGTGAACAGTAGACTCGGGTACAGAGTTAAGCAGTGATTGGTAATGTTGAAGCCACATATTTCTGACGTTTTCAGCACCACAGGCACCTCCAACATTACTGGGGTTAGGTAACCTGGCATTGTTTGCTTGTTTGATGCCCTTCCAAAAGTTTTTTAAATCATGGCTGCTCAGATTGGAAGCTAGTCGCTCCGCTTTAAGAGATTCAGCATTTTTTTCGCAATGTCTTTTGTTGCGTTTAAACTGGGCACGTTTAATTTTCATTAAGTCATACAAAGAACCATGTCTCGGACTCCCAGCAGACCGCCAGATGAGAAAAGTTTCTCTGGCAGCTTGATGAGAGTCCCTAACCAAGTCGTTCCAACCAGGAACATTGAATTTTCGGGATGTGTTATACGTTTTAGTAGGAATGACATCGGAAGCATCCGTAAGAGAATGTATGATATCATTATAAAATTTGCACAAGAGCAGCTGATGGGCTACATCATGGCAGTTAGGATTGGTACAACTTAGAGCAGCATGTGGTACGTCAATGCCGGATAAAAGAGAACCAGAATTGTTGTAATAGTTGAGAAGGTCATGGGAGGAAGCACAATCCCACATGGGACTGGGCTTACAAATTTGTTGCGTAGTGGATGATTCAGAAGTGGGTAGTAATTTGATAGAAATGGTAAACGATAGAGGAAAATGATCCGAAGAGACACAGTCATAATTAATTACCATATCAGAGACAGATGAGTGACTGGAGTGGGTGCAAAGCACATGATCCAGCCAGCTCCTAGAGCCATGGGCGTCACTAACATATGTAAACGAATCGGGGGGAAGATACTTAATGTCACTTGGGATAAAGTGGCATTCACTAATAAAAAAATTTAGAAATGGTGAAAATAAGCTAGTCTTGATTAAATCAGCATTAAAGTCTCCAACAATAAAAATATTACTTGAATCAAATGAGTCAGTTATGGCTTGGATCTTGCCTAAAATAGCTTGATATTCATCAACATTATCATCGCTCTGATATGGTAGATATACATTAAGAACAAGAATTGTGGCATTAAAAGTAGTGATTTTTAGACCAAGAAGTCTTTTCTCGTCGTCATAAACCAAAATGTCGATGGATGGGTCAAGTGATCTTCGCCATAAAAAACAAAGACCACCGTGAGGACGACCACTGAAGCCATCACCATAATCGATGGAGCTAATGCCCCTAGCACTGAAGTCAGAGTGCAAAGAATTAATATATGAAAGGCTCTGTTTGGGAAGCCAATGTTCTTGCACAGCAAGTATATCACATGCAGTTAAAATGTTAATCAAATCAAGTGAACTGTTCCGTATGCTTCTCGCATTAAAGGAAGCAATACGTATACGACAGTCTATAGGTGTGTCGAATTAGCTGTGTTGTGTTTCCTTTGAGGAAAGTATCGACCAATCTTGGTGCCAACTGGCCAAAGGTTGGCGTCATAGAGAGTGTTCGGTCTGCCAATGTCGACACACAGTTTGAAAGAGGCGTAGTAGTTGTGAGTTGATGGAATGCGTTCACAGGTGCACTTCATCTTCAAGTTAGAAGACACATACGTCGAGACGTCCACACATGATGTGTCGGTATGAAAACCGGTTAAAAAGTAATCCGCCGATACAAGTCGAGCGGGAGCACATTTGAGTCCACACTTGACGGACGATTTTCCAGTGGTCATTTGATGCGTTTTGTGTTGCTTAACACTAACAGATGACACATACGTTTTCGTTGATGGCTTGCGTGGTTTCTTGGAGACAACGTCGGTCCACAGTGGCGAAGATGTGTTACCGGTAGGCGTAATAGATGTAGTGGTCTCGACTGACTGTTGTGGAGCAGGGGGCGAGCCCATCAGGGAAGTGATCGCTGATTCAATCGAGATTGACGCCGCAGATTGTAGAGGAGTGATTGGCGGAGATGTTGAGCTCTGGGATGATCTACAGCGTTCAGAGGAGATGGCGAGACGTGTAGGCACGAATTTGGCGGCTGTCGTTGTAGCAACATCAGCAGTAATGATCTGCGGCAGTGGCAGCAGGGATTTCGCAGTGGCATTCACGAGTTTGGGCACTCCTGAAGTAAGTGACGACACCAGAGTAGAGATCTGCGTCGACAGTGTAGACACTGAGTTGGTTAGTAGCTGGAACGCGTCATCAGTGTCGTTCTGTTTGTTCTTGCACATAGTGATTTCACGGGATAAAGAGGAAACGTCCACATGATTAAAGTCGATGTTTGGCAGCTTACCAAGATCACGGGCCACGAAGATTGGTATGTGATTCGGGTCAATTTCGTCCAGGACTTTGGAGATGTCGTCGATGTTGTGTTTCGCTCTGTCTGAACCTTGACGTTTGATACGCCGGTTTTTTAAAGTAACGGAAATGTGCGAATGCAGAACGTCTTTGGCTTTATTGATGTCAGTGTCCGTAAAATTGTCAAGTACAATTCGGAGAAGTACAGAACGCGGCAAGATGTCCATTCTATTTATATAAAAGCATAAGAGTTCGTTGATGACAATGACGTTGTCGCCGGTAGCTGTCATGGGCGTGGCCATAGCGTCGGGCGATAATAGAGGTCAGCTGATTTTGGTTCAGGTTTTTCGTTACATGCTCGATTCAGCTGTCACTTCCGTTCATCGGCATTCGATAACGCTGGTCGACATCCTCAAGTGTTTGCCGACAGTCAAGAAAACCTGAGTATACTTTGTTTAGTTTGCAAAAAATTGGCGAGATTTATCACCCGTCGAGGGAGCGGCTAAACAACTTTGAAATCTATGTTATGTCCGCAATCAAAAAATTTAAAATTTAAGTGTTTTAAAATATTAATTATATGCATATAAACTTACATTCGATATTTGTATACTTGTTAATTTGTAAAACAAAAAGTGTTAGTAATTTAGTAATTAGTAAAACATGTACATATTCATAATTATTCCGACATTAGTTTTTTAACAACTTCTAATGAGAGACCGCCTGTCTTGAGAGAACGGTTTTGCTGAACAGAAGGCGCCGTCTCCCAAGACTGTACCGTTTTGTTGTGCTTGATCTCTACAGTAACCAGACAATGAATGGAGTAGTCAAGATATGTGGAAAACTATTTTATTACATGTTTAACAATATCACAGTTTGTCTAAACAACAAAATCGAGTAACGGCCCACCGAAAAGTGTTCACAGGCAACTTCGTAGATTCCCACATCAATACAAATATATGTTTCATTATCTCCGAGTATTATTTAACGTACAACAAACTACAAACATGGATGACTTCATCGTTGTCACAATTGCCTAGCAGCAGATCGTTTTCATTCCCTATTCGTCTCCCTGTCACACGCCACTCGCCAATCCTTCCGAATATATAAATAGAACGTTATCACACATAAATACAACGTAATCACACATAAATATAACGTAATCACACGCAGCGATTTGTACTCATATCTATTCACCAGCGACAAAATCGCTCACGTGTGTGCATTTATTAACCACCCGATGTAACAGTACTACAAACAAAACATCATAAACACCGCAAAAGTGCAATTTATTTAGTGCAGTTCTTTGAGAACACTGCAAAGATTCACATGTCTAAAATAAAAGCACCTATTAATAAGTATGATTCACTGCAACATTTATCATGAAGACTAAAGTTAATTTCTTAAACAACATGTGTTTACAAATATATAACCTCAACACGACACGTGTTCGTGACTTATTTACCTAGTTCTGGTTTATGCTAAATATTGTGTTGTTTGTATGCTAGAACATTACTTCAACTTGTTCCTTGAACAATTGTTGTTTATTGTCGTTCCTTTTTAGTTTTTGTCACACTTCCCCAAATACGTGTCTCAATGCGTCACTCGTTTCCTTGGTAACGACATAATATGGTCAGTAACACTATCAGAGCATCGTCTGCCTTAACAAAATTAATAACCTAATATATTAACGCACAGTAGCTGTGCAATGACACCATAAAATAACCAACGTTCATCACATACCCAAAGCGAATATGTCCCTTAATGGTATATTTTTCTAATTCAAATATAATACCCTAAATACACGTCCCAATTTCCATCACTATGAAATGGTTAAATCAACCCCGTTTTCAACATTCATAACATAAATATGTGAAATATTCATATATTAATATTTTACGTTTATATCTTCAGTTCGTGATGCTAAAGAACGTTATGATATAATCGATAATAATAACAAGAGCAATCATGAACAGTAGATATATGTCACAATAGCATGGGCCAAGGTCACGCATTGAAATATGTTCACACGCATATTGACTGTCTCTCCTCGAGCGTTTTGCGTCACGAATTCCAGCTTCTCCTTGTGTCTTGTGGAGAAATGTGTCTAGGGACGGTAGACATCAAATTTCCAGACACGGGGAGGATAGAGTTGACACACGTAGAGTTTGTTTCCGTCGTGAGACACGGCGATGTCATGTGGGGAAACGAACTGCTGAAACCATCCCAGCAAAACACGGCTTTACAACAGCGTCAGGAGGAGAGACTACGCGCTAAGGAAGAGTGGCATTACCAGGTCATTAGGGCTACTTCGTACGTTAATGTAACGTATGTAACAGTGTATGCTTCTAACTGATCAAGTGGTGAGCAAATCCGTTAACACGTATCTGGCGTGACGACGGCCCGGGTTCAAAACGCGTCAACGACAGGCATTGTATATTTGGTGTTAAAACCTGGCTGTCAACATTGGGGACTGTGTATTCCTCGTAAATCGGAGAATCACGTTAATGTCGGCAACGTCTCAATTTGGGACGTAAACGAACCACTGAAAACGACAAGAATTACATGTTTTGAAAAATGACTTTGAAGTTCAAAGAGCCCTTATAAGATCATAACGTTATAACCACAATATATTTCTTTATATATATATATATATATATATATATATATATATATATATATATATATATATATATATATATATATATATATATATATACTATTCTGTTAACAGAATCCTGCTGAGTGCTGGAAGGAATTAGAATAATGTATGATTCTCGTTCTTTTACATTCATATAATTATAAGTGCATACATAAACAACTCGCTATGATGCTGAACTGAACACTTAATAATAAATTATAATACATTATTGCAATGAAGTAATACACGCTGTACGCAGCTATTCGAAAATACGTATGTGTGCTCCGCATGCCAAACTAATACGTTCACGCACTCACGCACTAACGCACACACGCACGCACCCACATAGAGATGGGAGAGAGATGCCTGTCTCCGGACGAAGAAGAGAGGTAACGAGCAAATATGCACACAAAGCAATAACATAACGTGTTACGTATTATTTCGGACACTGTTTTTACGATTATCAAAAGATGAGCCTAAATGAACAGAAATAATTAAACTTATATGTTAGTTTACTTCACGAGGAAATGAACATTACATATGCTGCATATTTCCACAGAGAAAGCGCGGATTACCTCCTGATCGGGCACCCAGAAAGCAAAGGGGGTATTACGTTGACTACCAGTCAGCTTGATGGTGAACCCCTTTGGCATGTTCTCTGTGGACCCTGCCTGTATGACATGCAGCCAGTGATCTACAACAGAACAACTCGATTATCGCCAACACATTCACCAGCGTTCTACAACATAACAACTCGTTTATCGCCCACACATTCACCAGCGATATACAATAGAGCAACTCGTTTATCGCCAACACATTCGCCATCTATCTACAACACAACAACTCGATTATCGCACACACATTCGTCAGCGATCCACACAGTACAACTCGTTTATCGCCCACACACTCGCCAGCGATCTACAACAGAACAATTCGTTAATCGCCAGCTATGTAAAACAGAGCACACGCACGCACGCACGCACGCACGCACGCACGCACGCACGCACGCACGCACGCACGCACGCACGCACGCACGCACGCACGCACACACACACACACACACACACACACACACCACACACAGATAATGTTCAAGGTTTTCAACCTTTTAAATATACACCACGTGTACAACATACATACCATATACGTTTTCCTAGTTAATGAGTTTCATTAGCTTACTTGTGAAACTCGCGGACATTTAAAGAATACGCCTTTCAAAGCTAGCCGTCGTCAGATTTTAAGAACGAAGCCACCAAAAGAGATAATAGTGGTGCAAACAATTTGGTATTTGAGTGCGGTATTTATATAGTATGTGTTACTTTTTTAGTCTTATCGGACGTTCGTCAAGGTTTTTACAAGATGGTGGTTCTTTTCTAAATTAAGTACCATCAATTAATAGTGTAATTACAAATATTCCATCAAGCTAATTCCATGATAGGAATTACAAAGCTGATTCCTTTCCTTCACTGGGCAACCCGCTTGATCGACGGCGCTATGAAACATAGCCATACAACGCCACTGCTGATCACATTACATTGGGTGCTGACAACAGTGCGAATGGAGTTCAAGATCCTTCTATTCACACACCGAGTACTGACTGGCCATGGACCAGAATAGATCGTCAGCCGACGCCAGACGACGCCAGCCGACGCCAGCCGGTTAGGTCGCACAAGGCGACATTGGGGTGGCAAAGCTTTCAGCGTGGCAGCCACAAGTCTAAGAAATGCTGTACCGCAGCATCTGACATTAACATATGTGACCACTGCTGCTTTTAAAGAAAACATACACTTACCTGTTTGTGTATAGCGCTTAGAGCAACACATGTTGGAACAACGCTGTATAAATGTCACGATTTTGATTATGAACTGTGCGAACTAATTTGGTTTGTGGTCGATATTATCTGCAATAGTAACGGGGCCACCTTTGAGTTGAGACTAACACTCGGCTATCTCCATCGCATATTGACGTCGTTACCGAGTTCAGTGGAGTCGTTGAGTACTCTCTCATACGAAACTAGTCTCGGTTACCCAGGCTCCTTGAGGTAGCAGCAGTATTAAAGGACAAACAAAGTTAACTTTTACGTGGCATACACCTAATAGAGTTAATATAAAGTAACAATTTCCACATATACTCAATTTTTTAACGCCAGCGGTTTACCAGAAAAATATTTTTTAACACCCAGCCATCCAAATTCTATGCGCTACCCCCATCTTAGACGAAGAATGACGTCACGACGGTGATCGAGGCGCTCTCCACGTAGATTCCCTGCATAGGGTTTGGCTGTTGTCATGAAATGGCTGCAACTCGGCAACGCGCGTAACATGCTGATGACGGTAAATATAAAGTTGTCTATTATTGTTATCGCTGAAATCATCCCATCAACTGATGATACATGTCTACATCAAAGCATTTCTCCTCAAAATGGACCGAGCAAAGTGCCAAACAGTACGCCCGCAAATCACCAACGTGAATCCATTGCTTCAATACTACCGGTTGTTTCAACTATTATTGCAACCGTATGCCGAACACGAAGGCATAATTACTAAGGTTTACCATAGATTTAACCACTTATTTAGATATACGTGTATAAGCAGCTGCTAGATGTCACGCCAACTGAACGAACTGTCGAAGACTCGAAGTTGTTGACCCTTAACGACGTCGCCGGAAGCTGACCGAGATATAGAATGCTGCGCGCTGAATGGCCAAGCCAAATTAACCCTTCACCTATGGCGGCGTGCAGACCATCGTGGATTTCGTTAGAATTTTTGATTTTAAAGTCACATTCTGAGTAAACCGCTGACGTTAAAAAATTGAGTATATGTGGAAATTGTTACTTTGTATAAACTCTATTAGGTGTATGACACGAAGCCGTAGCCTTTTTTTTGTCCTTTAAGCCCCTCACACCCGCCTGGGGAAAGAGTGGGTCTGCATTTTCGACACGCCAGGGCGGCCTTGCCCCAGATTAGGGTAGAAACGCTGAATGGCTCTCAGGCCAACAATGAAATTAAATTCAAATAACGATATACTTTTACAAGATAATTATATCATAAGAAAAGTATTCAACATTGAACTTATATTAACACAAAAGTAAGCAAAAATTCAAATTTACAGTTGTTTATAAAATCAGAATTACCGCAGGATTAACCAGTATCCGTGAGGTGGCTGCATTGTCTAGCCCCACACGGATAGCATACAAATTAAATAAGGATACTTTTTTAAATCAAATAATGCTGTATTATAAAAAACCTTTCAAAATTAGACTTATATTAACACAAAATAAATAGAAATACAAATTTGCAGTTGTTTCTAAAATAGAAATTACGGCAGGAATAACCAGTGTCCGTGAGGTTGCAGCATTGTATAGATCACGCTGATAAATAAACAAAAGCCGACTAAGTAACCAGACTGCGTAGTTCCGCAGCCGACCGACAGTCGTTTAAGCGAGACTAATACGAAACACACGGGTCAAATCCAAGATGACCGCCATTATACATGCAGGGTTTAGTTCTCAAATATACTTAATTTAGGAATTAAGCAACATAAAAACACATATCTAACTCTATGATATTCAATCGTTTGCAGAAGTTAGTCGATGTAAATGGCGTGTAATCAGGTAAATGGCAACGTCTGAATTTACCAAACTGTTAGCCCAAAGTTAGCCAAAATAGTGTATATCGAAAATAATAATTTGATGTTACCTGTTAACATCAGAAGTAGTGACAGCTGCACTAACTTTCCAAAACAAATAAAGAATATCCTGTTCCAGCAGCAATATGCAGTGTAGACAACATCAAATCGATATGTTAACCGTTTTAATAGCTTTCAATATTTAGTCCTAATAGATTATTTAATTTAATGCCATGAATATACATTTTTGGTCATTATATCTATTTTTTAATTTTCACTAATGACATTACTATTATTTGATGATTCTTTATGTAATTTATTACGTTAATTATTTATTGCACATATACGTGTTAGGTTTACTACCTTTTTATGTAATGGTATGTTAAAAAGTTCGATTCATTTTACGGCTATTTGTTTTTGTTTATACATTATTTAACCGAATATTTTATTGATCTAAATATTTGCATGTAGATTTAGCATTATTGTATTGTAATATCATAGAGCACTGTGTGGTTATGTCGCTATATATATATATATATATATATATATATATATATATATATATATATATATCGTATTTTATTATTTATATTTTATAATCTGCACAAACCAGATGTCAACATGCAAGTTATAAACGAAGAACCAGCGAAATTTAAATATCATTAATTGTATTTCCCATCCCATGTCTAATCAAGCCTACCTTCGCGACTATATCCAATCGCGTGGACCTTCTCTTCTGAGTTAACGTCCAAGTAGGACCCTCCGAACTTCTCCGGGTGTTTCAGACCAGCGTTCAAACAAACCACTCTGCAAGAAAGATACGGAACCAAGCAGACATGGCGGTTATATTCCCCAGTAACAGTCCACATTTAATTAATCTAAATAAATCCGAATACACTAATATTGTCTGTTGGTAACATTTAGACAATAGAATAAAAGAACGATATTTATTCATATTTATTCACATGGTCACAGACACGCACGCACGCACGCACGCACGCACGCACGCACGCACGCACGCACGCACGCACGCACGCTCGCTCGCTCGCTCGCTCGCTCGCTCGCTCGCACGCACGCACGCACGCACATACACACATACCCACACACACACATACACACACAAAGACACACACACAAAGACACACCCACAAAGACACACACACACACACACACACACACACACACACACACATACACACACACACACACACACACACACACACACACACACAAACACACACACACACACACGCACACGCACACACGCTCACACACGCACACACACACACACACACACGCACACACACATCATATATATATATATATATATATATATATATATATAAAACCTTTACATAATTTTATTTATCATAGTAATATTATTAATACAATGTTTATGTGATTACAATAAATATAAATAAGAACATGTTTGACGTACCCGTAACAATTAAATATATATATTCAAACAGAAAACACCCCCTATGTTGGACTGTATTTATGAGAATTGCGCACCTGGAATTCTTTCTGTATGCAACGCACAAGACGTCTAGATTCTCGGCCAGGGCGATACCATGTGGGACTTTCAAGTCATCGTCTCCCATTTGACCCAGATACTTCCCGTCCTTGTCAAACTTCACAATGTGACTGTTGCAGTATCTGTGGAACACACGTAGACATGTTGTGTCCGTGTACGTGAGATTGTGTGTGTGTGTGTGTGTGTGTGTGTGTGTGTGTGTGTGTGTGTGCGTGCGTGCGTGCGTGTGTGTGTGTATTTTTGTGTGCTTGTGTCTGTGTGCTTATGAATGTAATAAGATTACACATGCCAACTTCTGAATGTAGAAGAAGAAGAAGAGGAAGTAGAAGAACATTTATATAGAGCCATCAATCGGCGCTGTGAGTACATAAACATGTATACAAGTTTGTATGCAGAATATATTAATAAGTTACGTAACATAAATAATATTACATTTTTTAAAGTAAAATATACAAGATATGTTTACAAAATAATAGTAATAAATTATAAATAAATAAGTTACAGCTAAATATTAGTATTACAATTAAGGATATATTGATAAAAAATGAGTGAAGACAATGTATAAAATTTGTGTAAAAACATGTACAAGATAATAAATAGGTAAAATAAAAATCATTCAATAATGCAAATGAACTAACATTCCATATACTGCCCGGAATATACGAATTTTTTAAAGTCACGATACAACAGGTTTTCTTCGTCTCAACTGGAATAGAATTCCACGGTCGTGGAGCAGACACCGATAAAGTTATGTCATTGAATTTAAACAATTTATATTAAAATGCAATGTCTTAATACGAGGTTTCTTTGTAAAAATGCACTATGACACATTGATTTATGTGACGTATCGAGGATAGACGGAGACAACATTCGACTACACGATAGTTAGTACGGCTGTCATCATACTAGTTTACGATTCCTACCCATCGCTGACGAATATTTCCCCCGTGCTCGCTACGGCGACGTCAGTGGGCATGCAGAAGCGAGTCTGGTCGACTGTGCATCCCGGTTCAAACGCCTTCCCCAGTGTCAAGCTCGGTTCAGTGGCAATACCTTTAAACTTGAGCACCTGAAACAAAGCATGGCATACATTATATCATAAAAAACATTGGTTTGATTGACCCAATATTCATTCAAAATTA
>OZ024866.1:32595811-32603311 GCA_964017155.1 Oasisia sp. SBJ-2009 | reverse complement strand
TTGTAACTGTTTCTTTCTCGTAACGTGCCCTATACGTTGTGCTTATCTAATTTTATATTCATCTTTCTTTTGTTGCTGCTCGTCTTAAGGGCTTCTTCGTTGCATTTCTATTCTTTCCACGGAGTTTTCATCATTCTTCTTAAAAAAACATGTATCGGTTGTTTCGTAGGTGTGTTGTGTGCAGATATTTAATTTGCAGGATTCACAGCCATGTAATATGAGCTCGATGTAATACTCTAATGCTAGTTTTCCCATCTGAAGCAATGTTTTGTTTGTCAAATGTTTTTCATGTTGTAGCAAACTGCCTTTGTGTGTTCAGTTCTTCTCTTGTTCTCAATGTTACATCGGCCGTGAGATGCTATTAGTGATCCGAGATGATGAAATGTTTGAATTTGCTACAGAAAAGTGTCATATGCTATTACGTTGCAAGTTGGAGAGTATGTTGTCTTTGAGCAGACCTTCGTTTCTGGTTTTTGTTTGTTGGGAAACATACGCTTGTCTCAATTTACTGTGTGTGTTATATGTTATAGTGATATATCTTTCTCCGAAATTAGTATTAAGTCGTCTGCATATCGTGAATGGTTTGAGGATAGAGCATTTACTGCAGAAGCAAAGAAATAAGCCATAAATGGAAAGATGAAAGAATTATACAGCGTCAGTAATGCCCTTACAAACACAATAAAGCGAATGCAGTAATATGTAACCTAGACAATCAAATGACTGAAGAAAGAGCTAGACTGACAAGGTGGGGATTTTTTGTAGAACACAAAAGAAAAATATAGAGAGGAGTGGAGTGGGGTGGTAGAATAATGTAGCAATAACTTAAGGGAAACAATATCGCATAGTGTGCATATAAATGTAATAACTTACAACTATTGGCATTACACATATAAATATATAAAATAGAAGAAATAAATATATAAATAGAAGAACACGACAACGTTAACCAAAGTGGGCTATTCTGACATGACATCGTCACATTCGCAAGGTCATATGGGCAGGTCAAGCTGTTAAATGTGTTTGCGCATGACGGTGCATTACGTATTTGCCTACTTCCGGGACGGGATTATGTTGGCCCGTGACGCCGTCAAATGTTTTGCGTCACTTCCCGTGCACGGCATCACATCAGCGAACACCGGTCCCAGAAGTGCGACACCCTCATATTGTCTACGTCACTTCCGGTGCACAACTCCAGCCTGCGCGCGTGGTTGTAGATGAATTCGAGCACCCCGACTCCATAGAACACGTCGAGGGTGTCGAGGGTGAAGCGGGGTGACTGGCAGGGGTAAGTGGCCGTGTTAGTGGCGGCCTCAACGGCTGGTCGCAGCAACGTCGACGACAGTGGCTCCCCCAAGTAGTTCGTCGTCGCTAACTCCAGGTGCAGGTCGGGAAACGCTGAAACACGAACACCGCCATTAGTGAATAATAGCACGGGTTTAATGCGCCTCAAATCAGCACCTCAGGTGCTATCAATACCACACTAAATATAGTATTCCCAACTGGCGTTTGTTATGACATAATTCGCAAAGCATTACATAGAACAAAAGCTACTGGGGCCGGTATCATGAAGCAGACTTAAAGTTACGCTATGAGGAAACTACAGAATCATTGGAGGGAGCCGGGGGAGGGGGGCGTTGATATGCAATTCAGGTCTGTGATTATTCGCGTTCTTTATCCGCGCGCGCTGTTTCATTTTGTTTCAATTGATCTTTGAGATATGTTAGTATCCAACTGTTATAACTATAAAGCACATCTACAAGGTTTATATACACATGTTAGATATCGTGAATTAATGCGACGTAACGAGGTAATGTGACGCTGACGGTTGACAGCTCCAGGCCCGAATTGCTTAACAGCGCCACCTAGATTTTTAGTTCTGTAAGATCCCTATTTCCTAGCGGCCGGTGTATGTTGCGTAAAATCTTATGTCTGTTTATTTACCAAAATGGCGTCAGTTACTAAGATCGTACCGGTTTCATGAAACCAACTCTTGGTCGGCGAACCGTTTATGTGGCTGGGAACTTTCGTAGGAGCCAGGCGTAACAGGGACGGATTCCGAAAACATAGTTATAGGGTACGTTATAGACTATACATCGACACCACCTTTCTGAGTATAGCAGTCTACAGGATCAGTGGCTAGAACTTCGGACACTGGACTAAGATGACCCGGTTATGAATCATGTTGTGTTGTGTCGAATCTTGGACAAATTGGTTCATTCCATAGCCCCAGTTCACTCAGATGTATGAATGAATACTAGACTACTTATAGTGGTCGATGTTTATGTACGACTGATCTTCGCGCATTAATTACATTGTTGCTGTAAACTTCCCAGAGAAGCTGAGACGGTGTTCCATTAAACAGGTATGTCAGGGAGTAAGATTTTGATATGGGGGATGTTCGCTCATTGACCAACGTACCTTTATTTAGATGCTCAAAGGTCGGCATCACCATCGATGGATCGAGAAGATGAAGTTTGATGAAGAGTATGTTCAGGTCTCTCCGATAATCACAGTCGCTGTATTCACCTTTGATGATTGGTCGAATGATACTGTACAGCCATTTGCTGCTGCGAACGTGAGCCGACAGTGCTGCCGCCCAGTGGCAACTGGGAGATATAAAATAAAACAAACGTGTTTACTATCGCCCTCTACTGGAAAATTCCATGATGATAAGTTGTACAAGTTTCATGCATAATATACACTGTTTGAGATAGATCAACATTGATAAACTATATTCGTTTGGGATTATAAAAAGGGCAGTATATACATATCCTAGTAATCCATGTTCACGCACCTAGGGCTTAGTCAAATAACTAATAAGTCAATAACAAACCATGTTAACGTGTATATAGCAACTTATTCCGAACAATAAAACATGTATGATGGGAAGTATTGAGTGAAATACTCAAAACTACATGCATTATTTAAATAAAAAATATTACAAATACAGTACTAGTAGTCAACAGAAATGAAGTGACAGATAGACATAGGAACGAAGCGTAGAACGTACCGATCGTTGTCCATATAGCGGAAAAATGGAATATGCATCTTCTCGTCTTTGACCAGGTCTTGAAACAGGATGGAGTATAGTGCAAAACCTGAATAAATCACAAAATAACACGTCCTTTGTAAACAGATCGCCCGAGTTTTCATGTGTTTATAATGTGTGCACTTATAAGAATGTATTTTCTCTAATCTGCTATGTATAGCCCATTTGAAATTTCATGACCCTAGAAATATTTTATCCGATGAACCTTTTTGTTGAATTTGGATTTATATGGGGTCCACAATCAATTTTGTTACCCAAAAGACAACTTTGGGCAGGCCAAATACCTCTAAAATAGGTGTATCCTTACTTTTAAGACAAATGGTTGTAAAGTTATTTTTTAATATATGACCCGACGTCATCGGGGATTTACGCAATCAGATTTGTCCAAGGTTGTCGTTCGTGCAACCATGTTAAATTTGTTTTAGGACCCCATGTTAGTCCAAATCAAAAACACGTTAATCGGATAGAACATTTCTAAGTTGGTTATCATCATCACGACCCACATGGCCTATTACTACACAACAAGACATTAGACGGCATTCCCGTTGAATAATTCTTGCAGCAAAGTAGTTGTAAAAGCTAACATACAACAATACCAGTGAGAATAGTATTACAAGAACATATACATTTTACGTTTGCGTTATTTAGAATGTTTGAAAGCAAAACAGCTTTGAGTTACATGTAAATTATTACAGCTAAGATACATTCAAGATGTGGCATTGAGACATGTGCTTGTGTAAGTGGAGGGTAATGTATGTAGTTGTGACGCGGTTGGAGGGTCGTGTTAGATGCGATAAATGACTTACGTTGTCGCACGTAGTACAATTCAGATTGTGGTAGTGAAAATATGTGTTTTAATTGTAGACACTACATAGAAGATTGTGAGGATGAATGGCAGTGTGTTTAATTGCAGTTGGCATTTGCAATATATAGTGTTAGTTGCGATAAAATCAATAAAACTCACAACACCGTGTAGAGTTAAACTATTGGTTGACTAGAGATAAAGTGTTTTTCGTTGAGGCAGGGTGTAATGACGATGATACTTTATGATAAATTATGTACACACATCGTGATATTGATACGCATGAAACATATTGCTGCATTTCGGTTGTCATTACACCTCACCCATTCGCCTCCATTGTGGACTGGCGTAAATCTCCTCCAGCGCATTGTTAATCGCTCCTCTGCGCAACGTCCGGCTGATGCCGAAAGGGTCTTCCGCTTCGCAGAGCGTCTTGCAGACGACGAGGCAGGCGAACGTTTCGAAGTCGAACCAGTTCGGGTCGATTTTCGTCTCTGCGTCGACGGCCACGTGAGCGGGGAAGAAAGTCTCGCGCACGCACGGCTGACTCTTCACGTGCGAGAATAACAGGTGGCGCGCCGCTAGACGGATGACGTCACATCCGTTGACGATCGGTGTCATGGCCGCTAGTGTCTCGACCTGTGTGGTTACACCGGTGCGCGAGATGGAGAGACGAAAAGAGGTAGGGAGGGTGTCAGGATGAGAGGTAGAGACCAACCGAGAGACAAGCAGAAAGACTGACCGATGGTCGGATTGGTAAAGTAACATACAGACAAAGAGAGACATACACATGTTGTTACATATGTCGCTAAGACTGCAGTGACAACTCAAGTTTGCCACGAATTAATATATACTATCAGTCGTCAAAGAGCACATACAACGAAGTAATGGTTTGATGTCATATATTGTTACTGTCCACTAATATGTTAATTTACCTCGTGTGTGTTTTAGGGAACTAATTGAATGTTTTAATTGATAAAATTCGACATTTCTCAAGTCGTTTCTGCAGTCAAGCATCGGATAAATATGATTTGTTTGGTAACGACAAGCATGTATTTGTGTACGATTCCATATAGTAGCTGTTGATCTAGTTAACACCTGTGTGCAATTTAAGTCAGTATAGCCGACTTCGATTGAGCTACGCGCGTAACTTGAACACTCCGAGTACCAATCGAACACCCAAGTTCACAAGATCACTTGCTCACGTGACCCTTCTTGACATAGATAAACAAGGTGAATCTTCAAGGCCGCTACCCGAGGCAATCGCGGTTTGGAGAGGATTCACTCGAGTAACTACGTCATTAGCAGAGACAGCTATTAGGGAACGTAAGAAATTAATTAAATATTACACAACACAATCATTTAAATATGCATTAAAGTAACCACATCCTATTAATTATAATTTAAGACCAAGAAGACGAATAATTGTCAAAATGTACACACTGAACAACTGATTACTTTATTTATTTACATAGAAGGTTTATCTCCGTGATCACGATCATCGCTGTTCAATTGGATTACTCTGTTGGTACTGCGTGCGCAGCGTAAATCGGATACCACGTTAGGGTTACGCGAGTAACTGGAGTAGGACAATCGGAGTCGGCCTATGTCAGTAAGGCATCATGGTGGATAGTGTGAACGCCTAACCTCGTCCATAAGAAGTAATCAAAGTGTCCTACCGTCAGCGGGACCTGCGGCTCATCCATTCTGCGTTGCATCGGGTCAAAGGGAATCGTTCGTCATTGTCAACTGTCACTGGAGCGAAACATAATGTCAAAATATAACAATAACAGGATATCACCTCATCAAAGATCACTACGTCAAACTGAAATAAATCTGCAATGATATTTGTTGTTTGATAAGTATATGAACTCGGATACACTTTGTTGGTTACTTCTTCATGGCACATCGTGTGACCTGCCACAACAGGATGACGTTGTTTCAGGTCCTGGCTGTTGTTTTGATCACACCACTAGACGTCACAGATTTTGCATGCACACATACACGCATGCACGCACGCACACACGCATGCACGCACGCACACATATATATATATATAGAGAGAGAGACATACAGACATACATATATACATGCATACATACATACATACATACATACATACATACATACATACATACATACATACATACATACGTACATACACACACACACATACACACACACACACACACACACACACACACACACACACACACACACACACACACAGACAGACAGACAGACAGAGAGTACAATTTATGTTTATAACTGTCTTCCTCTGCGCGATCGTGTTAATTTTGTAATTGTTGTTATTTTCATGATTAATCCTTCTTCTTCTTCGTCTTCCCTGGATTTTCTCTTTCATGTGAGGTCGCCGATGTGGCTGTTGGATTTCTTCCTCCATGTCGCCTTACTTATAATTATTAATCCGTGTTTGATTACAATGTTACGTAACATATCTCCATCATGACGATATTACTATGCAGTTTCATAGTTACGTATATCGGTAAAAACTCCTTATGACGCCAGTAAACCCGCTTACAACGGAGGGTGGTTGTTTCGAGATATCTCCGTAATACGCTACAGCGAAGGTAAGGTTTACCTGGTTGTTTACCTTGAGCCAGATGCTGGCAACCTGCACCACACCTTCCAGACCAAGCACACCTGGCGGCTGACCGCAGTGGAAATATCTTCGGTCACCTTCTGTCGGCCATGAACCCTCCATGCGTCTCGATGCACGGTTACGGACAGTAAAGACTCCCCCCCCCGAATGTTCACTGCCTACCAGAACTAGCCTGACATTACTTACACTACGACAAATACACTGCTCGGATGGGTCATACGAACGCGCATGATCCGCGAAGATTAGTAAAGTCGCTATAAAATTATGAAATAATAATACACCTATGCGATACAGTTAACCATGTTTACGTTGTGACAGCTCGATACTTACCACATCCAAGCAAAATTCATCCTACGAGTCTTTTATTGCGCCAGTCTGTGTACACGCGATGCAGTAGGAGGAAGTACTCCGCGAACTTGCTCGACTCGACGACACAGCGTGTAACTTGCCACGGCTGATGCCGTCAAGCGAGTACAGCTGCATACGGCACGCCGATGTAACATAAACCGCCATTTCCTGCTGTTTCATGAGCGTGTGTGCCCGCTAATGTACAGCGGAAAGATCTATACTTCCGGATATGCGCATTAAAGGTCATTTGCGTCACTATTAGTCGGCATCAGCATTTTCGCCACAGCGTTGTTGCTGCTGCAGCTGCTGCTACCGCTATTACGGTGTATGCTATTCATGTTGCTACTGTCGTTTCCGCTGCTTCCAGCAAATATTGCGTGCTATTCGCCAGTCGATATTATGACCATCAAGTTAAATTAGGGCTTCGCAAATTCCGATCAGATTTTAAAATGCTACCATAGTTATTATTATCTACAACTATTATTATATTCTTCCCAAATATAGTTTATAGTTGTATGTATGAGCGAGCGATCTATTTGTGGGATACGCTGAAATCTAACTCAAATTTCAATCTTTCAAATATATTACCGCGGGCGATTATAGTATATATATAATATATATACACTATATACACATATATTATATATGTGTATATATATATATTATATATATAATATG
>OZ024866.1:32575811-32593311 GCA_964017155.1 Oasisia sp. SBJ-2009 | reverse complement strand
GAAAAGACCACTTTTTTGAGAAACTGGAGAGGACCACACACCGCAAACGATCTGCACAATGATCTCCGATACGATTCAACATGAGTACATTGATGCGTATGCACAGACACACACGCGCGCGCACGAATGCACACACATACAGAAGCATGCGCGCTCACGCACGCACGCACGCACGTACACACACACCCATATATATATATATATATATATATATATATATATATATATATATATATATATATATATATATACACAAACACACACATATACACACACACACACACACACACACACACACACACACACACACACACACACACACACACACAACACACACACACACACACACACACACACACACACACACACACACACACACACACACCAACCAACAGCACTTTGTGCCCCTCAGTCACTCCTCAATGCCGGCCAAAGCCAGACGCCCATACAAGGTGATGATAACATGTCTAGTTTGCAGTCCGTTGAGTGGTTATAGAACAGCGATTTTGATTTAACGCGTCTGCCAGCAGTCACGTTCGTTGTTCCCGATATAGCACAGCGCCGATATAGCACGGTTTCTTTGAGTGAAGTCAGTCATGCGAAACCGCCGTTCATGCTTTGACTGGGTGACTCGCTACGTCACTACCGCAACGAAACACCACAACATTTTAGGGGCGGAACTTCGTGTGAAGCTACGTCAGCTCAAACTAACGTCTGTGTTTGGGTGTTTTCTTGAAATACGACATCTCTGACATGCACCTCAACGGCACATGATACGGTAAGTAAACATTGATATAATATTGTCACAAGGTGGGTAAAGAAGTCCCCCACTTCGCAGTACGTAGCGTGGTGTTCTACTCGAGTATCTGGGGTCACGGGCTTGTATTGTGTTCCCCGACACACAGCTAATTTAGGCCTACTCGTGACAGTGTAACCGCACGAGCTGACAGGTAGTCGTGTAGGCCTGTACTACGTTTATATGAACGACAGTTGGTGGGAAGACTGCCATGCAGATGTAGCCTGCACTGTGCAAAGAACCTGTGATAACGTCTACTCGCTCTCGCTGACAGGACGGACAAGCCGTCATTAATGTGTCGGTCATGCATGGGTTGCTTCGTTGTACCCGGAACATAATGTGATTCTAAAGAATGGCTCGAGCATAGGCTGTCAATAACAGCACGGCGCATGCATATCAACGTGACATTTGTGATCATAAAATTACAACTCCCGTTTTAAGCAAGCGAAAGAAGACCACCCAGCCCTTTACCATTCCCTTTCCCTACGGCACTCAGTGAGTTGACTAGTCTCCCCACACGCCTCCCAGTCACCGCCTGCCCAGAGGGTTTAAGGGCTGGTCTGGGTGCCATCTGCCAGTAGATATTTTCTGACTGAGACATCTAAATGCGTCGGGTATAGTAGTGAAACTTTCTAGTCATAAAGCAGGTGAACTTGAGGTATTTTAATGCCTATCTGTGTTTATAGCGAGACTGAGGGGTGTAGGAATGGAGGTTTTATGAGGTCACAGCTTCCCCCATTGTTTGTCAATCAACAATTTTTCTGAAGTTCTCCGAGATATGCTGGCTAGTGCCGATTGCCTTGTCTAATATATCAATTAAATTGGTGATGGGTAGTTGCTAACCCTCCACCTACAAACTCCCTGTTATGGCTGTTTCGATGTACAAACATATTTAAGTTAAGAGTTAGTTTTAGGGTTAGTATTATGTGAAGGATTAAGTTAGAATATATTCGATTAGATTAAACTAGACTGAAGGTACTTTTGACAAAATTGACATCAGGCGTTTACACGCATTTGTACGTGGACGGGTAGCAAATAGCCACATCCCAAGAAAGGGTACGGGTGTGTAACAGTGGCGCCACGCGGTGACTTAGTGGGACAACTCATTGATCGACTTACAGCAGAAGCTACTGGATCGAAGAGCTGGTTCTCTTCGAACACACGCCAGGTTGTACATTGACAGCGCCCTCAGACGGATGGAACCAATTTGCGTTTTGCTTACGTTGTGTTCATTATTACGAAATCATGAAACAAATGTTGACACTGTTAGTACCCTACTTTCAAAGAGTTTTGCGAATAAAATAATTTCTGATCACTGTAAAATGCTACATAGCACACACACACATACGCACGCACGCACACACACACGCACGCACACACACACACGCACGCACGCACGCACGCACACGCAAGCACGCACGCACGCACGCACACACACACACACACACACACACACACACACACACACATATATATATAAGGTACACGGCTGTAGTTGTATAATTAGTGATTAATATTGTGTTACAGTGATAAATAAAACATATGTTCTTCCAACATTCCCTTATTAAAGAACATACTTCACTAGTTAGCGCAATTGTAAAATATTAATAAACTTTGTAAAATCACCTGACCACTATTTATCCCATTACTGCCATCCACCAGTAAATATACATGTCACGCTTTTGTGCTTCATAAATATGTTGTGTTATGGCATTTATAAAAAACATGTGTAACAGTTCTATTTCTTAAATCCACGAACGTTACCATATCTGGTATTAAACGAATTGTTTATTTATAAAAGAAACAAATAGCATTTTCAATCTATGTCTTCTTTCTTCTTTCGTCATTGTTTGCCCTTTATAAATAAACTGGCTAATGGTGCGACTTCAGACTGGACAGTCAGCTAGAGTAAAACAGTTTTAGTCATAAACCTGTATAAACCTTAAACATGAAATGCCATTTATGCGCCTTTATTAACTGTGCTTTGCAATAAATACTCCCGTTATGGTTTCAGAAATATGTTTATCATATGTAACCTTTAAAGGTAATCGATACATATTTCTTATGCAATTAAAGCTAACGTGCATTACAACAATTATATAATGTGTATAATTGTTGTTGTTTCAGATCTAAGATGAGTGAGAGTCAGAGCGAGAGTTCTGAGCCTGACAGAGGCAGCAGACTGAGTACAGGGCAGGAGCCTGCACGGTCACAGTCTGGCTCTTTGGACGCACAACATGTCAGCGTCACGACACCCATTGAGACCCAGTCTGGGATCCAAGGACCACAACACAACAGTGACACGACACCGTCAGTGACAGAGTCTCAGAACCACGTTCAACAGCACGCCATTGACACGACACAGACAGTGACAGTGTCTGAGATCCAAGGTCCACAAAACGACCGTGACACACCATCAACTGTGACAGTGTATGGTAACCAAGATCAACAACACGACGTTAACACGACACCGATAGTGACACAGTCTGAGACCAAAGTTTCACAACACGACTGTGACACCACACCAATGTTAACACACTCTGAGACCCAAGGTCCACAACACGCCATTGACACGATACCGATAGTGACAGAGTCGGAGACCAAAGGCCCACAACATAGCTGTGGCACGACACCGATTTTGACACAGACTGAGACCCAAGTTCCACAACACGACGGCGACACGCCACCGAGAGTGACAGAGTCTGGGAACCACGAACAACTACACGCCAATGACACGATACCGATAGTGACAGAGTCTGGGAACCACGAACAACTACATGCCAATGACACGACACCGATAGTGACAGAGTCTGGGAACCACGAACAACTACACGCCAATGACACGACACCGATAGTGACAGAGTATGGGAACCAAGATCAACAACACGCAAATGACACGGCACCAACAGTGATAGAATCTGGTAGCCAAGAACAACAACATGTCAATGACACGACACCGACAGTGATAGAGTCTGGAAACCACGAACAACAACACGCAATTGACACGACACTGACAGTGACAGAGTCTGGTTACCAAGATCTACAACACGCATTTGATACGACATCGCCAGTGACAAAGTCTGGGAACCAAGATCAACAACACGTCAATGACACGACACCGACAGTGACACCTAAACCGACAGTGACAGAGTATGGTGACCAAGATCAACAACACGCCACTGACACGACACCGACAGTGACACCATCTGACACGACAGGTCTACAGCATGACACTGACGCGACACGGACTGTGACTCTGGCTGAAACTCAACGCCCTCAACACGCCAGTGACAGTGACACGACATCTACAGTGACACACGCTGGCTCACAGGACCGAAAACATCCCAACACGGCAACAGGCTTGTACGTACAAGCGACTGTACAGATATTATCGCACCTTCATCCAAATCTGAAATACAGCGAGGAGAAACCAGATGTTAGCGGTCTTTTTGACATCATCAAAGCACCGCTGATTAAGCACGCAAATCTCGCGAGACATGGCATGGTGTCCACACCACCGAAATTCGTCTTCGACAAGAAAGATCTAGACATGCACCAGTTCACAGACGCAGACATGGAATGTGGATTTTTTGTAGAATCGCGGCAGACACAAGCCCGGCGCAGGAAAGGAACAACGCAGCCGTGCTGGTCGTTCAGTCAGACCAAACTGCAAGAGTTCTTTGCGGCTCTCGGCTTGCTGAGATCGTATCACGGAGGATGGGAGTGTCTTGAGAGAGACACATTGACTGAGCACCTGAAACCGGTGGTAATGTTCATGGCAGGGCTGCTGGGAGACACCAGCCACGCTTACTTTCTGGAGCGTCTTGTGTTCGGAGACCGGCAACTGAAGCCACAACAGTCGATCGAAAGTTTAAGGCGTGAAATGCTTAACGCGACCACATATCTGATCAGAAACCTCAACGATGACGCAATGATAGTCACAGCTGTGTTCGAAACGCAGAACAGTGACCTGGTTCATGTTGTTCCAACTGAAATTACGTTACGTAGCATGACGACAACGACTCAGCATGCCCTGGTGTGGCTGTTGGGCAATGATAATTACAACACCAAGAGCTTGACGTAAGTATTTCACGTTAAACGTTTACATATAATTAACACATCAAGCAAACTACTCATTCATACCGGGGACTTAGCAATATGCCGTTTCCGTAATCATACTATAAAAAAACCGATACCGTGTGAACGGAGTCAACGTATCATTCCGAGTTATAGTTGGATTAAAGAGAAAACATACATAAAGTAACAGTATTTATTAAAACACTTGGTCAGCGGTCACATTCAAGCTGTTTGTCCACCAACTGATTTATCTATGTTTGTTGAATAAGTAATATTTTGTTGATGTCTGTTCGCAAGTATGTATGGAATCTACCAGCCAATCAATTGGCTCTTCTATTTTAATCTTACAATTAAGCGTTTAAAGAGAGGACAACCCAACAGATAACACAACGTCCATAAAAGAAAAATGATGTTAATTACGTTAATTACGAGTTCATGTGTATAAATGTATTTAAGTTATGTTTTCAATTGTATCTGATGTATGTATTAGTTTTATTGTTACGTATTAAAACATTAAACATTTGCAATATTTGTTATTGCAATCACCATACGTCCGCCTACATTCATTTATCAGTTTTATTGTTATAGAATTGTTTGCTAGATTGGTTAGTATTATGCATTTTTATGAGTAATAGCTTTAGTAATAATTTACCTCTTGATTATTAGAAATGCTATGTTGGTTAATACTTTATTAATTTTGGTGTTTTACATACATACACATGTATGTTTTATTATTTATTTTAAAATATTTAGCATTCTCCTTATTGTATACAATTATCCATTGATGTATTTTGAAAAGCTCCGAACAATTGTAGATTTGGCGCTAAATGGAATATAGTATATCATTATTAAAATATATTGTTATTAATCACAAAACGTGAACACATAAATGTAGGTTTTCATGGTAGGAGAGGTTCCATGCACTTTACTCACGATTGTATTTTACCATTTCAGTGTGAGCAACTGTAGCTCGGACATGATGAAAGACGTACTGCTTGCACTTGAAGCAAAAAAGCAGATGCACACCCTGGAGTAAGTGTTTGGATATCTAGCCAAACAGAATAGACAGAAAGAGGCAACACGCTAAATACCGGTCGAAAGTGAGGCCAGTGCAATCAGTGGCGCACCTAGCGGCTGCCTAAAATAACTTTACAGTGCTAAGGCATATCGAATTAAAAGAACTTTACATATCGAATTGACTAAGACGACGCACGAATCATTACACCTAGGAGTGTACATATACATATGTTATGTTGAAGACAATGATTTGCTCATGGCATACTATTACATGTATATTTCATGTGAATGTAACATTTCAGTTTTCGTCACGTCAACCTGAGTTCCTGTGAGACAATATCTGCTCTGGTTCGCGCCATTGGCTCTTTGACAGCTTTGAAGATGATTATGTATGTTTTACCACCATTTATGAAACAGTTTCTTGCAACGTAATTTGTGTGTGTATACATACACACATACATACATACATACACACACGTGTGTGTGTGTGTGTGTGCGTGCGTGTGTGTGTGTGTGTGTGTGTGTGTGTGTGTGTGTGTGTTTATATTAACGTAACATTCTGTATATACCATTATAACTCGTACAAAATGTTGTTTTAAATCAGGAAAAATACTATTTATCAGGGCATAATTGCCTGGCAATTTATCAAATGTTATTACAATTAAATAAGTAAGATGCTATATTGAGTGTGAATCCGATACCAACATACTGAGCTAACAACGTCATATAGTAGTAACCATTCTCTCATTACGCTGTTTTACGTGTCATAGGTTGAAGGACTGTAACATTAGACCTGACAGAATGCTGCGTGTAGCCAGTGGACTACATAATTGTCAGAAAGTGGAATACCTTTCGTGAGTGTTTAATTCTGAGTCATTCATGAGACACAACCTATTAGCAACTGCAAATTGTTCACAAATTACTGACAAATCGGAGTGTTAGTTTTACTATTGGCTAGGTGACCTACAGGTATTTATCTTTGTTATTATGCATGATAGCCATTGCTGTCTTCTATGCCATTTGTACGTACAGGAGGACGTCTTTCCTTGGTGTGTTATTTACATGTGTTCTCCTGCTCTTCATAGATAGCCTGATCCGTCATCATTCTAGCCGAATACCATGTTGGAACATGCATCTGCTTGTATAATCCTAAATCATAGCGGCAATTAAAGTTAGTATTCACAAGGCCTTGGTATATCATACCTACTTGAGGATTAGGTTGAAATAGACAGGTCGCGTGCAAAGAATGGGAGTTGAAAACCTGGCAAAGTGAGCAGATGCTCAGAAAGAGGAGGGGATAGAAGACGAGGGAGATAGATTGCGATGGCATGGATGCGTTAAGAGAGACCTGGAATGATTGGGAGAAGAATGGAGAACCACGGCAACAGATAGAGAACGTAGAGAGAGGAAGGCTGGGAAGGAGACGAGGACGAACAAGACGACAGGAGCGAAACCCTGGCTAATCTCACTCTTCACCACAGGGAAGCGGAAGCAAGAATAGCAATATGCTGAGATGAATCAAAGAAGATTATATGCAATATAGCTGCCTCAGTAGTTACATTTTCTTCTAAACATCAATGCATGGTGTATTTTGTTGATTTGTTTTCTGATTAATGTGTTGTCTGAACAGTCTGATAACTAATAATCTGATAATTAATTCAAAATTTGATAACATTATTCAACATTACATAGCTAACCATTTAATTTGCACTCATACGAACAATTATCAATAAAATGTTGAAAATAATATTAAAAATATTACAACGCACGGTGGAATCATTGCCTATTTCTTTTTCAGTTGTCTTATTATTACAATTTCGAAACAAAATGATAATAGTCCACATTGTTTTAATCTTTGTAGAAGACGTAAAGTGGTTGTGAACATATAACTGGATGTATGTTGTATGAAGGATTTGACAGTTGGTTATCAACTAATATACTGTAAATTTACAGTACATTGCATAAGTCCTGATTACACTCGTGTTACCAATAACCGCTTAAATGTAGTTGTTTAAACGGCATTTTAACAGGTTGCGGGGAAATGACATGAGTGCGGCAGGAACAGGCGAAGCTCTTGGGAAAAGCATTGCCAGGATGCTATCTATCAAGGAACTTTCGTAAGTAGTTCAACGACATGGGCAGCGTATTGAGGATCAGGGATAGACCTCGTTTAACTGGAATGTCTGTTAGTTTATGTATATTAAAACAGTAAATTAAATAATGATATATTTATAACAACTATTTAAAGGCATGCCAAATAGATATCAAAACCTATTCCATTATATTTTGGAGCAGCAATAACAGCATAAATGAATGTACAAAATACAGCGTTTAGAAATTAAAGTGATGTTGCATATATGTAACATGGCGTATTATATGTCATCTTCATGATTAGTAACAACTGACACGTCGTTTAAGTCCTGAAAGCCATTTGAGGACCATGCTAGCCGAAAGAAATATGCAAATCAACATGTTTTCATTTATACACTGATTATTTTAATTAAGAAACAGGAGATACCGTTGTAATCATATCGTTATTACCATACGTCTTTTGAAATCAACTTGTGTTGAAAGGTATAACTAATTAGATTTTTCAATAATTATAATTCTCAATGTATATAAGGCGAGTTACGTATGATATGAATGGATCAATGTGTCTCTTTGTAGTTTGGAGTCATGCAAAATTGGGGCAAGAGACATGCTCCCTGTGGTGACGGCGCTGCAACATTGTCCAACATTGGAAGCGATTGTGTGAGTATTATTTTCTAAATTCAGATATATATTTCTGGTTTCTTTACTATTTCATGTATACATTAACTTCACAGTAGATTCCTTCTGGTGAGTCAACTAGTGTTGATTATGTTTTGCCTTTTTTGTATAAGTTGAATGACTTACCAATTGTACATACCAACTGCTGATCAATATTTGAAGCTATGATTTATTGAAATGTTGTTGTATTTGAATATGTTATCGTTAAAGTAAGAGATACATTCTTTACACAAAATATTACTGTGCTTACACACGTTGTTAGTACGGTGATATTCTGTTCGGTGTTATATACACTGTCACGCGCATTTCACCAGTACAAATATAATAAACAAGTCAGTATCTAGATGGTTCTTATTTGTGAAAATGCATATAGCTACTATGTCTATTTATCATTAATTTTGATTATAAATACATGTAGTGTTCTTGTTCTAAGTGGATCATGGTATATATGAGGTATATATAAATCAACTTAGCATAATAGGAAATTAGTAGAAGCATACTAAATATTGGGTTATTAAAATAACTTAACAATTATGTTGTAGTTTCGGCGGAAATGACCTGACTGATCAAGATGCCGGTGTCGCCTTCGTTAGATGTCTGAGCTCAATGCCATCTTTGAAAATGCTTCAGTAAGAGTATTAGTACTTGCTTTGTCATCACTTTAACACATTAACCTTCAGCCATATCACTGTTAATTACTCATCAAAATGTTTCTTTACAATTAATGTCACATAGCCAATCAGAAATTCCATGCTGTAAGCACATTTTGTATTGTGTATGTTTCTACAGTGTGTGCATAAAATGAATCCAAACCCATTAAGACACCTTTGCGATAACTTTATTTTGAAACATTCAGTGGATACATATATTAGCTCATGTTTTGTATTCATTATTGTAACGTTTTATAAGCGAAATACTGAAATCGTGTGCGACGCTGAACGTTGCTGGAAGGAGGAGATTAACTACCCTATCTAACAATGATAGTACTGAAAAATATGACTTGGAGGATACTTACCACGCACTCTGTATTGTAAACAAATGTGATGTTCTCATTTATTGTAGGCGTGACACATTAATGCAACATGGTTTGTTGCTGTTAGTTTATTATTTTCTATTATAAGAAATTACGATAATTTGTTCGTTTTGTATGTTTAATTATTTCCCAATAAAAACATTCTACCCATTCTATGACAATATTATTAACATTGCAGAATACTTAGTGTCTCATTGGCAATTGTATTCATTTTGAAGACGTAATCTTTTTATAATGCTTCTATAAAACAAACTATGCACTCAACGTGCCCCACAATTCCCACTGGAGTGAAAATGAAAGATAACATGTGAAGATTGACAATGCTCCAGAAGGGAAGAGGACAAAAACCACTGACTGTAATTTGAGTCAAAGAACATTTGTGTTTTTGTCTGTGAAATATACACATTGTGTCTTTGCAGCTTGGAGTCATGTGCAATTGGAGCAAGAACCATGGTCTACGTAGCACATGCCCTGCAGCACTGTACAAAGATGGAAGTACTCGTGTGAGTATTACTTATCTACATTCAGAAACATTCTACGCATGCGCGTGCACAGAGTAGAATTGCTGAAGACACCGAGTCCTGGTGTATAAGATTGATCAATCTTAAATAAAAACAGGTAACTTTGAATATATTAGCATGTACCTATAAACATATCTGCAACCAAGTGACCAATGTTTGATATTACGTGCAGTACTAGCTGGTAATCTGTTTTTGTCAAGTGGTTTTGTGGTAAGGCTGCGGAAAATTTGAATTCCTTAAATAAAACGTCATCGGAAATGTGCTACATTGTGGCACTATGAACGTGACTCTGTCAGTTAACGCATGCGACTTGTAAATGCGCACTGTTAGTAACTGCAATGAAACAGTGCATTAAAATCCACCTGCAAGCGAGCGTTTGGTATCACTGGTCCTGCTTTATGGAACGAACTGCCGGTAACACTACGAGGTGCCCCGTCTCTGTTATCATTTGAACGCCATTTAAATATATAGTTATGTAAACGAGCATATGACAGCAAATATATATATATATATATCATAAAAAGGTGAATCAAATATATATATATCCGCATACTCACATATGATTGAATGCACACACAATATTGAATATTGGGTTAATTATTTTGTAGACTCAGTGGAAATGACCTGAGTAAGCTAGAAGCAACAGAAGCTCTCTGTAAAAGTATGGGGCGCATGTCAACGTTTCTACACTTACGGTAAGGTTTCTGTTGTTGAACAAATTAACTATATTATATTGCAAACATACACTTCGTGTGCTAGTTATTGTGGCTGATACCGATTTCAGCAACGTGGTTTGTTGCCTTTATTTATTAGTATTTTGTACCTAAGGAATTACGAACAATGTAACATTTGGTATAGGTGAATGTTCATTGTGAAACGTCATTATACGTCACTAACGACAACCGGCGTCGCACAACAGAACACCTCAAACTGATTTTTCACTGCTTTGCTGGAACAGAATTGTAGATATGTCATTATACAAGTTGAACTCATACAACACACTGTAAAGAACCACTGAAATACACCTAAGCACTGAATAAAAACGACTTTTATTTTGTAACACTTATGTACTTTAACTTTGATAAGCATGACAATATATAGACACACTCAATATGCAGTCGCCATTTGCATGTTAACGTTTCTTCTGAGGTCTCGCCAGAGTCCCCAGTCTCGAAGGGAGCTATTGTTATTTCGTAATGGTCTAAACACCACAGTTGAAACGTAACAGTGCGTAGCACAACAACAGTACCGTTAACTGGAATTCGAAGCGATGACATAAATTGTATGCTTCTGTGTGGTACAGTTACATAAGCCACGTTGTCTCTTTGTAGCTTGGACTCATGTTCAATTGGCGCAAGAGCCATGGTCTCTCTGGCCCGAGGCCTCCAGCAGTGCCCGTTCGTAAACACGCTAAGGTGAGTGTTAGCTCTCTCATAATCAAACATTTTGAAAAGAGTGTTCTACACCTGGCAGCCATTTCACTAAGATAAGTAGCTCTTACAAATAAATTCCTAAAGCAATTTCGTGTTATATTTAATAATTTTTTTCAAACAAAATACCCATTGCCATATTACCATGGACATGATTTCCATGACACACCAGTGAAAACGTCCCGTTGGATCTTCATGGTTCTGACATGTTTTAGGTGTACATAATCACTGTTATGGACCATCAAGACTGTTTCTAAAGTGCAAAGTCGGGTTTAAGACATCTTAGGATCATTTGTGAAATGGTCCCGAGGTGAAACTAGCATTACTTAATACAGCAAGCTAGTCCACAACTCGGGATAAGTATGTCTTTCGAAAAGTACCGTAATGTCGTCGGTTTTCTAAATGTAATGTTTAATATATTAGCATATCAGCGTCGTATTATATAACTTTGTAGTGATTAATATTTGTATTTATATATTATTTCACGTTTTCGCGTAACTAAATAATCGTTGCTGTTAACGTGAATACTAGGTTCCCGTGTGCAATGTGGGTTAGACGTTATTCAGTAAAACACACTTAATATGTCCCATCTCACGGCATTTAAGAATTTGTTACACCAAAGTGAAATAACACTTAGAGATGGGACGGTGGGTTCTCGCCTTAAATCCAATTTTAATTGTCAGTCTTTTATAACGTTTAGATTCAAATAAGAATAGGTGTGGTTATATAAAGAGAGTGTCCATACACTTGAATACTCCTCCACACACACTCGTGTATGTCATGTGTTTTTAAATAATACAACTTTATGGTGAATTGCATAACAGTTATGTAACAGGAGCTATGCAAACTAGATTATGGCAACACTAGAACTATTGAGCCAAGCGTCACGTTTCCACAAATAGACCAACACATAATGCAATTTGTAACGTCGCAAGTGTTGCCATACAAACTTGCATGTCCTCTATGACGGACGTGACATAGTGATGATGGCGTGCGAATTAATAGGGTATTTAACATAAAACACTATATTGTAGTCTCAATGGAACTGATCTAACGGACCCCGAGGCAAGTGGGGCTTTGGGTGTAAGCATAAGCTGCATGCGGTTTATGATACAGTTTCGGTAAGTTGTTCGGCTCTTCATTTTTTATCATTTGCCATACATGAACAATTTGTTAACCTGTAGAGATATCTACGCCAATTGATCCACACAGCATACATCTGTCACGTGACCGTTTAATCTTACAATATTGTTAACTGACTTGTGTAACTAAGTTATTAGAAAACATGTATGCATCAATTACTATCTAACTGATTGCTGAAACGTTTGCGATAAAAGGACACATGGGCACGTGCGATAATTCACTCAACTAATTTCCAATGTTGCTACTTTTCATAAATTAAACCCCGAAGACAGAGAATGTTGCTGAACGAGTAAGGTTAGCTTTCAATATGGCAATGAGAATGGATAGGGTGGTTTTACAATCTTACCTGCTACTAACGATACACTCTGTATTCTAACACAGTTTGTTTATGAGTGAACGGAGATGTCTCAGCATTGTCTCGTTGTAGTTTGACGTCGTGCGTTGTGGGACCTCGATCCACGCTCCCTATTGTACGCGCACTGCAACACTGCCCGAACATCAGAAAGCTTAAGTGAGTTTTATTTGTCTGTATTCATACCTTTTTTGTAGACACTGATTTCCAGCTGCTCATATTAAATTATCGATAACGAAACGAATGAATACACCCAGCACACAAGCTACCAATTCAGGATGAGTATGTTGGGCGAAACATATCACCGTGTTGTGTTTTGTTAATACTAATTTTGAATATCCTACCATAATTATGTCCAAAACGTATTGGCCAAATGGTGTCCAATGTTTGAAATCAGCAATAGTTCAAGTTTTTTTCATGTCATTTGGGAATGGAAATGTTACATAATATCTTTCTGAATGCATATTTATGTCTTCTAAAGTGGTCGTATTAGTGAATGGAATGGGTACGACATTTCCAAAGATGTAATCAGTAGTACACCAATAATGCACACATTTGTGCATGTATGTGATCTATTTTGCAGTCTAGACGGCAACGACATGAGTGACAAAGCCACAAGTGACGCATTCACAAGAAGTCTACAATCGATGACGTCACTGGAGGAGTTATCGTAAGTAAAGGCTTTCGGCTATTGGGTTGTCATTGTCTCACTTTGCAACGAGTGTTACCAAACCAATCAAGGTAATTATATTTTGAACATACATGCAAAAACAGGTGTTTTGATATAGTATGCACAATAGCATATTGGATATGCTTTAACCAGACAACGGACACGTGTTTTTGTCTGTTTTCATTTTGTCACGTTTTAAGTGAACAATAAACAATATGTAGGTAAAATAGTTAACCAATGTATGGCACCGAATACTTCTGATGGGTATGTTTAACACCTCAATTTGACAATAATAACTGGAATAGGGAGACTTTGGTAATCATACAAATAATTAAGTATGCATTACATATTACAACGTAAATATATTAAGAGTAGTTATCTCAGGCGCAACTATTTACTGTTACTTATTGTTATTTTAGTATTGTAAATGCACAACGTAACATGGCCATTTCTGTATTTAACATAATTGATTTTACACATGACATAAACAATTATGACCCCTCTTACACGAGTAGGTAATGTATGTAAGTGCTACACAATATAACGTACTACATAATGCCAAGTGGACATTTGTTTCTATTTTGTATCTATTTTATCCGTAGGGGAAATTGCATATATGATATAGTATGAGTTGTGTGCAGCAAACAGTTATAATTGTACAGCTGGATAAATACGTCATAAAAGAGGATAATACAGGTTATGCTCAACGGACAGCGATGCGATCCCACAGTTCCGCTTTTCTGCGAAGATTTGATAAAATCCTAGCACTTGAATGTATCTCTAAATTTAGTCCATATACTTAATTGCCTTCGAACAGAGCAACGAGCATGAACAAACACTCCAAACGAAGATAAAATAAATTTTCAAGGGCCCGTGGGTAGCACTAGATGCTTTATGGCACTGACCATAGACTGACTCGAACTGTGAAACTCTTTAGAAGTCACCCGTATCGGTATTCTTTCTTTTCACCTCTTAAAAGTACAATACAAAACACATTTGTTTGAGAGTTGTTTTAAGCATATTTAGATTCACATAGCCCATTGTGCTAAGCGCAAAAATGAAGTTTGAGACGTGGTGTCACTTACAAAATCAAAGTGTACAAAATTGCTACAAACGTTTCGAGAAAGGAAACTCTCGACATTAAGTATCTCCCGAAAAAAGTATACATTAATATGAGTTGGTATATCTGATCTTATTTGTATAATGTTTTTTGAATGTTTGAATAAACCCTTTAACTTTGGAGTGAAGCGAAGATATCACCGTCGAAAAGTGACAATGTAAAAATGGTGGGAATTTGGGAATTAGGGTCAGTTAACAGGCTTCGTCTTCTTTTACTCTAAAGCATATACCTACGTCACAACATTGTCTATTTTCAGTTTCGGATCGTGTGCCATTGGAGCTAAACCAATGGTGTCTGTAGCACGTGCCCTGTGCCACTGCCCGAAATTGGAAATACTCGTGTGAGTTGCTTGCAATATTTTGGTTTATGACATCTCGTATGGATACTTCTTACTGAACACATCTCGCTGATGACACCATAGTTGCCAAATCGGGATGAATATGTTTGCGAAAAATCGTACGAAGTTATATATATATATATATATATATATATATATATATATATATATATATATATATATATATATATATATATATACATATATATATATATATATATATATATATATATATATATATATATATATATATATTAACGATAATGTTTAATAGCTTATCTATTATATTGTTCCAATGAAAATTGAAAATAAGATGAAAAACAAATTAAAAACAAACAGCAACGACGGAGATGTTAGTAGTGTTACTGCAATTGTAATATTTTTACAGTCTTCATGAGAACAACTTGAGCGACCCAGAGGCCAGCGAAGCACTCAGTAGAAATCTACGCGCCATGCCGAAAATGCGGAAGTTAGGGTAAGAATTTTGGTTATTGCTCCACAAATGATTAACACTTAAAGCACACTGATCAACCAGTATATCGAACTTGACGTCGAAAGCATTCTGGCTGGAAGCAATCGCGTTGAAGGCAACTGAAGGACTTGTTGTGAAGATATACATGTACTACTGTTGACAATAATGTCGTGCATAATATTCATAATAGTCATCTAGGTGTTGTTATAACTGTGCGCTGCGGGATTTCGTGGTACCTCCATAGTGATTCAGTGTCATTGGTTTGTCTCAAACATAAAACATTTTCATAGAATTATAACTTGGCGACCGTGTTATTAATAATTGCAGCTGTCAATTCAACATAACTGCTCGTGAAGTAAACAAACGGAAGAGACAACATAACAAGTTCAAATTGTTACGGAACTGGTCGACGCCCGGAGTGTGGGTTACACAAAGACGCAGTTGTTGAAACAGATTTGGCGCGCCATTACATACAGTAATGCTTCCGCTCAATTCAAGAAAAGAAGCTAATTGAAAGCAAACATGACAAAAAAGATAGAACATGGCCTGGTGCTTTCGATTTCGACTCCAGTTCCTTCCAATCCTGTTTTCACACTATGCAATCTCGCCTCTTCAACCAAATTGCTTTCAACGCTCGACGCAGAAGATTGAACAGTGTAGTGTGACTGCACCTTCAGGCAATGTCAAGCCTTCTAAGTACCAGTCAATAATATGATGTTATGAACTTCCTTTAATCCGACTTGCTTTGATACAGTTTATGCACACAATTATGCATGTTAAAAGCATTGCTATCGGACGACATATCGAACGGAAATTTTACATATTTGCTATAAATCTGAGTCAATAATATTAATACACACACTGAACACGTATAGTAAATCATGTTTTATCCAAGTAACGTATTACACGTAACATACCAAATTATGTGTGACAGATAACGTTGATGAAAAGGTAGCGTTAACACCCCAATATTAGAAAGATAGCATGTAATGTGTAGACTTTGATAATAAATACCTAACTAATCACACGATGTGTTAACAACATATTATATCAGGATTTATTGTGAACGGTACACATTATTGCAATATGATTAGTTAGTATTATCTTAGTATTCCCTATGCAATGAATAATGACATCGCTACACTTGATACATTTGATTAATCTACAAGACAAATTACATTAATCTTCAAAGTTTCTACATTTGGTAATAATACAAATCCAATGCGTTCTTATGTCTAACTTGCCAACGTGCCAGATGCGCTTAAATTGTACGCCTGCTGCGATTTCAGTTTGACGTTTCGTAGTAATAAATCCAAAGCTGACATTGGTATGAAACTGGTAACTGTATATCACATTTCAAAATGACATACAGTCAATAGAGTTGTGATGATTAGACCAGGAGCAATACACTACTAATTCTAGTTTTCTCTGACACATACCAATCTGCCAATAATTCGTGTCGTTGCAGTTTGAACGCGTGTGGAATTGGAGCAAGAGGCATGGTCTCCGTGGCAACCTCCCTCCAACACTGCCTCAACATGCA
Organism: Oasisia sp. SBJ-2009; assembly: GCA_964017155.1. Classification (NCBI taxonomy): domain Eukaryota; kingdom Metazoa; phylum Annelida; class Polychaeta; order Sabellida; family Siboglinidae; genus Oasisia; species Oasisia sp. SBJ-2009. The sequence goes on along the minus strand of OZ024866.1, from coordinate 32,576,031 downwards.
AAATCTAGGGTGAGTTGTATTACTCTTTATTCCGATTTTATATATGTTCTTCGGCATCTCATACACAAATTGGTTTTAATAAAGATATCGCGCGATGATGGTTAATATCAATTGCTGCCATCTTCATTTCACGCTTGCATGTGTAACGAAGATACATATGTATATATCCCAGTGACAAGGTAACCATACATAACCGTAGCCACATTTGGTATGGAATTAC
>OZ024866.1:32570811-32573311 GCA_964017155.1 Oasisia sp. SBJ-2009 | reverse complement strand
TGGTTTGGCACTACGCACACTATCATCCCCCATATGATGTATATCATAATCTACATGTACAGTGTTAACTCTCCCTCCATTAATTATAATTACAGAAATGTACATAAACAATATTATGTTCGAATACCAATTTTATATGTAATCGTTTACACATAATGGATCATACCATATACATTTTCGACCGTAAAACATGCCGTCTTGAACGAAAACAAATGTGTGGATTTGCAACAATCATGTCTGCCATACTAACTAGCTTATTGAACACCATGCAATAGTCATAATATAAGCGTTAATCTAAACAAATTACATATTGGTTGTCTTTATGCTGGCACCTTAATCAACCACTTGATGTATGCTGATGACCTTTGTATTTTTTCTCTCAGTGTTGCTGGTTTGAGAAAACTTACTGATTGTTGTGCCAAGTATGGCAAATTGTTCAATATTACTTATAATGCCAAGAAGTCCTTTTGTATGGTTATTGACAACAAACCCCAGGACAGGAAACATTTTTATTGTATCCATCTCGATAACCATCCATTACCTTATACTACGAAATGTAAATATCTTGGTCATATAATCAACAATAACCTAACTGATGATGACGACATTGCCAGATAAAAAAGATGCCTTTATGCCCTAGCCAATGTATTAGCTCGACAATTTTGTCTTTGTAATATTTCCGCCAAAATTATTTTATTTCAAGCATACTGTACTCCTATGTATACTTCTAGTCTTTGGTGCAAATTCAAAAAATATAGCCTCAAAAGCATTACTTTCGCATACAATAATAGCCTCAGAATTTTACTCAACTTACCCTCAAGATGTAGTGCAAGTTTTATGTTTGCCACCAACTACATTAAATCCTTCAATGAACGCATTCGTTCATCAATATTAAGTATTTTATGTCGTCTTCATCAGTCAGATAATATCCTTTTTATTAATTATCTTCATACCGATATTCATTTCAAGAGCCAGATGTACTCATACTGGAGGTCGTTATTGTACACATGACATTAGTATTGTATTTATATTTAATCAATTTTTATTTTTTTTATTTTTACAACTTATTTAATTCATTTCCTCATATATTTAGACAATTTCTTTTTAATTTTACACTTATATTTTTACGTTGATCTCATCATTGCTTTGATTGTATTGTAATATATGTATTGTACTTTTCAATTTTTTTAATTGTATTTTATGTATATGTATATATGGACGTCTTGTCTGAAATAAACTTTATTATTATTATTATTATATGTGCCTAATCATAAATGTAGTCGCAAAACAGGTGTTACTGATAATTGGAAAAACATCTGCCAATAACTATTCCCGGTATTAACATATTATATACCCCTTATTGTCAATATGACATTATCAAGATCGTTGTGTCAACAATAGGTAATGTTAATGTCAAACCCCTTACCAATATAATTAATCAATCACCACACAGTGAAACATTTCCTCAAAACCTAATATTTGCTGAAGTAGTTCCCATCCACAAAAACCGTGGTGACGAGAATGTTAACGTATACAACAGACCTTTCGCCATGTGTATCCAGATGCTTTAGAAAATTATTACTCCCGATTATTAAATTTCCATATTTCACTATCAATAAGTATCTTGACTGTATTCCGTATGGATTCAGAGCTGATCATTCTACCGAACTATCAGTAACTGAATTACACGACAGATAATACCTAAATCTTGACTAAACAGGCTTGTCAGTAGCAATATTTCTGGGTCTGTCTAAGACATTCAATACAATAGACCACAGGATAATTGTCAACAAACTCAACTACTACTAATACTGAATTACAATGGTTTAAACCGTATTTACTGCACATGCAGCAACATGTACAATACAACAACACCAAATCACCTTTACAAACAATTACTACTGGATTTTCTCAACGATCAGTCATAGGGCCATTGTTATTCTTAATTTGCATTAACGATCTAGACGATACAACCTTGCTGAGGACAGTAGTGTGATAATCCAAACAAACTATACTTCCTTCTTGTTAGACATGTGTACCAATGTTTCAACACTGTACCTTTGCAGTTTGAAGTCATGTGGCATCCGAGCCAGGGCCTGGCTACCTGTCGCACGCGCTCTTCAACACTGCAACAAGATGCAATTGCTTCAGTGAGTGTCAGCAAAATAGTGTCCTTGTGCTGATGACCGTTAATTGTTTAGCAAGTACACGAATGCGGTATGGCTGACTGTGTGATCCCGCTCATGGCAATCTCGATGGGTAGGCAGATGGAAAGTCATCCCCGATTCACAACAAGCTCTCCACGGAGTATTGTTGGGTCGAATCTAACCGATAGGTCGTAACCAATGCAGGTATTCTTGTGTCACATTTGATATGTACGTAATGTTCTCTTAATCCGGTTTACACTAGGGAAGACTGCGTAAGTGTTGTAAGTGCAAAAAGGAATGAGTTACTTTATGCTTCTCTTTTACGCGATTAGTTGAGTAACCTGTCTTGTGTA
>OZ024866.1:32538311-32565811 GCA_964017155.1 Oasisia sp. SBJ-2009 | reverse complement strand
TTACGGTTATGTTAGCATATAGTAATCATGCATTCAGTATTTTAACAACAACAGTATAAGCGCATTTATTGTGGGCATTAATGATTCCAGTAACATAGTTGTTGCAGCTATTTTAGTGTTTCGTATGTTGGTAATCGTGATGATTTCAACACGTGATACAATGTGTAAATGCACAAACTGTGTGATCCCTTCCACGACAACGGGATTACCATATCAGAATTTCCGACAAATAGTTGCATCTGATTCGCCCTGAATGAAATGTTTAGAAATTGTCTATCTAGGGCAATTGTGACTTGCAGTGACCAGAACATGAATAATACCACTGCCCTGGATTAGACTACGTTAATTTCATTGCGTTATCCTGTGAAATATATTTGTAACGTTTGAAGTATATTTGTCTCTCAATAGTTTGGCGTCTTGTGCACTTGGAGCAAGATCAGCGGTTCTTGTAACACGCGTCCTGAAACACTGCCAAAAGATTATAGTGCTCTCGTGAGTTTCACTTTACCATATTCAGACATACCGTTCTTCTAGACTAGCTAAAACACAAACTAGCGTTACTGTACACACCAAGCCTTGGTTCATGATAAATCTACTTAGGATGTGTTGCTATGCAATATTATACTACAGTCGTGTGGCCGTCTTAACGATGATTTGGAATATGACGTATAAAGTTGCTATATTTTAATTCATTACATTTTAATTTGCATGTTCAAATGTTTGGGAACTACCATGTTTAGTTGATGGACATGTTTATAACTGTTTGCTACTGCTTCGGTTAAACTCTAATTGTAGGACAAATGGAGTTTTGCTTACACGTATGGCATACATACGGATATATCATTTTGGAATAACTGTATTATTTCAATGACACGTATTTTGCAGTCTCAGTAATAACAACCTGAATGATCAAGAGGCCGTTGAAGCACTCAGTAGAAGCCTAATCGCCATGCCTTCACTGCATATGTTGTCGTACGTAGCTCGCTTCTTCTTTGTCATATGCCACATGTTGGTGTATCACGTTGCATAATACTCGAATGTGTCCCTTGGTCGTGAACACATATGTTCGTCTCCTACTTGACCCCTGTTGTAAAGACATGTCTGTATATTACTCAAGCACACTGTTCGCATAGTGCTTTGTCCGTAGCCGCTTTTGTCCATCTCATGTCGTCCCCTGATATGTTCATGTCTCTCCTCAAACAGTTCTCCCATATCTTCCGCAGTCATGCTCTTTTTTGTAGTTAGACACCACCATTGATTTCCCCATAGGCGGCCATTGTAACATTTCTTTTATTTCCCACTAAGTATTTGAAGCTATGGTATTGACAATTTCAGACATTAATTAGCTTCCACTCACACATGTCATATATACAGTTCGTTAGATTCTCATATTTATGTCTCCTATAATCCAATCTCTAACCTGATAACCCTTCATTTATGTTCGAATCAGCTGGCGATTGCCCTTGTTGACAGGCCGACGCACACCTGTATGCATGCATAGGCACTTCGTCATGTCTGAACGTTGTTGGTCATATTGACGCCTGACAAAAATTGACAATTAAGTAATCAAATAATGTGATATTGATAATGATGGAAAATATAAACAAATTAAAATAGCACTTCTTAAATCCTGTCAATTTTGGTAGTTGAACTAATAAATGTAACAGTGTGTACTCATCGTGTTATTATTAATATTTAGTACTGAAATTTGACGTTGTGACCTTACACGATATAGTGTTAACGGAACATATAAGAAAGAAACGTTTGAGCATTGAATGTTTAATATATGTGATGTCTAGTATTTGGTAAGTATGAATTCAGTATGATCCAATATTCTTTATGTGGGCCGTTTTTGCTGATGGTGTCGCACAGTAAGATTACAAAGTTCATGACGAAAATGTATGTTGTTATTAATTGTATGGGAGTTACGTTACTACTTCGCATCATTAACTAATCATGAAACATTCATAGAGGTTTTATGTTGTTTGACATGGCAGTTTGTGCGACTGCAAACTTGGAGAAACGGGAATTCTTCACGTGATCAGAGGCCTGTCAAACTGCGCAAAATTGCAGTTGTTTCAGTGAGGTCGTACTTGCTTGTATGCAATGTTTAGTATGTCGTTCATATGTCTGTGTATGCGTATTAGAAATGAATGGATGAATTTGTTATTTGGTGTTACTAACAACTGGGCAAGATGTCATTAATGCTACACAAAAATTGTTAAACTGGTAGTCATTGTTCTTGAAAGAGAGCATGGTTTTCAGGATGTTATGTTCAATTAAAATGGGAATATGCTGTATTGGAATGACATTGAGGATTTTGATCTTGAATCCACTGATTTATGGCCGATTGTACATCTCATGCTTAAATATATATATTACAGTTTTACAACTTGAATAATAATCCGTTGTGGATTTGTTTTCAGAGTATTCAATAATGGCTTGTCAGCTGAATCGAAGCAGAAGCTGACAGAAACGTTCGGCAGTCGAGTTAGGATTTGAAGGTAGTAGCATTACTTATATTGCACCCACCCGTGTTAAAGATAGGGATCAGAGTTGTATATTTGTTAGAATTGAAACTGTTTACCAATGCTCTTCTAGTTATCACCTATTGTGTGCTGATTATAACTGTAACAATAAATAGTGGTGGCATTGAAGATGGCATAATTTAAAGTCACCATGCGGTAGAGAAGTGCTATTATTAGTCGGTTATGTAGGTTCATCTGTTACAACATTCTACCTACGATGGATGCGGCCATGGCACTGGTATGACAGACAGGCATGTTATCTAAAAGAAAATTCATGTTTAAGTTAGATTTATTTAATATAAAATGTAAAACATTGTACACATATGTATAATATATAAATACAAGGTACATTTAAATATTCGGATAACACAAAAAGTGCACGCACTTATTTCCATTGTGGTCCTTTAAATGGAAATAAGTTTGTCTCCCGTCCCTCCTCCCTCCCCCCTCATTTTGCCTGATGCCATACTGTCTTTGCTGTGTAGATGGCTGACTGACCTCTGCTGGAAAAATGTCACCCCCTATGCAATGGAATCGCCATGATCACCTTGCGAACGGTTTGGGATACGAAAACCAAACGTTGAAGTGGATAAGAGTGTAGCAGGTTTATAATATTTGAAGACATTTCTTGGGGCGCAGGTGCAGTGTTATAACAAAGGAACTAGCAAAAGTAGGTATCTTATTTTGAATTTAAGAATGAATTAAGGTGGTTTTGATAAATGATAAATAGTTTCAGGTTAAGGTGGCATTTACTCTAAATGTGTATATCCAAATTGTCACTCAACGTTTCACAGGTGCGTTGCCTTTGTCCAGCTCCAACGAGTATGCATCAGCATATTTAATTTCGCTAGTTGTGATGATAACTAATTACGACAGTCAAAGTGTTGAAATAGTAATCTACTAAGCCGAATATGAAGACTGGATATTTCGTCTTGTGACTGTGCAATTTCCCTTTGGGTAGCAAGGCAATTTAAATGTGATTTACAAATACATTGCCACAGTATATATTCATTGTGTTTTGAAAGAGGATCGCAATGTCACGTGATGTTTGCCAGAAGACCACAATGTCACTCGAACAGGAGAGGTGTCGCTGTACATAATTATATCGCAACGTGTTGTCATCTGATTATTTCTTGTTACTTGAAATGACGATTGTCACAACATATAGAGCTAACATATATGTAACTCTGTCATTGCACTGGATACAAAATGTTGTCATGAACCGATACATATATAATGATAACAAATAGGCACGAATATTGTGAATACAGGTTCCTGATTCGAAAGTCATGCAATACTCGTACAACTATAAAACTAGTGTTTCCCTTTGCAACACCTCAACAACGAAATGTATCAGATCAATAAGAGTCGCCAAAGACAAATGAGCGTTAGTTATGGGTACATTTCTTGAAGTACCTACTTTCTTTTGTATCAGTATTCCAAATGTTATGTTGGTAAATATAACCCTTCATTAATATATTTCGTGTTAACGCTGTTATCGTTACAACGTTTATAAAAAGATTATGGCATATAATGACATGTTTACGTGATACACGGGAGCTGTGTACCACTGAATGAACTGTGTTTTATATCACACTCATACGTGTAGTTACATATCAGTATACGGAGAATATTCATTGTATATAGTATCATATTTAATGTGGGGAAACTGTGTAATCGTAGCGTGTATTATATTTTGTATCACAATCACACTTACTCATATGTAACATGAAATGGTCAACCGTGATTGTATACAGTATCATAACTGAAACTTAGCAAACTGTGTTAACGCAGTGTATTTTTTATTTTGTTTATCAAACATGTTTGTTTTTATGCAACATGGAACAAAGAGTCGTGATTGTTTATAGTAACATACTGAATGTTCGTAAACTGTTGTAGTTTGTATTACAAACATGCTATCAACTGACGGTGAACATTGTGTAACTTGTAAGTAGAGAATTGTTACGTTATATTGTGTTATATCACACTGAATGCATGCCTGTGTGTGTTTGTGTGTTTGTGTGTTTGTGTGTTTGTGTGTTTGTGTGTTTGTGTGTTTGTGTGTGTGTGTGTGTGTGTGTGTGTGTGTGTGTGTGTGTGTGTGTGTGTGTGTGTGTGTGTGTGTGTGCGTGTATGTGAGCCTAGTGTGTGTGTGTGTGTGTGTGTGTGTTTGTGTGTGTGTGTGTGTGTGAGTGTGTGTGTGTGTGGGGGGGTGTGTGGGGTGTGTGGGGTGTGTGGGGTGTGTGGGGTGTGTGGGGTGTGTGGATGTGAAGATGTGAATGATCTTGTATGTGATTGTATATAAACGCGTGTGGGGAAGTGTGTGTGTGCGCGTGTGTGCGTGCGTGTGTGCGTGCGCGTGTGTGGGTGTTTGTGTGTGCGTAAGTAACCCATTATGTAGATACACTTAATGGCATGCAGGGTGATTTCAAATAGACGATGGCTATTATTTATTTGAAATGAAGGCGTATCACGGTACATGTTATATCAATGCATGTTGTTGAGCTTTGACAATCACTGAACTGTGGTGTGTGTGAAAAACAGCAAACCGGTGTATGTGACGCTTATGATAGAAACGATTCGCGCGTACAGCGCTCGTCAATGTTTAAACTGAAGATAGAAAGAACAGTCACAGTCACATGTATATAGTATCACATTTAGTGTTGGCTAACTGTGTAAACGCACTGTATATTATATCACCTTGAATACTGAATGTGTGTGTGCATGCGTGCGTGCATGCGAGTGTGTGTGTGATGTAACCGATTATAGATACATTTAACAAATAGGTTCATTACCAGCAGACGATGGTTGTTATGTATGAATATAAATTATATTTATATTATATATAAAATGAAAAAGTATCGGATATCACTGAATGTTGTTGAGCATGAACATTGACAAGTAAACGCAGGGTATAATATTCATTGAATTATGTATCAAAGCTAGACGGTTTGCCAACCGGTGAATTGGTCGTTTCTGGTAATAAGCGACTCCCTCGCAATTACGTAATCTGAATAGTAAAATTTTATTTCGTTTCTCTCAGCGTGTATGTGTTGATATTATATATATATATATATATATATATATATATATATATATATATATATATATATATATATATATATATATGTTAAAGCAATTTCAGTTCATATTGTATCACAAACATAGTCTTTGTTAACTGAATATGTCCACTGTGTAAATTGAAATGGAGGCTTTCACTACATAATAGTAGTACATCGAATGTTGTTGTGTATTAACAAATATGTAAATATGTATATTCTGTGTGATTTTGTGTCAGAAATAAACGCGTTGCATTCTGATAAACACAATGTGTGTTCTAATAAGCGATGCCCAAGTAAATTATATTCTCACACATGTAATGTGTGTCTACTGGTAAATCATTATTTATAATGTACATTATGCTACTTATTGCATTCATCAAAGGTGAACCTGGGATGCACGTGTTGTGGTATCATCAAGCAAATTTATCATAAGAATTTTTCAATAATCAAAATCTAAAACAACTACTCTTGGAGTTCTAGATTAGCGAATATCCGCTCGAAAAAGTGCATTAGTGCATTACTTCCACCATTCAAGCACGAAACTATTGAGGCTTGGCACACTTGTGAGACCCCAAAACCGACCTGGTTTGCATGCTACTATTTCGCTCATGACGGTAACACACAGAAGTAGCGGCGCAGATTTTGGCGATGCGAAGACAAAACCTCAAAGGACAAAATCCCAACGAACAAAACCCAAACCCGTTCTGTCAAATATGAACAATACCTCAAATGCATAAGCCCCAGTCACACTTTCCCGGATCGGGCGCCGGAACGCCACGGACCCCCGATCCGGGCTACTCCGGTTTGATTCTCGGTAGTCCGTGGGTAGTCCGTGGATCTCCGTGGCAAATCCGTAGTAGATCCTTGGAGTTCCGGGGAGTTCCGGCGCCATCCTGGTTCGTCCCCGGATGTTTGAAACTGTTTGAAACATCCGGGTAGATCCCTGGTAGATCCCCGGATTTTTCCGATCCTAGGGTACTCCGGGCTTTTCCGTGGCTCAACCGGGGCGTTCCGGGGGTCTTCCGGGCTTTTCAGCGCACTTCCGTGGCTCATCCGGGCTATTCCGGGCACTTCCGTGGCTCAGCCGGGCTATTCCGTGGGTGGACCGGGTTATTCCGTGAGTTCTCCGGCACATTCCGTGAGTTCTGCTCCGGCTTGTTCCGATGTCTACAGGCATCATAGGGTTTTAATCCGTGGCTGGACCGTGTCTCATCCGGGGACGTGTGACTGCTATGCACAAAATGAAATCAGCCGGATCACCACGGACCATCCGGGACATTTGGTCCGGGGCCGTCCGGCCCCCGATCAGGGAAAGTGTGACTGTGGCATTAGCCTAGGAGTGATATTAACATATATAGTTAGCAATTCCACATTGAATTTATTACAAAATAACAATCAATACGATTGGTCATTGTAGAGGTTAGCGTGTTTGTTCAAAAGTAACTAACACATAATTTGATAGTTATAACACAGATGGAATGTATGCATTTTTCTTCTATCCCGTTAGCATCGTACACTCGATGGATGCGTTTGCAAACGTGATGCGCCGGCGCTGTCGGTTTTCAGCCACGCACAGCTACAGGCTATGTATATATATATATATATATATATATATATATATATATATATATATATATATATATATATTAATATATATAAGTTAATGCAATGTAGATTCAGTTCATATTGTATCTGTCACAAACATAGTCTTTGTTAACTGAATATGTCCACTGTGTAAATTAAAATGGAGGATTTCACTACATAATAGTAGTACATCGAATGTTGCTGTGTATTGATAAATATGTAAATATGTATATTCTGCGTGATTTTTTGTCACAAATAAACGCGTTGCATTCTGAAAAATGCAATGTGTGTTATAATAAGCGATGTTGTTTATTGCATTTATACAAAGGTCAAAACGGGATGCACGTATTGTGGTATCATCAAGCAAATTTATCATAAGACTTTTGTTCTGTTTCGTCCAGTCTTTAATATTTTCCAATCAGGACTTTATTGGTCTGCCTCTGCTTTGATTACCGTCAACTGTGCCTTGCAGAATAACCTTGGCAAGGAAGTCCTGACGGGGGATGTGGACATACTAAGCCAGTTTTCGTCGCTTGACAGTGGCAAGCACTCAGTCCTGCCTGCCAGCTTGGTTGGTGACTTGTGTGACTAACTCATTCGTACTGTCCTGTATGTGATGCGCAGGAGTCTTCTGTAGCACGTGGGTTCGAATGCCGGGATTCTTGTCTGCAAATCGGCTGTGAGGGCCCAACTTTCGCATTCGTGTAACAAGATGGAGACCACTAGGGACTTGAACAGTTTCAACTTTACTGGAAAGCTGATGGAGTTGGTCTTCCAGATGACGTGGAGTCTCATCGTGGCCGACGCGACCAGGCTTAGTTTTGACTTTGACCAAGGTACTTGAAGCTGTCCACTTCTACAAATTTCTGCCCATTTCGCGTTATATATATATATATATATATATATATATATATATATATATATATATATATATATATGGGTGTGTTCATGTAAATATGTGTATGCATTTAAACGCTTTTGTGTATATGCTTGTATCCGTGCATATTATATATATATATATATATATATATATACAGTGTTGTATATATATATATATATATATATATATATATATATATATATATATATATATATATATATATATATATATGCATGTATGTATGTATATATGTATGTATATATATATATATATATATATATATATGTATATATATATATATATATATATATATATATACATATACATATACATATACATATACATATACATATACATATACATATACATATACATATACATATACATATACATATACATATACATATACATATACATATACATATACATATACATATACATATACATATACATATACATATACATATACATATACATATACATATACATATACATATACATATACATATACATATACATATACATATACATATACATATACATATACATATACATATACATATACATATACATATACATATACATATACATATACATATACATATACATATACATATACATATACATATACATATACATATACATATACATATACATATACATATACATATACATATACATATACATATACATATACATATACATATACATATACATATACATATACATATACATATACATATACATATACATATACATATACATATACATATACATATACATATACATATACATATACATATACATATACATATACATATACATATACATATACATATACATATACATATACATATACATATACATATACATATACATATACATATACATATACATATACATATACATATACATATACATATACATATACATATACATATACATATACATATACATATACATATACATATACATATACATATACATATACATATACATATACATATACATATACATATACATATACATATACATATACATATACATATACATATACATATACATATACATATACATATACATATACATATACATATACATATACATATACATATACATATACATATACATATACATATACATATACATATACATATACATATACATATACATATACATATACATATACATATACATATACATATACATATACATATACATATACATATACATATACATATACATATACATATACATATACATATACATATACATATACATATACATATACATATACATATACATATACATATACATATACATACATACATGCATATATATATACAGCACTGTATATATATATATATATATATATATATATATATATATATATATATAATATGCACGGATACAAGCATATACACAAAAGCGCTTAAATGCATACATATATTTACATGAACACATGCATACCCATACGTGCGTATACATATACATATGAACGTGCATTTACACCAGCAGTTAAGGCTATGAACAAAGCATCATAGAGTAGTTGTGAATACGTACTTGTTTGTGAAGTACCTTAACAGCCCATTTTCGACCGGTTTTCCGTACAGGTCCTGCCGCTGTAACACTAGTCACGACATGCGTGAGGTCATTTATGTGAGTGCGGAATTACGCGAGTAAATTAGTAAAATGAATGAATTAGTGAGTATGTAGGCGTGTGTACGCGTGTGTGTATGTGTTGTGTATGCGTTGTGTATGTGTGTATGTCCACGCGCGTGTGTGTAGTGCAACATACACTATTCCTAAGACGAGATCACTTCACGCGAAGAATTCGATTTCTGCTGTTCAGGATCATCACCGTGCGACAAATCGCATACTACTACTTCAACAACAACAACAACAACAACAACAACAACAACAACAACAACAACAACAGCTACTGCTACTGCTACTGCTACTGCTACTGCTACTGCTACTGCTACTGCCACTGCCACTGCCACTGCCACTGCCACTGCCACCGCCACCGCCACCGCCACCGCCACCGCCACCGCCACCGCCACCGCCACCGCCACCGCCACCGCCACCGCCACCGCCACCGCCACCGCCACCGCCACCGCCACCGCCCCTACCACTACCACTACCACTATAACTACCACTACCACTACCACTACCACTACCACTACCACTACCACTACCACTACCACTACCACTACCACTACCACTACCACTACCACTACCACTACCACTACCACTACCACTACCACTACCACTACCACTACCACTACCACTACCACTACCACTACCACTACCACTACCACTACCACTACCACTACTACTATTACTACTAAAACAAATACTAATGGCCTTCACCTCATGACGTCACTCGCGCAACTCTCCTGACTCGAGTGTTTCGCCACGACTACGTGTATAATGCACTCATACGAGTGACTCGTACGAAGCACTCGTACGAGTGACTCGTGCGAGGCACTCGTACGTGTATCACCCCCTTCACTGATTACTGAAATTATTACGATGAAATGTATTACGATATTAATATATTATGGTATTACGATATTAAACAATTCCGATAATTCACTCAACTAATTTACACTGTTGCTACGTTTTATAAATTAAACCCCGAAGACTGAATGTTGCTGAAAGAGTAAGGTTAGCTTTTCAAATTGGCAGTGATAATTGATAGGGTGACTTTATAATCTTACATGCTACTAACGATGCATTCTATCTTATAACACAACGTGTATATATGAGTGAACGGAGATGTCTCAGCATTGTCTATAGTTTGGTGTCGTGCGTTGTGGAACCTCGAACCATGCTCCTTATAGTACGCGCACTGCAACACTGCCCGATCATCAGAAAGCTTAAATGAGTTACATTTGTCTGTATTGACACCTTTTTGTACACACTGATTTTCACCAGATCATATTAAATTAACGTTATCGAAATGAACGACTACAGTACACTAGTTTAAGTTTTCTTTTTGTCTTACGTCCATTATTTAGACTTGTTCTGATGGTTCTATTAACATAGACTGTGACTGCAATTTTGAAGAAGAAGAAAAAAAAGAAACATAATATTTAAACAATTTCTGATACATTGTGTTATTATTATTTGTGGCCAATTATGTATATTTATGCTTTGTGGATACGTAATATTATCTTGTAGTATGAATTAAAATACTAGATATGTCACCATTATTCTTAGTATGTGTTTTTTGCTTGTCATGCTCTGTTGCTGTTAAGGATAAAAATGTAGTTTTATGCCAATCGTTTAAAACTAATCATTTTAATGTATTTTTTCCCAATAACATAAAAATACATTACTCGATTTCAATGTTGTATAGCTTGCCATGTCTAAATGTTTGTTTTAATAGAAAGTTACTACCAATACCTCGCTGTACACCAACATTAAAATTAGCTATACTTTTATTACTGGCAGGAGATGTTAGTTTAAATCCTGGGCCTATTAAAAGAAATATCCGACTGGCAACTACAAATGTAAGATCTGTACGTGATAAAAGTGCTCCACTCTGTGATTTGTTAGTTTCGAAAAAAATTAATATTCTTGCTGTTACTGAAACGTGGCTTAGACCATGTGATACTGCTTCTTGCATTGCTGACATTTCTCCGTTAGGCTATACCTTTTACCATCGACCACGTTTAATAGGACGTGGTGGTGGCATTGGCTTTTTAGTATCTGACCATTTCAAAGTTAAATTACATTCTAACCCAGATTATTCTAGTTTTGAATCTATGTGTGCTGAAATTTCAGATTCTTCTTTTTCTGCATTTTTTGTTTGTATTTATCGTCCTCCAGGACACCCAGCAAATTTCTTTGAGGACTTTCAAGATCTGTTAGAAAATGTAGCTATTAATTATTCAGAACTTTATATTCTTGGTGATTTTAATCTTCATTTGGATATACATTCTTCAGTTACTACAATGTTTGATGATATTCTAACATCCTTTGATTTAAAACAACATGTAAACTTTTCGACACATATACATGGCCATTGGCTTGATCTTATAATAACTCATTCAGGTTGTAATAATATTAAAAAAAACTACTGTTTCAGATGGGTTGTCAGACCATCATACTGTAATTGTTGATATTAACATGTTTACAACACCATTGATATTGAAGAAAAACATTTCCTATAGGCCTATACATAAAATAGATATTACTGCCTTCAATGATGATATTTTAAATTCAGATTTGTTTATAAGTCCAGCAGTTCATGAGTGTGATATATATAGACAATGTTGTGATGTCCTTAAGACACTACTTGATAAACATGCTCCACTTGCTTATAAATATATTTCAAAACAATCACCTTCTCCTTGGATGACATCCGAAATTTTACTATCTAAAAGGAGACGTCGTTATCTTGAACGTGTTTGGCGTAAAACACGCTCATCACTTGATAGGTCACGTTATTCTAAACAGTGTCATCTTTGCAATAGACAAATGGCAAAAGCTAAATCTGAATATTTCACTAACATGGTTTCAAGTAACTCTGAAAATTCTCACCAGTTATGGAGTTGCATTAATAAAATCCTACACAGACGGGCTGCCCCTTCTCTGCCAAAACATAATTCATTATGTTCTCTATGTGATCTATTTTCAGGTTATTTTCAGGATAAAATTACCCGTATACAGTCTTCCTTTCCTGTTCATATGTTAAACAAAGTAGAAGTTCAGCCTCCACCGATAAGTTATCTACTTTCTTCTTTTACTCCAGCTACTGCTGAGGAAGTAAGGCAAATTATTATGTCTTCTCCAAATAAATTTTGTGATCTAGATCCAATGCCAACTGTATTGTTGAAAGCATGCATTGACACCTTACTTGGTACTATAACAAATATTGTAAATGTGTCACTGAGGACAGGTATTTTTCCTGATGATTTTAAACAGGCGCGTGTAAATCCATTACTTAAAAGGACAACTTTGTCGAAAGATAACTTGAAAAATTATAGACCTGTTTCTAATTTGAGCTTCATATCTAAAATTCTTGAAAAGGTTGTAGCAAAACGCCTTGGATCTCACATTACTTCAAATAATTTGTCAAATGTATTCCAATCTGCATATAAGAAACTTCATTCTACAGAGACTGCTCTCTTAAAAGTGCATAACGACATCACTCTAAATATGGACAATGGTACAGTTACTGCACTCACCTTACTTGATTTGTCAGCTGCTTTTGATACGATTAATCATTCTATTCTAATGGATCGTTTGTCTGTGTGGTATGGTTTGTCTGGTATAGCGTTAAGCTGGTTTAGATCATATCTGAGTGGTAGACACCAGAAAGTTAAGATTGGGGATTGTTTTTCGTCACCACTTAATATTTCGTGTGGTGTTCCTCAGGGGTCAGTTTTGGGGCCATTACTTTTTACACTGTATACTACTCCATTGAGTCTAGTGATTAATAGGCATCATTTGAGCCATCATCTTTATGCAGATTATACTCAAATTTATATATCATTATCCACTTCAGATGCAAGTAGTTCTTTACAGCAGCTTAGAACTTGTATTGATGACATTTTTTGCTGGATGACTGAGAGTAGATTGAAGCTGAATGCTGATAAAACTGAGTTTCTTATTATTGGTACACACCGGCAGCGTGACAAAATAAAGACTCTTTTTCCTATACCCTTACTTAATCAGCATGTTATGCCTGCAGTTTCGACTAGGAATTTGGGAGTAATTTTTGATGATAAATTATATTTTAGAGAACACATTTCTCAAATTTGTCGAACATGTTTTTACCACATTCGTGATTTGCGGCGTATTCGTCGATATTTGCCTGTTTCTGTTGCAAAGACTATTGCAACTGCATTAGGTACTAGTAGATTAGACTATTGTAATTCACTTTTTCATAATATTGCTATTAAGGATATAACAAAACTACAACGTGTTCAAAATTGCTTAGCAAGGGTGGTGACTAGGTCTCCACGCTTTACTCCTTCTAAGCCGCTTCTAAAGTCTCTGCATTGGCTGCCTGTCCAATATCGTATAATGTTTAAGATGTGTACCATTACTTACCAGGCACTTTCTTCTAAGCAGCCATCGTATTTACATACTTTGCTCACTCCTATAAGAAAACCTATTCAACTTCGGTCATCTACTTCTGATTTACTCTTTGTACCAAAGGTCAATACTAATATGGGGACCAGGGCTTTTGCTGTGGGTGCGCCTACTCTATGGAATATGCTTCCTTCTAGCGTGAAATCAGTTGAAAATATTGCTAAATTCCGTCGTCATTTAAAAACATATCTGTACAATCTGGCCTATCCACCATAGCTCCCTGGCGCATCAATCAATCTGATGACAACTTGATTTGTTTACCGACTATGAGGTCGACTAATCCTTTTTGTTTTGATGCGCCTCTGAGCTTGGTTTCTAAGGATATAGGCGCAATAGAAGTTAACTAATTATTATTATTATTATTTGGGAATGGAAATATTGCATAGAACCTTTCTGAATGCATATGCAAGTCTTCTAAAGTGGTCGTGTTTGATTGAGAAATGAGTATGATATATCTATGGATGGGTACTAACGCTCTGTTTGACGGCCAGCTAGATTCTTGCTTGGAGGAACGGGGTTTCGGACCCTGAGCCGTCGGCAGTGCTTTGATACATATTCTGCTGCAGAATCAAACCTTGAGCAATATCGCTCTTCCTACGTTGTATGTGTCTTTCAGAAGCGACCGACACAATAAGCAGTTAGTCACGTATATCTAACGTGCATACAAGGGGAAATAAACTATACCACGCAGGGTGTAAACCTTTAGTGATTTGACTAAATCTATGACCATAATGGTAACAATTGCTGGCATCTTCTTATGGCTTTCTCTTAATATAAACAGTAGTACATAAATACTGTTCGTCATATATCGACCGCCATCATCCAGTCGCAATTCCCAGCCGTTCGCCACCTTCCTTACCGAGTTTCGAGAACTCGTCGAATGCGTCGGAACGAAGTCCGCATCATCATCGTCGGCGATTTCAACGTACGGTACGGCGACGACAGTGATCCGCACGCAAGAGCTCTTCGCGACGTCCTGTCTGACGCCAACTTAAGACAGAACGTTACAGATGCAACACACAACCGCGGAAATGTACTTGATCTCGTAATTACTGCCTCTTCCTCATCACTGGTTACAGGGGTATCTGTTAACAATCTTGTCACCGATCATTTTGCTGTTATTTGTGATCTTGCCACCACCAAGCCCCGCCCACCTCGAAAGACTATAACGTACCGTCGATATGCGGCGATTGACAACTCCAGCTTCACGACAGATCTCAGTGAGTGTAATGTCATCACGCAACCTCTCGGTGATGTGTGCAGCCTTTATGATCAGTATTGTTCCGAGGTGTCGTGCCTTATCGATCACCATGCACCACTTGTGCAGCGTACGGTAAACGAACGACCAGACACTCCTTGGTGGTGTAGGAAACTCGATGACATGAAACGTCGGGTCCGTCTTTCTGAGCGCAAATGGCGCCAAAACAGAACCGACAACTACCGTAATTGTTACATCGAGTGGCGTGATCAATACTGCAGAACGCTGGCTTCAACTAAAGCCGCATTTTACAGTAAAGTGATTGAAACTGCCTCGAACGAGACTAGAGCAATGTTTCGCATTACGAACCGCTTGCTTGGCCGAAAATGCGGAAACACTCTACCGAATGAGATTGTTGGCCCCGCTATTATTGCCGATCGTTTCGCGAGTCACTTCACCGACAAGATCGACTCGATCCGCTGCCAAATCCCGATGCCATCAGCGAACATATATAACGCGCATGCACGTGTTATTTTGTCGCCACTGCTGGCGTTTCAGCCGGCTTCGATCGAAGAAGTAACGTCACTTATTCAAAATGGCAAGATAAAGACGTCCAATATCGATCCACTGCCTTCCGCTATCCTGAAAGCTAATACGTCCATTTTGGCGCCGATTCTCAGGAGTGTCATCAACCTATCTTACGTATCATCCACTGTTCCGGCAAGTATGAAACACGCTGTCATCACGCCTCTTCTAACACGCTCAGGTCTTTCCGCCGACGACTACTCCAGCTACCGACCTATCTCTAACCTTCCTTATGCATCCAAATTACTCGAACGTCACGTCTCCGCCCAACTGCGTCTACATCTGCAAAGCAACGACCTCGAAGATCCATTTCAGAGTGCCTACCGCCGGGCACACAGTGTCGAAACCACAATTGTGTGCATTCAGGACGACATTTTGCGATCTCTGGATATGCATAAGCACGTAGTACTTTTACTGCTGGACCTCAGCGCTGCGTTTGACACTATCGACCATGACATACTGTTAATAGATCTACATCGAATCGGAGTACGAGGCGACGCACTCTGCTGGCTCGCATCGTATCTTACCGACCGCACACAATGCGTCAGTGTCGACGGTCACTCGTCTCACAGAACCCGACTGCGACACGGAGTTCCACAGGGCAGTGTGTTGGGCCCTCTACTTTTCACTTTTTACTGCGCTGGCCTGTCATATATCTTCGAAACGCATGGTGTTCGTTACCATGTGTACGCTGACGACACACAACTCTATGTTGACTTTCCACCTAACGATTCGGCGTCTGCAGCCGACCAGATATCCCGGTGTGTCATCGACGTGAAAGCTTGGCTAGCGTCGCGCTACCTACTTTTGAACGAAGCAGAAACAGAGACAATTCTCTTTACCACACTGAACCACCGCACTCCGCAGCCACGTCCTCTTGTTATCGACATCTGTGGATGCAACGTTACCACTTCGGCCAGCATTCGCGACCTTGGCGTGCACCTCGATTCAACTTTGTCGATGACCGCACACGTAAGCCGTTCCTGCCGGACTGCCTATGCCCAACTTCGTTGTATAGCGCAAATACGATCTGCGCTAACTCTTCGAGCATGCAAGACACTTGTTCATGCGTTAGTCACGTCGCGACTTGATTTTGGTAATGCTGCCCTGTACGGCATTACTGGAACGCTGTTGTAGAGACTTGAAATGGTCCAGCGTTCAGCAGCGCGCGTCATCCTACGTTTACATCGCCGTGACCAACACAGCATGACGGAGGCTCTGCGACAGTTGCACTGGCTACCTGTGACACAGCGTATTGATTTCAAACTGCTGACTTTTATGCACAGCGCCGTGCATGCTAACATTCCACGCTATCTGGCTGATCGAATCACGCCGTACGTTCCCCACCGCAGTCTGCGTTCGGCTGATCAGGCTCTCGTCTGCGTTCCAAGGGTCAACCTAAAACGTTTCGGGCGACGAGCCTTTTCATGTGCGGGACCTGCACTGTGGAACTCGCTTCCATTTTATCTCAGGAAACAACAAGATTCCGGACATTTTAAGAAAGACCTAAACACGTTTTTCTTTAAACAGGCATCTTCGTAATTTATTCTAGACATTTTAGAAAGAACATGAACACTTTATATTTTAAATGAGCGTACATTTACTTTTTTACTTTTTGTGTGCATTATTTTATCAAAATGTGTACTTATAATTTGCTGAACTGTTGTAATGTATTTAATTTTTAAGCTATTTTACTTGTACACACCCCTGAATTTACTATGTAAAGAAATGAGGTGTTTAAATAAAATTATTATTATTATTATTAACACACACACACACACACACACACACACACACACACTCACACACACACACACACAAACACACACACACACACACACACACTCACACACACACACACACACACACACTCACACACACACACACACACACACACACACACACACACACACATACACACACACACACACACACACACACACACACACACACACACACACACACAGCGAACACACACATATTAATATAATTATTTGTGTGATCTATTTCGCAGTCTCGACGGTAACGACATGAGTGGTAAAGCCACAAGTGACGCGTTCACAAGAAGTCTACACTCGAAGACGTCACTGGAGGAGTTGTAAGGCTTTCAGCTATTGTGTTGTCATTGTCTCACTTTGCAGGGATTGTCACCAGACCAATCGCGATAAATATATTTGAAAGTACTAACAAATGCAGGTGTTTTAAAATAGTATGCACATCAGCTATGTCCAAAGAGAATATTGGATATGCTTTAAGCAGTCAATGGACACGTTTGTTTTACTTTTGTCACGTTTTAAGTGAACAATATGATATGTAGGTAAAATAGTTAACAAATGTATGGCACTGAACACTTCTGATAGGGTATGTTTAATACGTAAATTTTACAATAATAACTGGAAAAGGGTGACTTTGGTAATCATATATATATATATATATATATATATATATATATATATATATATATATATATATATATATATATATATATATATATATATATATATATATATATATATAATTAAGTATGCTTTCTATATTGCAACGCAACTAATGGCTAACACTGCGGATGGAGTATCCAGTGACAGTTACGTCGACGTTTCTGCTTGGCCATTCGAAAACTGTTGTGTCATCTTCTAGAAACCGGAACCGGATGCGATACCAGCAAATGGGCGCATGTGTGATTTTACGTGACCACACGTTGTCGCCTAGCAACAGTTGCGGGAGGAGTGTGCGCGTAAAGTGTCGAACATAATACTTGAATGGCTTCGATTGACGGTATGTCGGATTACTGGCTGGCAGAGAGCAAGAAGCATCAGGCCTTTGAGGATTTCTACACAATAGGATCGAAGCTAGGAGAGTGCGTAAACAATTTTCATGTTAACTGGTACCATCGACTCAGGATGGTAATAATAATAATAATAATAAATATTAAATAAGTAACTCTATGACGCCTATATCCTAAACGTCCAAGCTCAGTGGCGCAAACAAATAAGTGAATTTAGCATTCGTATAA
Organism: Oasisia sp. SBJ-2009; assembly: GCA_964017155.1. Classification (NCBI taxonomy): domain Eukaryota; kingdom Metazoa; phylum Annelida; class Polychaeta; order Sabellida; family Siboglinidae; genus Oasisia; species Oasisia sp. SBJ-2009. The sequence continues at coordinate 32,546,853 of OZ024866.1, read as the reverse complement.
TCAAGGGCAGTGCATAAGTCGTTAACAATTGGATGGGTGCGTTGAGAAGCCAGGGGGGATACACGAAATTTAACAGATAGATTTTCAGTAACGGAAGTATTATTATTATTATTATTATTATTATTAGTAGTAGTAGTAGTAGTAGTAGTAGTAGTAGTAATCGTAGTCGTAGTCATAGTCGTAGTCGTAGTCGTAGTCGTAATCGTAGTCGTAGTCGTAGTCGTAGTAGTAGTAGTAGTATTTGTTGTTGTTGTTGTTGTAGAAGTAGTAGTATGCGAATTGTTGCGAAGTGATGATTCTGAACAGCAGAAACAGAATTCTTCGCGTGAAGTGATCTAGTCTTAGGAATATTGTATGTTGCACTAAACCAACTTAGATACATCACAACATATATACACACACGCGCGCGAATATACACACATACACAACGCATACACAACACATACACGCGCGTACACACGCATACACACTCACTAACTCACTCTTTCATTTATTCCTTTACCCGCGCAATTCCGCACTCACACAAATGACCTCACTCATGTCGTGACTGCTGTTACAGCGGCAAAACCTGTACGGTATTCAATTGCACAGAAAACAACACCGGTCGCAAATGGGCTGTTAAGATACTTCAAAAACACGTACGTATTCTCACCTACTCTATGATGCTTTGTGCATAGCCTTAACTGTAGGTCTAAATGCACGTACATATGTATATGTATACGCATGTGTGCATGTAAACATTTCCATGCATTTCAGTGCTTTTTGTGTATATGCTTGTATCCGTGCATATTATATATATATATATATATATATATATATATATATATATGCATGTATGTATGTATGTATGTATGTATGTATGTATGTATGTGTGTATGTATATATATATATATATATATATATATATATATATATATATATATATATATATATATATATGTATGTATGTATATATGTATGTATGTATGTATGTATGTATGTATGTATGTATGTAATGTGTATGTATGTATGTAAGCATGTATATATACTATATATATATATATATATATATATATATATATATATATATATATATATATATATATATATATATATATATATATAATCATCATCGTAATCATCATCATGGTGCAGCCAAAGGGTCCCGTGTTTGGGCGAAGGCCTCAGCATGCTGCTTCCATGTCTGCATATCTTGTGCTATCCTTTGCCAGATGGTACCATTCCAGTGATACGTCGTTAAATATCTGCTTCTGAATCCAGCTTGCTCTCGTTGCAGGTTTTCGTCGAGTGTCTTCTCTAGCCTTTTCTTTAGTACTTTCGTGAGTAATTGATAGGTGTTTGATAGTAGACATGTCAGTGTATAATTCTTATTCTTAAGGACTTTTTTATTTCCTTTTTGATGATATCACCATGTGGGTATTTGGGTTTCTGATATGCACTTAGCAAGTGTCTTCGAAATGGTGTCTTCTCCTGCTTTCAATGTATCGCTGTTTTAATAGGTTTGTTGCCTGTTACTGTCCCATTCGTCATATCTTGTAGTTCTGCTTCCACCTCCCATGATGTTATCTCTGGTACTTCTGTTGTGTCAGTGTGAATTATGGTATTCTGTTCACTGTCATGTAGCTTGGAGTCGAATTCCTATCTTCGTTCTATGATCTTACGTTGATCATTGGTTTTCGTACCCTGTTTGTTTAGGAGTGTGATCATTCTGTTTTGGCCCAGCGTCTGCGTTTTTCTGTCTTTCCTTATGGTCTTTGATATCATGGTCGTATTTCCTGATGTCCTCTCTTGCTTTCTTTTAAATGGTCTTGCATACTTATGGGTACTCTATTTGTTGCTTGTCGTCGCCATTTTCACCATTTCTCATCGTTTCGTCACCAGGGCTCGCGTTTATGACGATAACGTCGATTTCAGTGGCTTGTTGATAGCCTTAGTCACTATTGACGAGCTTTGTTGGATCATATCTATGATGGTTTCACTCATGGTGTCGATGTCGTCTAGTTCTTGTAGTGTCTCGAATTGGTTTCTCAATTCGAGTTATAATTCGATCTTATAGAGAGGCACTGCATAATTATTGGCGTAACACTGCTGATATGGGCGATAAAACAAGTAAGCGCCGCTTCGAATATTGTCAGCGATACCTACCTTCAAATGCGGATCGGTTCTTTAGTCCGATGGAGCTGACATAACCCTTAATGATGACAGTGACGGTATCCTTCGTGTAACTGTACAACAAGAAATGCCATTGTTCGTAGGATAAACAAATTGTTTAGTAATCTGCCGAACAACTTGCTGCAATGCGTTCAAAAGCGATACATCTCTTACGGTCACTGACTGTGATTGGACAAAGTACACGCAACCAAGAGACAAAGTTGCACGGAATAGAACTTTCCCTATCAAAGAGACACATTGTTTGCAGCGTGAATCGCGGTCTCATGAGACGCCGCTGCAAGCAATTTTATGTTTACACTAGGTGACCTGGCTGCAACGGGGTTCTAAGCAACAAAGCCTCATTTTGCAGCCGCGTTGAATAGTGTTAGTCCGCCTTTAGAATGGTAAAGTAGGTGGCCGCTGTGTAAAATAGTGAAACATTCCTCTCGTATTGTCACTTTTCCCCTCCCGATTACATGCCATACAAATCTAGTTTCCCTAAGTTCTTCTTCTAGTTCTTGTATGAGTTCATCTCTTAGTAGGTTTCTGAAGCCGTAGCTCGTTGTATTTAGTCTACTTAAGCATTATTTCGGCAGCTCGTTTTGACCCAGAGATTCTTAGCGCTTCTGCACGTAGTTCTTGTTGATCCGAGCTGCCTTCTTGGTCATGGAATCTTTCGGTGCCGCTGTGGACGTGGGCATGGCTTTGTAGTGGTTTGCATGCTGGTGTTGTTGGCCTACCCTTCCACGCTGGCCAGTGCGGGTTGGACGTCGAGAGTCCGGCACTCTAACCAGTCGGCCACCGCGCCTTGTGTATATATATATATATATATATATATATATATATATATACATATATATATATATATATACATATATATATATATATACATATATATACATATATATATATATATATATATATATATATATATATATATATATATATATATATATATGTTAATATGTGTGTGTGTGTTTGTATGCGTGCATGCATGTATGCATGCATGCAGTAATTTATATATATATATATATATATATATATATATATATATATATATATATATATATATATATATATATAATTACAACACAAATGTGTGTGTGTTATGTGTGTATGTATGTATGTATGTATGTATGTATGTATGTATGTGTGTGTGTGTGTGTATGTGTGTGTGTGTGTGTGTGTGTGTGTGTGTGTGTGTGTGTGTGTGTGTGTGTGTGTGTGTGTGTGTGTAATAGTAGTAAAAGCTTTATTTCTTGATGGTAACCATGTCACGTGGTATATCGTTATTTTCAATGGGCCATCATCTTACATGCATACATACATCATATACATACATACAATAAAGATTTAGATAAAATATATAGTTCACAACAATATAAACATAACCACTGTAGCAATAAATAGATCAAAATAGATAAACTGTAATTATATAAAATACATATTATTAAAATATTAAAAAATATTAAATATTAGAATAATGATAAAACAATTACATTAATAAATTATTTAACATTATTTAAAAGAAAATGTATTGATTATAATAATAAAACGTTTATATAAAATAGATCGATTGTATTAAAAAAAAACATTCATTGAAAGAATTTACCATTTCATTTGAATCCAAAACAATCTCCCTGCGAAATGCAAACAATCACTCAGGCGTATCTATCGGGAAATGCATGCAATTGTACACATCTTTCACGAGAAACGTTAAACAGTGTGTTTTAAAGGTGTCTACACTATTCGCATTTTTTATACATTCCGGGATCGTGTCCCAAAGTTTCGCACCCCTGTAAGCAAATGTGCGCTGGCCTAAGGACAGGTTGTATTTCTTCACATGAATATTTGTGCAGCTGCGATTGTGATGATTGTGCACACTGTTGTTTAACACGAACAGATCAGTGAGGTAGCCAGGGGCGTGCCCATGCATGACATTATACATTAAAATGGAAGTGAAATAACGTATCCGAACATCAATTGGCAACCATCCTAGAGTACGAAACAGTGTTACAGTCGAAATATGTTGCCGGTCTTTTACATTCAAAATTACACGTGCATATTGTTTCATCATCTTATGAACGTTCATCAGCAAACTGTGTCCACAGGTTCCCCATATAACACACCCGTAATCAATTAGTGGTTGAACCATTCCTGAACACTACAGTTTCCGAGCATGTAGTGGCATTAGTCGTTTCACCTGATTGAACAAATACAAACGGCTGCGCAACTTGGCGCACAGCTTGGTTACGTGTGTGTTCCAGGTCAGATTACTGTCCACGTATAAACCAAGTAATTTATGGACCTGGACGGGTTTCACTATAGAGTTGTTGCCATATACACAGAAGTTTGGAGTTGCGCGTTGAAGTTTCTGTCTGGTGCCTATCGGCGTTAAGAACCATGCGATTTGCATTAATCCATTGATATAATGGTTTCGAATGGGTTGTTAGAGTCTGGTTTATATCGGCAACACATTTGCCGGCAGCATAGACTGTGGAATCATCGGCATACATGTCAATTCTGGCTTCAGATATTTCTAAAATAGCATCATTCATGAACATAATAAAAAGTAAAGGTCCGAGTATCGAGCCTTGAGGCACACCCGTTGTTACCGGTAGAGGGTCTGACAACACACTGTCATACTTCACACATTGGTAACTTTCGCTAAGATAAGACCTGAACCAGGCTAGTTCGTTTCCATGACAACCATACAAGTCAAGTCAAGTTTGAGTAAAAGCAGTTCATGGTTAACCAAATCAAATGCCTTTCTCAGGTCGACTAACACCATACCACACAAGTTGCCTTGGTCAATATTGCTCAGGAAATGGTCGGTCATCTTAAGTAACACGGTTTCACACGACCGGTTCTCTCGGAAACCGGATTGTTCGTCTAGCAGTAGTTTGAACTCTGTGAGGTACATGTACAAGTGATTGTGCACGTGGCGTTCCAGAAGTTTAGACATAATTGGCAATACAGATATAGGTATATAGTTCATGACGTCGTTTGTGTCTCCGCTTTTGTACAGTGGTACCACTCTGGCCTTCTTCCATGGTCGCGGAAAGTGCGCACTGTTGATGCTGGCATTGCAGATGTTGACTATATGCGGTGCAATTATTTCGGCACTCAGTTTAAGCAGCTTACAACTGATGCCATCTAATCCTGTTGCTTTAGTCGCTGACATCTTTCGCAATTATTTGTGAACAAATTCAGTTGTTATATTGGGCAATTTAAATGACACATTTTCAGGGTTCTTTTGTCTAATATATGTTCTCAATCTTGTGTAATTTGACTGATTAACGTTAGTTGTCGTTGTACCAAATGTTGATGTTATCGTAGCGAAGTGTTCATTGAATTGATCAGCCATCATTTTTGCGTGGGGTTGTGGATGAAAGTTCTGGATGGTTAGTCTCGGTTGAACCGCACTAGTTGTAGCCAAAGATGATTTAATGTGATTCCATATTACACGTAGATTTGGCGATTGTTTTTCAAGAGAATTTAAGAAGAACTCTCGCTTTGCTTTCCGAATGTCGTGATTTACACGGTTCCTAGCACGTCTATACACCGCCATTGCATGAGGGTCAGTTGAGGTTTTCGCACAGTTAAACAGCCGATCTCGGGCAGCTATAGATTGCGCCAGATCGGCGTTAAACCAGGCAGGTTGTTTGACAGTTTTAACACGTTTGACTACAATCGGAGCATGCTCGTTCAGTACAGATATATACATTTGCTCAAATAAGTCCAGCTTTTCGTCAACATCGTCCGTCATGTCGATCAGGGACCACGGCACATTTGTTAGTTGGTCTAAAAAATATGTTCATTAAAATGTTTAAAATCTCGGTACTTGATCGTTTTATGTACTTTCGTCTTCGCAAAAGACCCGTTGTGTTTGCGTACAACAGTCACTGGGCAGTGATCCGAAAGACCGATTGACACGACAGAAGATGTCAGTACGTGTGTAAGGTTGTTGGTGTACACATGGTCGATACACGATTTCGATTCTGGGCGTGTAATTTCGTTTATAAGCTGATCGAGTCCCAGCATGATCAAGTCATTGTATAAAGTGTAGTTTGTGCCTTTCATCAGATCCATGTTGACATCACCCAACACGTAGACGTCCGTGGTCAGACACAGAACGTTTTCAATGTTCGATACGATTTCTCGAACTGTTCGAATTGTACTGCCAGGCGGTCGATAAATGAAGCCGACAAGGAAAGACACGCATCTTGGTGGCATAACTTCAATCCACAGCAATTCTATGTCGTCACACTCTAGGTCACGACGACGGACGTGACTGAACGCTGTCGATATATAAGCCAGCAGTCCACCACCGCGCTTCCCTTTACGATCCAGTCTTTCAGGTTGATGGAAGCCGTCAATCGCAAGTATCGCGTCATGATCATTTGGGGTGAGAAATGTTTCAGAAATGCCAAGAACATCTATTGGGCGTGGAGCAACTTGTAGTACACTTTTTAATTCATGCATTTTATTAGAGACATGATTTATGTTCCAGCTAGCTATTCGTATGCCTTTTCCGTTTTATCCGAATCCAGCTGTTTTGTGTTCACCACGTTTCCATTGATAATGTGGACCCCTTTATTGCCAAGCAATGGCCTTACAAAAACGATATGCGTGAGTTCTGTCAACGGTTCACGGCCAGCAACCGGTGCTGCCGATGCCGACGGTCCACATGATGGTGCCGCCCAGACGCCGACCGCCACAAACATCGGCAGAATTGCGAGTACGACGAATCCGGCCGTCACGACTGGGTAACCCCATGGCTGGGGACTCCTGTCATTGTTGCGATGGCGAATTTTCATCCTTGCGTGACACAATGCGAATTGTCCTGTGCGGGTTAGGTGTGTCAACATGTCAACCGGCATGGGGAAACAATGCACCGGCCAGTTTCGACACGGGTCGTCGCTCCCAGGAATTCAACACACCTGGCCGAACTGCTGGTGCGTGACGACAGCAACGCCCTCCCCGAGCGATAATTTAAATCTGTGTAATAAAATCACGTACTCAGCGTCTTTAAAATCTGATGGAGCGTGGTGTTGTATATGGGTTCACCTACCCTTTACGTAACGACAGACGGATGCACAACAGTTGGACGTTCGTTTATGTAAATAGTAAAATATGCGAGATCGATATAACGTGCAGTCGCTGTTTACAGCAGGCAGTGTAGCAAGTGTGTGCGTGCGTGTGTGTGTGCGTGCGTGCGTGCGTGTGTGTGTGTGTATGTGTCTGTGAGTGTGTGTGTGTGAGTGAGTGTGAGTGTGTGTATGCATGTGGATGCAAGTTGCTTGTGGTATGTCGTACGTATGCATGTATTTATATATGTGTATATGTATGCATGCACGCACGCATGCATGCATGCATGTATGTATGTATGTATGTATGTATGTATGTATCTATGTATGTATGTATGTATGTATGTATGTACATATGTATGCATGTATGTATGTATGTATGTATGTATGTATGTATGTATGTATGTATGTATGTATGTATGTATGTATGTATGTATGTATGTATGTATGTATGTGTGAAATGACAGAATACACTGACTTCAAGCCACCGCTACCTTGCGGCTATACCCATTCAGGGGAAAGGCTTCTGATGTAAACCCTGAGGTGAAATCCGGAGTCGTAGACCCTACGACTGTCTGGTGTTGCATGCGACATCATTCCGGCTATTCCTGCGACATCATCAGTGCCAGACGGATCGGCATCGCCTTTCCTTTCCATTCCACGTGCTACCATCTTAAGCGCATAAGGATCAACCATGACAAATCCAGAGAAAGTGAAAGAAAGGTTTTACGAGGACCTGGACAAACTGATAAGGTCTGTTCCACGGCAGGACAAATTGTTCCTCCTAAGAGACTTCAATGCTACACTTGGCACTGACCACACTGCTCATCACGAACACTGTATTCTGCCTGTCCCATCGAAACAGGACGTCTTGGATGTACCCACGCTGCAGACTTGGTAGACTTTGTCATCACCAGAAGGAAGGAGAGACAAGATGTAAAGGTGACGAACGGAATGTGTGGTGCAGACTGCTGGACAGCCCATAGGCTGCTTGTATCCAAATTCACCATCAGTATTCGACCCAAAACGACGTACCCAAGGGAAGAAACCAACGAAGAGGTTTAACGTCGACAATCTTCAGCATGAACCAACCAGGCATATGTTTTGTGAAGGACATAAAAGATAAACTAGAAGACCTCAACTTGGTTTCCAGCGACAATGAAGCAAACCGGTCAGAAACGTACTGTATTTAAATTCCATGGAGCATCTTAGCCCTTCAGTGCGCACACATAAGGACTGACTTGACCAGAACAACAGAATGCCAGGCTCTTCTAGATGAGAAACACCGACTACACATAGCC
>OZ024866.1:32508311-32528311 GCA_964017155.1 Oasisia sp. SBJ-2009 | reverse complement strand
GCCTCCGCCTCCGCCTCCGCCTCCGCCTCCGCCTCCGCCTCCGCCTCCGCCTCCGCCTCCGCCTCCGCCTCCGCCTCCGCCTCCGCCTCCGCCTCCGCCTCCGCCTCCGCCTCCGCCTCCGCCTCCGCCTCCGCCTCCGCCTCCGCCTCCGCCTCCGCCTCCGCCTCCGCCTCCGCCTCCGCCTCCGCCTCCGCCTCCGCCTCCGCCTCCGCCTCCGCCTCCGCCTCCGCCTCCGCCTCCGCCTCCGCCTCCGCCTCCGCCTCCGCCTCCGCCTCCGCCTCCGCCTCCGCCTCCGCCTCCGCCTCCGCCTCCGCCTCCGCCTCCGCCTCCGCCTCCGCCTCCGCCTCCGCCTCCGCCTCCGCCTCCGCCTCCGCCTCCGCCTCCGCCTCCGCCTCCGCCTCCGCCTCCGCCTCCGCCTCCGCCTCCGCCTCCGCCTCCGCCTCCGCCTCCGCCTCCGCCTCCGCCTCCGCCTCCGCCTCCGCCTCCGCCTCCGCCTCCGCCTCCGCCTCCGCCTCCGCCTCCGCCTCCGCCTCCGCCTCCGCCTCCGCCTCCGCCTCCGCCTCCGCCTCCGCCTCCGCCTCCGCCTCCGCCTCCGCCTCCGCCTCCGCCTCCGCCTCCGCCTCCGCCTCCGCCTCCGCCTCCGCCTCCGCCTCCGCCTCCGCCTCCGCCTCCGCCTCCGCCTCCGCCTCCGCCTCCGCCTCCGCCTCCGCCTCCGCCTCCGCCTCCGCCTCCGCCTCCGCCTCCGCCTCCGCCTCCGCCTCCGCCTCCGCCTCCGCCTCCGCCTCCGCCTCCGCCTCCGCCTCCGCCTCCGCCTCCGCCTCCGCCTCCGCCTCCGCCTCCGCCTCCGCCTCCGCCTCCGCCTCCGCCTCCGCCTCCGCCTCCGCCTCCGCCTCCGCCTCCGCCTCCGCCTCCGCCTCCGCCTCCGCCTCCGCCTCCGCCTCCGCCTCCGCCTCCGCCTCCGCCTCCGCCTCCGCCTCCGCCTCCGCCTCTGCCTCTGCCTCTGCCTCTGCCTCTGCCTCTGCCTATGCCTCTGCCTCTGCCTCTGCCTCTGCCTCTGCCTCTGCAATTATAAAATTACACTATTTTCCACTCTGGTGGAACTGCCTTCCCTTTTAAAACAATTTGGGCGCTGTTTTTTGTTACATAAATGTTCAGTTTCCCAACCAGTTGGCATAGCTTCGTGGCTAGGCTAGAACAGTTGCTGTTGTAATATATTATGCTGCGTACACATGCTACGATGGGTCCTACTGGCAAATTAGATATGAGGCGTTCCACAAAATATTGTGAGTTGTATGATGTAGAATATATCCTCTGAAATATGACAGTCAACAAAGCCCTGGCTATTTACGTTTCTTCCGTGGTGTTATAATTTATTCACTGTGAATCGCCAATGATATATTCTGACTTACATGATCTTCTCAGTTGTTCTCAGAGAATGTTTCGTGTATTGTTTGTACACTCTAATCAAACAGGGTTAGGATGAAGAATTGATGAGTAATTTGCGGTGACGCTAAAGAGATATGTTGGTAGATATTTCTAGAAATATGTTTAGCTCCGGAGGTTCTGAAGAAATCGATGTACCGTACGCCGGTTGATATGTGGGCTAGCGGCGTCATTATCTATATATTGTAAGTAAATATATATATATATATATATATATATATATATATATATATATATATATATATATATATATATATATATATATATACAATATTATATATTACACAATGATATGTATATATATGAATAATAAAGAGAATACATTATGTATATATATATATATATATATATATATATATATATATATATATATATATATATATATATATATGGTCAGTTATCACGAAACGTCGTCAGAATCTGCTTTAGGGGGTAAATTTAGAATTTAATATTTCACGGTTTCCCTTTAGTCACTAATAAATAACATGTCAAGGTATACTGGAAATAAATTTGGGTAGCTTAATTAGTAAAATCGGCTCTTTGGCATCGCTTTGAAGTTGGGTGTCCGTGTTGCGCGATACCGAGCGTATGCACGCACATAGTGTATCTAATGTATATGTTATGGTATTTAATTTTTTCGCTAAGTGCTCTAGTTTGTTTTGTTTGACCATGTGACAGGTGTATGGTTCAAAATGGACAGAAGTGGCAATGTTTCTAAACATTATTTTGTTTTTATGCAATTTAAAAATTAGAATACATTTTCGGTACCCCGTAAAAAGAGTAAAGCGGTCATATAATTACTTGTCATTCTAAGGGGAACTGCTTGTATACTGTCACCGTAAATGCAGGTATAAAATTAACAATTACCTTTTCAAAGGAACAAACCTGATGTGGATACTGTCTTCTGTAGTCTTCATAAGGATGTTTAAAATAGGTATACGCTCGGTATCGCTGAAAAGCATTCTTTACTGGTATTTTGAAAATAGAAAATACTTGTTCTAAGGGGCATTTGTTTTATTCTGCTTGGCCTCGGCGTGTTGCCCTGAGACAGGTATGTGCACTATTTCCCAGTCATCGCCATTTCTAAGGAAACGAAGTTCTCGTTTAACTCGGACGTCGCCATTGTGCCAAGAAGTATATTTTTAACCAAATAATTGTCATGTCGAGTATTTTATAATGTTCGGGATGATTAAACAGTCTTCCTTTCAGCTAATGGACACCCTCTCGAACTGTTGGTTGTCTATTGTTGGTCGTCGAGTGACAAAAGACACTATTTTTAGTATATACACAGTGGTTCAGTAAATATTGGACATCAGACAAATTTGTTATAATTTTTAATGATTCAATAACAGGCGGAGATCGCGTGAAATTCTACTCTTAACCAAATTAATTATGTGTATGCATCGAATACATTCCGCTAATCACAATAACAAATAAACAACTTATTCTACTACAATAATTTGCTGCATTAGTAAGTGATAACCATGGCAATAACCTCATCGACACACTACACTTGTCTAGTACAATAATCATATTCTACGAAAGCATGATATGAACTGAACATGTCCTTTATTCAGCAATATGTGCAACACAGCCAACATGTTTGTACTCTTCGACAGTTGACACCATCTGATCATTTGAGACTATTGTCTAAAATTGTAGCGACGGCCGTTGCTGGAGCTTGCTTCACGTGGATCCTCCTCCAACTGTACCCGGATGACAGCGACAGGGACACTTCTCCACCCGTCGCAGTTTGGGTGAAATATCCGCCCCTTCATAGCAACATTCATGGTAACATGAGCTGCCTCTCACCATAAGAGGGTTGTCCACTGGCACAATGGCGCGCGCCTCCAATAAGCCATTCACTGCACGTGGCTTCCGTCATAAGCTTAAGATTACCTCTGACATGTCTGATTTGCTCGTACTGTGTGAAGGCCCTGCCACAATGTCCTCTGAATTCTGGGAGTTCTCTCATCAGTGTTTAGGAGAATGTGTCAATGTCCTTCACCATTTCAATTTGTGCTGAGGGTGGTCTTGTATTGCACGTCTTTCTTGATCCACAGTTTATATTTGATTGGTCTTGAGCAGTCCCCGTCATTCAGTTTCTGCGTTATAGTTTCATCACTCATCGAGGTTAATTCAGGTAAGGACTTTGGCAGTACTTTGGAGGTATTCGCCGTCATGGACATGTTGGCGTGACGCTGGCAAAGGCACACGTATCTCTGAGCTTGACATTGGATGGTCTTCCCCTGCAGAATGCAGTAAATGATATCTTACTCTCGCTGAATTCAAGGCTGAACTGTCGGTGAGAAGATTTCTCTTCCCCTGATTTAGTAATTCTTTCAAAGTAACTCATTGCTGTTTTCTGATCTCCTAAGAAATTCCGCTACCGACATCTTATCTTCCGTGATTTGGCTATTGCCTTCCTGTGTCTCTCCCTTTCTTCTGGTAATGGCAGCAGTACGTCATTCTTGAGATATTTGATTTGCATACGCTCGGTCTCGTGTATACGCTCGGTATCACCACACGTATAAACATCATAACATATAGAAGAAAAAGATGGCTGCATTTCTAATTTATCATTGTCACCTACCTTAAGTAACACCAGACAAATATGTGAAAAAAACGTCCACTAATATTAAAAACTCTCCAAAATCAGTGAGTCTATGTCATTCGCTCGGTATCGTCACAAACTACCCCACGTCGAAATATGAGACTATTATATTTTACTACAGGATTAAAACAATTAGGAGGCCAATTTAACCTATACAGGTGTTATATAAATGGAAGTATCAACATACAGATACAATTAATATTTGTGTACTACATTATTTACCCTTGCATAAACTTTGTTGAAAATTTGCATACGCTCGGTATCGGCCAAACTACCCCACCATATATCCTCTTCTTGCGGCGCGCCCATTCAACAAAACGCTGAAATTGTTTGACTCTATGTAGAACTACATACCGATAAATGGATAAATAAACCACACACTTGTGATTATTGGTTAATGCATAATTCGTGTTAGTATAATAGTACTACAGAAAACAATAAAAAAAATGGGTCAAAAAATATTCTTTATTTGCCTGTATCTTCCATAATTTTGAAGACACAAAAAAGTAAAAGTTGGGTTCCCATGATACCTGTCACCGAGGCGGTTGCCATGATCACCATTACAAAGACGTACTGTTTTTATAATGGTTAGATTACAAAGAAGTTTTGACGACGTTTCGTGATAACTGACCATATACATATATATAATATTACGTATATTACACAATGATATATCAATATTACAGATACATTATATATATATATATATATATATATATATATATATATATATATATATATATATATTATTATTAATTAAGTAGCGACTTTCAGAGAAAATATATATTCACCTTGGCACCATCGGGCTTCCGAACAAATGCACAAACGTTGTGCATATGATAATTTTGCCTACAATTTGTGTGACATTGTTCCCCGCCAGTAGAAAAGCAATAAATCGCCGTGATTTCCTTTTACATGTCATTATTGTGTTGTTGTATTGTATTTGGATCACATATATATTATTTTAATATGATATATATATAGATCACTTAATTAATATATATATATATATATATATATATATATATATATATATATATATATATATATATATATATATATATCACATTAAAATAATATATCACTTAATTAGTAATATGTATATATATATATATATATATATATATATATATATATATATATATATATATATATATATATATATATATATATATCACATTAAAATAATATATATGTGATCCAAATACAATACAACAACACAATGATGACATTCAAACAGAAATCACGGCGATTCATCGCTTTTCTACTGGCGTGGAACATTGTCGCAAATATCATTGGCAAAATTATCATATGCACAAAGTATGTGAATTTTTCCGGAAGCCCGTTAGTGCCACGGTGAATATATATTTTCTCTGAAAGTCGCTACTTAATTATCTGGCGGCAGACACTTAATTATCTGGCGGCCGCCACTTATTTATATGGCGGGCGCCACTTATTTACCATTAGCCGTTACTCAGTTGTACCACCTATACATGTGCTTGTTGTGTGTAGGTGACACCTTATTGTAACATATATCCGTCGAAATAGATTTTGTAGACATAGCGAGCGTTTAAGAGTCATCATACTATGTCACGATCTATGGCTACCAGCACCAGTTCTGATAAAATCCCACTAGCAGCACGTGTATAGCTGGTACAACCGAGTGACGGCTAATGACTCAGCGGCGGCCACTAGATAATTAAATGGCGGCCGCCAGATAAATAAGGGGCGGCCGCCAGATAAATAAGTGGCGGCCGCCAGATAATTAAATGGCGGCTGTTTTCACCGTGGTACCAACGGGCTTCAGTACATTTGTGCAAGCAACTAGAGGAGCGCGCATGCATTTTGTTTATGCTGTATACAATTGTTGTACGTTGTATCGGAGGAGATGTCTATCCGTCAATGCACTGGGTTGAGTCAGTAGATAACAATTGACAACACTGTTAATCGTTATAGACTGTGTGGCTACGAACCTTTCTACGCCAAACACGACGCTGAGATGTTCCGTAAAATACTGAAGTGTGACTATAAGTTTCACCGTTTGTGGTGGGGCCATGTCAGCGATAATGCCAAGGTAATGCCGTCATTTGGCTTCAGATAACACGAGTCTTAAATGAAACAGATAACGATTTATTTGAAGTAGGCCCATCTTGGGTATGGCTACCGCTCAACCTAACTTTGTCGAATTTGTTCAAATCTCAAAGATTGTCATGTTATTATTTAAGGATATCTATGAAGAATTTCACTGTGAAAGAAAACGTCGAATTTTATGGACGATAGCCTTGCCGATTTTTAGCGTTATTTGCACTGTGCAGAATTCATTTGGGACGTTTGGGCAGCATTTATTGTGCGATATTGTAATTTGTTTGGATGCATCTTTTGACTCTATCAAGGCAACTCCTGGTCGAATGCGTAGCAGAATTTGGCTGCGTTAATAGTGTCCTGTCAAGTTGTGTTTACATCGCTTTTGTGATACATTTGTTCATTAGATGTAATTTAGATAAACATAAATCTTGTATTGCGCAGTATCTAATCGTCCGGATTTCTCAAAGTGCTTTACACTTTAATTCCTGGCAGACCTATTAAATCGAACACTATATCGGCTTCTCTAGAAAGAACTCTGGCTGCCACAAGAGCGACCAAAATGGTCTTTGTGACAGTCTCCTCGGTCTCTGGTTATTTTACCTACAGTAACAATTCATAATCTCAAAAAAAATACATTTATGTTATTTCTTACGCAATTACTTGGCAGTTTGCTGCACAGCGGTACTAATGTAATATTATTTTATAACTTGAGCTGTAGGTAATTTGTATGAACATTGCTTTATGTATATTTGTATTGGGTCAATAAACACTTACGATTCCGATTCCGATTATGTCATGCTGCAATTACTACGCAAAGACTATTAAAGCGACATGATCCGTTCGTGGCTTTTTATTTTTATTGCAAAATCTTGTTAATCAGTATACGTTATAACTATTGTAGCGTCCTGACCGCCAATAAATGTTTTATCGAAACAGAAATGACTTCGTAATGTTAAACGTCGAATGTTTATATACGCTCTCACTCAAATCGCCGCTAGTGACACCCACCCTTTGACCTTAACCAACTGGGAGCCGTGCACCTGGCTGGGTGTGGCGTTAGTAGAGTCAACTTGTGTTCACGTGATACTGCATCGCGTGATCATGCATTTCCTTCTGAGCGTTTAGCCACGCCTACAACTGTTTCGAAAAAGCCTCGTTGGCGATGTGGAAACATAGTTAAGCACCCCTTACTGCGTCTATTTTCAACCCCTAAATGGTACATGAAAACCTATTTAGACTGGCTTTACGCTATAATAGGTATAATTTATACCGTATAACAGCATTTTGCAACAAAAATAAAAAGCTACCAACGGACCATGTCGCTTTAACGGGGAATGTAAACTGGACTGATATAGAGCGAAAACATTTGAGCAAGGTTTGACACAGCAGCACAATATTCGCACCCGTGTTCTCTTTGTCGAGAGTTCAGAACTCTGCACTACTACAAAAAAACCAAGCCTTCGTTATGAGCACTTGGGAAAAGTTGTGTTACGTCGCTAAAACGTATTGCCCAAAGAGATAACTGAACAAATTGGCCCTTATCTAAAAACAGCTTGCGGAGAGCTAACCCGCTATGTATGCTATGTGTTTAGTTGTCTATTGTCATCATCATCGTGCTGTCGGTCGCGAAGCGACAAAGACTGCTTCCATCACTTGACTCTTGCTCTCCATTTGTCTCTCTGCTGTGAGAGTGATGTCCATGAGTCAATCTTTATGTCTCTCATCTTTAGGTTTCTCTTGATGGTATCTTTGAACCGGAGACGAGGGCGCCCTCTCTTTCTCTGACCAGAAGACAGTTGAGAGTAGAGAACCTGCTTCGGTAGCCTGTCTGGTGACATCCTCATGAGGTGTCCAGTCCACCGGAGATTCTTTCTGATCAGAAGATCTTCCATAGATGGCAGCCCTGTTCGTTCTAGTATTTCCTTGTTTGTCACTTTGTCCATCCAGGTTATCCTCATGATCAAACGCAGATGTCGCATCATGAAGGCATGTAGCTTTTTAACCTGTCGTCTGTACACTGTCCAGGCCTCAGCTCCGTATAGGAGGGTGGACAGCACGATTGCACGGTATATCTTGCCTTTAACCCGCATGGACACATGGTGGTTGTTCCAGAGTCTCTGGCGTAGTCGGCCGAAAGATGCACTAGCCTTGGCCATCCTCCTCTGTATTTCGTCGTCAATGCATCCGTCACTTGATATAGTGCTTCCGAGGTAGGTGAATTCTAGAACAGAGTTCAGCTTGTTTCCATCAACCATGATATCCTCCTCTCGGGTTCTTGTAGAGTTGGATTGGTACAGCACCTCGGTCTTCTTGATGTTAATCTTCAGGCCGAACTTCTTTGACGCATCGGAGAAAGCATCCACTATTTTCTGCATCTCTTCAGCAGAGTGTGCAACCAGTGCACTGTCATCTGCGAATAGCAGCTCTCTCATCAGTATCCGAGTAGTCTTGGTCTTTGCTCTGAAGTGTGCGACGTTGAATAGGTCAGCGTTCTGTCTGGACTGTATGTAGATGCCATCCCCCATGTCTCGGAAAGCCTCGTCGAGCATTGCTGATAGGAAGATGGAGAAGAGCGTGGGGGCCAGTACACAACCTTGCTTGACCCCATTTGTGACACTGAACGATTCCGAGACTTCTCCTTCAACACTAACATTTGCCATCATTCCAGTATGTAGTGCCTCGATCATTGTTGTGAACTTCTCTGGGCAGCCATACTTCCTCAGTAGCTGCCATAGCCCGGTCCTCCCAACTGTATCAAACGCCTTGCTGAAGTCGACAAATACCATGTACAGTGGTCGGTCCTGCTCAATGCACTTTTCTTGTAGTTGTCGGAGACAAAATATCATATCCACGGTGCTCCGGTTACCTCTGAAGCCACATTGTGTCTCCGGAACTACCTCTGGTGTTATGTGAGTAGATAGTCTGTTGAGGAGGATCCTCGCGAAGATCTTGCCCGCTATGGAAAGCAGAGAGATTCCTCTATAGTTCCCACAGTCTGTTCGATCACCTTTCTTGTAGATGGTTACAATGCTGGCATCCTTCCATGCTTGTGGTACAGAACCCACCTCCCAGGCATTGGTGATTAGTTGGTGCAGTCTGCTGAACAGATTTTCTCCTCCGTGCTTCCATACTTCTGCAGGAATTCCATCTCCTCCAGGTGCTTTGCCATCTTTCAGGCCGGCGGTTGCTCTAGCCATCTCATCCATAGTTGGAATCTCATCGAGGCTTGTCTTGATAATGCGCTGCGGGATGTTGTCCAGAGCTTCGTGATCTATATCGCCAGGGACGTTGAGTAGCTTCTGGAAGTGTTCACTCCATCTTGCCACAACTCTCTTGCTGTCAGAGAAGGTCTCCATTCCATCTGATGATTTCAGTTGAACAGATCCCTTCTTTTTGGGACCCCACACTTCCTTCAGCCCATTGTAGAAGCCCTTCATGTTGTTACTGTCAGCAGCTCTCTGCAGCTCCACTGCCTTCCTTTCCCACCAGTCTGACTTCAGTGCACGCGTGTGTTTTTGTAGCAATCTGCAGGCATCTTTGTATGCTGCAGTGGTGGACCTGGTGCTCCTGGTTTGCAACACTCTCTGGTGGGCTTGGTCTCTTCTCTTCATAAGAGTCTGTAGCTCCTGGTCGTTGGGGTCGAACCAGTCCTGGTCTTTTCTGTCTGGCTTGCCAAGATATGTCTTGGCTGTGTTGTACACGACCTGCTGCAGAGCAGCCCATTCCTCATCTGGTGTTGAGTTTTCCTTCTCCTCCCATTGGGCGAGAGCACTGTCTATCTCCTGCTCAAAACTCTCCCTATGGCTGGTGGGACTTAGTTTTGCAATGTTCAGCTTGGTCGGCTTACTTGTCCCTTGCCTGTTGTGCTTTTGTCGTATTCTGAAAGCCACTTTTGACCTCAGCATCTGGTGATCAGTCCAGCAGTTTGCTCCACGCATGACTCGGGTACTGTGGATGTCCATCTTATCCTGACACCTCGTGATGATGAAGTCGATCATATGCCAATGTTTCGAACGAGGATGCATCCAGGTGGTCTTGCGTTCATCCTTCTGCTTGAACATGGTGTTCGTCACTATCAGTTCGAACTCAGAGCACAGAGCCAGTAGAAGCTCGCCATTGGAGTTGCATTTCCCAATCCCATGTTTGCCCATGACCAAGGGCCACTTGTCATTTTCTCTTCCTATCCTCGCATTGAAGTCTCCTATCAGCAGTAGCTTATCTGTACGAGGGATGCCACTGAGCACACTTGCCAGCTGGTTGTAGAAGGCCTCCTTGTTTTCATCTGGGTTTGTCATTGTTGGAGCGTACACGCTGATAATTGTAGCAAAGTTGTCCTTGCTCAGAGGTAGTCTCATCGTCATGATTCTGTCACTTACTGGCCGTGGCATTTCTGTCAGCTTTGTGACGATATCCTTCTTGATAGCAAAGCCCACTCCTGCCTCCCTTCTTTCTCCTTCCGGTTTGCCACTCCAGAATAAAGAGTATTCCAAGTCGTCGAGACTACCAGACTCTGAGAACCTTGTTTCACATAGGGCGGCGATGTCGATGTTGTATTTGGCAAGTTCCATTGCGACTAGTGCCGTACGTCTTTCTGGTCGGTTAGCTCCATCTCGGTCGAGGAGAGTCCTGACGTTCCATTGTCCTATTGTCAGTAGTTGTCTTCTTTGTCTTCTTCTTCCTAGCTGATTTTCCACTGTCGACGGAAGATGAGGTCGAGCAGCGCGGTCCTTGGTAACCCGGGCGACGGCCGATCCGGTATGGAGTTTCATACAGTTGTACATTTCATGGAAGCTGCTTGCAAAAAGTGTTGAAGTGCCGCTTGCTTTTGCAAGTTACTAGCGACACTCTCTCGGGGAACAAATAGAGGTCTCACACCGGCAAGAACATGTCAAGACAGGCGCAAACTATTTGTCCCTGCAGTGGCTGGTCGAGAGATGTTGGGAGTTCCATACATCAACCGCCCTTGATGCTGCCACAGTGACATGGTTTTCTGTTTAGGGTTTGCTCCCTTAGCCTTCGGTTCTGACAAGAACCTGTACCACAAGGCAGTGGTTTACAACTCTGCATGGCAGGGGCGTCAAACTCCCTGAGTTGTTGCAGCACCTGGGGTACTGCAACACCTGCGTACCATCTTGTAATACGTCATTTAACATATGTTGCAGTGTAAGCGTTAACCACCAGTGTTCATTATTACAACTGTTACGGTGCGTAATAATACATATCTTGTTTCGTCGATAAATTCCTAATAAACTGATAAATAATTGCCATTATTTATTCAAGATAACATGATAAATATTATAGTTTTGTTCCTAACCGGCGTGTTTGTAGAATGTTAGCATTCGCATGTTATTCTAAACATGCATTTTCACTCTGGTCATCGTTGTTATGTGAATTGTGTCGTATTTGTAGGATCTCATCTCACATCTTCTCGTGCTTAACCCGGCTAAACGATTGACGGCTGCAGAGGCGCTCAACCATCCGTGGGTGAAGGGATTAGCGACAAGGAACGCTAATCTCATGGAAGCTCAGAAAGAGATGAAACAATTAAACGCGCGTCGGCGACTCAAGGTAAAGTAACTCGTATAGCCGATATTTGTAAATCACGGTTAGTTATATTATATATATATATATATATATATATATATATATATATATATATATATATATATATATATATATATATATATATATTATTTCCGTGTTGTTTCGTAAAGGACAACATATATATATATATATATATATATATATATATATATATATATATATATATATATATATATATATATATATATACTATATATATATATATATATATATATATATATATATATATATACTTGCCATGTAGTTTTGTAACGGGCAGCATGCGCGAAGGCGATATTGCAGACGAGAAACGGGTCGTGAGTGTCTAAGAAGTCAGCCAGCGTCATACTGATGTTGAGCCGACCACGATACTTCGTGAACTCTTCGTTATCTCCACGGCAACGCACCTTACTATTGGACTCTTCACGGATGTAAAACTACGCGTTTGACATGTACCGAGTGGTAGTCCGGGTCATATAAATGAAAAATGTGTTCTATTCCTTGGTGTACTTGTGATAGCTATGATGTTGGGCCGTATGCGTTGACTGCCGTCATGACTGAGCTCCTTCATATGCAGATCTGGATCACAGCGATCCTGTCAGATACCGACCAGTATCGTATGATCCTGTTGCTAAGCTAATATGCCACACCAAAGCCCATGTCTTAGTGTCTTGACATGACTATAAATAAAATATAAAACAAACATTATTACGATGTGTACCCAGGAAAATTAAGTTGTGATTGTCATTGCAGGCAGTCACCGCAGCTGTAATGGCGTTCAGGATCAGGAAGTTAAGCAGTCTGACAACAATGGCAACCGTACTAGAGGTTGGCAGCAACGAAAACATTGCAGATAAAGACAAACCGTCGACCAGTCATCACACAAAGGTCGGCATTAAATGATGCATTTACAGAGACGAACAGGACGTATGGATTATGTCCATCCAGCATACACACAACTGCTGTCAAGACATAGCGCCTACTGGGAAACAGTTTCTATTTTATTTGTGACGTTTATTTCGCCGTGTAGCAGGTGTTCCAACGTGCACTTTGCTGCCTTAATGCCAGGTGCACTATACGGAATCGAAACGGGCAAACATAAAAATAAAACACTCTGCATAAAGAGAAAAATTGTAGACATTTGTGTGTGATTTTTGAGGAATATATGTATGGGTGTGTGTGTGTGTGTGTGTGTGTGTGTGTGTGTGTGTGAGTGTGTGTGTGTGTGTGTGTGTGTGTGTGTGTGTGTGTGTGTGTGTGTGTGTGACGGACGGACGGACGGACGGACGGACGGACGGACGGACGGACGGACGGACGGACGGACGGACGGACGGACGGACGGACGGACGGACGGACGGACGGACGGACGGACGGACGGACGGACGGACGGACGGACGGACGGACGGACGGACGGACGGACGGACGGACGGACGGACGGACGGACGGACGGACGGACGGACGGACGGACGGACGGACGGACGGACGGACGGACGGACGGACGGACGGACGGACGGACGGACGGACGGACGGACGGACGGACGGACGGACGGACGGACGGACGGACGGACGGACGGACGGACGGACGGACGGACGGACGGACGGACGGACGGACGGACGGACGGACGGACGACCAGATAAGCAGTGAGGGTTGAAAGTGGGAGAGAGGGTGGGAAGGAGGGCAGTACGGAGGACCAGAGGGAGCGAGAATGGGAGGTAGAAGAGAATGAGAAAGGGCTGGAGGGAGATAGATAGGTAGGTAGGTGGATGATGGAAGTAGGGAGGAAGGCGGGAGGAAAAGAGGGATGAAGGGAGGGACGGAGCGAGGGAGGGAGTAACTACGTTTAATTTAGTTTCTTAGGAAATTGAAGTAACTTCATTACATTACACTAACATTACATTTTCAATGTGTGTGTATATATATATATAATATATAATATATATAATATATATATATATATATATATATATATATATATATATATATATATATATATATCAATTCGTACGTACACACGTACATACATATGTACTTTCACACGTTCACAAGTACATACGTACCTACATACGTCACGCAGGAACATATGTTCATGCCCACAACAGTGTACGCATTCATACGTACTCACACATATACGTACATACATACGCATATACGTTCATACGTGCATACAGTACAATAGAATACATATGCACTAAAGCAAACACACATACGCACACACACATACATAAGTACACACGTGTATACGCACGCACACACACACACACACACACACACACACACACACACACACACACACACACACATATATATATATATATATATATATATATATATATATATATATATATATATATATATATATATATATATGTATGCAAACACATGTAATATTCAAACACACACTGTATACATAAATTATATTACACTGCGGTTATGTACTGTTGCAAGTATCATTACAACATACAGTATAACTAACAATACATCTAAGTCTATCGCTAGTACCGTTATTACGACGCACGATTCAGGTACCCGCGCCAACTGTGCATGCGTTCACACGGCGCAAGCTTAGTGTAATGGCACAGGAAGTGACGTCTGTAACGAACGCCAATCTGAATTTATCCAGTATTGATAACAGTACAGATTCACAAGGGCCGAGTTTCTCATCTTGGAATGTCTTATGACACAGCATGGTGTCTATTTTCAGACGATCAAGACATTATTTCCATAATGTGCATCGGAAATATTCAAACTGTAACATATGCATTTGAATAGAAAAGAAACGCAATGTTAATAACACGATGGTGCCGTGTGAAATTAGTTATGCCGTAAATCGTACTACCCTAAATATCTGCTTTGTCTGGAACATTTTACTGAGTATTACCCTACTGGACTGCACTTGAACGAGTCGTTTTGCGAATTCGCCAATGACCTGCTGACAAGATGTTTCATTGCTTCTCGTTGGCTTGTACTTGTAAGAAGGTTTATAACAGTATATTTGGTTGGACGTGCTACAATAATAATAATATACTTTATATTGTACACTAAAAATCTTAACTACAAATGGCGACTTGCAGTACTTTTTATATAAAGTAATTAAACAAGTGCTATGGTAATGCACTTTAATTCTAAATCCAGCGTAGTTCATAAAAATTGTTATCTTTTACAATTACTGTTATAATTATTTGTTCAATTACTGTTGAATATACACAAAACATCCCTCATCTTGCCGCCTGACTGTTCGATCATTTGTAGAAGATGCGGGAGTTTGCATCCAATTAACATAGCTGTAATGCATATACGCACTAATGCTATAGGTACAAAGCGTACAGGCGCGTCGCCTGGGTGGCGTATAGGGGAACCCTCCTTGGGGGGTGCACGTGAATAATACGGAATAACGTGCCATGGACCAAAGTCCCATAGGAGAATGGAAAGAAAACTCTGACTCCAAACTGGGATAGCTAGAACTCGTCAGCCTTGGATGGCAATTCACATAGGAGAACTGAAACTCTGATTTCAAACATCTGCTGCCATGTGGATACACCCTATTATGAAAAAGGCTTCGTGAGTAAAACTCGAGGGAAAATCTGAACTAGGAGAGGAGATGGGCACCAACGTGAAATCCCAACCCTGCCCACTGAAATGACATGATGAATGCATAACCAGCCAACAGCATGCCGGATCGGTCGAGGAGCGGAATACCAACGACCGCTCTCCCAACTAACCCTCTTCAGGCTGCGGGTGGTGAGTACGATACTGGAGCAACAACATCAAGTGTAAGAGTCCCCCACATGGGATGTCCGCACCCTACATGTGTACGGAGAGCTGAAAGAGCTCACCCACGAAGTAGACAGATACACCTGAGACATCATCGGCTTAGCAGAGGTCAGATGAACTGGTATTGGTGATATGGTGACTGACGAAGGCCATAAACGGTGGTACAGTGATGAACACTCCAAACACCAACATGGAGTAGGCTTCATAGTAAACAAGGATATAACAAAATCGTTAATCAATAGCACGCTGGTATCCAGCAAGTTCATCACCATACGTATTTCTGCACGGCCTACGAATACGACTATCATTCAGGTCTATGCTCCAACACAAAAGTATGATGATTATGCAATTGAGCCGTTCTACGAAGACTCCAAAGAAGACTCCAAAAAAAGACCTGATTGTCATAACATGACATTGGAACACCAATGTAAGCCCAGGCGCGCACAATTAGTGGGGACAATGGGGCGCATGAATATATATATATATATATATATATATATATATATATATATATTCACAGAAATTCACACACAAATATCTACAGTTTTTCTCTCTAAGCAGAGTGTTTTATTGTTATGTTTCCCCGTTTCGATTCCGTATTTGGTTAGAGCACCTGGCATTAAGGCAGCAAAGTGTACGTTGGAACAGCACACACACACACACACACACACACACACACACACACACACACACACACACACACACACACATATATATATATATATTCCTCAAAAATCACACACAAATGTCTAAAATGTTCTCTTTATGCAGAGTGTTTTATTCTTATGTTTGCCCGTTTCGATTCCGTATAGTGCACCCGGCATTAAGGCAGCAAAGTGTACGGTGGAACAGCTGCTACACGGCGTAATAAGCGTCACAAATAAAATAGAAACTGTTTCCAAGTAGCTGCTAAATCTTGACAGCAGTTGTGTGTGTGCCGGTTGGACAGAATCCGTGTATCCTGTTCGTCTTTGTAAATGCATCATGTGATTCCGACCTTTGTTTGATGTCTGGTCGACGGTTTGTCTTTATCTGCTATGTTTTCGTTACCGCCAACCTCTAGATTGGTTGTCAGGTTTGTCAGACTAGTCTTGAACCTGAACGCCATTACAGCTACGGAGGCAGCCTGCAATGACAATCACAATGTAGTTTTCCTGGGTACACATTATAATAATTATTGTTTTTGCATTGGTAAAATCACGTTATACAAAACACATACTACCTACTATATATACTGTGTAATACTAAGTCAAGTCAAGACACTAAGACAAGGGCTTTGGTGTGGCATATTAGCTTACCACAACAGGATCATACGACACTGGTATATATATATATATATATATATATATATATATATATATATATATATATACAGGCCTGTATATATATATATATATATATATATACATATATATATATATATATATACAGGCCTGTATATATATATATATATATATATTATGTATATTTATATACATATCTGTGATTTACAAATATCGGCTGTACGGTTTACCTTATATATATATATATATATATATATATATATATATATATATATATATATATATATATATATATATATATATATATATACATATATATGCGTCGGCAACTCAAGGTAAACCGTACAGCCGATATTTGTAAATCACAGTTATGTATATAAATATACATAATATATATATATATATATATATATATATATATATATATATATATATATATATACAGGCCTGTATATATATATATATATATATATATATATATATATATATATATATATATATATATATATATATATATGTATATATATATATATACAGGCCTGTATATATATATATATATATATATATATATATATATATATATATATATAATATACATAACCGTGATTTACAAATATCGGCTATACGGTTTACCTTGAGTCGCCGACGCGCGTTTAATTGTCTCAGCTCTTTCTGAGCTTCCACGAGATTAGCGTTCCTTATCGCCAATCCCTTCACCCACGGATGGTTTAGCGCCTGTGCAGCCGTCAATCGTGTATTCGGGTTATGCACGAGAAGATGTGAGATGAGATCCTACAAATACAACACATTTCACATATGAACGATGACCAGTGTGAAATAGCATGTTTAGAATAACATGTGAACGCAAACATTCTACAAATATTATAATTTTGTTAGGAACAAATTATATTATTTATCATGTTATATTGAATAAAAAATGGCAATTATTTATCAGTTTGTTTAGAAATTATCGACAAAACAAGATGTGTGTAATTACGCACCGTAACAGTTGGTTGAAATAATGAACACCTGTATTTAACGCTTACACTGCAACACATGTTAACTCACGTGTTACAAGGTGATACAACAGCCACGAAACTCATCGAAATCATAGCAGGTTATCCTTCCGCAAGCTGTGTAAGTAAGGGCCAAATTGTGTTCTGTTATCTCATCAAGTTCTTAGCGACGTAAGACAACTTTTCCCACGTGCTCAAAACGAAGACTTGTGGGTTTTTTTTGGTAGTGCATTAGCGCAATTGCTAGAGCTTTGGACTATCGAGAGAACCCGGAAGCGAATCTTGTGCTACCGTGTCAAACCTTGTGCAAATGTTTTCACTCTATATTAGTCCAGATTACTCAGCTATTTTTAACTAGGAATGAGTATTAGTTATAGATAATGGTGGAAATCGTATATGAACAGTCTTTGCGTATTAATTGCAGCGTGACAGAGAACTTTCCAGAGAAGCTGATATAGGGTTAGATTGAATAGGTCTGCCAGTGAGTAAAATGTAAAGCACTTTGACCAATCCGGACGATTAGATACTGCGCAATACAAGAACATGTTTCAAGTTACCTAAATTATATCTAATGAACAAATGTATCAGAAAGGCGATGTAAAAACATATTGATAGGAAAATGTTAGCACAGCCAAATGACACATACAACTAATAGGAACACAATCCTAGACATCAATGACACATACAACTTATAGGAACACAATACTAGACATCAATGACACATACAACTTACAGGAACACAATCCTAGACATCAATGACACATACAACTTACAGGAACACAATCCTAGACATCAATGACACATACAACTTACAGGAACATAATCCTAGACACCAATGACACATACAACTTACAGGAAGACAATACTAGATATCAATGACACATACAACTTACAAGACCACAATCCTAGACACCAATGACACCTACAACTTACAGGAACACAATCCTAGACACCAATGACACATACAGCTTACAGGAACACAATACTAGACATCAGTGTCACATACAACTTGCAGGAACACAATACTAGACATCAATGACACATACAACTTACAGGAACACAATACTAGATATCAATGACACAAACAACCTACAGGAAAACAATACTAGACATCAATGACACAAACAACTTACAGGAACACAATATTATACATCAATGACACATACACATTACAGGAACACAATACTAGACATCAATGACACAAACAACTTACAGGAACACAATATTATACATCAATGACACATACAACTTACAGGAAGACAATACTAGACATCAATGACACATACAACTTACAGGAACACAATCCTAGACATCAATGACACATACAACTTACAGGAACACAATACTAGACATCAATGACACATACAACTTACAGGAACACAATACTAGACATCAATGACACATACGACTTACAGGAACACAATACTAGACATCAATGACACATACTACCTACAGGAACACAATACTAGACATCAATGACACATACAACATACAGGAACACAATACTAGACATCAATGACACAAACAACTTACAGGAACACAATACCAGACATCAATGACACATACAACTTACAGGAACACAATACTAGACATCAATGACACATACAACATACAGAAACACAACACTAGACATCAATGACACATACAACTTACAGGAACACAATACTAGACATCAATGACACATACAACTTATAGGAACACAATACTAGACATCAATGACATATACAACTTACAGGAACACAATACTAGACATCAATGACACATACAACTTACAGGAACACAATACTAAACATCAATGACACAAACAACCTACAGGAAAACATCAATCTCTTCTATACATTCCACAAGGAATTGCCTGGATGGAAAGAGCCAAACGATCGCAGGTTGGAAACAAACTTCAAACGGTATTAAATGTGTGTTGGCGTGATGCGTCGAAAGAAATTACAATATCACACAATAAATGCTGCCGAAACGTCCCAAATGAAATTTGCTCAATGTCAAATAATGCAAAAAATCGGCAAGTTTATCGCCCATAAATTACGACGTTTTCGTTCACAGTGAAATGCTTCATACAAATACTGAAATAATAACTTGACAGTCGTAGAGATTCTACTCCAACGCAGTTTTTGACAAATTCGACCAAGTTAGGTTGAGCGGTAGCCATACACAAGATGGGCCTACTTCAAATAAATCGTTGTCGGTTT
>OZ024866.1:32500811-32503311 GCA_964017155.1 Oasisia sp. SBJ-2009 | reverse complement strand
GTGTGTGTGTGTGTGTGTGTGTGTGTGTGTGTGTGTGTGTGTGTGTGTGTGTGTGTGTGTGTGTGTGTGTGTGGACAATGTAACGTATTAAGTGGCCACTATATATTATATACATATATATATATATATATATATATATATATATATATCATTTGATTAAAACTAAACCACTATGTCATGTATATCTTATAAAGTGAAGATAAAATTACAAAATGAAACATACCTTTATATCTCTGTGGACGACGTCGTGGTCATGTAAGTACTACAAGAAACATAACAGAACAGGTGTATACAGAATTCAACGTTCGTTGCAAGGATATACAAATAACACACACACTGATATGTATATAAATATATATATATATATATATATATATATATATATATATATATATATATATATATATATATATATATATATTTATATACATGCTACTGACATTTTTGAACAACTTAACTGGAGTCTCTACCCGACCTTAAATATTATTATTTTATTATGTTTTATTGTTATATGTATATAGACATTATTTGTATATGTTTGATAATCTGCTATTTTGTTGTTTGCTTGGGTGGTGAGTGCCCATGTTTCCGCAATGTTTGTCATTACTAGAAATACGCGTGAGTTGTACACTTGTCTCTTCAAGCATTTTGTATCATCACCTTTGTCTTCGACTTGTTCATCTTCAGACCCTGATTTCCACTTTTATCAGGTTATTCCTATAGCATTCGTTGTGCTTCATATGGTGTACTATAGCATGAGTATGTCGTCGGCGAAGCGAAGATGACTAAGATATTCAGCCTCTAACTTCAAACATCTGGTTTCCCAAGTCAGTAGTCGGAATATGCTCTCGAGTGCTGTCGTAAACAACATGGGCGATATGGTATCTCCCTGTCGTACTTCTCTCCTGATGTTGGTCTTGTTGTTTTCTTTGTGTAACAAGATTTAACGAGTTTATCAAGATTGCCACCTAGAGATTCAATTCTAGATGGCAGGTGGACTAGGAATCCCGTTGGCTTATCGAAAGTCCAACCTATCTGTTTAAGTATACCCCACCCGTCTTAGGTATATGTCGATTTAATTTATAAATATATTAACACTTCTAGCATATACACAATCAGCTGATAATCTGTTCCATTCGTTTACTATTTTTTGTGAAAATGAAATATTGTCTAATATCTAATCTACACTGCTTTTTTGCTAATATAACTCCATGTCCTCTAGTCCTTCTCGCTTCCTTGACCGTGACAAAAATATTTCTGCCAATATTTTCATACCCATTCAATATTTTAAACACCTCAATCTGATCACCTCTCAATCTTCTGGTTTCTATTGTTGTTAAACCACATTCTTTTAAACGCATTTCGTAAGTAATATTCCTGAGTTTTTGTATCATTCTGGTTGCTCTCCTTTGTACTCCTTCTAGCATATCAATATCCTTCTTGCGATATGGCCTCCATGCTTGTATACAATATTCTAAACGAGGCCTAACTATTTTTTATACAGCCGTATTATTAGTTATTTTGCTTTGTACACTATATTTCGCCTAATTGATCCAGGAATGTGGTTTTCCTTCGCTGCTGCAATTCCATACTGCTGTGAGACCTTCATGAACGCACTAACAGCTAATCCTAAGTCCTAAGTACTCTTTGACTTCTATCAATAAGCCATTTTTTCCCAGTTATACATATCATTTCCTATGGCATGGGCCTTTAGTTTAAGTAGTAATCTTTGGTGTGGCACTTTGTCAAAATCGCCGAATGCGATGGAGAGTTGGATATTATAGTATCTGCACTTCTCCATCAGTTGGTTTACGGTATGGATGTGATTTGTCGTTGAGTATTCGCTTCTGAATCCAGCTTAGTCTTGCGGCTGGTTTTTGTCGAGTGTCTTTTTAGGTATTTTCGTTATTCCTTCCCTGAGTACTTTATAGATGTTTGAAAGTAGACATATCCTTCTGTAGTTCTTATGATCTTTCGTAATTCCTTTCTTGAAGATTATCACAATGTTAGCGTTCTTCCACGACTTTGGTATTCGTTTTTATAATAATCATTTAGTGTACAGCTTAATCTTTGAGATGGTATCTACTCATGCTTTCAATGTCTCGATGTTTACATGGTTGTTGCCTGTTGCTGTCCTATTCTTCAAATCTCCTAAAGCTGTTTCTACCTGATACCTCTATTGAGTCAGTTATGGTACTCTTTTCACTGTCAAGTAGCTCCGTGTAGAATTCCTCTTTTCTTTCAATGATCTGATCTTGATCATGGATTGATTACTCTACCCTGCTTGTCCAGGAGTGTGATGAGCCTGTCTCGGACTAGCTTCTACGTTCTTCATACTTTCCTCATACTCTTTAGTCTTTTGTTTCTCTTGTGATCTCCTGGTTGTGTTTCCTCATGTCCTCTCTTAGTTTCTTTTTGATAGTCTTGCATATTTCTGCGTACTCTATTCGTTGTTTATCGTCGCCGTTTCCCACAATTTCTCGTCATTTGGTCATGACGA
>OZ024866.1:32485811-32498311 GCA_964017155.1 Oasisia sp. SBJ-2009 | reverse complement strand
AGAGGGAGAGGGAGAGGGAGAGGGAGAGGGAGAGGGAGAGGGAGAGGGAGAGGGAGAGGGAGAGGGAGAGGGAGAGGGAGAGGGAGAGGGAGAGGGAGAGGGAGAGGGAGAGGGAGAGGGAGAGGGAGAGGGAGAGGGAGAGGGAGAGGGAGAGGGAGAGGGAGAGGGAGAGGGAGAGGGAGAGGGAGAGGGAGAGGGAGAGGGAGAGGGAGAGGGAGAGGGAGAGGGAGAGGGAGAGGGAGAGGGAGAGGGAGAGGGAGAGGGAGAGGGAGAGGGAGAGGGAGAGGGAGAGGGAGAGGGAGAGGGAGAGGGAGAGGGAGAGGGAGAGGGAGAGGGAGAGGGAGAGGGAGAGGGAGAGGGAGAGGGAGAGGGAGAGGGAGAGGGAGAGGGAGAGGGAGAGGGAGAGGGAGAGGGAGAGGGAGAGGGAGAGGGAGAGGGAGAGGGAGAGGGAGAGGGAGAGGGAGAGGGAGAGGGAGAGGGAGAGGGAGAGGGAGAGGGAGAGGGAGAGGGAGAGGGAGAGGGAGAGGGAGAGGGAGAGGGAGAGGGAGAGGGAGAGGGAGAGGGAGAGGGAGAGGGAGAGGGAGAGGGAGAGGGAGAGGGAGAGGGAGAGGGAGAGGGAGAGGGAGAGGAGAGGGAGAGGGAGAGGGAGAGGGAGAGGAGAGGGAGAGGGAGAGGGAGAGGGAGAACACACCTGTCAAAGAGTTCACCCTCCCGTTACCATCTCCAAAATCATGTAGATGTGTGTAATCGACTCAACCCCTCTTTCAGACGAATCTGTACAGAACAATGAATGAATCAAACACAAATCGTCACAACGGACGTCTAGCTTATTGTGACCTTATATTATTATTATTATTATTATTATTAATACATTATTAAAATAGATATGCAAACGAAACATGTATACCACAAATATTACTAAAATACTTTAATTCCATTATCCATTTGAAAGGATCCCCAAAATGTTGGTACCTTTTTAAAGATTACTGATTTCCCATCAATAAATCCTAAATGTACGTTTGCTCGTATCTGCAATTGTAAATTTGTGCGGTGTTTTTATACACTACCTAACCGACTTGTTTCGTCGACAAAGGTCGCCCATCTACCGATAGGAGTGCAAATCCAATTTGCATTGCTCTCAAATATGCGCATTTGATATTTTGTTATCATTTTATCTAGACACCAATTTTTTTCTGAAGACACCAACGAAATTACACAAACCAATTATTGATGACAATATCAAAATTATTTTGGCGACGAAACCGACGATAACTTACGACGTTGGGGTGGTCAAGAGTGAATAAGATACCTATCTCAGCAACTGCAATCTTCCTCCTGTTACCCTGAAATATGAAAGGTGCGCACATATACCATAGTGTAGTGGCTCAAACACATGCAACCAAACACGCATGGACGCACGCACACAAACATGCACGCACGTACATGCATGCATACATACGTATTTGTTTTACATACATACATGCTTGTTCGTCCATCCGTAGGGGATGAAGACCATGACATCACTGGTCTGTCGCATGTAGGCGACGTTTCCGGATGCGGCTGATAAATCCGATTCGGGCACGAAAAGTTCTGTCTCAGTTCGGACAAAGAAGAGCAGTAATAATCGCTGAGCTTGTTTCCGTAGCACTGCATTTGAGTAGCAGTCTCTTTTCTTCCGCCTGGCGTATCCTGGTTCGTTCATAGGACTCAGCTCCCTCCCGGACCAGGCAGCGTCAGGTGCCTCGTTCAGCTGCTAGGCTTTGCCAAGAAGGGAGTCATAATAACATTTGCGTTGACTTCCAGTTGATCTCCTCCCCTCTGACAGTTCTCCATACAGCACACGCTTTGGTAACCTCTCATTGCTCGTTCTGACAACATGTCCAGCCCATCAAGTTGAGCGTTCTTCAGTAGAGCATGAATCCTTTGCAGTCCTTGAGGATCTCCGTTTCTGGGATCAGGTCTAGCTCGGTGATACGAAGCACTCTGCGCAGGGAATTGATATGGAATCTGTTTAGCTCCCTTGCGTGTCTACAGTAGACTGACCATGTTTCGCAGGCATAGAGGAGAGTGGTCACGACTAGACCTTTGTAGACGTTCAGCTTTGTTTGGAGATTGAATCCTTGTCGTTACCACACATTCTTATTAAGCCTTCCGAAAGCTGTGTTTGTGTTGGCAATTCTTGCAACAACCTCGTCTTCTTTAAGCACATTTCTGGACAGGGAACAGTTTGCAGCGTCTGGCCCTTGACTCTGATGTTTGGATTTGAGTAGTTTGTGTGGTGTGCTGGCTGAAACACGGCCATCGTTTTCTTTGTGCTGATGGTGAGTCAAAATGCAACGCAGACAGACGAAAATATGTTCCGCTGCATGCTTCTGAGCTGGCATTTAGAGCGCAGCCATCAGCAAATAGCAAGTCACGCACCCTCTCTCCTTAACTTTAGTGCTGACTTGCCGGTTAAACAGCTTTTTATCAGAGCGGTAGCGGATGGCCATGGAGTCTGTCTCATTGTGGACTGCAGTTTTCAGCATGTCAGAGAAAACCATACTGAAGCGTATGGGGACCAACACGCAACTGTTTTTGACGCCATTTGTGACCTGGAAGGCTTCTGACGACTGTTCCTCATCCAGGACTCTAGTACGCATTCCCCCATGAAATGACATAACTATGGCTATGAATTTCTCGGGAATGCTATATGTTGTCTCTTGCGGCAAATTGTATTCATTGCCTTGGTGATGTCAACAAATGCTGTGAAAAGATGGGGATGCTGTTCTTTGCACTTCTCCTGTAGTTGCACGAGTAGATGATACAGGAGCACTTGTCAAATACCGTTCCTGCAATTGAGAGGCGAGAAATGCCACGGTGGTTGTCGCAGCACTGCCGGTTACCTATTCTCATGTAGAGGTGGACAATAGAGGCATCCTTAAATTCCTGCACTACAGATTGGTTCAAATAGCTCATTGGTCTTGATAGCTAACCGTGTGCATTTGACATATCCGCTGGGATGTCATCACGTCCAGAATACTTGAAAGTGCTGCTGTGGCGTTCTCCGCGTCAGCTATAGTAGTTGGATCATCAAGAGACATATGCATCTTGACCTGACAAGCTGAGCTATCACATCGTCGTTTATATGTGAGGGGCGATTTAATCAACTGTCAAAGTGTTCGGCCCATCTGTGTAGGATTTCTGCTTTGTCCGTGAGTAGTGTAAATCCGTCAGCATTCAACGCTGGGGACACTCCTGTAATCTGTGTACCATATATCGTCGTCAGATCATCGTACAACCAATAATTCTGCATTTCCCTGCGCTTTGTTTGAACCTTGTGCGGAATGGAGTTGTAAGCATTATTTGACTGAGAACCTTGATCATTAATGAAGGCTCTGCGCAGTCGGTGTTTCTCATCTAGAAGAGCCTGGAATTATGTGTTGTTCTGGTCAAATCATTCCTGATGTTTGCGCACTGAAGGGCTAAGATGCTCCCTGGAAGTAGAATACTGTACGTTTCTAACCGTACAGTAATTTGCTTCAATGTCGCTGGAAGCCAAGTTGCGGTCTTCTAGTTTATCTTCTATGTCCTTTTTAAACAAATCCCATGCCTGGTTGTGTCATGCTGAAGCTTGTCGACGTTAAGCCTCTTCGTTGGTTTCTTGCGTTGCGTACGTTGTTTGGGTCGAATACGGATGGTGAGTTTTGATACAAGCAGCCTATGGGCTGTCCAGCAGTCTGTACCACACAATGCTTTGTTCAACCTTACATCTTTTCTATCCTTCCTTCTGGATATTTTAATTTTACACAAACATTATGAACATGACATACTACATCATATTTTCTAAACAACATATCTGAGTAATACAAATTAATATTATGTAAACATATAATGTTGCTACACTGTCATGTTCATATGCTAATATTTACTCCTCACACAATCTAAAATTGTGTAATTAATTACGTTTGTTTTACATTTTGTGTTTCAGGTAGTGGAGTTAAAGAAAGCAGGGCATATATGCAGGCTATATGCAATATATATATACGCAATGCTATGTGCAGATTGAAACCAAAGGTGGACAATTTGGATTACACTATATGACCTGCATCAGCTTCATATAGAAAGAGTTGGTGTGATAAGTTGCAGTTGTCCATGGCAGTTGATTTTACAATTCAAATTATATGATACCATTTGATGCACATCAAATGCATTATGAACGTCAGCATAGCACAGCATGTGTACTGAACATTATTTTTAATTTAACATGTTTTATGTTGCAATATATGCATATATGTACGCATTGTTTTTAATTTACACCAGAAATAGGTAGTGCATATTACACAATAACACGATTGTGGACGCACGATTTCAGAATGCAACTATAACACTTATTTATAATGAACACACGCGTCATTTTATATGTCACCTTCTTTCAATACTTTCAAGTAATGTGTGTAGTTAGTTCAATAAAATTGATTTGTGTATCATTGTGTACTACTTATTTAATGTCGTTGGCCTACAAAGATCCTACAACGTTGCATGTACCATTAACGAGACACTACAAGAACTAGGCGACATCGACACCATGAATAAAACCATAACAGACATGATCAAACAAAGCGCGTCAATAGTAACTAAGGCAATCAATAAACCACATAAATCGAGGATATCATCACCAACACGACCTCTGATGACGAAACGACGAGAAATGGCGACAAATGGCGACTACAAACAACGAACAGAGTATGCATGAATCTGCAAGACCATCTAAAAGAAAGCAAGAGAGGACATCACGAAATACGATCTTGACATCAAAGACCACGAGGAAAGTCGGAAACACACAGAAGCTAGGCCAAGATAGACTGATCACACTCCTAGACAAAAAGGGAAGAAAAATCAATGATGAACGTCCCAGCGGGCACACGACGTCGGATCGACGTAGAATATTGGTTGTATTTACGTCGTGACGTCGGTCAACGTATATACAACGTCTTTACAACGTCGGATTGTCGACGTCGTAATGACGTCGAAACTTGATGTCGTTACGACGTTGATATGACGTCAACAACCAAATCCGACGTCTTTACAACGTCGGATCATCGACGTTGTTTGAACGTCGAAACACGACGTCGTCACGTCGTTGATGTGACGTCGACAACCAATTCCGACGTCTTTACTACGTCGGGTCATCGACGTTGTTTGAACGTCGAAACACGACGTCTTTGATATGATGTCTATAACCAAATCAGACGTCTATATATCGTCGGGTTATCGACGTTTTATAGACGTCGAAACCCGACGTCGTCACGTCGTTGATATGACGTCGACAACCAATTCCGACGTCTTTACTACGTCGGGTCATCGACGTTGTTTGAACGTCGAAACACGACGTCTTTGATATGATTTCTACAACCAAATCAGACGTCTATATAACGTTGGGTTATCGACGTTGTATAGACGTCGAAACCCGACGTCGTCACGTCGTTGATATGACGTCTACAACCAATTCCGACGTATTTCCTGCGTCGGGTCATCGACGTTGTTTGAACGTCGAAACACGACGTCTTTGATATGATGTCTACAACCAAATCAAACGTCTATACAACGTCGGGTTATCGACGTTGTATAGACGTCGAAACTCGACGTCGTCACGTCGTTGATATGACGTCGACAACCAATTCCGACGTCTTTACTACGTCGGGTCATCGACGTTGTTTGAACGTCGAAACACGACGTCTTTGATATGATGTCTACAACCAAATCAGACGTCTATATAACGTCGGGTTATCGACGTTGCATAGGCGTCGAAACACGATGTTGTCACGACGTTGATATGACGTCGACAACCAAAACCGACGTCTTTACAATGTCGGGTCATCGATGTTGTATAAACGTTAAAATGCGACGTCGTATCGACGTTGAAGTGACGTCGACACCAAATCCGAAGTCTTTATATCGTCGGGTTATCGACGTTGCATAGATGCAGAAAGTTGACGTCGTCAAAACGTTGGTATGACGTCGACAACCACATCAGACCTCCTGACAACGTTGGGTTATTGACGTTCGCAATACAACGTCTTGTCATCGACGTTGTATATACGTCGAAACGTGTTGAGTCTTATGTATGTATGTATGTATGTATGTATGTATGTATGTATGTATGTATGTATGTATGTATGTATGTATGTACGTACGTACGCACGCACGCACGCACGTACGTACGCATGCATGCATGTATATAAATAATGTAAAATAATGCAAATAAATAAGTGTATTGATAATAGTAATAGTAAGTCAATAATAATAATTATTTTAGTAAAACAAATAATAATCTTCATGTCGTATTACACTAATATGCAATACGAAAGAAATGTGTCGTCAGTAGACGTTTGAAGCTGGTTAAATTGTCACAAGTCTTAATAACCGTTGGTAAATTGTTCCATTGGAACGCAACAGCGCCAGCGAACGAGCCATCTGCAGCTTTGGTATGGCTTCTAACATGTTATTGTTCGCAGAGCGAAATGTTCTTGTCGGTTGATTCGGGCACACGAGTTCACACAAATACACTGGTGCGCCGTTGTGCATGGCTTTGTAAGTGAGCACAAGTAGCTTGAAATAAACTCTGCACACAATGTGCAGCCAGTGGAGTTCTCGTAACAAGGGTGTGACACTGACGCTACGCGGGCTACGCATAATCAACCTGGCAGCCGTGTCATGTAATCGCTGTAGACAGGCGATGTTACATGTATACATGCCATGTATACATACGTTATACTAATCAAGCTGTGATGTGATAATGGCATAGACAACGCGTTCATTTGTCGGTCTGGTATGAAAACGGCTAATTTGATTAATGTAGCGCAGGTAGAAAGAGCAAGCACTGCTAGTTTGCGACACATGCTTCTTCATGTCAAGTATAGGTGCCTATCGATGCAAACACCGATACACAGAACACACCGCGAAACCACTTTCTCAATTATCCTTAGCGCGACCACTTTCTCAATTACTTAGGATAATGGAGCGAGGCTACTCACAGATCGGCAAATGCTCAGGGTGTCTACGTCCAGTGATGGTTACTTTAATAGTGGTCGGACAATTGCATGCTTAAACGATTTCGGGATCACTTCCTCGTCCAGAGAAGCATTTGTGATCCGTGTGATGGCAGGCACAATACCGGTGATGTTGTCATGCAGTTAGCTGATTTGCAGGAAGAGGATCCAACACGCACGTTTTGTTAGTAGCACTACAAATCGCTGTGGGAGGATCTTATTTAGTAGTGTACGTGTTCCGATACACTACGGCAACTCCGCAACCACGACCACAGGGACGTGCCACATAGTGGAATGTGTAGCCGGGAGGCAAACATTCAGCCATGATTGTTCGTCTCCGGTTTGTTTTAGCCACGTCTCGGTGATTGCCAAACTATCCCAATCGTGCTGTATGACCGGGCCTGAAGGCGCGAACATATCCATCGTTGTATCGGCGAACGAGATTGATTCAGTGAGCATAAACAAAGGACTTCTAAGTAGTTTCGATAAGGAAAACAAACTTCTCTGTTACGGGTTCACGCGTGTAATGAGGCTTCTCTTGTCGTCACGGGTACACCTGTACTGATGTGTGCGTGAGTGTGTGTGCGTGCGTGTGTCTGTGCGAGTGTATGTGCGTGTGTGTGTCTGTATGTGCGTGCGTGCGTGTGTGTATTCATATTTATTATATATTTATATATACATACATATAATAAAATACACATATATACTAGAAATTGGGGCGGAATAACTAGGAATTACTCATGTATTTCTGTAATGAACTACATTTCTGAAAAGTACTTGCACTCATAAAACTTATGGACCATGCACTTGTACTAATATTCATTGTAGAGACTACTCATATTTTAGGAATACATCTGAGTACTTTATCAATATGTACTGGGAAAACTAAATTTATTAATAAAATGAAACTCCTGAAATATTTAGGCGTTACAAACATTTCATTATTTGTTATTTCAGAAAGGATACCACATTTAATATTAATACAGTACACTCATTTTAACACATTTCTATGATTAATGATAACTAAACTTGGTAAATAAAAAAACAGTTATTCTGGATATAATAATTTGACTGTTTTGTGCATATGAGAATATGAGTTGTCAAGAAGATCAATTTGAATGCACAGGAAACTGTTCATCATAAAGGGTCCGTGAGCAAAGTGCAATACAAACAGATAAGCTGACGCGTAGCAGAAGCGCGCCCCAGCCAGAGAGAGGGGGCTACTGATGATGAAAGGCTATCAGGATCAGCCAGCAACTAGGGACAGCTGCAATGACATGGGTTATGCTAAATAGCAGATAAGGCAACCTGGGTACTTTTTATAATGGGGGTAGGCCAGCACAGAACAAACAACGAATTCAGCAGAAGCACATCCTATTTTCCCCTTGAAATGGGATAAGAAACTAGGATGTGTGTTTTATTTTATGCAGTCGTTTGTCATGTATTTGTTGACTACGGCCCGACTATACGACACCCATTCCAATGTTTTATGTATTGATCGAAACGACTACGACATCCTGTGTCAACATTGTTTATACGCACAAATCAAACACGCGCAGCAACCACAATCTACTCAATGAAACAATGCTAGTGCTAGAGCAACTAGCCGCGATTGCAAGGGCTTTCACACTTTCTTATTGAGGGACACCAATCAAATAAACAATGCACAGTAACTTGGCGATTACTCTAGCCTTAAATATATTTTTTGTTAACTTTTTTTATGTACAGTTAATTTTAACTTCCAGTTAATTTAATTGAAGCATAATATATCGATCTTGATCATTAACATAGGATATTTTATATTTTTGTACACAAACACACATATATTTAGTTAGGCCGACCGATGGGTCTGGAGCTGGACAAGAGCCGAAATCGACGTGAGTCCTTCTCATTACACATGCTGTTTGACACTTGGACAATGCCAGCGAGCCAAGGCGGCTGGTGCAATAAACAGGCCTACGTACAGCATACTGGCTCAATGATCTTATCTCTGTGACGCTAGGCTATAGAAACTGATAGTTGGTCAACTTACACTAAATTAATTAGCTGAGATTCAGCTGTGTATTAGAAACATGGAGTGACAAAGGTTGTCAACACTGGATTTGCTGGCAGCTGTACACACTAGTGGGGCAGTGCTTGCTTACACGACATGTGCAATGCCACTGTATCAATAAAAAAAACAATACCAGCATGCCTTGCGATTGACGTCACTCACTCGCGGTTCGCCATTAATGTCTTCAAAAGCGAGTCAAGCCCGGTTAACAACAGTTAGCAAGCTAAGAACGCTCCAGGCACCATTAGCGAAATCGGACAACTATTTGGAAGTAAGTGTTACCATCTATTTGACAGTATATAGCGTTTACTAGTGCACATAGAATAGAAACACATACAAACGTTATTTGTGCTTGTGTAGTTTGCAATCGTTTAGCGATTTTCAACGGAACATTAAAACATTATCATATACGTTTCAACGGGATGCCGTTAGCGTTCCTTTAATCACTTAGCTTCAACCATACCTTTCAATTCGAGAAACATTACCATACTTGTGGAATTGTTTTTAGACAAGTCCAAAATTGCATCGTATTGGCAGTTTTCATTTAACCGATTAACTACAAATGGACCTGAGAAAGAATGGCAGCGGCGTGAAATTGACGTTGTCGATGTCACCAATTATGTTCCATGGTTTCAATTTTACTGTAACGTGTTGACTAAAATAATATATCCCTGTATGGTTACCATCTATT
Organism: Oasisia sp. SBJ-2009; assembly: GCA_964017155.1. Lineage (NCBI taxonomy): Eukaryota > Metazoa > Annelida > Polychaeta > Sabellida > Siboglinidae > Oasisia > Oasisia sp. SBJ-2009. The sequence goes on along the minus strand of OZ024866.1, from coordinate 32,488,536 downwards.
CATATTTCCTAGGCATAGAATAGACCCATTTTAAATGCAGAAATCACACATTATTGCAATTAACAATTGCGTTGGCTGGTCAGCGAGTGGTTGCTTATGCGTATGTCTATGTATGTTTATGACTAGTCTGTGTCACCAATATAACTAAATGATTTAGAGAATAATGATATGTTCCAAATGAAGATTAATGTGAACAATTACATTAGTCATCAAAACAAAAACATTATCAAAACACAGATCAACATGATATTATTTATTAATTTAATGTTTAGTTTGCGATAAAAGTTCAATATATGAATTATTCATTCAAATACGTTTTCATCGATACTTAAATAGAACTGTGTTCTTGCTCAAAGCACCACTGAACAGTGTAGCTAGAATGGTTCATAGCTTGAAACATTTACTGCTCCTATCTGAGTTGCACATGCACAGGGTGGTTTTATTACCCTTGATTGAGGTTTAAGGTCTATTTAGGGGATTTACGCCATGGGGGTGGGTGGCGTAGGCTAATTAAGCCCGGCGCATACGAGTAGGTCAGTCGCGCGGCGGCATCTCATGACGCCGTTTCTGCGGCCGATCTAGGCATGCAATAATTATTTGCAAAAAAAAAACATTCACACCAAACCAAAGGAATGCATAGCCGCATAGCAATGTATATATATATATATATATATATATATATATATATATATATATATATATGCAAGACAAAATAATATGATTTACTTATGATTACCGTCGTGATTGTGGTTTGCATGTGTGTGTATATATATATATATTATGTATATATATATATATATATATATATATATATATATATATATATATATATATATATATATATATATATACATATATATATATATATATATATATATATATATATATATATATATATATATATATATATAGTATTTCATTAAATGTTTACAGAACAAGCTGCCTGCGGAAGTTATACACCTTCCCCTTGCAAAAACACGTGGAGCAGAAAAAGGCTGTACACATCCCAGTCACCAGGAACAAGGTACTTGTCTTACAACTCACGCTTGGACTAAAATCTTTGTATGACTAGTGTGGCTAAATTTCAGTTTTCTGTGTGAATGATATGTCTGGAGAATGATGTCCTGTTTCTCCCAAGTACCAGCTAGGTGAAAGCAAACTACTTATATTATTAAATATGATTAAAATAATATGGACACCATTATTATTCCTCATATAATAGGTGTATGAATGAAAGTTTTCTGGATAAACGAACCATGCACATGTTGAAGCATGGCAGTGTTTAGATGTTTCGTTCCTCTGAAATTGCATCCGGATGCTGATTTTCTGGATTTTTAATTACATGTATTTGATTTGATCAGTTCGTACAGTGACCGCGAGAATGAATTCATTCGGACACCGCAGACACCATGCCTCCAGTCACCGAGGACAACACCGCAGACCCCAATGCAGAATGATTCATTCCCCATCAGTGAAGGCAATATGTTGCGCATTTGTGCACATTTTAGTTAAATAAATTTGGTACTGAAATCGCAATAATACGCAACCCAGTTGTTTCAGGAATTGTTTTGCTTTTATTTTTTACAGGCACATGAACTGACTGTGAATAATGAAATGTACTTTTGAATGAAGTAATATACCTTTTATATAAAACTGCAATGTTAGGTGTATTTTTCATCATACATATATTGCATATAATCTACATGGAAACTTACATTAATTACAAAATTGTACTTATGTAGAATTTGTTTAAACCCTTTTTATATGATTTACAGAATTCCAGAAGAGGGTCCTTTTCTTGCTAACCGAGATAACAAATTCGATACAAGAACTGGGCCAGCGATACGAACCTGACGACTCGCAGTTCCATGTCAGTACGGTGACTGACATGGACGAGTTCCAACAAGCAGAAGAAGCGCTGCTGGACCCCGTCAAACAAACGCTAATGGTATGTGTTGAGAAAATTGTGTTTCTGTCGAAAGATATATTGATTTAAATAAAAAATTGAATTGACTACTGTGCTGTGTTCCTGATGTGTCATCTGAGGAAAAGATCAGTGGGAAGACAAATCTAAAAAAACAATGGTAGTGATTAGTGAAGCAGTAAGTTAATTTGTTACTGGTAAATCGCCATCAATAACATAAGTAATTTATGTTGCCCGATTTGTATAATCAGTTACACAATGAACAAATACAACAATTGAACTGCAATAATCCACGATCGGTGCTATTGCAATGTTAATGCATCAGCCTTAAAAGCGACATAGAACATGTTCCTCCACATAGTGGATTATTGGGTGCCAAAATAATTTGAATAGCTGACATCTTCAATGCCGCAATAGTGGTCTGTCGTATTCACGTGTCATACACTGTACAGACGCAAATGGGCCTGTAATTCTGAAATGGATTACTTGGTTTCCTGACAATACATTGCATATCATTATTGATAATTATATTAAATGTTTCAGATTGCCAAACTATCAAAGATTGGCGGAACTAACATCAGGGATGCCACACGGAGAGTCATGCAAAGGTATACATTAGTGAGCATATATTAGTGAGCCTTGTGTATGTGTTTCTTGATGTTGCCCTCTTTAAAATGTATTATTTAATACTATACAGTTGTTCTAGTTACATGGTTAGTTTGCTGATAGTTACGTTAACACAGCAGTGTTGGTGCCAGATTTAAGGTAATATACTGTAATATAATTTAGTAAATTGTTTCT
>OZ024866.1:32473311-32475811 GCA_964017155.1 Oasisia sp. SBJ-2009 | reverse complement strand
CAGTATCTTTAGCTTTGTAGCGCTTTATTAGGGACAGAACAAGTTCTGCTACTCTGGGGCTGATGCTGTTTACCCTTACAATAATTATGGTCTTTCAAATTCCTGTCTATGAGAAAGCCTACTCTTTATTGGCCGTTATGTGCCTTAAGGTGGGTTTACACTATGTAACGCGGTTGCAAGCAGAGCCGATTGCGAAAGGTCAAGGCCTAACGATGTTGCTTGCAACGTTGTTGCATGCACTACGTCTTGCATGTTTCTACTATGAAACACAATTGCTGCGACGAGACATTAACTGGTCTGGACTGCAGTGGCGCCACTATTACATAACAAAGGAAACCTAGCATTAGTGGAGCACTTTTGGCAACCAATACAAGTTATGCGAGACGCGGACTCCTTTTGTCACACCGGGGTCGAATTCAATTTCGTCAAGTGAATAAGATAATTTAAACTAATATATTGGAATTTCAAAAAAGTTTGCTTATTTTATATCTGATATGATATTTCATTGATTTTAAATACATTAATGGTACAGGCAACGTTATGGGATCTTTGTGGGCCAACGACCTTAAATAAATAGTACACAATGATACACAACTCCATTTTATAGAACTGGCTACACATATTATTTGAAAGTATTGAAAGAAGGTGACATATAAAATGACGCGTGCGTGCATTAATAAATAAGTATTATAGTTGCATTCTGAAATCGTGCGTCCACAATCGTTTTATTGTGTAATATACACTACCTATTTGTGGTATAAATTATAATATAATTTTTATGCGTACATAGATGCATATATTTCCACATAAAACATGCTAAATTGAACATAATGTTCATAAGGCTGCAAATGTTGTGCTATGCTGACGTTCATAATACCTTTGATGGGCATCAAATGGTATCATATCATTTGACTTGTAAAATAAACTGCCATTGAAACATGGACAGTTGTCCACGTGTAGAGACGGCAACTTGTCACACAAACTCTTTCTACATGAAGGTGATATAGGTAATATAGTGTAATCTAAATTGTCCAATTTTGGTTTCAATCTGCACATAGCATTGCCTGCATATATGCCTGAGAGCCAGTGCGGCTTTTGAAAGGACGATGCACCACCGACATGATTTTGCACCACGACAACTATAGGAGAAGTTCCAAGAACAACATCGCCATCTTTTCACAGCATTTGTTGATCTCACCGAGGCATTCAATACAATTTGCCGCGAGGGACTACATATGTCATTCCAGGGAAGTTCGTAGCCATAGTCATGTCATTTCATAAGGAAATGCTTACTAGAGTTCTGGATGAGGGAGAGTCGTCAGAAACCTTCCAGGTCACAAATGCCGTCAAACAAGGTTGGGTGCTTGCCCCCATACGCTTCAGTACGGTTTTCTATGCCATGCTGAAAACTGCATTCCACGACGACACAGACTCCATGGCCATCCGCTTCCACTCTGATGGCAAGCTGATTAACCTGCAAACCAGAACAAATGTGAAGGAGAGGAAAGTGCGTGACTTTCTGTTTGCTGACGACTGCGCTCTAAATGCCAGCTCAGAAGATGAAATGCATCGGAACATGGACACATTTTCGTCTGCCTGAGTTGCCTTTGGACTCACCATCAGCACAAAGAAAACGGAGGCCGTGTTTCAGCCACAACCACTACTCAGATCCAAACATCACAGTCAAGGGCCAGATGCTGCAAACTGTTTTCAAATTCGCATATCTCGGCAATACCCTGTCCAGAAATGTGCTTATCGACGACGAGGTTGATGCAAGAATTGCCAAAGTAAGCATAGCTTTCTGAAGGCTTCGTAAGAATGTGCGGGAATGACAAGGATTTAATCTCCAAACAAAGTTGGAAGTCTACAAAGCTCTAATCAAGACCACTATCCACTATGCCTGCGAAACATGACAGTCTATTGTAGGCACACAGTGAAGATAAACAGATGCCATATCAATTGCCTGCGCAGACTGCTTCGCACCACCTAGCTAGACATGATCCCAGACAAGGAGGTCATGAAGCGTTCAGGACTGCAACGCATTTATGCTCTACTGAAAAACGCTCAACTTCGATGTGCTGGACATGTTGTCAGAATGAGCGATGAAAGGTAACCAAAGCGTATGCTGTGTGGAGAACTGTCAGAGGGGAGGAGGTCAACTGGATGTCAGAGTTATTAATACTCCCTCAACAATTAGTTTTGGGAAAGCCTAGCATCTGGGCGAGGCACCTAACGCAGCCTGATCTGAAAGGGAGCTGACTCCTATGAACAAACCAGGATACGCCAGGCTGGAGAAAAGAGAATACTCCGAAAAATCCGGTGCTGCGGAAACAAGCTATGCGATTATTACTGCTTTTTCTTGTCGGAACTGCGACAGAAACTTTCGTGCCCGAATCGGTCTTATCAGCTACATCCGGACACATCCCCTACATGCGACAGATCAAGGGTGTCATGATCATCACCTGGCTAGACATGATCCCAGACACGGATGTCCTCAAGC
>OZ024866.1:32465811-32468311 GCA_964017155.1 Oasisia sp. SBJ-2009 | reverse complement strand
ATACTGTTATCCACCGTTACATTACGTTTGCATTACATTTATTAGTGCTAATGACAAATGACAAATAAGCAACCGTGAAATTGTTGGTGTTTTGGGTTCGTAATAGCTAAGCACTGGTGAATAGCAAATGGATTTTTTTGGTCGCTTGAAGGCGTGCTTGTGGGTCAATGTGTACATACGATAATGCGGATGCATGCGCACACGTGCGTGGATTTGTGTATGTGTGTGTGAGTGTGTGTGTGTCTGTGTGTGAGCGTGCGTGCGTATGCGTGTGTGTGTGTGTGTGTGTATGTGTGTGTGTGTGTGTGTGTGTGTGTGTGTGTGTGTGTGTGTGTGTGTGTGTGTGTGTGTGTGTGTGTGTGTGTGTGAATGTGAGTTGCGTGTGTGCATGTCTGTGCGGTGTATGTATTGTTGTGTGTGTGGGCGGGTGCATATGTTTGGGTCATTATTAATATTCTCTAAATAGATTTATTAGTCTACACATAAAGTGTTGCCAGCTTTAATTTTTTTCAATTTTCCTTAAATAAATGTATTAATGTCCGCGACCCACTGGCCAATCTTTATCACTGCAGCATCTCCTGCGTCAAGTTATGACTATGCGCGACGATGTTTATGTTGCAGCTGATTTTGGCCTCGCGAAGATTGCATTGAAACAGTCACTAATTAAGACGGTCTGTGGCACTCCTGGATACTGCGGTATGTGTCATGGCAGAGATATAGAATAAAGAACGTCCAATGTATAATGTTTTCCGCCTCCGCCTCCGCCTCCGCCTCCGCCTCCGCCTCCGCCTCCGCCCCCGCCCCCGCCCCCGCCCCCGCCCCCGCCCCCGCCCCCGCCCCCGCCCCCGCCCCCGCCCCCGCCCCCGCCTCCGCCTCCGCCTCCGCCTCCGCCTCCGCCTCCGCCTCCGCCTCCGCCTCCGCCTCCGCCTCCGCCTCCGCCTCCGCCTCCGCCTCCGCCTCCGCCTCCGCCTCCGCCTCCGCCTCCGCCTCCGCCTCCGCCTCCGCCTCCGCCTCCGCCTCCGCCTCCGCCTCCGCCTCCGCCTCCGCCTCCGCCTCCGCCTCCGCCTCCGCCTCCGCCTCCGCCTCCGCCTCCGCCTCCGCCTCCGCCTCCGCCTCCGCCTCCGCCTCCGCCTCCGCCTCCGCCTCTGGGAAACTAGTGTACAGGGCTGATTCATAACATTACACTATTTTCCACTGTGGAAGAACCGCTGTAGCTAGTTTTTTAAACGAATTGGGCGCTCTTTTTAATATAACTGTTCAGTTTCCCAAACAGTTGGCCTAGCTTGGTGGCTAGGCTAGAACACTTGCTGTCGTTATATATTATGCTGCGTACACGTGCTACGATGGGTCCTTCTGGCAAATCAGATATGAGGCATTTCACAAAATATTGTGAGTTATATGATGTAGAAAATATCCTCTGAAATATGACATTCATCAAAGCCCTGGCAATTTACTTCTCTTTCGTGGTGTTATAATGTATTCACAGTGAAACGCCAATGAGATATTCTGACGTATATGAACTTCTCCGATGTTCTCAGAGAATGTCTCGTGTATTGTTTGTTACTCTCTAAACAAACAGACACTAAAGAGTTGCTAATTCTAGAAATATGTTTAGCTCCGGAGGTTCTGAAGAATTCCACGTACAGTAAGCCGGTTGATATGTGGGCTAGCGGCGTCATTATCTATATATTGTAAGTAAATATATATATATATATAAATACATTATATATGAATTATATGCAAATTATATATATATATATTATATATATATATATATATATATATATATATATATATATATATATATTATATCACAATAAATTAATAACTATATGTGATCCAAACACAATAAAACAACACAATATTGAAATTCAAACGGAAATCAATGCGATTTATCGCGTTTCTACTGGCGGGGAACAATGTCACAAAAATCGTAGGCAAATGTGTCATATGCACATCGTGTCTGCATTTGTACGGAAGCCTGCTGGTGCCACGGTGAATATATATTTTCCTGACAGTCGCTGCTTAATTATATGGTGCCCGCCCCGTATAAGTATCTGCCACATAAGTATCTGGCTGCCGTCACTTATTTACCATAAGCCGTTACTTAGTTGTACCACCTATACACGTGCTTGTTGTGTATAGGTGACACTTTATTGTAATATCCACGTCGAAATAGATTCTGCAGATACAGCGAGCGTTTAAGACTAAGAGTCCTTATACTAATCACTATGCGGTGGTTGATGGCCAGAGTATTGAGAATGTCAATGTAACTTAACCTGAAGTGAAAATACAGAGAAGACGCAACGTCACGATCCCTGGGTACTAGAACCAGTTCTGATAAAATCCCACAACCAGCAGGTGTGTAGCTGGTACAACCGAGTGACGGCTAATGACTAAGCGGCGGCCACTAGATAATTAAATGGCGGCCGCCAGATAATTAAATGGCGGCCGCCAGATAATTAAGTGGCGGCCGCCAGATAAATAAGTGGCGGCCGTC
>OZ024866.1:32458311-32460811 GCA_964017155.1 Oasisia sp. SBJ-2009 | reverse complement strand
TGCGTGCCCACTTCAGTCGTCGGTAGGCGTCGCTTTAAAGCGACATGATCAGTTCGTGGCTATTGATGTTTATTGCAAAATAATGCTATACAATATAAACTATACCTAATATAGCGTACTGACCGTCCAAAGATGTTTTCATGTCCCATGTTGGTTTTTTAAATAGAATTTGTAAGGGGCCGCTTACTCACTGTAGACATCCACCACGAGGTGTTATCGAAACCGTTGCACCTGTTCCCTTGTTTGTGCTAGAACCACTCTCCAATAGATGTCGTGTCTGAGCTTGTAGTTTTATAGTTCTTCGCAGTACTCAGACCATCTTCTGATAACAGCTATTTCTTCAGTAAGTAGGTTGTCTTCAATCACAGTCAATCTGGTTTGATGGGATTTTGTTAACAGGTTCAGTGTGTCGAAGGCTGCTTTGCTGTTGCCTGTTCGTCTTCCTTTTCCCCCAAGTACTTGTCGGCCCTTTCCTTAAGTACGTCCTTCGTGTTTTAAATGAATACGTTGATGTCATCTTCCAACAGGTTGAACTTGGCCTCAAATACTTCTGCAATTCCCAAGTCTTTCAGTTTGTCCAAGCTGAATCTGATTCGTGGGCTGTCAAGCTTGAAGGTCTTCTTCAGCGTCATGAGCACCATGTCGTGGTCACTACATATGTAAACACCAGGAAAGGTCCTGGTCTGAGCTTTGTTAATGCTGAACTTGAACTTCTCTTGCACGAGGATGAAGTTAATTTTGTTGCGTACCTTGTCATCGGGCGCGTGCCAAGTAATTGTTCTTCTCGAAGTCTTGTGTTGGAACAGCGTGTTACCCAGGGTAATGCTGCTGGCGAATTACAATAGGCGCAGTCCTCTGTCGTTGGTTTCACCTAATCCAAAGCACCCCACAACTGTCCCCACCTACTAATTAGCCGATTATGTATCAGGTGTATCCGCCTAGTTCGTGGGTGAGCTCTTTCAGCTTTCCGTAAGCATGTAGGGTGCGGACATTCCATGTGCCAATGACGGTTTTCTCGTTGAAGAGTCTTAGACTTGTTGTTGTTGCTCCAATATCATACTTACCACCCGCACCCTGGAGCGGGTTAGTTGGGATCGCGGTCGTTGGTATTCCGCGCCTCGACAGATCCGGCATGCTGTTGGCTGGTTGTCATTTCAGTGGGCAGGGTTTGGATTTCACGTTGGTGCCCATCTCCTCTCCAAGTTCAGATTTTCCCATGAGTGTTATTCCCGAAGCCTTTCTCATGAGAGGGTGTAGCAGAGGTTTGAAATCAGAGTTTACCTTCTCCTAGCTGAATTGCCATCCAAGGCTGACGAGTTCCAGCTACCCTAGTTTGGAGTCAGAGTTTTCTTTCCATTCTCCTAAGGGACTTTGGTCCCCGGCACGTTATTCCGTATTATTCACGTGCAACCCCGAGGACGGTTCCCCTATCCGCCACACAGGCGACGCGCCTCTACGCTTTGTACCCACAGGGTTAGTGCGTATATGCATCACAGCTATGTTAATTGGATGCAAACTCACACACCTTCTAGAAATGATTGAAATTTCATGCGGCTAGATGACGTTACTCAGAAAGGTTTTGTATATATTCAACAGTAATTGAACAAATAATAATACCACAAAATATAAAAGATAACAATCTTTATGAACTACGCTGGATGTATAATTAAAGTGCATTATTATAGTGTTATATTTATTTACTTTTTTTAAAGGACTGCAAATCGCCATTTGTACTTTGGATTGTTAGCGTACAAAGAAAGGCGTATTATTTATTATTATTATCATTGTAGCACGTCCAACCAAATACACATGTGTAAACCTTCTTACAAGTACAAGCCAACGAGAAGCAATGAAACATCTTGTCAGCAATTGGTAATTGGCGAATTAGCAGAACAACTCGTTCACGTGCAGTCCATTTGGGTAATACTCAGTAAAATGTTCCAAACAAAGCAGTTATTTAGGGCAATATGATTTATGGCATAAATAATTTCAAGCGGCAGCATCGTGTTATTAACATACGTTTCCTTTCTATTCAAATGCATATGTTACAGTTTGTATATTTCCGATGCACATTATGGAAATAATGTCTTGATCATCTGAAAACAGACACCATGTTGTGTCATAAGACATTCCAAGATGAGAAACTCGGCCCTTGTGAATCTGTATTGTTATCAATACTGGAGAAATTCAGGTTGGCGTTCAATCCTGACGTCACTTCCTGTGCCATTACACTAAGCCTGCGCCGTGTGAACGCATGCACACCCAGTGCGGGTACCTGAAACGTGCGTCGTAATAACGGTACTAGCGATAGATTTAGAGGTATTGGTAGTTATATGTTGTAATGGTAGTGGCAACAGTACATAGCCGTAGTGTAATGTAGTTTGTTTATACAGTGTGTTTGAATATGACACGTGTATATGTGAGCATGTATACAAACCTGTGTAAGTATGTGTGTGTGTGTGTGTGTGTGTGTGTGTGTGTGTGTGTGTGTGTGTGTGTG
>OZ024866.1:32450811-32453311 GCA_964017155.1 Oasisia sp. SBJ-2009 | reverse complement strand
TTGTATCATATTACATATGGTATAATGGTTAACGAGTTTGAAAACAACGCACAATGCCCAATGATGTACGTACTCTGAGTCAGCCAAACTCTGCGAAGACGTAGGCACTTCACTTGTGGTAGATGGAAGAGATGGTTTGAGTCTCTTCGACCTCCTCACTTCCACCTTCGGGGGTTGCCGCTGCAGATTCTGCGATAACCAACGCATCGGCTACTTGCATGGCATTCATCTTTTTACGATATGACTTGCTCTATATGAAGACATTTTCATTTTGCGCATTACAAATTATTTATGTATACATGGAAATACGTACATGTAATATTTAGTAAGATATATATATACAATTGTTTGAGGATGAATGGAACTCAAGACAAATATGTGACTTACATTTATAGCTTTGCGCGCTCGTTGAGCTTTTAGCTTTCGGTCTGGAAGGTCTCTTTTTGCGTGCCTGCGCCCTTCCCACTCGTAAGTGTGCCCTTAATACTCCCTAATAAACTACAGCTGGGCCTGGCTCTGTTTACGGTAGATCAATAAGACACAAAATACCTTGTAATGGTAATATGGCAATCTAGATATTTTATTTACAACTGGATTGCCTGGCGCTCACTTGAAGTGTGCGCTCTGCTGATTGTACCTTGAAAGACATACAGTATTACGGTAAATGATAAGCATCCAAGTACAACAAAAAGCCTATCGTACAATCAGCTACTTGCATGTATACTGATACAATGTAATGCATAATAGTGTATCGACAGAAAACACATGCGTTCAGCGAAAGTATACATTGACAGAAACCGTAAAGGGGGAAAAACAACCCCACCCTCCACTGGAACAGTGGAGCCTACCCCCCCCCCCCCCAGGCATACTTGTGCAGACATAATGAGCCCGGTTCTGAGCAGCACGGTGGGCCAAAAACGAAAGGCTTTTTTGTATTTCACGATAACGGTGCGCGATTTTAGCCAAGTAAATTCGCGTGTCATTGCTTGCAAATATTATGCCACTTTGGTGGACGGAGTATTCTAAAAATGTAGAATGCAATATCAGTCAACCTGTATTTGTTTTGGGAAATGTGTATTTGCTTTCGAAAATAATCCCACGAGGTTGGCAGATCATGTGAGGTAACGGGAACTGTAGCATGTTAGCCTTACGCGTTGCAGAAGGTATTCCGCTATTAGAGATCATGCCCTTTGGCCATTATTCTTAAAATTACTTGCTAAATTTACAAAACGCAATATATATGTATACTGTTTTGTAATCTGCGTAGCATGTGTAAGGTATATTGATTATAGTCTTACGTAAATGGAAATTATTCGTATTTATATCTATTTTTTACCTTTGCTCAACAGATGTCCACAATTATTACGTTTTGTGTATTATAGTGTATTCACCGTGTTTGTAATTGGAATGCCTTCTTTTTATATGAAGACCAATATGCCCTTGACACATCTAGCCTAAAATGTTGCACGTCAGTATCATCTACATCTGGCTAATGTACTTTTGGTAAAATTAGCGTCATCAAATGGCTTAGACATTACGATGGTCATATATCAGCATTCCCACATAGCAATCTATCGTATTATTATTCATTGGTTTGCCGGAACATAGCTGTTACATATACTAACGTTAAATGGAGCTACGTTTATTAAGTTACAATATTACCTTCATTAATATTACATCATTTTATAAGAAAAACTACACATACATGCAGCCACAACTTATCAAATAGTTATTGTAGAGAACAAAAAAAGTACCCACTAGCATGGAGAGAGCCGCCAAGGATGCAATGATCATAGTAGTTCCTATATATCAAGGCAGATTACGCCCTCAGCAGTATGTTTTAGTAATCCGACATATGACGCTGGATACGCAATGAGGTACCACAATAACTAATCCGACAGATGACGCTCTGACGCAACTAGGGTCTACGTGCCGTCTTTTACGTATTCTTGACGTGTGTAAAATGCGGAACGGCTTGCGAAAAGATTTGCGGAACGCTTGCTTAAATCATCCTACAATCTAGCTGTTGAACTCGCATGACTCCGAAGCCTCATACATAGCCAAATGTGGAGACAGTCTGACATGACCATCAATGTGAAGGCATAATATGTACATTAGTATACATTTACAGCCGATTGAACGTCGACTGGTGGCCCGACGACAGGTGTGCTGGCTCGATGACGACGATGCCGAAATGGATGTTTAAAATCACCTACAGCTCGTCGTATGCATCACACGAGACTGCTAGTTCACAAATAGTTCAATATTGAAATCGTATAACATGTCCGTCAATATGAAAGCATAATATCTACATTAATATACCTTTACAGTTGATGGAACGTCGTGGGACGTTCGATCGAATTCAGTGCAAAGATGGCGTTGTTTTGGCTGTTCTGTCTATTGAGCACACATGCACACACATACAAACTATCGCTGGCTACGCGCCTGCACGGTCAATAGCTTACGTACCCTTCATATATATGAAAAGGTATTTCACCAT
>OZ024866.1:32420811-32440811 GCA_964017155.1 Oasisia sp. SBJ-2009 | reverse complement strand
TTGATTTTGTTATAGTTCGTAGTGACATACATTAATTCACAATTGTGGACGTAACATTTATTTGTGTATTTTGATTAACATCTAGAACGACAACGCATTAGGTACAACATTAATACAGATATTTATTATACTCGTTGAATGTACTCATTATTTGTGGGGAATATATCGTCGGCCTAGATGCAACCTCCTCGCGACCATGCTTCCTTCCCGAATTCTCTTTAGGTGACGTCCAGTGAAGAGTGACCGTCTTTTACTGACTGACATTTCTTGCAATTCCATTACCATTGATTCATGGACAGCGATAACCTTTGTCACTTCTTTGTTTCGCGAAGGATTCAATCCGTCCTTCCTCATTATTATGCCAGCACCTTGCACTGGCGTAGACAAAAATCATGCTAACGTTGGTCATACCAGCTCTTGCTTGTCCTCAATTGTCTTTTTTCATTTCGGGTAGTGTGGCTTAAATGTTTCCCCAAAACCCATGCACGTCTTTGCAGCCTCTTTGTATTTATCTTCAAGGCAATTAGCTTCTTTTGCGCAGATGACCTCTTCTCCTTGGGAATTTTTCCAGCAGCACGACGTTCAGCTGTTACATCAGCTGCTAATTATTGTGCTCCTGATGAATGCAGCTTAGGAAACGTCATCTTCACCACCAGGGTTTCTCTGAAACTAATAAACAAACACACAGGTTGAGGTTGTATTTAGAGAAAATGACACATTGTTATGTTCTTATAACATAATATATTAGTATTGCACCGCAAATGTACTTGTCTCTTGAAATTAACGTTTACAAATATATGTTAGTATTAATGTGTAAAATAAATAAGTACAATATTGTATATCACCGTGCGGGCGGTAGAAGCCATTGGAAAGTTGCGTCCAAACATAGCATGCAGATGGTTTGTAAAAGATAGCAACTTTCTACTGTGACCTATTATTATTACAAGAACTAAACATGTCTTATTTAACATGCAAAACAAAAAATAAGACAAATATATATATATATATATATATATATATATATATATATATATATATATATATATATATATATATATATATATATAATAGTTATTATTATGCTCGTATGCGAATCGTTGCTTAGCTGTATGCTATATATTTTGCGAAGGAAACATTATATATCATGCAAAGCTTGTATCATATTACATATGGTATAATGGTTAACGAGTTTGAAAACAACGCACAATGCCCAATGATGTACGTACTCTGAGTCAGCCAAACTCTGCGAAGACGTAGGCACTTCACTTGTGGTAGATGGAAGAGATGGTTTGAGTCTCTTCGACCTCCTCACTTCCACCTTCGGGGGTTGCCGCTGCAGATTCTGCGATAACCAACGCATCGGCTACTTGCATGGCATTCATCTTTTTACGATATGACTTGCTCTATATGAAGACATTTTCATTTTGCGCATTACAAATTATTTATGTATACATGGAAATACGTACATGTAATATTTAGTAAGATATATATACAATTGTTTGAGGATGAATGGAACTCAAGACAAATATGTGACTTACATTTATAGCTTTGCGCGCTCGTTGAGCTTTTAGCTTTCGGTCTGGAAGGTCTCTTTTTGCGTGCCTGCGCCCTTCCCACTCGTAAGTGTGCCCTTAATACTCCCTAATAAACTACAGCTGGGCCTGGCTCTGTTTACGGTAGATCAATAAGACACAAAATACCTTGTAATGGTAATATGGCAATCTAGATATTTTATTTACAACTGGATTGCCTGGCGCTCACTTGAAGTGTGCGCTCTGCTGATTGTACCTTGAAAGACATACAGTATTACGGTAAATGATAAGCATCCAAGTACAACAAAAAGCCTATCGTACAATCAGCTACTTGCATGTATACTGATACAATGTAATGCATAATAGTGTATCGACAGAAAACACATGCGTTCAGCGAAAGTATACATTGACAGAAACCGTAAAGGGGGAAAAACAACCCCACCCTCCACTGGAACAGTGGAGCCTACCCCCCCCCCTCCCCCCCCCCCCCAGGCATACTTGTGCAGACATAATGAGCCCGGTTCTGAGCAGCACGGTGGGCCAAAAACGAAAGGCTTTTTTGTATTTCACGATAACGGTGCGCGATTTTAGCCAAGTAAATTCGCGTGTCATTGCTTGCAAATATTATGCCACTTTGGGGGACGGAGTATTCTAAAAATGTAGAATGCAATATCAGTCAACCTGTATTTGTTTTGGGAAATGTGTATTTGCTTTCGAAAATAATCCCACGAGGTTGGCAGATCATGTGAGGTAACGGGAACTGTAGCATGTTAGCCTTACGCGTTGCAGAAGGTATTCCGCTATTAGAGATCATGCCCTTTGGCCATTATTCTTAAAATTACTTGCTAAATTTACAAAACGCAATATATATGTATACTGTTTTGTAATCTGCGTAGCATGTGTAAGGTATATTGATTATAGTCTTACGTAAATGGAAATTATTCGTATTTATATCTATTTTTTACCTTTGCTCAACAGATGTCCACAATTATTACGTTTTGTGTATTATAGTGTATTCACCGTGTTTGTATTTGGAATGCCTTCTTTTTATATGAAGACCAATATGCCCTTGACACATCTAGCCTAAAATGTTGCACGTCAGTATCATCTACATCTGGCTAATGTACTTTTGGTAAAATTAGCGTCATCAAATGGCTTAGACATTACGATGGTCATATATCAGCATTCCCACATAGCAATCTATCGTATTATTATTCATTGGTTTGCCGGAACATAGCTGTTACATATACTAACGTTAAATGGAGCTACGTTTATTAAGTTACAATATTACCTTCATTAATATTACATCACTTTATAAGAAAAACTACACATACATGCAGCCACAACTTATCAAATAGTTATTGTAGAGAACAAAAAAAGTACCCACTAGCATGGAGAGAGCCGCCAAGGATGCAATGATCATAGTAGTTCCTATATATCAAGGCAGATTACGCCCTCAGCAGTATGTTTTAGTAATCCGACATATGACGCTGGATACGCAATGGGGTACCACAATAACTAATCCGATAGATGACGCTCTGACGCAACTAGGGTCTGCGTGCCGTCTTTTACGTATTCTTGACGTGTGTAAAATGCGGAACGGCTTGCGAAAAGATTTGCGGAACGCTTGCTTAAATCATCCTACAATCTAGCTGTTGAACTCGCATGACTCCGAAGCCTCATACATAGCCAAATGTGGATACAGTCTGACATGACCATCAATGTGAAGGCATAATATGTACATTAGTATACATTTACAGCCGATTGAACGTCGACTGGTGGCCCGACGACAGGTGTGCTGGCTCGATGACGACGATGCCGAAATGGATGTTTAAAATCACCTACAGCTCGTCGTATGCATCACACGAGACTGCTAGTTCACAAATAGTTCAATATTGAAATCGTATAACATGTCCGTCAATATGAAAGCATACTATCTACATTAATATACCTTTACAGTTGATGGAACGTCGTGGGACGTTCGATCGAATTCAGTGCAAAGATGGCGTTGTTTTGGCTGTTCTGTCTATTGAGCACACATGCACACACATACAAACTATCGCTGGCTACGCGCCTGCACGGTCAATAGCTTACGTACCCTTCATATATATGAAAAGGTATTTCACCATAGAAAGGGTGACATAATTGCATTTGCCAAGGTTTCTGTTGATAAAAGCTGTGCAACGACATCAACGTGGAAACCTGGTCCTGGACCTGGACCTGGACCTGGTGCCGTTTCTTTTAAATAATTAATTACATGCACCCTAATCCAGACGTACACGATTTTATTTACAATGTCAATGACCTCATGCTGGTTTCATTGACACTATCAAATGTGTATATGTAACCAAAATAGAATTCAATTCAATAACATTAATTATTTTGTTAAATAAACACAGCCAAATTCACCAAGTGACACACCAACCTTAATTTCACGGCCAAATACGATACAATGTAACATATTTTACCCACCTAAAAATATCGCGCACTGCTATTCGTCGATATTAGTACAAAACAAATAAAAATGAGTGTTTTGTAAGACCATGAGATCGGTTCGCGGCAAGAAAATGCGGGCTATTTCGACATTATCTCAGGTGGATACAGTGGTTAAGGTTGTTCTTGAGATAGAGGGTGAGTGAGATATAAGTTGTTCAGTCGTAATAAACCCGGTATCGCTATAGGTATCTGCAAAAATGACGGTTGACCGTGTAGCCGCGTAGCCTGATTCTGAGATGTGGGTATGTTCGACAAAATCAAGACCGAGAACATGTGATCAGAGCACTACAAAAATAACCTGGACCGCGCCATTTTTACTGTAAATGTGCATTAATGTAGGCATTATGCTTTCACAATGACGGACATGTAATAATACAAAATCAATTGTTAACTATGTGTGAAGTACCAGTCTCGTGTGAATCATACGGCGAGCTGTAAGATTATTGTAAACATCCGTTCCGGAATCGTTCTAGCATACGTCGCCATCAGTCAACGTTCCATCGACTCGGCTGTAAATGTACGTTAAGGTACATATTATGCCTTCACATTGACTGACATGTTAGATTGTATCCATATTTAGCTATGTGTGAGGTTTCGGAGTCATGCGACCTCAACAGCTAATTGAGTATAATTTAAACAAGCATTCCGCAAAACAAGCAAACAAATCCACGTTAGTCGCTGGAGGCGCTGAGACCAGTGTTGCCAGGTCAAAATAAAATTTCCCGCCCAATCGCCCTCCAAAACTAGCCCAAAACTAGCCCAATGTTCCCCCCAAATAATTATAAAATTATACATTTTAAAAGTTGCAAGTGACACACCCCTACCGATAAAGAGGGAAATGCATTTCAAGTACGTCACGCACAAATTATTTACCTAATGATGAGTGGATGTTTCCATCATTCCTTGCAGCTGAGCGCCACCTACTGTTCTACGGTGAACTATAAATGTTTGTTTATAAACAGACATGGCATACATCATAACGTCAGCATCGAAAAGAGTACGGGTGCTTGAAAACGGAGTGGGATTTTTGCGATGTTTTCCCGTTTTACTATGCGCCACTAAATCGCCGTAGTGTGCACGCATTTCGCAGCGGCAAAAACGACAGAATGCCTTTTTTCATCCCCTGAAACTCTCCGAATCCACTCTTTTAAGCCTGTCTCCTTTTCCCATTCCGCACAGAATGTTTTCCCGTACACGCTCCACTTCCCCATTATAGGCAATTAATCGACTTGAAAACCAACTAGACCCGTCTAGATATATAATAGCAGTAACGTATATAGCTAAGTTCGTGCTTCCGGCCTTCCGCGTCAATAGACAAAGATTAACTAAAAACTAACTAACGCATTGGCCTATTTATAGGACTATAGACGGAGGAAGTTGTTAGAAAAAACAATTATTTAAAATTTTTATTAAGAAAGGTGCTCTGACAGACTGACATGCTGTCGATCAGTGTCAGTTGTTGCGGTTTCAGGCGTCGATGCGAGATCTGTCATGGGCGCTTTATTATCAATTTTATTGGTGACTTATAATTACTTGAGAACTGATTTACGCGGTCGCGGCGCCAATTGCGTTATAGGTAATGGTGTATACTATCATCAAGACAATGAGTTCTATGGCAACGACAAATTATAGTACCCGTAGATAAAACATTGCGGCCAAGGATTAAATAACAACTAACTGAGGCGCTGGCCTATTTGCAGGACTAGATGCAGACAGTTGGTGAAACAAAAAACAATTATTAAATTTTTTTATTGAGAAAGGTGCACTGACATTCTGTCAATCGAATCGGTGTCAGTTTTTGCAGTTATAGACGTCAATGCGAGATATGTCGTCTGCTTTATTACCAATTTAATTATTGACTTATTCGAGGGCGCGTTCAGAATTGCATGGCTTACGGTACGTCGTGGCACATAATTATACGTTAGTTAATGATGTCTACTATCATCAAGATATTATTAGTGGCCATGATAAATGGTAGTACCAGCAGATAAAGCATATTGCATTTTCCCCATGTTCCATCTTCACAACCCTCCCCCGGCCCCTGGCTTCATGCATCCCAGGACTATAATATGGTCGCTGGGCTATATAGTTACTACACGTGGCGCTACGGAGAGAAGAGCTGGTATTGACGTAATCAGCAGCAGCGACCCCTGGCGCGCGAGAATGAATATTACCCTTATTTGTGGACAACTGGGTGGCCCAGATATGAGTGGGCGATGTGTGTGTGTCTGTATTAAAAATTATTAGGAGGCTTTGAATTGGTAGCTCACAGTATTTATTATGAGACGTAGAATAAGACAGCTCTTAATGTAACACATGACGTAAAACCATCACTTTTGAAACTAGCCCAAAAATAGCGGCATGTGCATAAAAAGTAGCCCAAAAAACCGCAACCCGCAACTGCTATTTTTTCCCGCGGAACATGTCTAAAACTAGCCCAATTGCGCGGGAAAACCGCGGACTTGGCAACACTGGCTGAGACGCAACTAAGGGCTCAGCGTATAAGCGCCTCTACCGACTAACGTGGATTTGTGGAAGCCCATTACGCTGGACACGCTCCAGTGTCGGTGTTGTCCTCATTTGAGCAAGAAATATTGTGAATATTGCTATTGCCATTGATGGTGATATAGCAGTGTGGTTGCTGGTTAATATGTAAAAATACAAACGACGTATGTTTATTATATGTTTGAAGGCAGCCATTTCTATATATGACGCTGAACACACAGCTAAAACGCAACATCATATTTTTAAATATAAACCTGAAATATTTTCGTTAAGTTAGGTCTAAACCTTTATTTGGTTTGCATATAATTTAATTTAGATGTAGCAAAAGCATACACGTATAGGTATCATACAGAGATAATATTACATTTATGTAATTGATCCCTATAAACCGATGACGCTGGACATGCTAAAACTGGTTACTGTAGAAACTAATGTGTACATTTTTTATTCCTCAAGTTTTAAACCTAGGGCTAGGTTTTCTACTGTATATTCCCAATATGTATTGCATTTGTCCAGTGAACGCAGAAGAATAAATAAAACACCGTTTTCGTATGGCACTGCGTCAAACTTTGGAAACTTCAATTGGAAGGGTAATTTTGGCCATTTGTGGCACTTTACCGCCAATTTCTGCCATTTTACAAATTAACAATCCTGTCGAATCTCATATGTCCTAAAAGTACTTAGCCGTGTTAATATATGATGAAATTTACATTAGACTGACTTAATAATTGACGATGTGAGAGAGAAAAGAAGTGCTTTAGTCAATTGTACATTTTTTTGAGTTTGGCCCAAAACTGAGCAAGAAAGGGCATTTGTACGTGAGTGCTTAGCAAGAAGCCACTACCCTAAACAAATCGCACATTGACAGCTACCAGTTTGTGTGCTGCCACCTACCTATGTAGCCGGGAGTTCCACAAAAGGTATTCAGCATCATGTTGTTCTGCAAAATTTTCCCCAAACCAAAATCCGCTGCAAGAAGAAACGGCCTTCTAGAAGTAATAAGCATACACGTTGAATGTGACACGGGTATATTTGTTTAGACGTATTATTACATTATTACATATGAAAACCATGCTAACCGATTTTGAGGAACGCGTTCTCACTCTTGTCTTCAAACAACAGATTTTCTGGCTGAAAGAATAGAAATAAATGTAATGTAGGATGCCTACGATTTTTTAAATAGACGACTTTAAAATAGACATACACACACACACATATATATATATATATATATATATATATATATAATATGTCATATATATAAATATTTATATATATATATATATATATATATAAGTAGGTTAATGTATGTGCATGTGTGTGTATCTGAATGGGATTGCTTGCATGGCTATATATATATATATATATATATATATATATATATATATATATATATATATATATATATATATATATTCCAAAACATATGTATGTAATTGCTGCTTTAAAAATACAATGTAAAATTGTTCGTGTGTCCCTAATGGAAATATAAATGTCATACCTTTAGATCCCTATGCACAATGTTGTTTTCGTGTAAATACTGAAAAAAAGCAATGACAATTTTATCATGTCACAGACGCACGCACGCACGCACGCAGGCAGTCAAGCAAGCACGAATGATATCAGAGAGTTGTTAAAAGTACATCATTTAATTATACAAATATTTAGTTATGTATTTATTTAAAACTAAATTATCAAAGAAAGGTGTCATTGTCGATTGTACAATTAGTAGTATGTTACGTTTACTTACCTGTATTTGTGTATTACATGCGTGTGTGCGAGCATGCATGCGTGTGCAGGTTTGCGGGCGTATATGTAATATCGGTTGATGAACTAATTAGGTACGTTGTTGCAGAATTCTGCCATGAGAACATGTGTAATTTCGTTCAATTTTTTTGGAGATTTGCAAAACTATACATTTTTGGAAAAAATAGGACCTACTGAACCTGAAAAGTAATGTTTAAATTTTTTCTAAACACTCTATGGCGGCCATCTTGGCTTTCCAAAATGGCGACTATTTCGGCTTCTATCTCGGCTTCTAAGCATCTTAGGCTTTTGATTTTGATGTCTAAATGTACATTTTCAGAGACACGGAATATAATGAGACAACTTACAATGCACTACATTTAATGCAAGACAGTATAAATCACAATGTTTACTAAAAAAATGACCAAATTGTACTTCTTGTGTACCCGATAGAAACAAATGTTTCATTGCAGTGGTCTAATTATAATACGCAAAGGATCGTCACATTAGAACAATGAATAGTCCCTCTGGTTCTAGACATTAAGATATATCAAGCAAATGACACGATTCTCGTAGTATGTGTCTTCGTCGTTTTCACAATGTGTGTTGCACATGCTGAGATCTGTGCAAGGTAGTTATTTGACTTGCACGAGCAGCGATGAGATGTGCGGTTCCCCTTGCACTGACACTGACCATCTCAATGATAGCCTTCGGTGCTGGTGGCACATCGGTGGTGGTTGGGTTGAGCTGGCCATCATCGTGATCCGTGTGATAGCCATTCAGCAGTGGGTCCAACGGAACCTGCTTGGGATGGGCAGCCTGGCCCCAGACTGTAGCTTGCACATGCGTCCTCAAAATGTGCTGCTTGAGGGCCCCATGGTAGGTGGAAGCTTCTCACTTTCTGCCATGTATTTGCAAAATAGGTGCCAACGTAGATCAGGAATGCTTGAGATCTGGAGGCCCTTTGGACAGTATGCAGTGCACACCTGGCCAATGTTGATTACAGGAAGTCCTCCGTCACATCCGTGTCATCACAAAGCATGCACAGCGCCCTGATGACACCGTCAGACTCCAGGAACAGGTTGGACCAGGTTGTCTTGCCTATTCGTGCAAACCTTCCAGTGTTGTCTGCCCCAGAGAATGCATGGAATGCTGGTAAGGCCTTTGCTTTCTCCGGCCCCAATGCTGTCCATAATGGTGTGATCTGCTGGACACCAGAAACCATTGAGATTGACGTGTTCTTAGGCAATAAATCACAACTGGCTATGATCAAGACGAGGACATCAGTATCAGGAATGTCATTTCTGCATCCCTTGAGTTTCGCTCTGTTGCAGACACTCCCAAATATATCATCACGGTGTCTGACTTCCTCGTGGTTGTTTATCTGGAAAGGAGCCCACATCCTTGTTGCTTCTGGTGTGGCCCGCAGCTGAGGTGATGACCAGCTTGGATGAATCTTTGTTGTAGTCCAAAGTTTGCTCAGCCAAATATTCTGTCAGATCAGCCTTTGTCTGTTCGTGTGACAGAAATCGACTCATTGTGATGTGCCTGATGCTGGTCTCATCTCGGACTTGGTACTGGACTGGATCCTTTCCTTTTTGCCTCTTCTGCCTGGTTGTGCTCTTCAGAGAATCAGCCTTGTATGTGTTAAAGACGACGATGACCTCATCAAAGCTTCTTGTGAGGTTCATCACTCTGTCATTGAAGCATACACTGAGATCCTTCACTGTCAGGGGGATCTGCATCAGTCTCTATGGGGTCTTCATATGATTGTTGGTATGCTTCTGTTGTTTATCGTGTTGCCAACTTCGCAAGTACATGGCTAAGCTTGGACTTGTCAATGCATGGCAACACCGAGCCATTTGGTGAAAAGAGTGCCCTTGGTGTCAGTGTGAACTAGTAGGTCCCAAACTGCCTGCTTCTGGTCAATGTCTCTGTTTGAGCGGGCAAGGACCATCAACCTCACATACAGGTCTTTGGTTTCCTTCAGATCTACGATCTTGTCGCGAAACTTGACGTTATGCGTCTTGTTGCCAGACATGTACATCTTGTTGTTTTGCTTATTCACATGGGCCCATAGGCTGACATCCCCATTGATCCGCTCAGCCACGTAGTCTTCGTAGAGCTTCTGGCCCGTGTCATCTATGTTCAGGATCTGTGGCACGTACTCATCTGGGATGTATGCATGGGTTATGATATTGTAGATCATGAACAGCAAATGGATTTCCGTGACTCTGTATGTCATCCTTAATCCTACTAATGGTTCCATGCGCCCGCCTGATTTTGCTTGGGGAAAGGTCGTGATGTTCCACTGCTTTGTTTCCAACATCATGGAACTGGTCCTTGAATTCCTTTGCTAGGCAGGACAGTTCTGGAGCAGCCAAAAAGGATCGTTGTCTTGCATTGTGTTGTTGGAGATCCCAATCAGAACAGCATGAACCTTCGTGAGTTTGTTGAGGTGTTCGTATGCATGATCAGCACCGATGGACACAAATTGGATGGCGTTCTTGGTCACAGAAATGTTGGTCTCTTCCAGTTCTCTCCATGTTTCTGGGTGGTCAATCTTGAGTGCATGCATGTCAGCTATGTAGCGTGGCCAGAGTCGTTTGTACTTGATCCTATCCATTGCAAAGAACAGCTTGCTGAGCGCTTCTCCAGCTTCAAGATGAAGGTGAAGATCAGCATTCCGAGATGCTGCTACAAAGTAGAGAATCGTCTCCACCCGGTGCAGGTGGTTCATCATGGAACGGAACATTGCGTTCTTGGCCTTCTGTTCCTCCCAATCATGCAGCCTCTTCATCATATTCTCATGAGTCAGCGTTTGCAGTAGATGGGCATTGGCTTGCTTCACAGATTCAACTTTTGTGTTCTTGTTTGCCACAGGGCAGGCCTCCTCTATTTCAGCGGTAGCTTCTAGGCACACATCCTTCAGGTCAGGGTTGTCCTTCAAGAACTGATCGATCGCCAGCTCATACAGTGCCATGTATGAATAGATGTTGGCACGCAGGGAGCGCTGGTAGAGGGTGCATTTGATAATCGGATAGACTATTTTCAATGCTCGAAAAGTTGGCTAATATTTACCATTTGAGCATCAGGTTGTTACTTAGATTTACGTATTTTTTTCCAAAATTTCCAAAATATTGTCATGCATTATATATAAGCTCATTATAAGTTGTCCCATTAGATTCCTTGTCTCTGAAAATGTATGTATAGACACCAAAATCAAAAGCCTAAGATGCTTAGAAGCCGAGATATTGCAAAATGTGAGCAAAAAATAGTCGCCATTTTCAAAATCCAAGATGGCCGCCATAGAATGTTTAGAAAAAATGTAAACATTACTTTTCAGGTTCAGTGGGTTCTAAACATTCCAAAAATGTATAGTTCTGCAACTCTCCAAAAAATGTGCACGATACGTGTTTTCTGTACATAGGGAACTGGACTATAGCAGCAGCAGCAGCAGCAGCAGCAGCAGCAGCAGCAGCAGCAGCAGCTGCAGCAGCAGCAGCAGCAACAACAGCAGCAGCAGCAGCAGCAGTAGCAGTAGCAGTAGTAGTATAGTAGTAATTGTAGTAGTAGTAGTGGTAGTAGTGGTAGTAGTGGTAGTGGTAGTAGTGGTAGTAGTAGTAGTAGTAGTAAGTAGTAGTAGCAGTAGCAGTAGCAGTAGCAGTAGCAGTAGCAGCAGCAGCAGCAGCAGCATCAACAACAGCAGCAGCAACAGCAGCAGCAACAGCAGCAACAGCAGCAACAGCAGCAGCAGCAGCATCAGCAGCAGTAGCAGTAGTAGTAGTAGTAGTTTACATACAGTAATTCCCCTCAGTAGATGATTAACGTAGACCGCGGCTTCCTTCTCACGATACATTCCTTTTGTTGCGATTCTGACGACAGATTCAATTTATCTAGTTGCACTTTCTTGGCACCATATACCGGCTCGACTAACACGAGATACCGATAAATTATTGGGAAAGTTAGCATTGTTAATGGACGACAACGATGAAGATTTACAGACATATGTGATCATTATAAGAATGATAATATTCCTTATGTACGTTCATTTCCAGAGTAGTACTCTGTTCGAAAGTGTTTAGAGTCATGTAACACATACTAAAATGTAGTTAATTATTAAACGTATACAACACTAGGACACTGGGAGTCACACATTTGGAGCCAGTAACCAAGACGGTTCCGCCATTCAAAGACGTCACGTAATCGCCTACGAGTTGCAGCTATATTATCAGAAAATGCACTTGTTTTAAGTGTGATTACACCAAATCGCTTGTGCCCTGTTGTTGTGTTGCTTGCACGTGCGAACAGAAATAAGTCATATGTGGGCGAGAAACCCCAATTAGAAGTATTGCAGAAACATTACTCTGGTGATGGTTACGCAGACGACTGATGACGATGTTTAGGGTCAGCAACGCATTTGCATAAGTATTGTTTGATATCTCTATATCAAATAATGTATTTTATCATATACTGTCTTATCAAACCTGTCACAATTATTCAGTACGTGTATTGTTGATTCGGTATAGTAACAGTAGTAACAACAATAGCCTTAATTAGGGTTTAAATAGGGTTTACTCCACCTACGAAAATGAAGTTTATACAATTAATGAAATCCAATGAGACTGGCGTTAGACACTTAACAGGCGTCCAACACTTAATTCGGCTCAAGTATGTGTGAAATTTAGCATTGTTCAGTAGGCATACGGATATATTAGTTTGATATTATTCATACATATATTTGTTATATATTAAGATAACTATCACTCTTTCTATGTAATGATAACTGCGAAACCGAACTGGTTTTTGCGATATTGTGTTCAATGTGTTGTCTCTGCCTTCCAAAACAATCATGTCAATAAAATAGTCTTAGATATATTAGTGCTCATCATTCCTATTGTACTAATACTAAACTAGATTTGTTATTCCAGAGCTACTGTGAAAATATTGAAATTGAAACTAAAACACCGCAGTCACTCCGGAACCCTAGAGGCCTAAATGTGTCATTTATGGATGAAGTACACTTATCTGAGAGGCGTGGCCTCTGGAATATTATTCGGGAAGGCTTTAAGTTCAATAAAAACCAGAGCAACTAAAATTAACACGAAGTGTCTTCAACCATCCAAATTAGGTTCCGTTCTCCCCGGTTGGAGACCTGTAGCTAACTGCCCATATGCACGAATGGAGAATGAAGTTGATTAAATAATTGTATACGTTTTAGTGTGAGAAACATCAAAGGAAATAATGCCAACCGCGGTAGTCTCAACGCTCTATGTATCTGTGCCGAAATCACGCCACGAGCAAACTAACTGCTTCGACTAATTCACTACATTTTAGATTGTGTCAACGTTTTAACTGAATGCATACATCACCCAACAATGAGACGTGACGTTCGTATGTATGCCATATATATTATCATTACGATCTAAAAATATCTAACTAGAGACCCCAAGGTCGTTGTACGTTCATCATAACAAGTATTACAATTATTATAAACAGATTCATCAGGAGGTTAACGAGGGGTTGAACTATCAAAGAAGGGACATTGAAGTTCAAACAATTTCCACAAAACGAGATACAGTTTCGTGTAAACTTATCATGACCCACCTATCTAGCAGTTCGCCCCCAGTGACCAACTCCAACACCAGATATATGAGATTTGTTGTCTCATATACTTCTTTCAGGCGAATCTACAACAGTACGTCTTTATTAGTGTCGTCAGTATGAGACCTGTAACACACAAACAGAAAACAGACATATGGAGATGGAGGGGAAGGGGAGGAAGAGGGATAGGAAGAAGAAACGGGAAGGGCAGGGGAGTGAGTGAGTGAGTGAGTGAGTGAGTGAGTGAGTGAGTGAGTGAGTGAGTGAGTGAGTGAGTGAGTGAGTGAGTGAGTGAGTGACTGAGTGACTGAGTGACTGAGTGAGTGGGTGGGCGAGTGTGTGAGTGAGTGAGTATGTGAGCAAGCGAGCGAGCGATCGAGCGAGTGAGTGAGTGAGTGAGTGAGTGAGTGAGTGAGTGAGTGAGTGAGTGAGTGAGTGAGTGAGTGAGAGAACCAGCCAGCGGGCGATGAGCGAGCGAGTGTGCGAAAGAGTGGGAAATAAATCTAGTGAGTGTAAGTTATAAATTGAGAGAGAGGGTGAGGGAGAGAGAGTGGGGGTGGAGCACAATACTGAGTGAATGAATCAACTGCGACAAGATGTATGGCTTGTAGATGTGTGCGAGGACACGATAACGTGAATCATAACTAGGAGTGACAAACAGAACAAGTGTTTCAATTACTTAGTACCTGAGCCTCACCCAAGCACAGCATGACACCCTTAAGGAGGTAGTGCAAGAGACCAATCGTGCGGCAGCACCACACTTACCACGTTCGGATGTCGAATTTTCAGCAGTATTCCTATCTCGGCTAAAACGTGTTCCTTCCCTCGTGAGCGCTGTCGAGCCAGTAATTAAACCGTAGTTAAACTCGAATCTTTCTGCTGAGGTTTTCCACTCTCACAAGCTTATTTACAGTGATATAGTGGTCAATACACAAACACATACACACGCACGGACGCACGCACGGACGCACGCACGCACGCACGCACACACACACACACACACACACACACACACACACACACACACACACACACACACACACACACACACACACATTATGTAAGCACATCCGTGTCAAAATGGGGATTTAACTTTGCGTTCGTCTTAATCATTGTGTTTTACATATGAAGTCGTAATAATAATAATAGATTACAGATCAGAATGATATATAGACTGGATCTGTTTCGAGTGTCAGTTTTCGTGGAGTATCAAATTAATTAAAAATGATAATATATTAATTATCCAGTCTTGTTTCATATCGAAGCTATCGACATTTTACAACACAAATGTATATTGTGTTACACATGCCTTAATGGTCACGTGTACAAAAGTAAACAATCCTAAGATTTTGACAATCCCAATAACTATTACATAGCTCCTAGGTTTGATATTTTAGGTTAATATAATTACGTGCTTGTGACTAAAACATGCATGTTGAAGGCTTACTACCTGCCTATTTGTGGTTAGTTACTTTATTAAGCTTGGAACAATGTTCACAATGTTGTAGATTCTGCCTGCAAACCGTTCAAATGGTTAACAAAGCATACAGCTTCAAACATAACTGATTGGCAATAATCTCGAGGAGAGCAGGATTAACTGCAGTACCCTTTTATGTTTAACAGTTCCACGTTCTAGACAGCAGACTACCCGTTACTAAATACTGCTCTGCCAAATTTAGCCAGAGGAGCTGGTACTCTTCCGTTAATACAGCATTTATTCGGTCCTGTACACATGAAGACATATTAATTTTGACCGTAGATAAGTCTTCATTGTCTGCGTCGGAATGGCGTCTTACCCATTGGTGATCGTAGTTTTTCTTGATCTTCTTTACGGCCCAAGACGTATTTGTTCCCTTTTCTATGCATTTGTAGACGGTCGCTGTGTAGCCTCTGACAAAACGACACATATTATACATAATTATTCCCCATAATAATAATAATAACCTTTATTTATACACACGTCTCTAGAGTATGATATACAATGACATGACATAATTGTGAAATTTTGTTTACAAATATAAATAAATTAAGTGTGACTATGATAGCAAAAATGGTAAACCTAATAACTTAAAATGTAATGTAAAATTAAATAAATTACTAACACAATAATATTTTACTAAATACATTATTATTAAAATCATGTAGTAGTATAATTGCAAACAATCAAGTAACGAGACATTAAAACAGATTTTAATGTTGAATGTTGCGGCATGATTTAAATATGTTCTGGCACTCCATCACATGTTGGTGTTATATTATATATTATTGCATTCATGTGTTATTCATTTTGGATATTCATGTTTGTCAGACGCTTGTAGCCTGTTGACGTTAATACTTATATGATCAATAATTAATTATAGCATTTTTTTCTGGATAGCTATCATGAATATATAGTATGGATCATATACGTTAAATCCATTCTTCGACGCTTTGAGCTGGTAATAACCTGAGTATTAATTCAGCAATTATTTATCAGGCGCTAAGACAAAACAATGTAGGTTTGTGCCGACACGAGATGGCGATTGATATCATACAATGGTTATAATCTAGGATTGCTAGGGGACGTTCATATCATATCTGCTTCGTATCATATCAATAATTTAAACATGCAATTTATAATGTATTAACTGTAATAACAATTGTATATAGAATTCAGGCCGGGAGCGTGGTTTGGGTTTAGGGGATGCATTTTATCAAAAAGGCAACAGAAACTTGTCGGTAGAAGAGACCATGCCAGTTTAACGAAAAGAACGCTTCACACTGTTTTACAATAGGCGACATTATGCAATTTAATAATAAGAGATAAGATAAGATAGCTTTATTGCCATGTGTTCACATTGTAGTTACAATAAAACATTGGAATGTGTAATGATATTGGTCGTCGTAATAGTACATTCACATGACAATACATTCACATGCACCAAACAATGATGTTAAAATATACTACTGCATTAAATTAAATAAATAAGAACAATCACATAAAAAGGTCCGAATAAAAAATTGCTCATTATAACATCGATAAATAATTGATACGATCTAGTAGAAATATAGTAGCTTAAAATGTAAAATATGATAAATTATGCTAAAATAGATATACTAAAACTCATCGGAAAGTGGACTATGTGTTTGCTGCGGGTGGGAGAAAATCACTTCTGTTTTGACAGGGCTTGAACGGCTAAGGGGAAAAAGCTAGTACTAAAGCGGTTGGTCCTGGGTTTTGTTACGGTTTTTTTACATTTTTGTTTAAAAACACTAGCTCAATGGAATAATCTTAACGAGTCGCAAGTACATAACTGATTTGCGGATCACACAATCAGTAATATGCGCACACACCATCGTCCTTGGCACCATATACAATAGCCAATATTGGCTTCTTACGACGTACCCTATAATAAGTTTCATTAAGGGTCATCGCGCACTTCTCGTTTATCTGCGGGTCAAATGTACGTGCAACATAGTAACATTAAATCATCAACTTCAAAACATCCTAAATAAAGGGTATCTATATAGACGCTACGTTCAATTCTAGGATTCATAGATTAACATCTGAACGTTTGGCTTTTGAAATTCAATTAATTAAATTCAAAAACATGTTAAGATATCCTTTTGGACGTCACAATCAAAATTATTCGCGAGAACTCCGTCAAGATTTGCCGTTGCGAACAACACTTACAATGGTTAAATATGTGAATAACAATACTACTGCCACATCACATGAATGAACGCACGACCGAACGAACGAACGATGCTGCCACATATTTTACAATAGTATAATATCTAAGGGAGATCTAGTGTACAATATAATATGAACAGTGAACTTTGATCAAGCATGTCTTGCTTTCTACATAATGGCAACATAATTTTATGTTGACACATTTGATTTTATCGTAGAAACGTGCTCCTTCTAATTTAGTTTATGATCAATCAAAACACTTAAAAACGTACTAACGTTTACTCTAGCAATATTGTTATTGTTTTTGTTTTTTATTGTTAATTTTCGATATTTGAAGTAATGCCACATTTTATGAACACCATATGATATGCTTTACCTACATTTATAGACAACCTATTAACTGATAACCACACATCTAGTGTTTTTGAAATGTAATGATTATATCCTTGCTGAGTTGTACAGGATGCTCTCCAGAACAAAACATAACATCAACAAATAGTATCAAGTTTAGCATCGTTGAAATATTCCAAATATCATTTATATACAATAAAGAGTTTGGGGCTCAGTATTGAGCCATGGGGTATGCAATGTCACATTTAGGAAATCAGAATTACAGTCATCAATACTAACATATCACTTAAATAACTTGTTAGCCAGTCACTGGCAATACCTCAAATTCCATACTCTTCTAATTTGTGCAGTAGCAGACTCTATTATATCGAATGTTTTTTTCAGGTTACTAAAAACTCCAATAGTATACTTTTTTGTATGTGATTTATTCAGTTAATTTTATAAGAGCCTTTGGTGTAGACGTATTCGTTCTAAATCTATACTGACGACTGCTACTTCAAATACTATATTTATAAATAAATTTTTCTTACCCACAATTAAATAATTGTCCAAAGATTTTAGAGAATTGTAGAAGTAGAGATACATAGTAAATAAATTTGTAACAGTTTATTACCTTTGGCAATTTTAATTTTATTTGGGAATACACCACTATTGAAAGACCTATTACAGATATGTATATATGGAACCACAATGTTGGAAATAACCTTCTTAACATTGACCATGTCTATTTTGTCATAGCCTGTAGACTTTTTGTTTTTACATTTACTGACTTGTTATTTCATTTTCGTGCATTCCCTCTAGAAACATTGGGGGCATTCCATGTCAAATCAATCAAGAATTTACGACTGTCTTCAATTATGATGAAATTTGGTGTGTTGGTTTATGATCATGAGTCTATGCGTTAATCTGACCTTCAGATACAGAGATAGAGGTCATCAAACTTTGACCCGACTTTGATACAAGACGACCTTCCAGGTATCAAGGCTTCACTTCTAGGTAACCTACAGATATTGTGTTGGTGTCATTTTAAAGCTAATATAATTGTCTACCCATTTATACAACAATTCATTTACAAAATATTTAAAACTGATATTTTAATATGTTGAAGCATACATATACGGCAATAATCTGTAGAAGTAGAAGAAATACTTCTGGAGTTATGAATTTTAAAAACATTTCTTGAACCGCATTAATGCTGAAATATAGGCCAATACGTACAGTTATAATGCTGTTAGCAATTGGTGGCTAGTATTCAGATCATGTTGTTGCTGCTACTATCCAGTATCCATACATTGATGACAGTATGTGCTGGTGTACTTTATGTGTGTGCGTGCGTGCGTGCGTGCGTGCGTGCGTGCGTGCGTGCGTGCATGTGTAAAACATCGTGCCAAACATTTTGTGAAATTGACTTGTCCAGGATAATTGTAAAGTAAAATGTGACAAATGTGACATGTGACAAATCAACCATATTTTTGGTCAATCTGATCATGGTCAGGTCATTTTGATGTGCTCTATCTATGATGTTAAAATGTCTAGATTTTAATCATAACTATATGATCTAACCTTGACTACCTGGTGACCTTCTAGATGTCATAACTTGTCTCCAAATGCCATATATTTTGGCGGGCGGGCGGGCGGGAGGGCGGGCGGGCGGGGGGGGCGGGCGGGCGGGCGGGCGGGCGGGCGGGCGGGCGGGCGGGCGGGCGGGCGGGCATCAAACAGAAAGACAAACAAGACGAAAGGGAGTGAGGAGAGAAGAAACAGTGAAACATTAGGAATTATACTTCAGCCTCATATATAAAGGAACAATGACAAAGAACACAATTGGCAAAAACAGAGAACAAAGCTACTTAGACGTGAACGGAATGATGTAGCTACGATTATAGGAAACATGCGTATTGCATAATTAGGCCAATATATTTCAAGGATTCCATAGCTTCTGTGAAGCTATAGAAGCTATCCTTGATGCCATCCCTCCAAATTTAGATTGTGACGTCAAATTCAAAATTCGCCAATTGAGAGACCAACATAAATATCGCCGAGGCGAAACTTCATCGTCCATTACATATTACATATCAAATATAGTAACCCTG
>OZ024866.1:32398311-32408311 GCA_964017155.1 Oasisia sp. SBJ-2009 | reverse complement strand
GATAAGAGTGCACATCTAATTTGCAATGCTCTCAAACATGCGTACTTTATGTTTTGTTTTCACTTTATCTGGATACCTATTTTGCTGACGACATAAACGAAAAACACAAACTAATTATTGACGACAATAGCAACATTATTTTGGCGCCGAAACCGACGATAACGTACCACGTTGGGGTGATCAAGAGTGAATAAGACACCTATCTCAGCAACTGCAAACTTCCTGTTACCCTGAAATATCAATGGTGCGTACATATACCATAGTGTATTGGCCCAAATACATGCAACCAAACACGAAAGGACGCACGCACGCACACAAAGACGCACGCACGTACATGCATACATACATACATACATACATACATACATACATACATACATACATACATACATACATACATACATACATACATGCTTGTTCGTCCATCCGTAGGGGATGAAGACCATGTCCGGATGTGGCTGATTCGGGCACGAAAGGTTCTGTCGCAGTTCGGACATGGAAGAGTAGTAATAATCGCATAACTTGTTTCCGCAGCACCGGATTTGCGGAGTAGTCTCTTTTCACCCGCCTGGCGTATCCTGGTTTGTTCATAGGACTCAGCACCCTTCCAGATCAGGCTGCGTCAGGTGCGTCGCTCAACTGCTAGGCTTTCCCAAGACTCGTTGCTGATTTCAAAGGCCTTTAGGGAGGATATGAGGGAGTCTATGACGTTGACGTCCAGTTGACCTCCTCCCCTCTGACAGTTCTCCATCCAGCAGACGCTTTGGTAACCTTTCATCGCTCGTTCTGACAACATGCCCAGCCCATCAAGTTGAGCGCTCTTCAGTAGAACATGAATACGTTGCAGTCCTGAACGCTTAATGACCTCCGTGTCTGGG
This sequence comes from Oasisia sp. SBJ-2009, assembly GCA_964017155.1. NCBI lineage: Eukaryota > Metazoa > Annelida > Polychaeta > Sabellida > Siboglinidae > Oasisia > Oasisia sp. SBJ-2009. The sequence goes on along the minus strand of OZ024866.1, from coordinate 32,407,433 downwards.
AACATGTCTAGCCAGGTGATGCGAAGCAATCTGCGCAGGCAACTGATATGGCATCTGTGAAGCTTCATTGCGTGTCTACAGTAGACTGTCCATGTTTCACAAGCATAGTGGAGAGGGGTCTTGATTAGAACTTTGTAGTCTTCCAGCTTTTTTTGGAGATTGAATTCTTGTCGTTCCCACACATTCTTACGAAGCCTTCCGAAAGCTGTGCTTGCTTTGGCAATTCTTGCATCAACCTTGTCGTCGATAAACACATTTCTGGACAGGGTCTTGCCGAGATATGTGAACTTGTCAACAGTTTGCAGCTTCTGGCCCTTGACTGTTATTTTTGGATCTGAATAGTTTGTGAGGGGTGCTGGCTGAAACATGACCTCCGTTTTCTTTCTGCTGATGGTGAAATCCAAAGGCAATGCAGGCAGAAGAAAATGTCAATACTTATGCAGTGCCTCTTAGGCCGACTTCGATTGAGCTACGCGAGTAACTCGAGTAACCCGAGTACCAATCGAAATCCAAGATCATTTGCTCACACGATCCTTCTTGACTTAGATACACAAAGTCAATCGTCAAGGCTGCTACCCGAGGCAACTTCGGTTTGGAGAGAAACTACATCAATAGCAGTCACAGCCAATTGGGAACATAGACCCCCCTAATGCATGGGAAATTAATTAAACGTGAAACGCACAATCATTAAAATATGGCTTATAGTCACCACATTCTACAAATTATAATTTAATACCAAGAAGGTGAACATCACGATTTACACACTGAACACGATTACTTTATTTAATTTATTTACATGATGGGTTTATCTCCGTGCTCACGATCGTCGCTGTTCAGTCGGATTACTCTCGTGGTACTGCATGCGAAGCGTAAACCAGGTAACACGTTAGGGTTACGCGAGTAACCCTAGTAGGCCAATACTGTGTACTTTTCTTATAAATATAATAAGCCACTGAAATCGAGGTTATCGTCACAAACACGATCCCTGATGACGAAACGACGAGAAATGGTGACAACTGGCGACAACAAACAACGAAGAGAGTACGTATAAAAATGCAAGACCATCGAAACGTAAGCAAGAGAGGACATCAGGAAATACGATCATGACTTCAAAGACCATGAGGAAAGTCGGAAGAACGCAGAAGCTAGGACAAGATAGACTGATCACACTCCTAGACAAACAGGGTAGACAAATCAGTGATCAACATAAGATCATAGAACGAAGATAAGAATTCCACACCAAACTACACGACAGTGAACAGAATACCATAATCCATACTGACCCAAACGAGGTACCAGAGATAACATCATGGGAGGCAACGACCATATTAAAAAACATCGAGACATTAAAAGCATGAGGAGATACCATCTCGAAAACAATTCCTAAGCTGTACACTAAATGCATATCAGAAAGACGAATACCCACATGGTGATAATCATCAAAAAGGGAAATAAGAAAGTCCTCAAGAATTACACACTGATATGTCTACAATCAAACATCTATACATTACTCACGAAAGTACTAACGAAAAGGCTAGAGAGGACACTCGACGAAAACCAGCAACGAGAGCAAGCTGGATTCAGAAGCAGATACTCAACGACAGATCACTTCCACATCTTAAGGAGAAGTGCAGAGAATATAATATCTCACTTTGCATCGCATTCGTCGACTACGAGAAAGCCGTCGACTCAAACTCAAGCAATACTGGTTTCGCTTCAGGAACAATGGGATGGAAGATGTGTACATCAAATTCCTGACCGAAATCTATACCAACAGCTCGATGACACAAAGAAAGCAACAAGATCAACTTCAGGAGAGGTGTACGACAGGGAGATATCATATCGCCCAAGCTGTTCACGGCAGCACTCTAAAGCATATTCCGACGACTGACTTGGGAAACCAGAGGCTTGTAAATAGACGACGAATATCTTAGTCATCTTCGCTTCGCCAACAACATGCTCATATGGCTAATACACCTACAATACTACAAAAAAAACTACAGGAATTACCTGATGAAAGTGAAAATCAGGGTCTGAACATGAACAACTCAAAGATAAAGATGATGAGATAGAGCACCAGAGAAAAAAACTAACGCAAGAAATTCAAAGAAGAATCACGGCTGGATGGACAGCATTCGCCAAGAACCGCGACATATTCAAGGGTAACATTGGAAGATGCTTGAAAGACAAGTTTGTAACTCATGTGTACATCCAGCAATGACATACGACGCGGAAACATGGACACTCACTACCCAAGCAAAGAACGAGGTAGCAGCCGCAAAAACAAAGTAAAAAGGAGTATGTTAAACATCACATACCGGGACAGAAAACAAACATCTGGGTAAGAGAAAAGACCAAGTTCACAGACGTGATTGAACCAGTCAGAAAACGGAGGTGGACCTGGGCACGTCAGCAGGATACACGATAATCGATGCACACCGCGTATCACCACCGCGTATCACCACCTGGACACCCTACAAAAGGACAAGACCTTGAGGAAGACCGGCGAGACGTTGAAGAGACGAACCAGACGATTACAGGAAGGGTACCATCTGGGAGAGGATAGCGCATGATAGGCAGACGTGGAAGCAGTATGCTGAGGCCTTCGCCCAAACACGGGGCATACATATATATATATATATATATATATATATATATATATATATATATATATATATATGCATGCATGCATGCATACATACATATATACTTACATACATACCTACCTACCTACATACATACATACATACATATAAATATACATACATATAAACATACATACATGCATATGATATATATATATATATATATATATATATATATATATATATATATATATATATATATACATGCATGCATACATACATAGAAATATACATACATATAAACATACATATATGCATATAATCATACAATATATATATATATATATATATATATATATATATATATATATATATATATATATATATAATATGCACGGATACAAGCATATACACAAAAGCCCTTAAATGCATACGCATATTTACATGCACACATGCATACCCATACGTGCGTATACATATACATATGTACGTGCAGTTAAGGCTATGCCCAAAGCATCATAAATTATGTGTGAATACGTACTTGTTTTTGAAGTACCTTAACAGCCCATTTACGATCGGTTTTCTTTTCTATGCAACTGAATACAGTACAGGTGCTGCCGCTGTAACAGCAGTCACGACATGCGTGAGGTCATTTGTGTGAGTGCGGAATTTCGCGGGTAAATGAGTAAATTAATGAGTGAATGAGTAAGTGAGTGCGTGAGTGTATATGTGTGTTTACGCGCGTGTGTGTATGTGTTGTGTATGCGTTGTGTGTGTATGTCTGCGCTCGCGTGTGTATATATGTTGTGATGTATCTAAGTGGTTTTAGTGCAACATACAATATTCCTAAGACGAGGTCACCTCACGCGAAGAATTCGGTTTCTGCTGTTCCGAATCATCACCGTGCGACAAATCGCATACTACTACTTCTAAAACAACAACAACAACAACAACAACAACAACAACTATTACTACTACTTCCACTACCACTACCACTACCACTACCACTACCACTACCACTACCACTACTACTATTAATATTCTAATAATAATACTTCAGTTACTGAAAATATATATGTTAAATCTCGCGTAACCCCCATGGCGTCTTAGCGCACCCATACAATTGTTAACGACTTATGCACTGTCCTTGCCTATACGAATGCTAAATCCACTGTTTTGTTTGCGCCACTGAGCTCGTACTTTGAGGATATGGGCGCCATAGAGTTACTTATTTAATATTTATTATTATTATTACCATCCCGAATCAATGGTACCAGTTAACATTAAGATTGTTTACGCACACTCCTAGCTTTGGTCCCATTGTGTAGAATGTCTCAAATGCCTCTTGCTTCTTGCTCTCAGCCAGCCAGTAATCCGTCGTCCCGTCAGTCGAAGCCATTCTGATGTTATTTTCGGCACCTTACCCACAACTGTTGCTAGGCGACGACGTGTAGTCACGAAAAATCGCACATGCGCCCATTACCTTGCATCGCTTCCGGTTCCTGTTTCTAGACAATGAACCAACAGTTTTCGAATGTCCAATTAATGTTGGCACTTCGTAACGTCATTCAGACTTCCCTAATTACCATAAATTAATATGTTCAAGAGGGCTGCATCTGTTACAGCCTTACGTAAATTATGACTATGTAATGCTCATTCACACTTTCCTTTTAAATACATTCACACTTCAAACAGAAATGTAACTGGCTCTGGAGGCAATATGGATGGTTTCGGTCGTACATTGAACACCTTCACAACAATGACACGGCAAAGTAGAGAAGTCAAATTTATAGGATCTAGGTAGGTCAAGTTTACAAGAAACATCATACTTTTAAGGTAGGGCGGTTTTCTCGTTTTGAAATGTGTGTAGGTTGATTTTCTGTGCACAAATTAATTCGTACAACATAAGTCGGTATCAGGTGTCACTATACATAGTTGGTGAACAGACACAGAAGGTAAAAAGATAGATAGAGACATAGATACTTTAATTTTGGAATCCTACAAATCACAAATACAATCAATATAATCAAAAAAATATGTATAGCAAGTGTGCGATTCCGGGCAGACCGCGGAGCCAATTAAGGTTATCACCAGTTGGCTTAGATCATAAACATTAATGTGAAACCAATTCTCATGAACTGATCTGGCCGCTGCTAACCTTACCATAGCTGTATAAACAACAAAATTAATAACTTCACGTTTAACACATAGTCTTAATTTTGTTGTAACTGACCAGTTATGTAAAACGTAACAATAATAATAAATATTAAATGTTCAATTAACTTGTATTGCATTGACAAGTATATAATTACACAAGTATATGTGTTTTATACAGAATAAGATTCAGCTAGCTCTTCATACCCATTTACAACAATTTCTTGTAGTGATACTGCAAAACCTTTTACGTTGCTTTTTGCTGGATGGTAACAGCAATTCTGTTCCAGATCATTGGACCTTTACATAAGAAACTGTTAGACGTTTTTACTGAATGAGAAGTAAGAGGACGTATATGTGAGATTTGTCTAGTTTCGTGAATGTCTATGTCGGATAAATAATGGGGTAGACTCCTGTGAACGTATTTATTCATAACATTCCAACTTCAACTTCATATATATAATTCAATTTAATTAATTTTAAGCATTCAAAGAGAAAGTGAAAATGTTCCCAATAATTTCTTTTTAGTATGGAACGAAATATTTTCTTGGATAATAAATAAGTTTGTCAAGTAAGTGTTATATGTGGACCGCCACAAGATGATTCCATATGTCAACTGGAGATAAACTAATGTGTAATAAATTGTTTTACGGGCGGACACAGAAAGACACCTGTTAACTGTATTAAATGTGTATAACGCACTGGTTGGTTTATTTTTGCATTTGTGTTATGTGTTCATGCCAATGAAGTCTTTCATCAATATGAAGACCTATAAATTGTACATACTTCATACGCTGGATAATTGTATTAGACATTGTTAAGGTTTTATTTTCATTCTCAGGAGGAGGGGACCTACAGAATAACATACATTTTGTTTTGGAAATATTTAGAGATAATTTATTTGCGCTAAACCGATCGGCTAATACTTGAAGTTCTTTGTTACGATCTTGCTGTGTTCTAGTTATTTGTAGTTGTTATCCATTCTTGTATACAGTTGTGTCATCAGCAACTAATATAGTTTTACATTGTCTAACACAAAAAGGGAGGTAATTTATGCACATTATAAACAGGAGCGGCCCAAGTATAGACCCCCTGCAGGACGCTCTATATGATGTCCCGCTGAAGCGAATCACTATTTTTATATTTAACATATTGTTTCCGATTTGACAGGTAACTTTTAAACCATTTGAGAGGACTACCCTTTATTCCATAAAAATTAAATGTATATAATAAGATTTGGTGATCAATTGTATCGAATGCTTTACTTAATTCCAGGAAAAAACTAAAAACAGATGTATTATTTTCCAGAGTTTTTACAACGCCACAGGTATGCGCGCTTATAGCATTTGTTGTTGAATGTTTTTTTCACGAAAACCATATTGGTTATTATGTGTAATACTTTATTTGTTTCAATAAAGTGAAACGTCCTTTTATATACAAAGTTTTCAAATATTTTTTTAATTGAGGGTAACACTGATATAGGTATATACTTGGAAATCTCATCATTAGCGTTTGACTTGTGGACAGGTATAATCTTCACAATTTTCAATTCATCTGGTACTATTCCCTCAGACATTGACAAGTTTGATAAAATATATAAAGATATATCTAATTGATCACCAAATAACTTTTTAACAAGCGGACTCAAAAATCATAACTTGTACTTTTCTTGGGTTAAAGTAATATTATTATTTGCATCAGTTGGGCTCATGAACAGACTATTTGAACTATGTTTAAGGCAATTCTGAATATATGATGTAAATTGCGTTTTGGATCAATTTGTTTTAACTCATTATAGATATTTCTATATTTACATAACGAATGTGGGCAGAATGTGTCTCAGGTTTGCCAGTACATTTCCGACACAGTTTATTTCAGGTTAAAGACGATTTCAATAGTCCTGCAGTCATCCAAACATTCCGAATTACATACTTCGATTTATTTTTGACAGTCTTATCTGGTGAATATGATGCAATGACATAATATAAATGTTCAGTACATTTTTTTAAACCCATTATTTATGTCTAACTGATGAAGATATGCTCAATTAATAAGCTCGAGAGCAGATTGTATTTGTCGAATAGACAAGTTAGATAAAGGTCTATGTTTAAATATTAATGGCTCATTAGGTAGGTGTTTGAAGGCTGCCGCTTTCCGATTAGACAGAATATAGATAAATGGTCAGATATATCGCTACACAGTATACCAGAGTGAACAAATGGGGTTGTGTGCCGTATATACTATACTGTATATGTTACCAATGAGGGTAGCAGAAGTATGAGTGGCCCGCGTTGGCTTAGTAATCGTGGAAATGGTGTTTACGGATAGATATAGATGTAAAAGATCAGTCGAGGGTTTGTAAATGTTAATTTTTAGATAGTCGAAATTTTGATCAGTGCCTAGTATGACTTGATTGCTTGCGCTTTCCGTTTTATTTGATATTGCCTCATACCGTTGAATATATAAAGTAACATTTATATTAGGAATCCGGTATATTTCACCTACGATTGATGTTTGTCCATTACTACTAGATTCAATTAATATGGATTAAAATTCACATTCTATGAAGATACTAGGGTTTTCACCAAGTTTGTACTGAATATTGTCACGGATATATATCGCGACACCACCTTTATAGATAATCTTTCTCTTTTTATAAATAAAGTTATAATTAGGCAGCTTGAAAAGATGCGCATTATCATTATCTACAAAGGTTTCACATAATAAAATGTAATAAATATCCACATGTGTATCAGAGAGCTCTAATAACAATGTTTTAAGTTAATCAAACTTTGATGAGTGTCCTTGTATGCTTAGGTGGAGTACATTGAACTGAAAATTAGTATGACTAAACTTGTCTGGAAGTATATCGTCAGAATAATAATAATTACTATTTATATCTGCTAAAATAAAGGGGATTCGTTACTATATCACCACTTCGGGTATTTCTCTCATACAAGTACCTGAGATCTAGCTCAGGATAATTACTTAATATTTCATCCATTCTTCTTTGACACCAATTAGCTTACAATTCACATAGTACATTGTTAAATCATAAACGACCGATGCCATTTTCCAAAGAAAAATGCTATACTAGAAACAAAGTTCGTTAAATAAATTAGCATAATTAGCATTGTAATAATTGAGTCATTGCATACACATTGTAAAGTCAAACATTGTGAGCTTAGGAGAATTATGTATGGATGGACACGTGGCTATGCAAAACAGCTTGGCCAAAAATACAAACGGAAACCAAACATGTGGCTGATTATGATGTAGAGAACTGGCTCAAAGATCAGGCCAAAACAACTAGCAAACAGTTGATAATATCTTCAAATACTTCAACTAATGGTCAATATGTAACAGGTATGCAGGTTGCAGTATGTTGGATATTGACTACTTATACCTATACATATTCATTTTACAGCTACATATACAGTAGTTATATATGTACGTACACATTTCACATACAGTCACATGTTTATATAATGGTCATAGTGTGAAATAATGTTCGACATCCGGGATATAACATATAATAATGTTTGTCGTCGTTGTAATGATTTATCAATAACATGCGTCGCGCAACATAATATTTTAGGTACACATAGCACAACCGTACCTATGATACAACCTTCATATACACACTACTTTTAGTTAATATACACGCTACTTTTAGTTCCTGTGGTGAATTGATTCGCTTGATAGTGTTGTTGTCGATTTTGATGACAATACTATGGCCATTGTGTGTCCAGCAGTTCGATATCTTCTTTGCAACTTTTGTGTTTCGACGGCCATCAACGAGCGTCGCTTGGTGAGAGCCTCGTTGACGCAGATATGTTGAACCGGCTCTTTCGTCTTCTTGAAGCGTTGTAGACCGAGTCGCGTAGTCTTTCAGAACTTCTAGGACGTTGTCACGCTTACATTTTTCCGGTTGTTAAAAACGTTCCGATTGACGTTTCTCCGCATGCGCGATAAATGCAAAATCGTCAATGTGCAGCGAAACTACTAAGTATTTTTGGTATAAATTCCACGAGTTATTCGTTAACCCTCCTGTGATGATTACTGTTAAGAGTTGCTCAAAATGTCGTTCAATACAATAATATATTACGTTTGTTTAAATCATTGTCATGGATTATGGCGCTCTACAGTCACGTGATTTACGCTTGCTCGCCAAACATGCCTCAAAACTTGTTTGCCTGGTGTTAATTTGCGACAAATAAATTTGCTGAGATGTTATATACATCCTAACGAACAGCCCTTAGTATTGATACCATACATGCTTTGTCATTTCGCCGCACATTGATGATTTTACATTTAACGCGCATGCGCAGAAACGTCAATCGGAACGTTTATACCGCCGGAAATATGTATGCGCTACAGCGC
>OZ024866.1:32390811-32393311 GCA_964017155.1 Oasisia sp. SBJ-2009 | reverse complement strand
CCATAGAAACACCCCATCCCCTACGTATGACATACTTCATGATGACCCCCTAAAACATTTCATTAGAGCGTATTTAATAAATACATATCTCCATATTTGCACTGACGCTTACAATGGAAACACCGACGTTAAAAGACAAACTCGTATAACCGCGGGACATTTCATTGGATTTTATCGAACATTCTCAACAGTTCCTGCAATAACACTCTGGCTGCGCCACAGGAATTGACAAGAGCATCGTCCACTAATTGGACGCACGCGTTCGCAAGCAGTAAACTCCCCTAAAACGTAAACCAGAATGCATGAGCGAGCGATTTGTTCGTCTTCACCACGTGTTATAGTGGAAATAAATCGAAATGGCTGCACCACATGGAGAGTGGAACTTGTAGAATACATGCACGTTGAAGCTATGGTTGAAGTCAATCCAGGGCCGCCTTCGCGTCAGTGGAAATCGGCGAATATGGGCTGTAGATTGAAAAGCCGTACGGGTTGTTTAACATCGCCTGTTGCGAGCCATGTTCTGATCGGGCAGGCGCGTGTAGTGTTTTGGACCGAGACGAACAAATTACTGTTTGCTGCACCTGGCTAACTTGTCAGGCAACATTGAGCGACCGACGTTGGCACAATCTGCTGCGTGTATTGGGACACTGCTGCGACGCTAAGCTTACGAACATGCGTTACTATACAGTTCTGTTCCACGTCTTTTTCTATACGCTATCTGCCGATGCCGACCTGCCGCGGCTTCCTGATGGCATTTCCCCGGTCACGTCCTCCGCCACGGCGCTGAACTTCTTCATTGCCATTACAGCTTGCGCTACGGCCTGTAACAAACAGAAACATCCTCTGTGAACGGCTCGAAAGAAGGAAAGACACGACAAATGTGCAATCCTTTTTGGTAACCTCTCTGCTTTATCAGTAAAATATTCGCCTTCTTGTTATTGTACATTTCAGTAGACTATTAAACTTTTAGACGACATTCTGAGTGTTTCGCCGACTTTAAACTGTGACTGTGTGTGCGAAGGGTTAGTTTGTAACAAACCGGTTATGTGCACACATACACACACTCACTCACTCTCACACACTCACACACACACACACACACACACACACACACACACACACACACACACACACACAAATATGCATTTTGTTTCCATTTAAGTCATCATTACGTTTATCAAAGCTGCTTCCTCATTTGGTTTATTTCACAACGAGCCCGGTTTTGTGATGTCCGAATATGTTGCGTGGAACGCTTGAATAATAATCCGGGTCGGTTTAATATAAAACGTGCACATTTGTTAAATTTTCAGGAAATTGTATTTTCATCATATCTAGTATCATAAAGCAAATTGTCACACCAGAATATATTTTTTAATTCCCCGAATTCTTCGTTGACACGAAATGCATGTGAGCAAGGAGGGTCGAGAATATAAACACAGAAACATGTATTTATGCATGTAACGAACCCGCAAGTGGTTTGCCAAGAATTATATCAGCCAATGACGACTGGTAACAGTACAGCACTGAGACTAACATTATAATTGTATACAATACATTATGTGATACAGTAATTCTAATAGAAAATCTTCAGCAATATGGCATGTTACATCTTCATTTACAACCAACTTCAACATCACTCGGTCTGATAATTGTACGGTTACTGAATCGTTTTATAAATATACAAAAACGTTGTTGTTGTTCCTTTAACGACATCCTCTTACCTTCAGTTTTCGCCGTTCGTTGAACTGTTTCATTTGCATTTGTGTGCCTTTCAGATTAATTGTCCTCGTCACACGTCCCTGCACCCACGAATGGTCGAAAGCCTGAGCCGCCGTCAAACGTCCCGCCGGGTGCAGCACCAACAGCTGTAGGATGAGATCCTGGTGCACAACAGAAGACAAATCAGCCACGCGTGACGAATGACGTCATATTCCAGCAAAGAGGAGGTTTTCCTTGTACTAGTTGTCTACAAATGTAAATACGGTGTACTTAAGATTAGAATGAATGTGGTGTGTGTTGACGATGTACTGCCTGTCACACGGTGTTTAATAAAACCAACAGAAAATATTGGATAGCTTCTACATTAGGTTGTTTTATGACTGCTATATTCGGTTTTGATTTGATGGTGTCATTACTGCAGATAATCATGGCGTTCTGCCTGATTTGAACGTTGAGCGTCAGTTGTTTCCTCTTATGTTAGTTACGAAAAATAAATGGTAATTTTTTTGCTTACAACTTTGTCTAAAATATTATTATGTCTGTTATTATTATACAAAAGTAGTCGTGCATTTACCATTATATCTGTTAAGTAAGATAATGTATGGTTTCATATATGTTAACACATTATTCTTATTATCAGGTATTAGTAGTAGTAGTGATGATGGTGGTGGTGGTGGTGGTGGTGGTGGTGGTGGTGGTGATGGTGGTGGTAGTTGTTGTAGTGGTGGTAGTAGTAGTAGTAGTGGTGGTAGTAGTAGTAGTGGTTGTAGTAGTAGTAGTA
>OZ024866.1:32377604-32380104 GCA_964017155.1 Oasisia sp. SBJ-2009 | reverse complement strand
AGATGTATCAACTTGTGGAACCAATCATAGATGTGACAACTGATAGAATCAACCGTAGACGTGTCAACTGATAGAACCAACCATAGATGTATCAACTTGTGGAATCAATCATAGATGTGTCAACTGATAGAACCAACCGTAGACGTAACAACCGGTGGAACCAACCACAGATGTAACAACTGGTCGAACCAAACATAGATGTGACAACTGGTCGAACCAACCATAGATGCGACAACTGGTGGAATCAAACATAGATGTGACAATTGATCGAACCAACCATAGATGTGACAATTGGTGGAACCTACCATAGGTGTGTCAATGGGGTTCAACAAATCCACGTTAGTCGCTAGAGGCGCTAATACGCAACTAGTTGCTCTAGTTGCGTATCAGCGCCTCTAGCGACTAACGTGGATTTGCTTGCATGTTTTGCTGAACGCTTGTTTAATTCATCCTCAATTAGCTATTGACCATGCAGGCGCGTAGCCAGCGATAGTTTGTGTGTGTGCATGCCGTATGTGTGGTCAATGGATGGAACAGCATGCCGTACATGTGGTCAATATACAGAACAGCCAAAATAACGCTATCTTGAACTGCCAAACCAACGCTATCTTGGCACTGAATTCAATCGAACGTACCGCGACGTTTCATCGAGTGTAAATGTACATTAATGTAGATATTATGCTTTCATATTGACGGACATGTTATACGTATCAATATTGAACTATATGTTAAGACGTAGCAGTCTCGTGTGATGCATACGGCGAGCTGTAGATGATGTTAAACATCCTTTCCGGCATCGAGCCAGCACACCTGTCGTCGGGCCACCAGTCGACGTTCCGTCGGCTGTAAATGTACATTAATGTACATAGTATGGCTCCACATTGACAGACATGCCAGACTGTATCCATAAGATTCCATATTTAGCTATGTGTGAGGCTTCGGAGTCATGCGAGTTCAACAGCTGATTGTAGGATGATTTAAACATGCGTTCCGTACAATGTTCCGCAAAACGGTGCCGCATTATACACACGTCAAGAATACGTAAAAGACGGCACAAATACCCTAGTTGCGTTAGAGCGCCCTTTGTCGGATTAGTTATTGTGGCACCTCATTGATGGAGCCTATCGTATTGTGTTGTTACGGCGTGTAAATGTGTTTTATTGAACCAACTGAGTATGTGTTTCTATCGTGTGTCAACTTGTGGAACCAACATATGTTGCTTTCACGTCAGCCCTCGGCGGCAGATACGATGTGGTTATGCTATTGTACTTTGGGAAACCGGTACATCTTGCTCTAGTTTGGAGCAGCAATGAATTGGCGTGCTTACCCTTTACCCATTGGCGTGCTTACCCTTACCCCTTACCCCAATATCGGCGTGCTTACCCTTTTCTGTACGAGTTTCACCGCCCATTTTATCCGTGTTGCCTTTTCGGTGCATTCGTAAACGATACACGTGCTGCCCCTGGCAAGAAAACAAAGAACTACATATTGCTATGTTGACTGTGAAGGTCTAGACACGTGTGTTGGTACGACTACCATTCCTGATGAGCCTATAAATATTGTAATGACCATTCTGTTTAACGTTACTTCCCTGGAAATTATGCTACGTAACGTGTTTTTATTTATGAGTACGGCACACATCTTTATCATGTCTGCACTAATTTAGGGGAAACTGTTTGTGTTTTAAAAGCAATAATATGCAGATATGTAACAAAATGACGTATAGACACCAAAAGAAAGAAAAACAATTAAATGCAACGGAACTGTACACACTCCTGCATACGCCATCTTTTTTTGTACTACCATGCGTAACTGTGATGTGAGAAAAGTTCTTAAGCTATAACGTAGGCACATCATATCCGCTATATGTCTGGCATACGATACAATAGTCTACGTCTAACACCTACACTTTTATTCTAAATCTCATCTCAAAACTATTTTAGTATATAACGTGCACCGTACTCTCCCAGTTTTCGTCCGATATCGTAAGCGTCAGAAAAATGTTGTTTCGTGTGGCTCTGAGATGTCCAATATCCAGATATCTTCTTCATTTTGTATGCACTATACTTCGTTTACTTTCTTAGATGATCGTAAACGTTGTTCCAATTATACGCAACTGACATTTTTCCACGGAGCGTGCCTGTTAGCATTACGTCATTGGCCGTGACGTAACTTCGAATAGAGGCTATCTGAATAACCGGTGGCGCCTCTGGTGCATAATGTAATACTAACAACGCAGAAATTACGTGAAGTCCGCTGTCATCGCATTGGTTTTTTTTCTTCTTCGTCTACACCGTACGACGCTCTGCCACATTTGACAGTTACGTTTCGCGGTGACCAACATTGACGATATTGACATGAATGAAAAAGCAAATAATATCCAGTGTATGTATATGTATATGTATATGTATGTATGTATGTATGTATGTATGTATGTATGTATGTATGTATGTATGTATGTATGTATGTATGTATGTATGTATGTATATGTGTGTATATA
>OZ024866.1:32300104-32372604 GCA_964017155.1 Oasisia sp. SBJ-2009 | reverse complement strand
TTAACGTCAGCGGTTTACCAGATAAATATTTGTTAACACCCAGCCATCCAAATACTATGCGCTACCCCATCTTAGACGAAGAATGACGTCACGACGGTGATCGAGGCGCTCTCCACGTAGATTCCCTGCATGGGGTTTGGCTGTTGTCATGAAATGGCTGCAACTCGGCAACGCGCGTAACATGCTGATGACGGTAAATATAAAGTTGTCTAATATTGTTATCGCTGAAATCATCCCATCAACTGATGATACATGTCTACATCAAACCATTTCTCCTCAAAATGGACCGAGCAAAGTGAACTGTACTTGGACTGGAGGGATTCCAAACAGTACGCCCGCAAATCAACAATGTGAATCCATTGCTTCAATACTACCGGTTGTTTCAACTATTATTACAACCGTATGCCGAACACGAAGGCATAATTACTAAAGTTTACCATAGATTTAACCACAGATTTAAATATACGTCTATAGGCAGCTGCTAGATGTCACGCCAACTGAACGAACTGTCGAAGACTCGAAGTTGTTGACCTTTAACGACGTCGCAGGAAGTCAGCAGAGATATAGAATGCCGCGCGCTGAATGGCCAAGCCAAGTTAACCCTTCACCTATGGCGGCGTCTAGACCATCGTGGATTTCGTTAGAATTTTAGACTTTAAAGTCACATTCTGAGTAAACCGCTGACGTTAAAAAATTGAGCATATGTGGAAATTGTTAATTTGTATAAACTCTATTAGGTGTATGACACGAAACCGTAGCCTTTTTGTGTAAAGAGAACTGTTAATACCGGTCATTGGTAATGTGTTAGAATTTGAGGGACTTCTTAGCAAGACCAGTGGGGCCGGCATATTTGCTGTGGAGATGTATTGATGTATTTGTGGTATATCTATGTGATCCATCTGATTTATCTAATATAATAAATGTCATATATTTGGCCAATTTCAATCATCACTTGTCTTGCATTGCTGCTCTGCATAAGAGACTGTATGTGCAGCGGGTACATACATATCTGTATTCTTTATTGTCGCAAAACGCTTACAAGGGATGGAAGTAAAACGCCTAGTGGGCGTTTTACCTCACATCATAATATTATAACAACGACGAGAGCGGTGACGGTGACGAGGAATGACCCTGCCTAACCTGCGGGGAGCCCTTTGCTAACTGCACGTCGAGGGAGACTTCGATGCAGTGTTTGCAATGTAAAATGTGAGCACGCGAAGAATGCACCAACGATCGACGATATTGTTTGTGTCCGAACTGTGAATCCAATGTACCCGTGCCGTCCGGCGATTCCAACTAGCCTAGGCCTACATGCAGTCTAAACGTTGACAGTGAAGTCATTTTCCTTTCTGATTTTATTTTATTTTATTTAGCAACTTAGGAAGGCATGTTAGAAATGTTATTGTGCATGCACGGATATAGAGTGAGAACCATTGTAAAAAGACTAAACAATTTGTAATTTTCTTAAGTAGGCGTTTTGCCTCTGTCAAGGGGAGGTTTTGTCCCCTAACAAATGATGAACTTATAAAGTTATCCTTGAAGGGTTTTGTTTTTCGTTGTCTAGACAACATCCGCGAGATGGACAGATCTGCCACTGCAGGTGGATCAAGAACTGTGACAACAGTGAACCCCGGTAAGTCGCTGAATGTGGACCGAGGACCGAGGACCGAGAACCGCGGAACGCGGACCGCGGACCGCGGACCGACGACCGACGACCGACGACCGACGACCGACGACCGACGACCGACGACCGACGACCGACGACCGACGACCGACGACCGACGACCGACGACCGACGACCGACGACCGATGCACGCTTTTGCTCAGGCAGTTGCTTTTACTCAGGCCGCCAGACCTGTATACCCTGCACCGACTGATATATCATTTGCCTCGCTGGATTTCAAATCCTTTGGACTTCTATAGCGAACATCAAGCGAATGATATCAAGAGGATATCCTTGAGCAATTCGAGATATCCAAAATGGCCGCCGGGGCCAATACAAAAATAACTCTTGAATTAGTGGAGCTAGAATCGCAAGTGAAACCACGTTTTTAGCTAAACTTGTTATGAGTAATCTGTTTTGGGGCAATTCTTTATAGAGGTCCTACGTGTGTCGAATCCAGCTTTGGTCACCTGACTATTTGTGAGGAGCGCGGTAGACTGTTAATCGAGGTTCAATCCCACCTACCGCCGTTTCGAAACTTAGGCAATTTCGTTCACCCCACATTTGCCTGTGTCTTTCGGAAGAGATACTAAAAGCTGGTGGTCCCTTCTATCTGGTGTCTATGCCAGGGGAAGTAAAATATCCGACACAGAGGGTCAACCTCACCTGTAGTGGTCTCACTAATTCTAGAGAAGACAAGTCCTGCGTTAGCCCAAGTTTGGGCTGTTTGGAGGAAACAACCTGAGACTATTATGTTGTCATAAATACGTAATTTCACAGTCTATCTGGAGCCGATTTCACGAAGCGTACTTTAAAGTTAAGCAATTACTTAGCGATACTTGCTTGCGTATATATTGCTGATAGATAGATCATCGCTTCATTTACTAAACCAATTGGCTTACCATTCAGAACATTCTTAGAGGCTTCATAAAACGGGCATAGGAATTTACCCAAACACGTGCCGGACACTTTAAAGGGAAGATCGTTGATACGAAAAATAGCTAAACACAACTTGGCAGATATAATTCAATCAACATGTGTATCATAGGTATACGGACATAATGTTTATATTACATTAAAACTTAGGAGCAAACACAAAACTCTGTAATTGTACAACTATAGCGTTTAATGTCTTCCAGTTACAGGCGTGTTGGGCGACCGGTTTTTCGTGAAACTAAAAAATGCCGTAGGCAATGCCTATCTCGACTTGGGGCCATGCCTCGGCATCGAAATTACGTTCATTCAGCAGCAGGAATACGAATATCCACATGATGCCAGCCGTGTCACACTGGAAGTGTTAAATAAATGGCGCCAGTCGTCAACATGTGCGGGGGACGAAGACGCCATGACGAAAGAACTGCTCTCAGCACTACATGATCTTGACATGAACGAAACTATCGAAATGGTGAAAACTGGTACGACTATTGGCCATTGTCTCCCCGTAGTAATCAACAAATACAATCATTTGTTATAGCGGGATGCGTAAGCAAATACAAATACATCTATCGACAACGTAATGTCGAATATTTCATTGGGCAATGTTAAGCGTTTCAAATGCATACATGGTTAATTCCATCATGCCTTATATATCAGTCAGTGTAGCTGTCCGTAAAATGCAAACATGCATGTTAGCCATACAGACTGTTTACGCAAAAATCAGGGCTGCAAAATAAAGCGTAGATACAAAATAGACGTTTGAATACGAGGGAAATTGGTACGGTCTTATCAAGTCTGTATACAGCGTCAACAGCAGCTTGGATACATAATAACACAATGAACAGTGTTGGCGATAACCTACCGGAACTGGCTCGCATTACTGAAAAATGCCTAATAAGTAATATTTTCAAGGGAAATGTTGATAGTGTCTATTCTGTGTGTATGATCGGTGGCATGTTGCACGTAATTATTCCAGAGCAATGCCGTGTCCGCGCGGAACGGGAGATCAGAAGACTGACGCAACCTCAATCAGGTAAACAGATGCCAGGGAAGTGTAAACGTGATTAAAGGAGGCACATCACAGCCGACACTTTTCTTAGCTTTTATATATACTCTACTACAATTCCCGGTTACTGTTTTCATTATGTTAATGATAACTAAATTGTAGGTGAATGAAATTCAATACGAAATAATAAGCTAAAATTAATTACATGTAATTTTTTACGGTTGACGTGTAAATGTGTGTCAATCGGAGAGGTCAGAGTTTAGATCAACTAATTTCTTAAACATAATATATAGCCCATATGTCTTAGTTTTTCACATATCTTGATGATGATCCCTAAATTCGAGATGAACTGGTTCAACAGTTTATTATGTAATAATATTCCACCTCCAAACTCATGCATATGATCTGTGGTACCACGTTGGTTTCTGACCAGTACCGTTGTTACACTAATATTATGAGCAATTCATTTTTCGAACCGTACAGTACGTAGATATAATATCGTGATTTAATTAGTGTTTGGCTAGACCTGCGTCGTTTACTTAAACTGGGGAAAACACTCCGTTCCAAAAACGCCTGTGTCTATAATGTAGGCTATGGAAAATTCAATAAATGAGTAGCTAGGTTTGAATCAATATTGTGGCAACAACTTGATTTGTGTACAGCATGTATAGTCTACCACGGCCTTCGCCAGTCATTGACAGTGCGAGCCAAGTCTATAATTAGCCGTCACACGTGGCTGGTTACACAACAACTGGCGAGCCCAGTCTACATTTAATCGTCACACGTGGCTGGTTACACAACAACTGGCGAGCCCAGTCTACAATTAATCGTCACACGTGGCTGGTTACGCAATAACTGGCGAGCTCAGTCAATAAGTAGTCGTCACACGTGGCTGGTTACACAACAACTGGCGAGCCCAGTCTACAATTAGTCGTCACACATGGCTGGTTACACAATAACTGGCGAGCCCAGTGTATAAGTAATCGTCACACGTGGCTGGTTACACAACAACTCGCTATCAGTTGCACCAGGTCGACGTCCACTGCAGCAATCGTAGAACTAATTAAACACTCGCCTGTCTAAATACAATTTAATATCCGTGGTCGTTGTCCAAATAACTGTTGTCACTTGCCGGATACCGTCAGCCTAAAATAGCAGTATATTTCGATTTGGCTAGGTACCGAAACACGGGCTGAAAAGTCTACGCGTGTCATGGCTATCGCCCAACTGATGAAAGAGCACGACTTGGTACAGTTGTGGCGTGTTATTGTGGCCAAGAACATGGTGTCAGCCGACGGGGCGTTAGACTTATACAAAGCTGCCTCTCCCGACAATCTGCACAAACTACAGTTTCTGTTTGATGATTGCACGGCACGACAAATTACCTGTTTAAGGTACGTCAATGTACGATGATAATGGCGACCTCGATAACGTGAAGTTTGGAACATGACATATTTATAATTTCCCACCAATAGCGAGGGGTTTTAATGTCACCGAAGGCCATACATTTTCACTGCTGAACAAAACCATGAAATTTGGCACAACTAGAAGATTTTGATCCCATACTATTTCAGAATATTTAAGCAACCTGAGATTTTGATGCTTCCACCGTTTTTGCGATACTCAAGATTCTGTTAGGCCTACGTCTTTCTCGCCAAATGCAAAGGTATGCTTTCGAAAACCATTAAACAGTAGGCCTAATATACCTGTAATGATCCCCGTAGGTGATTTGTGGATGTAACGATGTTTACGCTGCTTACTTTGTTTATTTCCATGTTCCCAGGCTCGACTTCAATAACTTTCACAGCGTCGGTGGCCTCGCTGAATGTCTCCTTAAGGCGACCTGGTTGCAGAAATTGAGGTATGACGTTCACAGTCACGTGACCATGTATCGCGCATGTTCGTGTAACTAGTGTTGTCGCTGCTACACAATTACAAACAAATCATGTTATTATTATTATTGTTATTATTATTAATGTTGAACTAATTGACGAATATGTGTAAATATTGACAAATAATGTGACGTTTCGATGTTGTGTATTTACTTATTAATATTCGGATGTTGTTATATAAATATGGTAGGACGGGTGAAACATGGCTGTAATGAACAGAATTTCGAGGAAGACAAATGAATGTTGATATAATATGTGTCCAACATGAAAAAAATACGTTTTAATAGTTGACCTTCTAAAATAAACAAAAACGGTAAGATTAAAAAATGCACATAACTGTAACAGTGGCATCATCGTATCAGTTCAGCGCAAACATTAAAAAATAATCATATTTAAATATTAAGACGCTCATCGCAAGGCCTTTTGTCACGTGGGTGGGTTTCATATCCCACGATAAAACTTCGGCTGAAATGTCTACAATTTGTTTTTTTAAATCAGACTCGTTGCAAATGTCAACACAAGGAATGTTCAGATGTACGAAGCTCAGCTATAGTATCCGTGACACGCAGGATTCTTCTCTAAGCATTCGATATTTCGAAAACTGGGCTTTATGTCCCGACTTCTCTTAAACGTGTGTTCGTTGTTTAAACAGCCTGCACGCGTGTCGTCTTGAGAACGATGACGTCACGAGACTGAGACAGGCTCTGACAGCTGCATCTGGACTCAAGTGTTTGTGGTAACACAACAGAACACACGAACACATAGACAAATGCATGCGTAAAGTCGGTCACACATAAACACACATGCGCGCGCACACACAAAAACACACTGTACATACAACGCACACCACGCACGCAGACACGCACACACAACCATGCCGGAAGACTTTCGTTTTCGTAGATGCGCACATAGACTTAGATTTTTAAGAGTCCGAGACGTTCAGTAGTTTCATCTACACTGCTTATATATATATAGATATATATATATATATATATATATATATATATATATATATATATACATACATACATACATACATACATACATACATACATACATACATACATACATACATACATACATACATACATACATTTTAAAGGTACGGATTCCTAGGGATCCCCTACCAAGGAATATACACACACACACACACATATATATATATATATATATATATATATATATATATATATATATATATATATATATATATATATATATATATATATATATATATATATATATATATATATATATATATATATATATATATATATATATATATATATATATATATATATACATATATGCACAACATACATATATGCACAACATATCACACTGCTTTCGGATCCGGGTTGGACATTTATAACCACATATATTGGTGAACATGCTACACAGAGTTACGTACGAAATATTGAATTGTTGTTGACGAAATGAGGACTTCCAATATATCCTGCGTACGTCCATATATGGTCAGAGTAGCAGTGCGGTGCACTTCCATCAATTATTGTAAAAATGACCGACACAAAAACGTGAGATTACACTTATTATCGATCTGTTCACAATAGGTTATCGGGGAACTATCTCGACGACGTGGGTGATCTCGAAATCATACTAAAATCCCTCCCATCCCTCACACTGCTAAGGTAAGGGATATGTCCACTTGGTGACGTCACCGTTCGCCGTTCTCCCTGTAGCAACGACATCGATCACTTTACAAGTGTCCCAGTCAAGTGTCTGCTGTTAAATGTCGTCTGCTAAGACCGATTGAGATATTTACTTTATGCTAATGATTTGTGTTTTATTAATCGTAATAATTTGTGACAACGTGTTTACAGCTAACTGTCTACTACTTCGATAAGATGAAAATTAAACAGTCTTCGATAACATGAAAATTAAACAGTTGAACATGGTGAGGTAGGTGAGACGCGCTGTTAGAACCTGTTGCATAATCACAATGTAAGTGCATTAACGTTATATGTTACAAACCAACCGATAGTGAGATATTCGCCCTGGGGGTGATGTTGAGACATTGTTGGAGTTTTTATAAGTAGGCCTATTAATGTCACCAGTTACAGACAAACCGATGTTACCTATGTTGATGTTACCTATGATAGGAGCTATGAAATTGACACGATGTTTGTGTTGCTGTTACTTGTTACAGCGTTGACCGTAACGAGCTGACAGAGGAGGGAGTGGCCCAACTGAGGCACGTGGCGAGGGACAGACCGGGTCTGAGACTACCAGTGTGAGTGAATCGAATCACTGAGACTGTCGCTGTCGTCTCGTCAACGACAAGTCAGTCGTGTCGTCAGTGTGGACAATCAAAAGTCGACTTACTTTATGATATTAATATTATGACAACAGGTGATGCGTGTGTACGTGACACTAGTTGTAACGTACGTGACGACACACCGACAATCTGCTCCATGTTTCTCTCAATCTGACCACACAAATTTTATCTGACCACGCAAATTTTATCTGACCACGCACATGTGGCCAGTGGCCACATCATATTTGTAACATCACCAACTGGTCTGTGACACTTGGGCCGACTTCGATTAACTCGTGTGACCCAAGTCCCAATCGAACAGCCGAGATCACTCAATCAAGCACGTGACCATTTTTGACCTAGATTAGCTACTCGAGGCAATCGCGAGATTTGCAGTATCCACTCGAGTAACTGACGTCATTAGCAGTGACAGCTAGAAGGCCCTTACTGCGTAAGAAATTAATTAAACATTACATGACACAATCATTTAAATATGGATTAAAGTCACCACATTCTATGAATTATAATTAAAATCCAAGAAGAAGAACGTCACAATTTATACACTAAACAACTGATTACTTTATTTTATTTATTTACATAAAGGGTTTGTGTCCGTGATCACGATCATAGGTGTTCAGTAGGATTACGCGCGTAGCACTGCGCGCGCAGAGTTACGCGAATAACTCGAGTAGCTCAATCGAAGTCGGCCTTGTAGGTTGACATGTGACGGCGAGACACGACAGTGACTGTTGACACGTGTTGTTGTAGTCTCGGTCTGCAGCACCCGGCGGGCGCCACCAGGCCCGATACTTTGGCGTATTGGCAGTCGTTTCTCGGCCGTATACAGGCCGTGACGCAGCGACTGCATGGTCAAGCCGGGGACTGGACCTACGACTTAAAACAACTACAACTGTACGAGCAAGAGGCTCGGGCCACCATAAGTCGCCACCAGTCGTAGTCACACCTGGCGCCGGACACAGGTAAACACCTGACGTACGTGTCACCTTGTCACATGTCACCCACTCATGTCAGGCACCAACTGACAACGCATCACCGGCATCTATCCTTCTGGGGTTAATTAATACACATTCTTCCGTCGCAATTATCCCATACCTGGATTGAAGGAGTCATGCCGTTTTTCTGGAACTCGTCTTCATCTTTCAGGAGCCTCGATTCCGTGTCTTCTTCTTGCCGTTTTCGTCGTTTCCTCTCCCAAATGACCGCCATGTCTGCTGCTGCTGTTCTCACGTAATGCTCTTCGTCGCATCTCTGGACGTGGCGCTACCAGTCAAGCCGGGCGACGTCTCTCCCAACGTCTCTCCCATGCCTTCTACTCACCGTAGTTGTCGAACGTCCACTTTGGTTTTCTGTCCTCCGAGATTTCGTCGCCCATCTGATCATCCTCACGTTACTCAAATGGCAACTAGTGTCACCGTCTTACTGATCATCCTGCATTCATTTCGTCATCCATGATCATGCTCATATTAGTTCGCTTGAGGAGGAGGGCTTCGTTTATCTTCATCTTCATGGTCCGTGTCTCCGCTCCGCTCCGTAAACAAGGACTGGTACAATCATCCTGCCGTAGATTTAGCCCTTTAGCTTGTTTGGTAACTCGCAGTCCCCGATGACTCTGACTTCTGCCTGTCTGCAGTGACACTTTCCATCACAGCTATATCACAGATCCGAGGTACTTGAATTCGGTGACTTGATTTAACTTCTCTTCGCGAATGTCCACTATATTGATTCTCGTCTTTGTCGCTACTCTCGAACTGAACATAACTTCCGTCTTCACTTCGTTGATTTCGAATTCATCCTTCTCTAAGTATCCCTGCCCCTTCTGCACATTCCCATCCAGTGTCTTCACCGACTCTGAATATTGCAAGTATTGCTGACCACACGCTCGCACATACACACGAACGCACACATGCACACACGCACACAGTACGATGATAAACAGTAATGCGTCTAGCGCTGAACCCTGGTGCAATCACAATCCTATCTCAAATGTAAAAACTAGATTTATCGCCGGGCCCCGCTCTAACTAACGTTACAGTATTTGCAATTACGCACCATCCCAGTTCTCGTGATACTGTATATTTGGCTTTTCGGTGTCTGTGAATACGTGGCAGAGCTTCGTCTTTTTTAGCATTTAAGCAATTATTTACAAATGGTGT
This sequence comes from Oasisia sp. SBJ-2009, assembly GCA_964017155.1. Lineage (NCBI taxonomy): Eukaryota > Metazoa > Annelida > Polychaeta > Sabellida > Siboglinidae > Oasisia > Oasisia sp. SBJ-2009. Next base: position 32,362,658 of record OZ024866.1, on the reverse strand, counting down.
AGGCATGTCTTTGATGGACGTTATAATGCGCTAAGTGAAATTTAATTAAATAAATACGTTAGCTTATTCCTGCCTATTTCGACTACAGCATTAACATTGATACGTCGTCACAATATCGCTTGTCTCTGTTCTCAGATATCGACGTTAACAGCACATTCCTCTTCGTTGTCGACATTCCCTAGGCGGAAACGCCTGTGATCTTTATGAAAACTGCCGCCGTCTTCAGTGTCGATGAGACGTTCCTTTCTCGCAGCAATTGACCTCGCCCGTGCCAAGCCGGTTACTAGACGAGTGTTGTACTTTCGCGTCTGAGATTGGTCAAGAGCTCATCGCGTACGGTCTTGGACGAGATAGAACGCTTGACGTCGGCGGTCGAAGATCAACGCGAGAGAAATACCACAGAGGTGACAACGATAGTGTAGTAGAGAGGCGCAGATAGTGTAGTGGTTAGCACATCCGCCTGGCACGCCGGCGGCCTGCGTTCAATACCCATCCACAGCAGGCATCGAGTATTTCGCGTAAAACCCGGCTGTTAACTCGTGAATCGGTGAATCACGCTAATGTCGGTCCCGTCTCAATTTGGGACGTAGATGAACACCGGAGGACGACAGGAACCCTTGCAGTGACCATGCAGGGTCGGCTTGGCGTAAATGTTCTGAAAAAAGAATGACTAGTTCAATGAAACCTCATGTGATCATCGTTGTAGCCACGAAATATACAGGCCAGTCAGCTAATAGAACCCTGCAGGGTGTTGGTAACAACTGGAACAAGAACGCGTCGATCCTTTTCGCTCTGTCTGTGCAGCAGGTTTTGACCAAAACAACATGTCAGTGAGTGGTTCCCCACTCTCCCTGTCTCTACTCGCTCAACGTGGACTCTGACAGCTGGGACGTGTTCCTCTTTCCCCAAGATGCAGATTCGATTACATTGCGGAGATTTCGGCTGAATCGCATGAGGTTCTGAACAACATATCCATGCTACAATTTCAGAGGTGCTTCGAGCAGTTGGAACAGCGCTGGACCCGCTGTGTCAACTCTCACGGGGACTAGTTCAAAGAGACAGTAGTGATTAGAAACTAAAAGCCTACATATTATATTTTTGTTTTTTACAGTCCAGCAACTGGGAGACCGCATAGGAGATTAAGCTCTTTCGGGAAAACTTCCCGTTGTAGGGTGTAGGATGATGTCTACTCCACAGGGAGATGCTTCATAAAGTTTCAGCTCCCCAGGGGAAATAGTGTGAGAGTGGTCATTCCCCGTTAATACCGTAAGGGAAGTTGTTACTTTCAGGGTGGTAGTTCAACCAGGAGAGTGTAGGGAAGACATCGGGAAACGATGTGGTAAGACCTCGGAAAGGGTGTGGGAGGGGCTCAACTCCTTAGTAGATGGTGTGGGAGGCGTGTCATATTTTTGGTAGAACATGGGGTGTGGAATGGTCTCGATAGATGGTATGGGGTGTCACCTTCATTGGGAGAGGGTACATGTGTCAGTTCACTATAGGAGAGGGTGTAGGATACCGGATCCCAGGAATGTGGTAAGGAAGAGTGCTATTCTTTGAGAAGGAGCTAATGTGTCTTTTGTGGGGGTGTCAGTATTCCAGGGAGAATAATTAATGTTGGGGAATGTGTTAGATGTCAACTCTCCTGCTAATGTTCAGGTGAACGCGACAGTTCACATATGATGATGGCAGATCATATGGCAGATATAAAGTTGGACATAAGTCCTCCAACTATGATTTTATATTAAAATAAACGATATATATGTAATGTATTGTCATTAATAAACGTTATACAGACGTCGGAAATATGACACCGAAAAAATTTTGTATTCCTACTAACCCTCCTAGATTTTTCGGGAGTCTCCCGAAATTTTGTATAAATCCCCCGGAATCGCGGAATAGAAATAAATCTCGTGAAATTTCGCTTCTGAATCCTAACACGCTACACATCTCCTGTCTCCCGATACTAAGATACTCAGACAGAACAGTTCTGTCGAGATTTACAAGAAGTTCCAGCAATTCCTAATATTTTCTCGAATTTCATCCCAGCAGAACCGAATGGCTGATCTTGACCAAATATTTCGAATCTCCCGGGTGTCGAAATTCAGTTGGCGGGTATAAATAATCAATTAAGATGACGTCATTAAACGGACGTCGAATACTGTTACTGCGAGAACAAATAAAAAACATTGATCTATAATACATATATACCTGTGGCAGTAATGATGTCCATCACCCAAAGGATCACAGAAAGTATCGCGGTGGCATTTCACGACGAATTAACTGTGAGCAATATAGGACTAATTGCACTGTCACACTGAAAAACATAGGCATCCGAATATTTCTAGAATATTTTGGTTCAGAATAGCCAGAAAGAAGAGGCAGGTATTTTTTGAGCGAACGCTTTCCGCATTTATCTAGCTTCTTCCTGGAATCCTTTCCTAATCCTTTCCGAATGCAGCTCGAACAGTTCGTGTGGTTTAACATCACATCGTATTCTTCTCGAACACTCTCCGAACGTTTTCCCAAACCCTTCCGAATAGGTCGAATGTTTCTCGAATAGCAAGTTCCCTTTCCGTTCTCTTTCCGAACGCTTCTCAAATAGCTTGAGTCTACATCTACGTGTAAGTTGATCACGAATAGTCAAAATGAATCGACGTCTCTCGGCAGCGTTCTCACTGGACGGAACAGGCATGAGCCGCTGTCTTCAGGAGCGTGGTGCGGGGAGCTGGCCGAGTCTGTCGCGTCCCCTCGTGCAGGTTGTCTTCGTCACACGTGACGTCATCGGGCAGCGGGCGACGATCTCTAGTGATGTCACGGAACGTCGACCCTGCCGATATGATAGTTGTGACAGTGACACAATTAAAGAAACGGTGACATGGCACAGGTAGATGTGTATATGTAGATGATAATCGAGATTAAATTTAAATCAATTAACCACATATATGTATACACACACGCACACACACGCACACACACACGTACACACACGTGTACACACACATGTACACACACACACACATCCATACACATCCACACACACACACATGTACACACACACACACACATCCATACACACACACACACACACACACACACACACACACACACACACACACACACACACACACACACACACACACACACACACACACACACACACACACACACACACATCTGTAAACTTAATTATAAACAGAGATAACATTTGATAAAACATGACAAAGTACATGCGTCGTAAAACATAGACCCGCCTACAAAACAATTACTTAGAAAGCTATCTTTAATAACCGCCACTAACGAGTGTATGAGAACGATGTCTTACCTAGGGCAGCGGCTCCCAGACACAGTCCGATGCCCGCGCTCCCCGACCCAGCGGCACAAACCCGGCACGACCTGCACCGGTGACAGATACAGTGACAGTTGACGCGATAACACCGCCTGCTAGCGCAACACATGGCTACAGGGTTGACACGGTCCCGGCGACACTGTCACGGCGATAGGGTCATGGCGACAGGTATCTGGTGACAATGTAATAGAGACACTGTCCCGGCGACAGGGTCTTGGTGATACGGTTCAACGTCAGGGTTCAGAGGTCAGCTTGGATCCGCGGTGAACGGATCCAGGCGCCAAATGTCAGACAGTCTTGGCTCTGATATCAGCCTGCACAAATACGTCATTTCTACTCACTCAATGGTAAGCAAATCCTCACAGAAATTCAAACAACATGCATAACAGCATTTCTATTGGAAATTCTATCGTCGCACGGGGATAGCGGACGAACCCCTTATTTTGGTACGACGTCAGATATGTAGATGGCAATGCAAATTAACATAAAATATTACTGTCATAAAGGTTCAGTGAAACACACTTCAAACGCATCCTGGAGTTCCCTACATCAAACACTGGCATAGCCAGTTGACTCGTCATACAAGATGACAATGTTGACAAAATCTGCCGGGGAAACATTAAACACAAACGTGCCTGCAATGTTATTGTAGACCTACATCTCTACACGTGCACCAACATAACACTTACCTCCAGATTTTCGTGACAATTTCGAACGTGTGGACGTAGCCCAATAACACCTTGAGAAGACACCGCCTGCCAGTAGGCTACTTATTGTGGTTCAGCCGACTAATCCCAAAGATCTTAAGCCATTTGATGCAATGAATCTATTCGAACGGTGAGCCATTCAACTGGTGCACTCTGCACAACAAATGATATTAACGGTCACGTTGGGTGAATACGTCAATTAATTAAACTGTTGACCACGATGAGAAATTATGAGAATAGTTGGCCTACTCTGATCTATGCTGCTGGTTTTGTTCAACTGGTCACTGTTTTTCTTTATACATGTGCCATGGAATTATATATATATATATATATAATCTATTATACATACATATATATACATACATATAATATATATATATATAAATACATATATAAATTATATATTATATATATATATATATATGAAATCAGCTGCAACTGGACTGTAAAATTATGTATTTATGACAACATAAAGTCAGGTAGCCAAAGCTGATTTTTGGGCCTAACCCTGCACCGACCAATACAATTTTTTCTCGCTAGATTCTACATCCCTAGGACCTCTATTAAGAACAGCCCCAAAAACGGAATGTTCATAACAAGTTTAGCTAAAACAAAGTTGTATCACTTGCTATAATAAGTCCAGGGGTTCAATATATATATATATATATATATATATATATTATATAATATTATATATATATATATCTATAATATATCTAAATTTTTAATATTATATATATATATATATATATATATATATATATATATATACAGTCCCTGGAATTTACAGCTTCATCAGCGTGTTTGTTTGTCTGGCTGATGTCCATTACTCTGAGGTCAGTAATATGGCTGACTACTTCTCAGTTGTAGCCAATGGCCTATATCCAATACAATTACTGCAACTGGGATAATCTCTGCAAATCTCCAGACCAAGACAGAAGGACAAGTCAGACTTGAACATAACCACTTTATTACACTGCAGGTGGTAACAAAAACAACAAAACAAACTTGTGCGAAAACAAAATCCAAGCGAGTGTTGCTACTAACAGCTGGGCTAAGCATTGTGTAGATGATTGTTCACCACCAGACACCCTCGCAAACACATCAGGAGCATCCATAGTGCAGGGGAACTGTGTGCAGTCAACCGTGTCTGTGTGCAGTCAACTGTGTGTGTGCAGTCAACTGTATCTGTGTGCATTCAACTGTATTGATGTGCAGTCAACTGTGTCTGTGTGCAGTCAACTGTTTCTGTGTGCAGTCAATTGTGTCTGTGCAGTCAACTGTGTCTGTGTGCAGTCAACTGTATCTGTGTGCATTCAACTGTATTGATGTGCAGTCAACTGTATCTGTGTGCAGTCAACTGTGTCTGTGTGCGGTCAATTGTGTCTGTGCGGTCAACTGTGTATGTGTTCAGTCAACTGTATCTGTGTAAAAAAGTAAAACAACAGGACTGTCCAGAATACAGAATGCTACAGTATCTGACCAATGGACTAACTTCAGGGAAGTACTTTGAATTATCCACAAGTGCTATAACCTCAACGTAAGCATATAAAAATTACAGCACCTAAATTCAGGTGTAATAAAACCTGTTTCATGCTAGCCGCAAACGAGAATTCCAGCCTACATTGAGAAAACCACCAAACATGTAACTGAAACTAAAATATATGAACATTTCACAGGATGACTATCCACTTTCTCTTTCAACATGCTTGTTGATATTGTGGGAACATCCAGTGTCCAGATATGTAGATAATATATACGTATTTCACGTAAAGACTTACATTTAGCACCCATATACACTACCTAATTATGCAATACTGTTCAGACTTGTATCTCATGAATGCTTGAAAGCCAACACGTCAACCATATTCAGCGTTCAAACATTTCTTATGCAACACCGATTACGTTGGCGGATTGTGTTACGTTTCATGATGTTCAATAAAAACATTCTTCCGTGACTATGTGGTACTGCAGTTTCGATGCAAACCTTGTGTCCAATAATATTTTAAAACTAAAATTGAGCATACTTTAACAGGAGTCTATTATTTTGGTAGACCGGCTCAATTTCCTAAGAAAATCGATCTCAGAATTAATCTCTAAATCTAAGTGCACCATAGTATATTAAATACTGTTTACGGTGAATTACAACGACAGATGTACGAATAGATGTTGCTGAAACCGTCACTGATGGTATTACATGTATATCACAGTGAGTTTACCACACATTGTAGACCTTCTACACAACAGCTACACCCTTTTGATTTCTCTCAATGTCCGTTAACAAAATTACTGTCACAATAGCACTGAGACCATAACGTGACACAGTATACATCCCTGGTTGCCATGGTGATCCTCTCAAATGTGTTCCGTTTTATTCCTTGTTTTACATTCACCTGGCATAAACGGACACAGACACAAACAACAGGTAAACAAACATTCTAAAAACATTTTTGTAATAAATTACTATCCATCTACTCGAGCGATCTAATCCTGTCTTCGTTGCTTTTTTAAAGTTGTCACCTTACAGTCAACAAAATCACACAACACAGGCCATTATAATGACACCTGAGAGTGTCACATCAATCACACATCTACCAGGTTTGTTGACAGGAGCAACAACAAGATGTCATCTCCTTTTAACCAAGATCGGATCAAGGTTTTAATCCTCTTCAACAGAGACCTAGTTCCTTGATGCTCTGTGACCTTTAATCTTCCTCATCTGACCCCTGTCCAAGGTCAAGGTTGCGGGTGAGCATGTAGTTGTCCATGTCGATGGAGCGGCAGTTGTGAATGGCGTAGCGGAGTCTGTCAGCCAAGAGCTCGCGACTAGAATACGGCGGGATACGCAGCTGGAAGAAGCATGTCTGTGACGTCGGCAGACCATCGACCGCCTGGTGGACACAACAGGAACCATCAGTACTCTTGCATGTGCTTGCTTCGGGCAGCAACAGTAGATGCCCACTGGTGATTTTTATGTTTTTATGTTTCATTTATACTTTTAATAATCTACTTTGCTAAATGTTATATAATTTTTGTATAACCCTTTAATTAGTCATAATTTTATATATTTAGGTTATAGGCCATTTACAGTTTTATTATCCTAGTTTATTTTATCGTTTTATAATCCTAGTTTATTTTATCGTATTATGATCACCAGATATCCTAATTAGTAACAATTTATAATATATTTCAAATTATATTTACTAATATTACTAATATACATTAATGTATTGTTTTATTAGTTGTAATTGCTTTTATTGTATTTTTGAGCCGCTATGGCTACCACAGAAAAAATACTTTATTATTATTTTATTTATTATAATTATCATACACCATAGGAAGAGGACACAAGCATGTGTAGCGTACCCGGTCAACCTTCATGATCTGGAAGCGCTGGGAGATGTCGGCCGGGTTGGCGGGAAGACGCGAGCGCCCTGACACGAAGCGCATGAAGAGAATGCGCTCCTCGTTGTCAAACGACTCGAGCACCTGCCAGAACCACTGGATGAGTTGGTTCGACTCATCCACCTCCCGATACCTGCACAGGACACACGGGGGTGAGGACGGCATGATGTGACATACTCACTGATACATTGTCAATACTACTACCTATTATTGCAGAGCGCAGTGGCTCAGGGGTAGAGCTTCAGACCCTTGACTAAGAGAACCCGGGTTCAAATCCTGTGCTGTGGTGTTAAAACCTTTGGCAAGATGTTTTACTCTACATTGCACCAGTTCATTCAGCTGTATAAATGAAGACCTGGCTATAGACAGTGGTGGATATCTGTATGAGCAGCCTTCGCGCATTAATTGTAGCATATGGCTGGATGCTTCCCAGAGAAGTTGAGACAGTGTTTGATTGAACAAGTCTACCAGGGAAGAAAAGTGTAAAGTGCTTTGAGCAATCCTGAGGACCGGATACTGCGCTATATAAGAACTTACCTTTTTTACTTTATTACGTCAATCTAGACACAACACATGCCTGTGCTTACACATGCATGAAAACACTGGTGAGAGCAACAAAGTTCAGTTAAACTAGGAACAATCAGTTTGGTAACATTTGTGTGATTAAGAAACAGAAACTTAACTTGGCAAACTTATCAGATATTACTGTAAGTGTCTTGCCATGACAATGTGGCTAATGATGCTGGTGTCAGACAGAATATGGACCCTATTAGACAATTGATCGAGGGGGTACATATTCTGTTATAAAATGTCTACCCCCTTTTTTTAAAGCCAAAATATATGGACCCCTATAAAATTTGGAACTTGGTTCATTTTCTATGTGGGAAACATATTCGATGAGACATAGGATATGGACCGCCATAGAATATGGATCCAAACCTGGGTCAAAATTCTATGGGGCGGGTTCATATGCTATACATCAACAACTCACCTGACAACTTTCTTGAGGACCTCAACAGACACCTCAGGCATGCCACAGACCATCTGCTCGAGGTTGGAGGCAGTGAGGAGGGAGAGCAGAGGCACGGGAACAATGAGGGACATTCCCTCCCTCATGGCCGACACCTGAACAAATGTCACCAGTCACACTCAACCCCTACTACCAAATGTGGCCAAGCTCGTAACATTACAAACAACTTAGTGGATGTAACAACATCCGCACTCACAGCCGCTCCTACACGCACCAGAGGCAACACACACCGCTACTCACAACCATTCACCCGCATCAGAGCCTACAAACACTCCTTCTTTCGGAGCACCATCAAATCATGGAACAAATGCACACAACAATTAGTTAGCAAACAATCACTGGACTCATTTAGAAGGCACTTGCACTCAGTGCCTATAAAAGTACATATTTATGTTTTATTATCCCCCACCCCATCGCAACACCACCCACTACGTGCGACCGACCAAGCTCGACAATACTCTAGCCACGTATATACGTGGCTACTACAGAGTGCTGGGCTGTAATAATAATAATAAGAAAACCTTCCAACGCAAACAGAGACACATCTCATTGAGCCTCAGTCTTAGCAGTTTATTTTACTGAATGCCATGAATGTACATTGTATGGCACTCAACTGACATGGAGGAAGTTGCAAATTAATCTTTGTGAGGCCACTGATTTGTAATCCCTCCACGTTAAACTGCCAAGTGCCTCAGTTCTGCCCCAATACCGTTGCCATGACAACAACAAGATGGTACAAACCCAACAAAGCCAGCATATCTTACCTGTTTGTCGAACTCGTGCAGGCGATAGTAGACGGCCTTCTCCACGTACTCCTTGCGGTTACTGTAGGTGAGAGGGATGTTTCGTCCGCCCGGTACAATCGGCACAAAACGTCCATCTGCACTCTGACCCTCAAATGTGTCCAGTGGGATGATCTAGAGAGACCGTAGTGACCAGTTAGACAGTAGTGACCAGTTAGACAGCAGTGACCAGTTGGTCATAGTCTTGTCACGTGACATTGAGGCTTCTGTTTCTTGAGTAGTAAAGTATGAGCAGAATGGAAAATGTGGTAATGAGGGAGGGAGGGAGGGAGGGAGGGAGGGAGGGAGGGAGGGAGGGAGGGAGGGAGGGAGGGAGGGAGGGAGGGAGGGAGGGAGGGAGGGAGGGAGGGAGGGAGGGAGGGAGGGAGGGAGGGAGGGAGGGAGGGAGGGAGGGAGGGAGGGAGGGAGGGAGGGAGGGAGGGAGGGAGGGAGGGAGGGAGGGAGGGAGGGAGGGAGGGAGGGAGGGAGGGAGGGAGGGAGGGAGGGAGGGAGGGAGGGAGGGAGGGAGGGAGGGAGGGAGGGAGGGAGGGAGGGAGGGAGGGAGGGAGGGAGGGAGGGAGGGAGGGAGGGAGGGAGGGAGGGAGGGAGGGAGGGAGGGAGGGAGGGAGGGAGGGAGGGAGGGAGGGAGGGAGGGAGGGAGGGAGGGAGGGAGGGAGGGAGGGAGGGAGGGAGGGAGGGAGGGAGGGAGGGAGGGAGGGAGGGAGGGAGGGAGGGAGGGAGGGAGGGAGGGAGGGAGGGAGGGAGGGAGGGAGGGAGGGAGGGAGGGAGGGAGGGAGGGAGGGAGGGAGGGAGGGAGGGAGGGAGGGAGGGAGGGAGGGAGGGAGGAGGGAGGGAGGGAGGGAGGGAGGGAGGGAGGGAGGGAGGGAGGGAGGGAGGGAGGGAGGGAGGGAGGGAGGGAGGGAGGGAGGGAGGGAGGGAGGGAGGGAGGGAGGGAGGGAGGGAGGGAGGGAGGGAGGGAGGGAGGGAGGGAGGGAGGGAGGGAGGGAGGGAGGGAGGGAGGGAGGGAGGGAGGGAGGGAGGGAGGGAGGGAGGGAGGGAGGGAGGGAGGGAGGGAGGGAGGGAGGGAGGGAGGGAGGGAGGGAGGGAGGGAGGGAGGGAGGGAGGGAGGGAGGGAGGGAGGGAGGGAGGGAGGGAGGGAGGGAGGGAGGGAGGGAGGGAGGGAGGGAGGGAGGGAGGGAGGGAGGGAGGGAGGGAGGGAGTATATACATATAATATATACATCTATTAAAGGAACATGCAACCCAAAAAGTAAAAATTGCTTAAACCATTAAACAATGTTCATTGAATCATATCCCATATTTTGTTATTTTTTTCTGAAATGATTTGTTGCCTTTTAGGGATAATTAGTGAACCTCCATGGAGGCTGACATTTTGGACATTTCGCCTGTGGTCGTGTGACGTCACAGATCCACCACCGCTAGCGCCTCGGGTGGGCAAAACAAAACGAATTCTTCACGTACCCACTGAGTCTGAGATATATTTATCCATTTAATTAGTTACAGAGCGTTAGCTATAAAAAAAAAACGCCGTCCCTTATAATATAAACATTCATAAAGAATAGGATAAAGAATAATGATGCTCAAGTAGAGACTGCAACAAAGGAAATCGCGCAATCCATTTTGGACTTGGTTGGTTCGACGGAGCTTAATAACTTTTATTATCGCCCACTTTCATATGTAAACAAATCGTTTATCCAACTAATTATTCCAGTCGACCGTCGCGCAATGAATATTTTACTAATCATTGATTTTTATTATAATAAAGGAAATACATTGAATGATATTCTAGTACCCCATATATAGTATTTGCATACATTAAGTTCGTCCCTTTTGCGAGACCCTTCTTCGCGTGCAACACAGACCCTTCGCTTCGGCCCCGAACTTTTCGTTCTGTGCACAAATTCAGTGGGGACAGTAGCTTCGTTCAACAGTCGTCTTTCACCCAATCCCGGCAACCTGTGTTCCATATCAACGGTGACATGGTCCTGGCAAACCATTTTCTGGTTGAAATTGAATGTTTCCACTGTATGACTCGCACCTATATTGTGGAGCCATTTGATCGCCAACTCGCCCTTCGACGGCGGGCTTCGTAGATAATTTATTGGCATTTGGACAAATCTCTTTCCTTTCACGGACTCTTCTCCTGCCTTCTTTTGACATCCGTATGCTTGATATTCAAGCATTTCATTATCCCAAGACTCATAAAACAACTCGATTCATGTCGCTATGGTAGTGTTTACATATTACGCTACGCCTATATCGCTGAGGTGGTGGACCGCCTACGTCACACTCACGCATTCTCTCGCGTTAATCTTCGTGAGTTCCCCGTGAAATGGGCAACAATGGCAGCGCCCATGGTCAGTGAAAATGCACGTTTCAAGATTAATTTTATGATGTATAACATTCTTACAAAATTAAACAAAACATACATGTGTTGCAATATTCTATCATGAATGGTGTGTGGGAATTGGGGGGATTTTAACGCATTTTCAACACTATGGTTGCATGTTCCTTTAAATCCTAATAGAAATGTAAAAAATTGCAATCAAATCAAACAATACATTTGTAACAGGGAACTATGTATACCAGAAATCAAAATAAAACACTAGAGTAATGTTACATTCTCACTAACTACTAGTCTACTACTGCCACCAGTGAACCCAGTCACTGACATCCTCACAGAGTCTCTGCCTACCTCATTAAAGTTGTCCTCGTTGACGCCCACAGCCACCTCCTCAATGCTGCTGATGCCGCGCAGGTTCTGCATGTAGAGCAGGTCCACCTGTAGAACACGACGTCACGTCAACATTGTGTCAATGTCACGTCAGAAACATGATGTCAACATCATGTCAACATCATGTTAATGTGATATGTCAACAACATGTCAAAATAATGTTAGCATAATGTCAATGTGACACACTAGCCTCTTGGATCCTGAACACAGACATTTCAGGTTTTGACACGAGTGTGTACTACAATCACTAGATGTCACTTGTTTTTCGCAGAGACTTCGTCAAATTATACCCGGATGTAGACATAAGATTTACCGATAGTTGAACACCAAGTTTGCATATACCTATCAAGAAAAACGACACTTTCTAGCAAAATCAAATCAGCAGTCGATCGTAAATGTTTCACTATTCATGTTAGCGATGTTCGTGAGCAAGAATTGCAGTTGCTTAGTTAGCATGTCCGATGATTTCGATGAAAATGTGAAAAGCAGCAGCTATGTTGACAGCAGTGTTTGACATCGGCGATATTTCTTCGATTCTGAGCTGTCAAATAATTGCGCATTAACCACAAAATAAAACTGATTTTGATGTATTATCGTCCATCTTGCTTCTTGTCTGGATTGTTGACATAAGTAATATTCTGATTATTTTCAATATGTTTTATAGTCACGAAACAGTAATTTTGATGACACTGTGTTGGCAAATGTATTCTGATTTACACAATATAATTTTGCTTTGTACTTGCATGTGCTATATTCCACATAGCACTTGTGATGGCAGTGTCATTTGCTGTATGTAATATTTCAGTCCTGATTTGAGAAAAACAGGACCAACTTCCTGAGTGACATAAAATAGAACCCAGTTGATGTATGAGTGTTAGTTTTTGTGGTTCTAATTGACGACATATAATATCTTGCAATGATATAATAATTGTGAAAATAAGTGCTTAAAATTATGGAGGAATCAACAAAAACAAAACTGATTTTCATATATATTGTCTGCCATCTTGGATTTTTTATATATGTAAATTATATATTAATTACTTTAATTTAGTCATACAACAATGATGTATACATCAGTTTTTAGATAATTCCTTTCTAGTTCAGATTATATAAACTTTTATATAATTGTGATGAACAGTTTTTAGGATATGGTTCATTGTGTGAACCCATGTCTGGTCATAGCGTTGACTGTTGAGGCCCTCAGAAACTCAGGGCTTAAGAGGCTAGTGTCACGGCTCAGGTTTGGTGGGATAATTTGGCCGTGGATATTGTACGTTAAAAAAATTATAGTAAAATTATAGTAAATATATTCTTACAAAATAATCAAATCTTGGTGCCATGAACAATATATTCCATATGACTGCTCATTATTTTGTATTAAAACTTAGTAGTGATCCAAAAGAAACCAAATATTTCACGTTCATGTGAAATGTTCCATGGACAATCAAATGGTTTCCAATTTAAGTTTTCGATTTCACCAACCTCTTCAAGGTCGTCCGCCGTCAAGGGCATGCCGGCCAGCTGTTTCCAGACAGGTGGCGCTATGTACAAATCGAGTGGTTTCTTGGTGCGTATGGCGACACCTAGCAGTATGCCGAAGAATCGGAACATGAACATATCGTCTTCCGACATCATCGCTGGGTTCAGCACATACCTGCAGGAAAAACACAAATACATGGAAACATTATCGCTGCTGAAATTATTAAAAGTGTCTCCTAATTACCACTTGCACCAAGCTTGTTTAATTCTTTAAATCAAAACAACGAATCTCTCTGTAATCTGTTATAACAAGTCTGTGTATTTTTTACAAATGTCTCACTTAGGCTTCGTTAAATCTTCTGCCAAGTCACTTAGTTATTTGATGAATTTGTGTGGACAATTTTGTGGAATATCTCGTTAATGGTATGCCTGTAGTATTTTACATCATAAAGCTAACATTTCCTAACCTAATGTTGAGCACTAAGTTTTGATGATTGTAATTAATATGTGTCCTTTTAAAACTGTTATTGAAAGTGTCACATGCTGCATATATTACCATAAACAAATATAATTCATGATTGGCAAATTTAACCAAAGAATTAATTTCAAACAACAGCGAGAATACTGAATGACAAAGAGATCATCATACAGACTGATTGTATATATCTACACCTTCACAAATGTTGTGATATTTAAAAAATATCAACAACTTGATAATGGAAATCTTCTCTTGTATTTGTCACTAATTAAACTTACAGCAGCCGTAAAGCATTTACTTCTAGTTGTTAGGCAGATTTATAACAGCTTGCAGTGAATGTTGCTTTTATTTGACCATATTAAGCATCCTGAGAGATGTCAACATTCCATTATAAATAGCCAATTTATACATAGAGTATCACATCTAAATTACAGATTGTATCAAGAAAATTATGGGACTAAAATGGGACTTGCCTGTCACGATTATATCCCACTTCATTGGCAGCGTTTGGGGTTGGGATAAGCAGAGGAACAATACCAGTCTTCAGTTCCTGGAAACAGAATGTATTCACTCAATCAACTCAGGTGTGGAATGTCTCACCTGCTCAAGTATATCACTGCAGTAATCACATGCCACTTAAAGTGGCATTAAACCATTATTATTTCCCAACTATCTTTTAATATAATTGGCTTACAGCATGTAGATGTGTCATGTTTCAATTATCTATTTGACAATCAGAAGTGTTTTTACAATCTTTTATCGTATCTTAACATACTGTATTATCAATTTTTGTTTACGTACAATAAATTTAACACATGCTTATAGTTCCAATTTTTTTGGTGCAAAAATTATGTTATGATATTCGAAACCATTCATATTTCAAACATAAAAAGTAGTTGCTTCTAATGTATAACAAACGTATCAGAAACAAAGAAGAGAGCAACATTTGTCATGAAAACCATTATAATTTTTTTTACGACACAAATAATGTTATTATAATTTGAGAGTATTCTTGTTAACAATGTAAAAAATCACCGTTTCTAACATAAACTAATATATCAGAGACAAAGAGGAGTGCATCACTTGAAACCATGAAATAAAATAATACGAATCCCTCAATCACCATTTCCACCTAAAATACTAGTCGACTTAACTACCCCACACTAGTCGAATTAACTACCCCACCTTGACCTCCGACCCTTACCTGACACATCTCCGTGATGGTGTCGTCAAACACCCCGCCTGCGTCGTCGGCACCCTCCCCGATGAGTTTCACCTTCCATGCGCGGGCGGGCAGTCTCAGGTCGGCGGGCTTCAGTTGGTTCACCTGGCGGGCCGTCTGCACGAAGATGGGCTTACACTTCTTACCTCTAGACACACAAAGGGAACATGACATGTTAACTAGATTTAACAGCATTGCCACCTAGAGAATTAACTCTAGATGGCAGGTGAACAAGGCTTTTGGCTTATCGAGAGTCTATATATACCTCTCTATCTAAGTGTATCTCGCCCTTCTGAGGTGTATGTCAATTGTATTTTTAAACATTAACACTACAAGCACCTATACAGTCAGTTTCATTGATTTATTGTACTTTGTGAAAATCAGAACTTTGTCATATCTAGTCTACACTGCTCCTTTGCTAAGTGTAACTTCATGTCCTCTAGTCCTATCTTTCTTAACCGAGAAAATAATATTTTGATCAATATTTTCATAACCATTCAATCTTTTAAAAATGTCTATCCTCAATCTCCTGGTCGGCACACTGATCTGTATGACTCACTGATCTGTATGACTCACTGATCTGTATGACACACTGATCTGTATGACTCACTGATCTGTATGGCACACTGATCTGTACGCCACACTGATCTGTACGACACACTGATCCGTATGACACACCGATCTGTACAACACACTGATCTGTACGGCACAATGATCTGTACAACACACTGATCTGTACGACACACTGATCTGTACGACACACTGATCCGTATGACACACCGATCTGTACAACACACTGATCTGTACGCCACACTGATCTGTACGACACACTGATCCGTGTGACACACCGATCTGTACAACACACTGATCTGTACGGCACAATGATCTGTACAACACACTGATCTGTACGACACACTGATCTGTACGCCACACTGATCTGTATGACACACTGATCCGTATGACACACCGATCTGTACAACACACTGATCTGTACGGCACAATGATCTGTACAACACACTGATCTGTACGACACACTGATATGTACGCCACACTGATCTGTACGACACACTGATCCGTATGACACACCGATCTGTACAACACACTGATCTGTACGGCACAATGATCTGTACAACACACTGATCTGTACAACACACTGATCTGTACGCCACACTGATCTGTACGACACACTGATCCGTGTGACACACCGATCTGTACAACACACTGATCTGTACGGCACAATGATCTGTACAACACACTGATCTGTACGACACACTGATCTGTACGCCACACTGATCTGTATGACACACTGATCCGTATGACACACCGATCTGTACAACACACTGATCTGTACGGCACAATGATCTGTACAACACACTGATCTGTACGACACACTGATATGTACGCCACACTGATCTGTACGACACACTGATCCGTATGACACACCGATCTGTACAACACACTGATCTGTACGGCACAATGATCTGTACAACACACTGATCTGTACGGCACACTGATCTGTACGGCACACTGATCTGTACAACACACCGATCTGTACAACACACTGATCCGTATGGCACACTGATCTGTATGACACACTGATCTGTACGACGCACTGATCTGTATGTAACACTGATCTGTATGACATACTGATCTGTACAACATACTTGACCTTTGACCCACTTGCAAAGTTTCACTGACCGTGTAGCGAGGCGTTTCACAGTGATCTGAGGTCCGTAGTTCTTGCCCTGCACCATGGTGCGTCCAATGGCACGCACCATGGGGAGGGTGTACACTCGGGGCGCCATCAGATTCCTTAGTCGCCCCTCCACCAGGGCGTAGCTGCCACTTGTGTACCGGTTCACCTCGTCCTACAAGGGGTAGAGAACGCTGTAGCAGATGGGGTAACTGATACTAACAGAGGTGATAGGACGATGTAATAGTAACCATTACAAACACAAGAGAAACCACTGTAAGTGTAAAGTGTAAAGACAAGGGATGAGTGTTTACATGGTGAGTGTAAGCTGTGTAACCAGTCCTTACAAAGTGACTTATGGTACACTCACTAGAAGACCTGTTCAATGAAACATAGACAATTAGCAAACCTCAATCATAGCGTGTCTCTCTGTCTGTCTCCCTGTCTGTTTGTCTCCCTGTCTCCCTGTCTGTCTGTCGGTCTCCCTGTCTGTCTGTCTGTCTGTCTGTCTGCCTGTCTCCCTGTCAGCCTGTCTGTCCCCCTGTCCCCCTGTCCCCCTGTCCGTCTGTCCGTCTGTCTGTATGTCTCCCCATCTCCCCATCTGCCTACATGTCTGTGTTGCTGTCTATCTCCCCGCCTGTCTGTCTGTCTCCCAGTCCCTTGTCTGTCTCCCTGTCTGTCTCCCTGTCTGTCTCCCAGTCTCTCCCTGTGTCTCCCAGTCCCCTTGTCTGTCTCCCTGTCTGTCTCCCTGTCTGTCTCCCAGTCTCTCCCTGTCTCTCCCAGTCTCCTTGTCTGTCTCCCTGTCTGTCTCCCTGTCTGTCTCCCTGTCTGTCTCCCTGTCTGTCTCCCAGTCTCTCCCTGTCTCTCCCAGTCTCCTTGTCTGTCTCCCTGTCTCTCCCAGTCTCCCCCGTCTCACCTGTGAGGGCACGAGCCGGAGCAGTCTCCAGGAGGAGTAGATGAGGTCGGAGAAGTGGTGGAGCAGCTGGAGCCTCTCTCTCACCGCGTCCACACTGCAGCCGTGGAGGGCGATGTACTGGGGTGGGATGGAGGCCGGTGTACCCAGCTGGAGACTGGACGGCGCACGTGGTGTCTGCTGTAGTGCCGGCGGTGCTGTCCAGGCGGCGCTGTGTGTCCGGCCGGCCGACACCTGGGGATAGACCGCAACGTCAGCTACTGCTGTGGTGGCAGGCCGCCATTTTATTGGGGATAGACCGCAATGTCAGTTACTGCCGTGGTGGCAGACCTGCATTTTATTGGGGACAGACCGCAACATCAGCTACTGCCGTGGTGGCAGACCGGCATTTTATTGGGGACAGACCACAACATCAGCTACTGCCGTGGTGGCAGACCGACATTTTATTGGGGACAGACCACAACGTCAGTTACTGCCTTGGTGGCAGACTGGCATTTTATTGGGGACAGACCACAACATCAGCTACTGCCGTGGTGGCAGACCGGCATTTTATTGGGGACAGACCACAACGTCAGTTACTGCCTTGGTGGCAGACCGGCATTTTATTGGGGACAGACCGCAACGTCAGCTACTGCCGTGGTGGCAGACCGGCATTTTATTGGGGACAGACCGCAACGTCAGTTACTGCCTTGGTGGCAGACCAGTATTTTATTGGGGACAGACCGCAACGTCAGTTACTGCCGTGGTGGCAGGCCGGCATTTTACTGATGTTGATTTTAAACAGGCATTTATTCAGTTGTTTGTGATACATTTTAAATAGCCAATACTTGAGTCAGTTGCTGTTTGTTGAGTAATGTGGCTGTGTTTGAATTACTTTTTAAGTCAAGTTTAGCTTTCTCGCTGTCACATAATAAAACAACTGTCCTTGTTAGTTATATCTAGCAATTTAATACTCTGAATGCAATAATTTCAAGTAATTTTCAAAACTATATTACTTGAATTGATTGCAATGGCGAATACAGTTTTATTATTATTGATTAAACTGACAAAAATTCAGTACATTAAATAATAATTTTCTTCGATGAATTTAATGTATATCATATAGGTTTGCTTTATCACAAAAAAAATTGAAAATAACCAAGACAAAAAACAAATCATAGGAGCAATTAACAGCAATCAGTGTGGTCCAGTATTGTCCGTCACAACATCTTAAGAAGATGACGTTGGAGACGATTTGTTAGATCTTGTCCCATCAACTGGTGATATATGTCTACTTCATAATTATGTGTTGACCACAGATTTAGGTCTAAGCAACCGCTACATGCCATGCCAACTGAACGAAGACTCGAAGTTGTCCTCTCGGTGACGTAGCAGGAAGCTGACCAGCCTCAGCAGAGACCTAGAATGCTGCACGCTTATTGGCCAAGTCAAACCAAACTAACCCGTCACCGATTTTGATGACGGCCTCTGGAAGACTTTGTTAGAATTTTACACTTTAAGGTCACATTCTGAGTAAACCACTGACATTAAAAAAATTAGTATATGTGGAAATTGTTACTTTGTATTAACTCTATCAAGTGTATGGCACAAAAGTGTTGCCTTTTTTGTTCTTTAATAAGCAGAATAGTCTTCATGTTTAAATCCTTTTTTCAAGTATCGTAACTAGATACAAATGCTAAACTATTTATCAACTATTTTATTATTATTTTTTAACTGTAATAAAATTAACTATTATTTATTTTTAATATCTACTATTTTGAATATCTACTACCCAGGTATTTATCAACTATTTTATTATTTAGTTATTTTGAAATTGTAGTATAATTAACTATTATTTATCAGTTTTAGTATTTTAGTATTATTAAGACTTCAGGTAATATTATTTATTTATATTGAACATTTTTTACTGATCTATTTATTTTACAACTACCTGGTACGTCTATATTTTTATTTTAAGGTAATCTGTATATTCATGTAAAGTGTAATGCGCTTCTGAATGGTTTTATTGCTAGAGATATGGCGCAGACAAATACTATTATTTATTATTATTATAATGTCAACACCCACCTGTTTCACTTGTTTGCCCGACAACGCAGTGATCAGCTGTGGTTCTCTCACCGTGCCCGTGTGCCCGAGCCCAAGTTGCCCATCGCTGTTACTGCCCCAGCCCCAGACATTGCCGTCGGCCGTGAGAGCGAGGGTGTGCTCCGACCCCACCACAATGCTCTCCACAAACTCTCCAGCCAGGGCCATAACCTGTTGTGGGCGATTGTGCCCACGTATTCGCCATTCGGGCTGCCCGATAAGACGATCTGCAATGCAAGCATTTCAAATTATTATTTTCATGCAAATTGTTATTTTCATCTTGATATGTGTGTATGAATGTCGGTTTCTAAAAATTGTAACCTGGTGTTATATCATTTGTAAATTTCATTTTTTTTCTTTCCAACACATCGAATCATGATAGGTAAACATATATGTAATCTATAAATTTCCGTGGTTAGCTGACTGTTTCCTTTTGCCCACCCGCCCAAGGGATGGGTTTATACCCCACCCTCTAAGGCACTTTGCTTGGCCAAACCAGAACTACTGCTCATGAAGACACTACGGAAACTTATCATAGTTACCAAGTTATCAACAGCACCAAGAACTGTTTCATTAACTGGTGTCTGTTCAATCAAAAGAACTCACAGCGACTCTTAACAAACTTACATAGATGCTGTAAAATATTGTAACGCCTTAAATTATTTAGATCTATTTATTTTAATGTTTTAAACTATTTATTATTTTTTTATAAGTTTAGTCAAATAATCACAGAAAATATGTTTTAATGTCTTAAATTAGTAAAATTAGTTTTATAGATACATATTGTATATTCTCTACATTATAATTTATATTTATGCTAATGTCTTAAATTATATATTATTTCAATCTATTTTTAATAAATATAATTTGTATGTTTTATGTACCCATTTCTATCTCTATGATTGCCCAGGGTGAAATTAAACTATTATTATTATAGTATAAAGGTACATTCTTACACAGCAACTGTCTACTATAAGCACTTAAAACTGTGCCCTGATAGACCCATTCAGTTCTGCACTTCCCCTGGGAAGTATTCAGCCACACAAGAATTATATACATTAGATTGCACCAACATAGTCTACAGTCAGACAATCATGTGCACATATGAATAAATTAAGCAAATGCAGTATAAAGCATAGTATATCCAGTATATAAAATGCTGCACTGAAAAGGAAGGCCAGACAAATATTGTACAATCCTAGCCATGACGCTTTTCAGAAACTTCCATCAGGGAGATGTCTAAAAGTTTCACTAGCTAAAAAGAACCTATTCAAGAAATCGTTTATACCCTCTGCCATTTAAATTTTGAATGCTAAATTTATTTTAATGTACTGTATACTTCTTATGTTCCATACACTTATTTCCATGTACCGATTTATATAATCTTATTTATTTACCAATTTTACTACATAATTAATGTTACCACATTGTGTGTTATCAAAGAACCCTTTAAGGAATATTACTTGCTATTTATTTATTATTTAGAGTACTTATTTACAAACTTAATTTATTTACTTTACTACCAATTTTACTGCTGAATAGTATTATTACCATTTTAATGTGTCTTATTAATCATATTATATATTATGGCTCACCAATCTTATTACTGTCATTTTGCTGTGTAACTGAAGAAAAATTTCCCTTTATAATGTGATGTTTTAAATGGACAATAAAATCTTTTGAATCTTGAATAAAAAAAATTGTTGCTTCAAAACGACATCGAAAGAAGCCGGTTCTCTTTCGACGCCCTAACCACTACACTCCCCCAACCGACATGTTGCAAAACTTACCCTGCCCCCAGGTAAACACCCTGCCATCCTTGGTGAGGGCGATGGAGAACTGGGTGCTGCAGGCGATCTGTTTCACCCCGATACCACACAGGGTCTCCACCTTGGTGGGTGTAGACTTGGCCGTTGAATTTCCCAGGCCGAGCTTGCCGTAGTCGCCGTCCCCAAACGTCCACACAGTGTTTCCGTCGGCTGACAGGCAGAGACTGTGGTTGAGGCCCCCCGCCACCTGTCAACGTCAACACTCACAGTTGACACGTTGTCACGCTTACATTTTTCCGGTCGTTATAAACTTTCCGATTGACATTTCTGCGCATGCGCGATAAATGTAAAATCATCAATGTGTAGCGAAACTATAAAGTATTTTTGGTATAAATGCCACGAGCTATTCATTAACCCTCCTGTGATGATTACTGTGAATAGTTGCTTAAAATGTCGTTCAACATAATAAAATATTACGTTTGTTTAAATCATTATCACGGATTATGGCGCTCTACTGTCACGTGACTTACGCTTGCTAGCAAAACATGCCTCAAAACTTGTTTGCCTCGTGTTAATTTGCCACCAATAAATTTACTGAGAGGTTATATACATCCTAACGAACAACCCGTAGTATTTATACCATACTTGCTTTGTCATTTCACTGCACATTGATGATTTAACATTTATCACGCATGCCAGAAACGTCAATCGGAATGTTTATAACGCCGGGAAAATGTAAACGCTGCAACGTCACAACTTAATTTGTTTGTTCTATTATGCATAGTATACTTACAAAAATTTCCTAAATATCAATTTTTTAATATTGTTTTCACAGATCAATGAGAGACACTTCTGAAGATGGGGGTGTATGTTAATTAAGGGATGTACATTTAACATAACAAATATGATATACCAATCCTTACATACATTTCAAGCAAAGGACTGGTGGCTTGGTGCAACTAAGTAGTTTGGTGCCCTTGACTGGGTAATTGAGGCTACTCCGGCCATCATTCCTGCTTCATAATAAAATGCAAATTTCTATTTATTTTTGTGTGAATATAACTTTAATGTTGAATGCTTTTAATAGTATAGTGTTATCTTATAAAAGTATATCCTTATTTTAGTTTTTATTTCATAGTTGGCCTGAGAGCCAATCAGCGTCTCTACCCTAGTTAGGGGTAAGGCTGCCCTGGTGGCAACATTGGCAGAGGATTAATCTCCCAGGCGGATGTGAGGGGTAAAACGTTCTGCCACCTTATGGAGGAGCCTGGGTAATCGAGGCTACGCAATATCATCAGCAAGACATTGGTCAATGTGGGAGACTCACACTGCCAATCTGATGTCCAGTCAGACTGGTCACTCTTTCGGGCAGCTTCTTGTTGGACGTTGTCCCGAGTCCAAGTCGGCCGTAGTCACCATTGCCGAAGGTGTACAACTTGCCGTCTGACGTCACCACGGCACTGTGCTTGAAGCCACACGCCATCTACGACACAGTGACACGACATGAGTGACATGTCACTCACAGCAGTGACGCATGACAGAGGGAGGTATAAAAGTGATCTATGACGCAAGGAGTAGTCAAGGTTTAGAGAGAAAATACAACTCTTACCCATTTCAGTACAATAAACCCATTCTGCGGCCACACGATGTATGACACTTGAATATAATAAGCCCATTTGACCATGTCTGTTATTGAAATAATTTCTACGCACAATTGTCTGCTATGTGGAGTCACATTATTTCTTCAGCATTGTAGTAGTGCTAATCATGGAATCATTGCCCTGTTGAATTTTTTCAAGATTTGTTAATTTTAGTGTCACTGATTTCAAAATTATTCGACTGTAGTAATAATTATTTTAATGACTGCAGTAATAGCTGATAACATTACTTATGTTATTGATGGCGATTTACTAAGTAACAACTTATTTAAACGGATTGTTTTTATAATATTTGTGATGTAATTTGTTGGGTATGGCCATTGACTTTGTAAGCATTACCGACGGAATAAATAAGTTGTTACTTGGTAAATCGCAATCAATGACATAAGTAATGTCATCAGCTATTACTGCAGTCATTAAAATAATTATTACTACAGTCAAATAATTTTGTAATCAGTTACACAAAAATTTACAAATCTTGAAAATATTCAACAGGGCAATAATTCTATGAATAGCACTACTGCAATGCTGAAGAAATAATGTGACTCCACATAGCAGACAATTGTACTGAAATGGACAACACTTGCATTTTCTCTCTATACCTGCAACTAATAGCGGCATTTATTCGACAAACCAAATACGATATGAATGCACACCTACAGCACAGTATGTATGAATGGACAACACAAATGTCATTTAGCAGGTGATTAGGTAGTTGCCATGCACCAAACTGTTCATACCCTCTCATCATGTGACTAGGGAGACAACACCCTAAATACCCTAACCCTGTAGACACTCCCTACCTGGATGACCTCTTCACCCTGCAAAGCCTCGATCTGACGAGGGCGTCTCTGTCGGTCGCTGTTTCCGTGCCCCAGTTTACCGTAGTCACCGTCACCCCAACTGAACACCTCCCCACTCTCTGTGAGGGCCATGCTGTGACCATCTGACCCCACGGAGGTGACCAGCTGAGTGACCACGAACCCTACAACAAGTAAGGGGGCGTCTCATCGGGCTATTGTAAATAATAGAGTTTTATTTGACATTTTCAACATGCAAGTATATTTCATGCTAAATAGGAATGTATTCTGGCACTGAGTCATGTACTGCCTATATACAATAAAATAATAAATATATATATATAAAATGATCTTTAGCCCTAGAGGTGACCTGGGCCATAAATGCACCTACCTCTGTTGTAACAATTTTTATTTCCATCATACCTAACTGACACACGAACATTTGGTATCGTTGGATAGATGACATATTTGTCTAGATCATGTATGTTTTTCTTTGCATAGATTCAGTGACATATTTTTATGACCAATAATTTCATTAGTAAATTTATGATTGCTACAGAGGATTTTTTTGTCAACTCTAGGGTTAAAAATGATCAATTAAAAATTATTATTTTGCTCTAATAAATAAATAATATCTCTAAAATATCCTTTAAAATGATAGATTATCTATCTTAAGGGATCTCATCAGGCTACTCTAAAGGGGTGTTTCATCAGACAACTGTAAAGGGAATGTTTCATCGGGCTACTGTAAAGGGGGTGTTTCATCAGGCTACTCTAAGGGGATGTCTCACAGGGCTACTAAGGAGGTGTCTCACAATAATAAGGCATCTAGCCTACAGCCAGATGCTCACTGATACAGCTGAGTGAACTGTAGCAATGCAGAGTGAACAGACTTGCCTTAGGCTTGAAACGACAGCTAAGCAGATTCAAACCAGGATTCTCCCAACTGATAGTTCTACCCATTACGCTACAGCGTCCCAGTGACACGTACCTTGCAGGGATGATATGACAGTGAGGGAGTGGAGATCGTCAGAGTTCCCCTGCCCCAGTCTCCCATAGCTTCCCTCTCCACAGGCCAGCACCGTCCCGTTGCCTTGGATGACGAAGGTGCAGTTCTGTCCGCAGACAATCTGTAGCAAGATGCCACACGTAAGAGAAGGAGAAAGGTAAGTTCTTAAAGCGAGGTACCCCCTAGGGGGTAGTCTAATCATTTCCTAGGAATTAACCAGCGCAGTTATTGTTATTATTATTACAAAGATTTGTAGAGTGCCGTATCTCCGGGACCAGCCTGTTTATATGCGTGTACATACATCACAATATAAAATACATGGATTTATATAACAGTTAAAAAGAAAAAGATCTAAAAATGTATATCATGGTATATTTTATAATAATAACATATAATTAAATAAATAAAAAGTAATTAATAAAAAAGGTATATATACATGAGTATACCAAGTAATTAAGATAAAGGATATTGTTTCTAATAAAATAACAAATAAATAAATATAAATTAATTAATAAAAAAATTGAAATATATATATATATATATATGTGACGCCGGCTGACCAAATGAGTGACAAGTCGGGATTTGATATTTGCTGTGAGTGCCGTCTAAAGCCAGTTGGCATGATTTGGATGAATTTTAGGTTTTTACATAAATAAAATTTATAACATCCATTTTAACACTTCCACCCATCCTACACTATTTATTCCAAATAAAATGTGTATTTTAACGTATTAACAAAATTACTAAAACAAAAGGATTTTGCTTCGATTCCTTCGATGAAATCCGCCATGTTGCTTTGGGGTTACCCCTGTGTATCGGGTATCAGCAGAGAGGGCATTTCTTCCTCTCTGACGTAGAGTAACCCATATCCGGGCCAAGTACACCAAAATAGCTCAAAACTAACCAATAGGCGGCTACCCTGAGAAGGCTTTTTGCATACTAATGAGAGGCGTGCTCTGTCACGTGCGCGCTTCGGTGCTTGCAATTGGATGATCGCCTACGCATATGCGCAGTACGGCAGTGCTAAACGTAAACAAGTAACCAAGGTCGTTCGTATTCCGCCGTGTTTTTCTATCGTTGTTTCCCTGTTATTAAATATTTTGCAACATAATGTCGGACGCGTTCCTACGTGTGCTGAATGCATCAACCGGCGATGACATTGCTGTTGCGCGGATGTGGGAGCAGTACGATTTCGACCCCTCGGAATGGGACGTTGACAGTGACAGCGAAACCGACAGCTACGTTACGGTCGAATACGACTGGGAAGCCGATCATGATGACAACGAAGACGGGAACATGTTAAGCAACGACAATAATGCTCCAATTGTCCTGACATTTTGCATAGACCTAGAGATGGTGTATACTCATAATAATACTTTTTGGTCTGAAAAATCGACCATTTGTCAGCGCAACATTTCACAGCTCGCGCCGAGGGTTTGCACCGGAGTCGAACGTAGCAGCGATCGGGCGGCCTAAAATGGCCTACCCCGATGTTGAAAAACTCATAAAAATAAACGTTCTCGATGGATTTGATTCAAATTTATGTTATTTAGCAGCTAAAACGTATGGCTACATTTGTCTCGCAGGAAGTAGGAAATTTATCCGTTCAGTAATTATTTGGGTGCAGGATACGGCGCTAAATTAGCCTAAAAACGGCTTTGTTTTAGACTAATTAGCTGTGAAATTAATTAGCAAGGAAATTAATTCCTGAAGTTATGGCACATATAATGTACCATAACTTCAGGTATTTTTGCAGCAGCTGGTTGTTATTTGCCCTCTATCATTGCACTATGATACCATAGCTGCATGCCAAATTTGAATGCAATACACATAATATTTATATGGTATCTAAGCCCATGCATAATCCAAAACTTTAACAGCCGTTTTCTCCAGTTTTACTTTTTGACCCCTACCATACCAAATGTGATATAACTTCCCCAATTTTTATAGTAGAGTCATAATTTTTGAATTACTGTAAAGTACTATGCCTCCTCTTTCCAAATATGTCAAAAAAGTACATCAACATTTTTCCGACTTGTCACTGATTTGGTCAGCCGGGGTCACATATATATATATATACATGAGTATACCAAGTAATTAAGATATAGGATATTGTTTCTAAGATATTAAGTCAACTGCGTAACTATAAATAGATAAGATTAATTTTAAAAGTAAAGCTTTTACTACAGTACAAAATAAATGTATGACATATAGTTATTTATTATAGGAAGACTGCTGTGTTGAATGTGGGAAAACAGAACATGGTTGAACATCAGACAATACTGTCGGTTAAGACAATACAAAAGTTAAAGTGTTTGTCAAAAGTCCTCACATGATGTGGGTCAGTTGAACATACCTGCTGTGCAGAAGAGAAGCTGCTGGTCAGCGTGGGCACCAGGGCTGACCGGCCGGACTCACACATCTGACCGTGCCGCCCCCCGCCCCACATGTAGGCGTCACACTTGCCCCCGAGTTGCCAGTCCTCGGGGCGCTGAGTCGCCCACATCATGATCTGTTCATCCTGGGCAAAGTCCCACACCCCGTTGTCCTGGCAACACACAGGGTGATAGTCAGTGTGGAGGAAAAGGTAAGGTCTTTAAAGGTAAGTTCTTAAAAGGTAAGTTCTTAAAGGGTAAAGGCAAGTTTTTAAAAGGTAAAGCTAAGTTCTTAAAAGATAAAGGTAAGTTCTTAAAAGGTAAGGAAAAGTTTTTAAAAGGT
The DNA here is from genome assembly GCA_964017155.1 of Oasisia sp. SBJ-2009. Lineage (NCBI taxonomy): Eukaryota > Metazoa > Annelida > Polychaeta > Sabellida > Siboglinidae > Oasisia > Oasisia sp. SBJ-2009. The sequence goes on along the minus strand of OZ024866.1, from coordinate 32,334,810 downwards.
AAAGGTAAGTTCTTAAAAGGTAAAGGTAAGTTCTTATATAGCCCTGTATCTGGTCCTCAGGACTACTCAAAGCGCTTTTATACTTTACTTCCCTGACAGACCTGTTCACTCAGACACCATCTCGGCTTCTCTGGGAGCATCCAGCCATATGCTCCAATTAATGCGTGAAGACTGCACGTACATATATCCACCACTGTCTATAACCAGGTACTCATTTATACAGCTAAGTGAAAAAAATTGCCCAAGGTTTTAACACCGAAGAACAGGATTTGAACCCGGGTTCTCTTGGTCGAGAGTTCAAAGCTCTACCCCTGAGCCACAGTGCTCTACAAACTACTCTCATGATCAAATACAAAATGTGTGTTTAATACATTGCTTTTGGAAATCTCAAATAAAAATACAGATATGCTGCATTTTTATATGGCATACAAGTATAGCCATGGTTGACTGAACTGTATAAGTATAGTTACGGTTGAATGAACACAGGTATACCTCAATCAAACACAAATACAAGTATAAATACACTTGGTCGAACAAACATATGATTGAGCAAACATCAATTAATGTGACCACATACAAACAGACTTGATCAAAGATAAACACTCTTGATCAAACACAAATACAATTAGTCAATAACAAATATAACTACTAAAAATAGACTTAAATGAACCATCAGAAAATAAACCTTGAGATGGCCTCAAACCTGAAGTTTGGGCAACTATTGATGGGTCTTGAGGTAAGATCTTAATCAACTACAAAGACCCTTCATGAAACACTGATTTGTTCTTGTGTTTGACTAAGTGCATTTCTAATTGTATACAAGTTATACTTTTTAAGTGAACATATTTTAAAGCTACAAGTGGTACATTTCTGTTGCCACTGAATAACATGTCTATAGAGAAAGTTAAAAGGCTTATATATCACTCTATCCAATCATTAGAACTAAACACCTCTACTCCCTGGCAGACCAGTTCACTCAACTCCATAACACTACATGCACACAACTATCCACCAGTGTCTATAGCCAGGTACTCTTCACTCACAACGCTGAGAGAACATCAGCAATGTAGGATGAATGAACTTACTCGACGTGGTATTCACACCTGTGTTCTAGGGACTGAGAGTTTAATACTCTAACCACCATGCCATGGCGCCCCACTAAACATGGGAAAACTTACGTCAGGCTGTCGGGACTTCTCCTCCACCCCTGAGGCATGACTAGGAATGCGGAAGGAGAGAGGGAAAGAGCCTCGTCGATGGAGGGCACTGGCTGAGGCGATGGCAGTGCTGAAGTTGTACAGCCACAGCCACTCCGGCACCACCGCCGACCCCACGTAACCTGAGACAGGGCGACAGTTAATAATAACTAGATAAGAAATAATTAGATAATTTATTTATTTATACACAGCACAGTGTCCTTCATATACACATCTTAGTGATAGAAAATGAGACAATGACACTCACCCTGTAGATTGGAGACCATAGGAGGAGGATAGGTAATGATACAATGACACTTAGCCTGTAGATTGGAGACCATAGGAGGAGGATAGGTAATGATACAATGACACTTAGCCTGTAGATTGGTGACCATAGGAGGAGGATAGGTAATGATACAATGACACTTAGCCTGCATCCTGGTGACTGTTGTGGTTAGGGGTGACAGAGAATGAGAAAATGACACCCACCCTATTATGCTGGCAACTATAGGGGGTTACGGGTGACATCCAGTATATTGGGTGGTGAATGCAAATGATATAATGTCACCCACCCTGTAGATTGGTGACTGTAGGGGACTTATGGGTGATAGAGAATCAGATAAGGACACTCACCCTGGAGACAGGCGACAATAGGGGACTGAGGGTTATGTAGAGATTGAGACAATCATAACTACCCAGATGACTGTAGGGGGAGGGCTGAGGGTAACAGAGAATGATACAATGAGACTCACCATGTAAGCTGATGAAGGTAGGGGGCTGGGGGTGATAGAGAACGAGACAATGACACTCACCCTGTAGACTGGCGACTGTAGGGGGCTGGGTGGTGTGACAGATGACCTTGTCGACCCTGAGTCCGACAGCGAGGAAGGCGAGACACTGGAGATAGGAGCTGTGCACGAGTTGTTCCCCACCCACCACCAGGGGCTGTGAACAAGCACACATCAGTTAGGGGCCGTCTCACATGTTTACATCGTACAAAAAACATTACACTTTTAGCAAGGAAGAAGAAGAGGGCGAAAAAGAGGAAGAAGAAGAGGAAGAATAGGACGAAGAAGAGGAAGAGGAAGAGGAAGAGGAAGAGGAAGAGGAGGAGGAGGAGGAGGAGGAGGAGGAGGAGGAGGAGGAAGAGGAAGAGGAAGAGGAAGAGGAAGAGGAAGAGGAAGAGGAAGAGGAAGAGGAAAGAGGAAAGAGGAAAGAGGAAAGAGGAAAGAGGAAAGAGGAAAGAGGAAAGAGGAAAGAGGAAAGAGGAAAGAGGAAAGAGGAAAGAGGAAAGAGGAAAGAGGAAAGAGGAAAGAGGAAAGAGGAAAGAGGAAAGAGGAAAGAGGAAAGAGGAAAGAGGAAAGAGGAAAGAGGAAAGAGGAAAGAGGAATGAGGAAAGAGGAAAGAGGAAAGAAGAATGAAGAAAGAAGAAAGAAGAAAGAAGAAAGAAGAAAGAAGAAAGAAGAAAGAAGAAAGAAGAAAGAAGAAAGAAGAAAGAAGAAAGAAGAATGAAGAAAGAAGAAAGAAGAAAGAAGAAAGAAGAAAGAAGAAAGAAGAAAGAAGAAAGAAGAAAGAAGAAAGAAGAAAGAAGAAAGAAGAATGAAGAAAGAAGAAAGAAGAAAGAAGAAAGAAGAAAGAAGAAAGAAGAAAGAAGAAAGAAGAAAGAAGAAAGAAGAAAGAAGAAAGAAGAAAGAAGAAAGAAGAATGAAGAAAGACGAAATAAGAAAGACGAAAGACGAAAGAAGAAAGACGAAAGACGAAAGAAGAAAGACGAAAGAAGAATGAAGAAAGAAGAAAGAAGAAAGAAGAAAGAAGAAAGAAGAAAGAAGAAAGAAGAAAGAAGAAAGAAGAAAGAAGAAAGAAGAAAGAAGAAAGAAGAAAGAAGAAAGAAGAAAGAAGAAAGAAGAAAGAAGAAAGAAGAAAGAAGAAAGGAAGAAAGAAGAAAGAAGAAAGAAGAAAGAAGAAAGAAGAAAGAAGAAAGAAGAAAGAAGAAAGAAGAAAGAAGAATGAAGAAAGAAGAAAGAAGAAAGTAGAAAAAGAAGACGACAGACTGCCGTGGCTGAGCTACAGACCTTCTCATACAGATACTGTTCTTGCAGCAGCAGTGGTAGTCGCTGCAGCAATGCTCGCAGACACGGAGCCTGGCTCAATCCCACAATGCCCTGCTGCAGCAGACTGCGGCGACACGTGGCGAGGACCTTGCCCCGAGTGTAGTTGTCAGGGGTGTACTGGATGATGTGAACGTCCTGAAGCAACAAGGTCAAGGTCACACTACAATGTCACAGCAAGGTTGAGTTTGTTTTTATACTAACTTTGTATTTTTTATTTAACTATTTAAAATATGCGCACACACACACACCCACACAAAAGACACCCACCCACCCACCCACCCACCCACCCACACCCACCCACACCCACACACAAACACACACACACACATACACACACCATACACACACCCACCCACACAAAACACACCCACCCACCCACCCACACCCACTCACCCCCCCCCCCCCACACACACCCACCCACCCCACCCCCCACACACACCCACACACACCCACACACACTCACCCACACCCGCCCGCCCCCCCCACCCACCCACCCCCCCACCCACCCACCCACACCCATCCACCCACCCACACCCACCCACCCACCCACACCCACACACACACCCACACACACACACACACCAGTAGAACATGGACGTCACATATCATCACGGAATGGAAATGATCTTGAGGAAGACCAATGAGATGATGGAGAGATCAATGAGACGACCGGGTGAAACACTTCAACTCTGGGACACATGACTGGTATATGGCGCCACCTACCTTACTCCGACTGAAGCACACAGCGAGGCCATAGTCGGCGTACCAACACACGCTCTGTGCCGACCCTGAGCCAGTGACAGTCTGCAGGAGGGAGCCGTCCTGTGGACACAACTCAACAGTTTAAAGGGAGCCTTTCTAACCTTATGTTATTATACATTCTAGACACACCGAAGAAAAACATGACTATTTCCTGTAAGTAGTTTTGCTGTTACTTTTGTCTATTTACTGCCAATAGGTAAAGTATTTGATTTATTTACATCTTTCTTTTTAGAAATTTTATTTAATACTGTATTTTTTATTTTATACATTGATATATATATATATATATATATATATATATATATATATATATATATATATATATATACATATATAACTATAAATATATGTATATATATATATATATATATATATATATATATATATACATATATCAATGTATAAATTAAATTAAATAAATACAGTATTAAATAACATTTCTAATATATATATATTATATATATATATATATATATATATATATATATATATATATATATATATATATATATATATATATATATATATATATATATATCAATGTTAATATTCTTCTTAAGTGTCTAAAATTAACCTTATATGTATTTTAATAGTAATATGTTGTGAAGCACCACAAATAACAATGAAATAAAATACATTATAATTATTATTTATTACTTCCCACTGATGACAAAGTAGGTGACAGGTCTAAGTAAGTCCAGTGAGTGCAGCCAGTGGACTGGTCAGTACCTGTAGAGCCCAGATGTTGAGGATGCCCTTGGCACAGCCAGTGGCCAGCAGGAGTCCACTGGGACTGAAGGCCAGGGCTGTGATGGGGAACAAGTGTCCTCTCATCTGACACAGCTGTCTGTTGCCTGCTGGGGGACAAGCCTTGCTCTGGAAGCAAATGGACTCTCATTTCACAACAGGCACAAGTGTCTATTTCACTGGTTAAGATGACAAATTACAGTCTGAGTAATCAACAACAATGATAATAATTCTTTGATATCACTGGGGGGGGGGGTAATTTGGCATATCAACCTGCCAGAACATCAACTAAATGTAATAAGTTTCCTAACAAACAAGGAACCATTTTTGAACCAGTTGGCACGTGTCATACTGGTTCATAATTGGTACCGCTCCACCAGTACGTGTTTTCATGTGTATTCACTTGAATACATGTGTTCTGCCTGTTGTCATAAGTTCTGAACGACTTTGACATGAGTTGTACTCGATACATGAAAAACCCGTAATTTCACGGTAAACACGTGTCGACACACCAAATTTGTTCACAGAATCCGGTAAATTCATGTACAGAAACATGTGAATTGATCCAGTTGAACTCGTGAATTCACTTACAGAACATGAGAAATCGTGGGTCGTTGTTTGCTGGGTTGTGATAAGCTTAAACGCCGTGCCAAGTACTCTTCTTATATGATATTTATATATTTTGGCAGTATCATCATTTGAAAGAGCATCAAACATTTGCTATAACGGGTGGAGTAAGTTTTATCCCAGAATATTGCCTTTAACTGTACCCATTCTGGGCTATAACAAAGTGGGGGTAGGGGGCATATGTGCTGGGCGACACTGACCTGTCTGGAAGCCATGTTGAAGAGGGTATCTGGACTGCTGGTGGGGGCCAGTGGCAGGGCCCACACACTCACCAACCCATCAGTACAGCCGCTGTAGACAAAACTCCACATTAAAGGCAGGGTGCCAGCTCCTCTGCCCAGAATTGGCAGAGCAGTAATTTGCAATGGGAAGTCTGCTGTCTAGAACATGGGAAAGTTAAATGTAAAAGGGAATTGCAGTTACCTATGTTCGCGTCGGCATTATTGCCAATCAATTTTACTTTGAAACTGGATGTTTTTTTACCATTTGAATGTCTTGCAGGCGAAATCTTTCAAATTGCGAACATTGTACCGAGCTTAATAAAGTAACTAAACAGAAATTGGCATGAAGTAATCCTTCAACATGCATATGGTAGTCATAAGGACATAATGTCACACCCCCACTCACATATACACACTGTCTCACACACACATGCACGCACACATACATGCACACACGCACACATGCAGATATTTTTGACTGTACATGTAACGAGGTGTCCCCAATTGTGAGGTGGCTGCACTACACAGGTGACAGTACGTGTAATGATGCCACCCACCTTGCGAGCATGAGAATGAGGGTCTCTTCCTTACTGGGCACCAGATGCCACTCTGTGACACAGACGGGCTGGACATGCTCAATGGAACTGTGACACTTCCAGTGACCCTCGATGCTTGACCAAAGCTTGAGGCAGTGGTCAGCGGCGCAGGACACAAGCAGTCGGCCGGTCGGGTCCCAGCTCAGACCACTGATGCTGCTCTGGAGACCACCCATGACAGTTATTACAACACCGGTCAGCATAACCTCTACTGGGGGGGGGGGGTGATTTAAATGTGGTTTTTCGTTAAACTTTCTAAGCACTTGAAACATTAATTAACAGACATTGAGGTATTTCAAAAAAATCCACACGTGATACCCTGTAACTTCTGCATTCTGCAAAATAGCCAGTATGACCTAGAGTCTGTCTATTGCCAGTCATGAAGGCTCTAATGCAATTTATATCAACATTTTCTGTACAGCTTATGTCATTGAGAAATTGCTGGAAACATTGTCACACATCACATCTAACTGTTCATTTCTTTGAGATTCTTTCAAAGGGTAATTGATCCTAAAGATGGTTGGTAGTTTGGAAAAATTTACAATTATATTCTTAGATCATACTTCCTCTTCTGCCTTTTGCACTGGAGAATCGCATCAATGCTAATCCCGTCTCTGTTTGGGACACGAAAGCCTCGCTCACTCACCTGGTGAGCCTCAATGACAACGGGTGCCTCCATGTTCTTAAGACACATGTAGATGACTCCATCAGTGAATGCCACCGCAAACTTCTTGTCCTCGTCAAACCACTCAATGTGGGTGACAGACACTGAAACACACAATGACAGTCTGTGACAGACCCTGAAACACACAATGACAGTCTGTGACAGACACTGAAACACACAATGACAGTCTGTGACAGACACTGAAACACACAATGACAGTCTGTGACAGACACTGAAACACACAATGACAGTCTGTGACAGACACTGAAACACACAATGACAGTCTGTGACAGACACTGAAACACACAATGACAGTCTGTGACAGACCCTGAAACACACAATGACAGTCTGTGACAGACACTGAAACACACAATGACAGGCTGTGACAGACACTGAAACACACAATGACAGTCTGTGACAGACACTGAAACACACAATGACAGTCTGTGACAGACACTGAAACACACAATGACAGTCTGTGACAGACACTGAAACACACAATGACAGTCTGTGACAGACACTGAAACACACTATGACAGTCTGTGACAGACACTGAAACACACAATGACAGTCTGTGACAGACCCTGAAACACACAATGACAGTCTGTGACAGACACTGAAACACACAATGACAGGCTGTGACAGACACTGAAACACACAATGACAGTCTGTGACAGACACTGAAACACACACTGACAGTCTGTGACAGACACTGAAACAAACAATGACAGTCTGTGACAGACACTGAAACACACAATGACAGACTGTGACAGACACTGAAACACACAATGACAGTCTGTGACAGACACTGAAACACACACTGACAGTCTGTGACAGACACTGAAACAAACAATGACAGTCTGTGACAGACACTGAAACACACAATGGCAGTCTGTGACAGACACTGAAACACACAATGACAGTCTGTGACAGACACTGAAACACACAATGGCAGTCTGTGACAGACACTGAAACACACAATGGCAGTCTGTGACAGACACTGAAACACACACTGACAGTCTGTGACAGACACTGAAACACACAATGACAGTCTGTGACAGACACTGAAACACACAATGGCAGTCTGTGACAGACACTGAAACACACAATGACAGTCTGTGACAGACACTGAAACACACAATGGCAGTCTGTGACAGACACTGAAACACACAATGACAGGCTGTGACAGACCCTGAAACACACAATGACAGTCTGTGACAGACACTGAAACACACAATGGCAGTCTGTGACAGACACTGAAACACACAATGACAGGCTGTGACAGACCCTGAAACACACAATGACAGTCTGTGACAGACACTGAAACACACAATGGCAGTCTGTGACAGACACTGAAACACACAATGGCAGTCTGTGACAGACACTGAAACAAACAATGACAGTCTGTGACAGACACTGAAACACACAATGACAGTCTGTGACAGACACTGAAACACACAATGACAGTTTTGCAATGCAAAATCTTACAAACCCATTTAAATTACAAATTTATCCCTGTTACATAAACTGCCTGCAACAAAAAAAATGTTTTGTCAAAAATAAGAAACAAAAAAACATAAATAACAACAGTAATAATTAACATTTATAAAGTGCAATATCCACTATGCTCAAAGCGCTGCACAATACAAATCACGCGACTTAATATGTGTTATAAAAATGGTAAAAGTACTGTTCAGAAAAAAATATAGAACACGTTAAATTAGTCATATTAAAACTGTTAATTAAACACTCTCAATAAATAAAAGCAGACAAATAAAAATGTACACTAATCATAGCGGGAATCCTTATGAGAAACTTGCCATTTTTGCGAGAGCACTGGTCAAGTTCTTGTCGTCGGAATGTCGTGTTGTCGATGACGTTGATGGCAGCGACAGACCCGTCGACACGCCCCACGAGCAGGGTGTCTGTCGTGATGCCCATCACACCATCCATGCACCGGAACTGTGGCCATGCCAGGGCGGTCACCCAGTGGGGCTGGACATCCAGATGACCCTTGCTCCCTAGATCAAGGAAGTTCACATCTAGTAAATCACTGTATTGGTTTATTGGTGGAGTGTAGAGGAATGTGAAAGCGGAAGGTAAATAGAGATGGTTAAGTTGAGATGGTATTAAATAAAGAGAGGTTTGGGGGGATTCGGAGAGGAGTGAAGAATGAAAGTGAAGGAAGGATTGGAGAATGAAAGTGAAAGAGGAGTGAAGAATGAAAGTGACAGGGAGGAGTGGAGAATGAAAATGAAAGAGGAGTGAAGAATGAAAGTGATAGGGAGGAGTGAAGAATGAAAATGAAAGAGAAGTGAAGAATGAAAGTGATAGGGAGGAGTTGAGAATGAAAATGAAAGTGAAGTGAAAAATTAAAGTGACAGAGAGGAGTGGAGAATGAAAGTGAAAGAGAAGTGAAAAATTAAAATGATAGAGAAGATTACAGAATGAAAGTGAAAGAGAAGTGAAGAATGAAAGAGGAGTGAAGAATGAAAGGGACAGGGAGGATTGGAGAATGAAAGTAAAAGAGGAGTGAAGAATGAAAGTGAAAGAGGAATGGATATGGCTGGTGGATACAGCAGTGCAAAATCAATGAGAAGCAAAAGGGAAGAAAACAGAAATCAACGACCAGCAATGTTGATTACATGTGACTATAAAACAGAAGAGTTCAAATAGACAAGACACCAGCCAAGAGCCAGATGTTAATTAGAAGTGAGTATACAACAGAAGTGTTGGGACAGACAAGAAACCTGCAATGTCGGATGTTAATTACATGTGGCTAGAAAACTGAAAAGCTACAACACATGAAACCCATCAACACAGAGTGAGCTGTTGATTAAAGATGTTGTCTAAATGTGACAAAAAACAGAGGAGAATCAACAGCAGAGAAATATCAGCAGAGCCAGTTAAGTTAAGTTAAGAGCTCTTTAACTCGATTTTTCACTTTAAATTCAATTTTGATCTTTAACAATGATCTTGAATAACTTTAAAATGTCAACACGGAATATTGTCACTGGTGTGCCATGGAAATAGTGTCCACTGTAATATGTCAATGGACATTTGCATTTTATTTAAATTATTAAATTTAATAACATATTTTATTTAAGGATGAATTTTTTTAAGAGCTCTTTATCTTAGTGAAATGGACCCCAGATCAGAGCTGTAACAAGTACATTCATTTTGTACTTGAGTAAAAGTAAAAGTAACTCTAGAAAAAGCTACTCAAGTAAAAGTAAAAGTACTGCTAGAAAAATGTACTTGAAGTACAAGTAAAAAGTAAAAACTTGTACTTGAAGTAAACACAAAAGTACTTTTCTGTTGTAATTATCTAAAATGCCCGATACAGCCAACTATTGTGAATAAAACAAAATATTCACAATATCATTTAGCATATATACCAAGCTGATATAATTTTCGTTAGTAATATTTTTTTGCTGCATAATAGATAAATGTTTTAACAGTGTGAAATATAAGTATCACAGTGCAAACAGCACTACACACAGGCTGTAAATAGCCTACATCATGTTTTATTACTAACACGGCTACAACAACCATCGTATTAATAAGTAGAAGATATACACATTATTATAGGGTTGTTAACATTGTTGTCATCTTTGACGTGTGAAGAATTTTTTTCATTTGTGATATTTGAAGAAAGTCTAGACCATGTGGTTACAACATTCCTAATGATTCCTTTCATAATAATTATGCCTTCATGTGTAATTGCAACATTTATTTCAAAAGACTAATGTAAATATGTATAGAAACTGATTTCACTAAGTTATACACACTGATCTATATTACAGATATATAGGCCTACAGAAGTTTGTGTGGTGTCGCACAGGAATGGATTCAGAGCTATTTAGAAAATAAAAAACAGTTTGTCAGTTTTAATAACTGTCGTTCAGAAATACTAAATGTGTCGTGTGGTGTCCCCCAGGGTTCCATTTTGGAACCAAAATTATTTATCTTGTATATTAATGACATCTCTAAAGTCTCGCAAGTGTTCAAGTATATTCTATTTGCTGATGATACAAATCTATTATGTTGTGACAAAGACTTAAATAAACTTATTCGGATGATAAATGGTGGCTTAGAACAACTACAGACATGGTTTTCTGTTAATAGATTGTCTCTTAATATATCAAAAACAAATTACATGATCTTTGGTAATCGCAGAATAACTGCAGATATTTGTGTTAGAATAAATAAGGAGAAAATCAATATAGAGTAAATTCCACAACATTTTCAGGTGTAGTAATTGATTGCAAATTAAACTGGAAAAGTCACATTCTATCAGTAAGATTTAAATTGTAAAAATGCTGTGCTATTATGTATAGAGCCAGTTCTTTGATTAACAAACATGGTATGCATATTTTGTACTATTCTCTTTTCATGCCTTATATTATGTATTGTGCAGAAGTATGGGGTAACACATATGCTACAAATACTCGTTGTTTAGTTTTATTACAGAAAAGAGTTATAAGATTAATTTGTGGTGCAAAAAGACTTGATCACACATATTTACTCTTTCAAAATGTACATATTCTTAAATTACCAGATCTTGTAAAGCTAAAAACTGCTAAAATTATGTTTAAGGCATATCGTTATATATTACCAATGAATGTTTTTTCTTCAAAATACATGAATCACAATATTTATCCAGGCATAAATGCAAGTTCAAGCAAATCTATGTACGTACTAATTTAAAAAGTATGTGTATTTCTGTTACTGGAGTTAAACTTTGGAACTCCCTCGATAATTCACTGATTAGTTGTATAAATGTTCATCATTTCAAAAAGTGTTATACAAATAGACTGTTGAATGGTTATGTGTTAGATTCCTAGACCATTTTTGCTAACATAATTTAGATAACAAAATTAAATATTCAGTTTGTTATTGTTATTAATGGTTTTACTTTTCGTCAACAAATGTAAAATGTCTTTTTTTTTATTAAATATTGTATGGTTACACATATAAATAGTGTTGTCGCACGTTCTATTGCACTGTTCAGATGCTTTATGTATGAAATTAAGAAATTATAAGGGTAAACATGATAAGTATTGTACTTCTTTTACCCTTTTTTAAACAATTGTATTGCATGCACTGTATTTATAATGTAGTACACTGTAGTAGTTGTTGTTGAAATAAATTTCAATTCAATTTAATAAAGATCGGCAGGTTTGCGGTGGGCGATAATGGGGAACTCTCGTTATACAACTAGCATGTGCCATTCACAAGGATCATTTAAAGTTAACAAACTGTGTCAACAACAGGCAAGACACAAGAAGATAGTAAGGCAGCTGTTTTTACTTGTCTGGTCAAAACAAGGTCTTAAATAATTATTGGCTATTGTTGTCCGAGCGGCCCAGTCGGGGCAACCGTCACAGCCGGCTGGGGTCCTGCTGACACCTAATTCAGGCTTAGCGCCAGACCTTAAGATTGCAATTATCTCACCGAATTCATCACGTAACAAAAGAAATCCGGACAGTCCGGGACATTTAGCACGTCTGTCTCTGCTTATCTGTTATTTCTATTTGTTGTTTCCTGTGACATTTTAAAATAAATCTACATTGACGGCAAACAGTGCCGCACATGCTTCTGACACAGATCATTCGCGGAACTTTTTAGGAGCTTCACAAATTTAATAAAGACATTATGAGTACTTCGTTACATTTAGAAAAAGTACTCACATTTGTACTTCGTTACAAGTAAAAGTACTTCCCCAAAAATGTACTTTGTTACTCAAGAAAAGTAAACTTTTCTACTTAAGTAAAGTAACGAAGTAAAAGTACTTCGTTACATTACGGCTCTGCCCCAGATGTTGACTAACGGTGAGTATGAAATAAAAAAACCTAGTAGACAATACACAACACACTACATAACACACTACACACCTGCGACACCATTTTTGAAAAAATCATTAAATTTAACAACAGATTTTATTTAAGGATGAATATTCCTTAAGAGCTCTTTATCTTAGTGAAACAGTCGCCAGATGTTGACTAACGGTGAGTATAAAATAGAAAAACTAGTACACACTACACAACACACTACACAACACACTACACACCTGCGACGAGCCAGATGTTGACCATGTTGTCGATGGCCCCAGCCAGTAGTTTTCCGTTGCTGTTCCACCTGACGAGACTCAGCAGCTGACTGTCACACTCCTCTAGGGGTGTGTCCCCCCGGTTGAACACACACGTCTGACGCAGGAAGTGGTGCATGCGACTGGGCAGACTCCAGATACGCACCGTGCCGTCCTGACCACTGAGGATGATAAGAATAAAAATTAAAATAATAATACAAGCACTTATATAGCACCGTAAATCCAGCCAAATGTCCAATTAACTTATCATTATGATATTAGTTATATTAAAACAAAATAAAAAACTATAATTTCAGATAATAAAAATGGCACAGGATAGAAACATAAATAATTAATAAAAACGTCAAAGTCAAAGTGAATTACAACATTAAAAGAATGTAAATGTTCATGAATAAAGAGCTCATTTGAATAAATTTGTTTTTTATGACAGATGTCTATAGTTTCAGAAGATTTGACTGTACTAGGGAGTTGATTCCAAACTGTTTGCAAAGCTACACAGAAAACACATTTGCCAATTAATTTTAGGAACAAAAAGTTGTTTAGAAATGGATGATCTAAGGGTCTTAGAGATAGAGAAATGTAGCAGATCAACTAAGTTTGTCTACTAACCTTGTGGCGAGGAGACTCTTCTTACTGTGATATGTACAGGACGTCACCCGGTTGTCATGTCCCTCTAGCTTGGTGACAGGACAGGCAGGCAGGTCACCCGCCAGGTCGACCCAATTCGTCACCTTACCCCCGTCTCGGCTGTCGGGGTCTGTACCCTGTAGGGCCAAGGTCCTCAGTAGCTGTTCCGCCGCCCACTGCCGATGCATCATGGGAAGGCGGGCAGACAACACGCAGGCCGAGAGGGCATTGGCCAGATGAAGGGGACTGAGGCGCATGTTCTCAGTGCTGTCACCTGGTGGCAGAGGACGACGAAATGTGGTTTCGCATCAAATGTGAAGTGTCGTATTTTAGATGGCTTAGTATTTTTTATTTAATTATAATAAAACCTGCATTAGTTGCGTAACGATGACCAGAATATAATAATCACTTTTGACAGTCACTGTCCACTATCTGTGTGTTATTGTAATCTGGTTATTGCATATAACAGTCAGTTATGTTGCACAAAACCGTTCACTTGGGGGTAGTTCAATGTAGTCTCCGCTGAATAAGATATAATTTCATCGGTGCCATCACATGTATGTGGGATTATCAATTTGCAATTGAGAAAATGTTGAAAAATTTGAAACATGATTTAACAAGATTGCCATCTAGAGAATTAACTATATATGGCAGGTGGACAAGGAAGCCCTTTGACTTATCGAGAGTCCAACCTATCTATTTAAGTGGCCCGCCCTGCTGAGGTAAAAATCAATTTTATTTTGAAACATATTAGCACCAGCTAACTGGCACTACTAGCACCCACATAATCAGTAGATAACCTCTTCATGTCCTTGATTCTTCTATCTTCCTTAACAGAGAAAAAACATTTCTTCACTATTTTTATAACCATTCAATATTTTATACACTTCTATTTGATCTCTCAATCTTCTGGTCTCTAGTGTTTTTAAACCACATTCTCTTATTTGTAGTCTTTCTAGCAGAATACACTAACACACAAACAGACACACACACACACACAGACACACAGACACACACACACACACACACACACACACACACACACACACACACACACACACATACACACATACACACACACAAACACACACACACACAAACACACACACACACACAAACATACACAAACATACACACAAACACACACACAAACACACACACAAACATACACACACACAAAAATACACACACACAAACACACACACACACACACACCCACACAAACATACACAAACATACACACAAACATACACACAAACACACACACAAACATACACACACACAAAAATACACACACACACACACACACACACACACACACACACACACACACACACACACACACACACACACACACACACACACACACACACTAAAGTGGGGTAGGTCACATGTACCACTGACTTTTGACTGTCGAAGACTTGACTGTTGCATTGTTTGCGAGGAGAGACACAAGTGACTGAATCACAGCGAAGCTCGGGCTGCAGAGCGCCATCTGGTCTGACGTGTCGGAACCCTGTCTGGCACAGCTTGGGGGGCGGCGCTTCATCTTCGGGTCTTCTATGAGGGATGTGTTCAGCCCCATCGCAGCTGTCATCAACTCCTGCAAATACAGTGACATGTCTGAGACAGAAGTGTCATCAATCCTTGCAAATATAGCGAAATGTCAGAGAGATGTGTCATCAATTCTTGCAAATACAGTGACATGTCAGAGATAGATGTCATCAACTCCTGCAAATACAGTGACATGTCACAGATAGATATGTCATCAATTCCTGCAAATACAGTGACATGTCATAGAGATGTCATCAATTCTTGCAAATATAGTGACATGTCATAGAGATGTGTCATCAACTCCTGCACCCACCTGTGTACACAGCTGCAGCAGCAGTCTCGAGGCGTTGGGGTTGTCGGCCGCCAGCGCCCCAATGGAGGCACTCAAGTACCCCAGGTACTGGACAGAGGGTGTGGGTGCCTCGCCACCAGGGGTCCTGGGGGCGGAGTGAGGCAGGGAGTCGACGGAGGGTGACCGAGTGGGCAGTCTGGTGGCAGGGGGCGTCTCCACGCGCCCCGCCGCACTCAGGCACATGAGACGCACGATGAGTCGGATGTCAGCGAGACCCATCAACTCTAGGCCCGACGACAGGCTGCAGGCTGACTGGCTGTACACACAGATGACACAGGCTAACATAGGCTGACTGGCTGTACACACAGATGACACAGGCTTACACAGGCTGACTGGCTGTACACACAGATGACACAGGCTTACACAGGCTGACTGGCTGTACACACAGATGACACAGGCTTACACAGGCTGACTGGCTGTATACACACAGATGACACAGGCTTACACAGGCTGACTGGCTGTATACACACAGATGACACAGGCTTACACAGGCTGACTGGCTGTATACAGACAGATGACACAGGCTTACACAGGCTGACTGGCTGTGTACACAGATGACACAGGCTTACACAGGCTGACTGGCTGTGTACACAGATGACACAGGCTGACTGCCTGTACACACAGATGACACAGGCTTACACACGCTGACTGGCTGTATACACAGATGACACAGGCTTACACACGCTGACTGGCAGTACACACAGATGACGCAGGCTTACACAGGCTGACTGGCTGTACACACAGATGACACAGGCTTACTGGCTGTATACACACAGATGACACAGGCTTACACAGGCTGACTGGCTGTGTACATACAGATGACACAGGCTTACACAGGTTGACTGGCTGTACACACACAGATGACACAGGCTCACACAGGCTGACTGGCTGTACACACACAGATGACACAGGCTCACACAGACTGACTCGCTGTACACACACAGATGACACGGGTTCACACAGGCTGACTGGCTGAACACACAGATGACACAGTTTCACACAGGCTGTACACACAGATAACACAGATTCACACAGGCTGACTGGCTGTACATACGGATGACACAGATTCACAGATTGACTGGCTTAACACACATGACACAGGTTCACACAGATATAAAAAAAATTCCATAGCCAAAAGCTCTATTTTCATATGTAAATTCAGCATAAATCTTACAAACATTATAAATGTGTTAACCTGTTTACAGCAGTCATTTTTTAATCAAATTTCACTACAAAAATATCCCTTCAAAAACACAAGTCATGGTGACCTCAGCAAACAGAGGCTTTAGAGTGAACAACACAACTTCTTCAGCCAGACCCCTGCACCCCATAAGGGTAGACAGGGTAGAACTGACCTTGCAAGCCGCGGGTCATTGTGCTACTGTACCCCTGGCTGATCTCTCACCAAACTGTAGAAGTCAGTGGAGTCGAACCATAAAATTATAGCAAATCAGCCGTGGCCACAGGGCAAATATCCACCCCAATTTTAAGACGGATACATGACTGGTGGGGGGAATATGACCTATTTACATCCTAAATATTGCCTGTAACACAAGCAGTGTGTATGAAAGCACCAAAAATATTACATCACATGACTTACCACACCCCTTGTGGGCGATTTCACTGGCTGAGGCTAAAAGGAGTTTTTTAAAGGGATGTGCCAAGGGAAGAGAAGAACTGGTACTAATCATCCACAGCGAACCTGGGCACGCGAGGATGATGTGAATCCCACCACTTTGAGGTCAAGGTCAAGTCAATGACACCTGATGGGTCACGCCCTGATATAATCACAAACACCAACCCACCTAATGGACAACAGTGACAGAGCCTTCATGATGACAGAGCGAGCGAGCAGAACTTGCATCGCTGCTGTAGTTCTGCGAAGTGCCACCAGGCGGTCCTGGGTATTTGTCAGCAACACCGTTTGTTCACCGAGCGTTTTCCGCTTACAACCAATCTTTGAGCCAGAACCTGCAACATTTATGCGGACGCATTTATGCAAATGCTGACCAAAAAGAAACGACAACTGTCAACATTGAAACGTGACAATATCAGAATGTTGTTATAATAATATATTTATTTGGTATAGCGCCACATCCATAATCGTTCGTGGCGCTTCACAACGTGTTGGCGTGTTTGTGTATTTTCATTCGAAAATAAACATTTCACCGGCAGTGTTTGGCATTAACGATTACACAAGTTTAGAGTTATTTACACACAATATGTATGCTGTGTGGTGGGCACAATTATATATATACTACACTAATTACTTGGACAGTCTAGAAACAAACATGTAATGCAAACAGTCATGCATGGTTTATCATACTATTACGAGGTGTAAGCTATTTTTTAGAAATTTTTGTGACATGTGTTTACAACTATTGCGTTGCTCTTGACAATTTACAGTATAATTGGATGGACAGGACACTCTTGCCATACTGATAAAAAAGACAAACACATTCTTTCATCACTCTGGCTGGATGAATTGTGCCATTTTTGACCGGTACTGATATTATTCAGTCTCTAGATATGGACATGTTTCCAGTATATCAAATTCAAATGGCTCTTCCAAGGGGATAAGTAAATGGCACAACGTCTGCAGCCGAGTTACTTCAGTAAACTGAGTTATGTTTGTATACACTACAAGTATAATATTACAACTATCTAAATTCATACACATATTACTTCTGGCATAAAATAACATCTTACTGGTGGACGAGCCCGCTTCCAGCCCCGTGACCTTCGATGCCACCACCGATGCCCCCAGCGGATCGGGCTGGTCAAAGGTCACAGGGTCAGGCACTGGACGACGCTCTGACAATCCCAGAGTGCCCATGGTGTTCTCAAACGCATCGAGTCCCTGGAGTTTGGGGTTCATGTCTTCCGACAACATGTCCATTTCATCTACAGCATCAAACACACACACACACACTGTACGGAGGTGCTGGTTATTTCTGATTGTCTGCATCAAGGCATTGGAATTGACAGAGTTCATCTCTATTGTCTAAAGCGTATAATTACTTGAAATAATTATGATTACAGGTTTAATTAAAAATTGCATACATCGCAGTGTATAAAATCCTCAATGAATCCCTTTAAAGACAATTGCTCCTCGTGAAATGGGTAAATCCCTGTATACATCATATCTCAACAACTACTCATTGTATCTTGGCCAAATTTGCAGGGTGTTATGTTTGTATCAAAAGAAGGTTACCCACTAGGTTATATGCAATGTGCATAACTGTAACCACGACAACTAGAAAATATTTAAATTTCCGATAGGTGTTATTTTTGTAGGAAGTTCCATGAAAAATATTAATATTGTATGTCTCATTTTATTATATTATTCTAGTAAATTATATGCCAAATTGTGCAATGAAGTAGTCTGAATAAATGTGCAATGAAGTAGTCTGAATAAACAAAAATAAGTACTTTGGAAAAAGAAATTGTTGAATAATATTTTTTAAATATTTTTTCTTTTTATAACAACAAATTATCCAAAAATTGCTTTTCTGAAGAAAAAGGTGTGCAAAGATTGACTACAACCACCTACCTTGTTCTGTGGTAGAATCAACGGAGCCCAGGAGGTCTGGAGCCAGGTGGAGGAAGTGTGCGTACGGAGCGTCGCGGTCTGACCCCTCTCGACCTGGTCGCAGCGATGCAGTGCTGCCCTCTGTAGTGTAGTGACTGCGACACTCTCCACACAGCAGGTAGTAGGGGCTGCCTGTGCCACACGTCCCCCCGTACATGCCATCGGCCAGTGTGCCGTTGCTACGGTAACCCTGGCAGCCATTGCAACTCACTGAAATGTTCAGTACAACGGTATCATCTGTCTCAGTGTTATTAATGTCTTAAATGATATATTATTTCAATCTATTTTAACAAATATACTTAGCATGTTTTATGTACCTATTTCAATCTGTATGATTGCCCAGAGTGAAATAAAACTATTATTATAAACCAGTTCACTCAGCTGTATAAGTGAGTACCTGGCTAGTGGTGAATATGTCTACAAGTAGTCTTCACGAATTAATTGCCGCGTGGCTGAATGCTTCCCAGAGATGCCAAGATTTATTAATGAACAGGTCTGCCAGGAAGTAAAGCTCCTGGAACAATCCTGAGGATTGGATACTGTGCTATATAATAAGTTGCCTTTATTTTACTTTTAATGAATGTATGTGTGGTTTATATTCTAATCAAGAAACAATCAATTAGCAAAATCATTGTCATTAGCAAAATTTAAATCAAGCAGCTTGATTCAGGCTTTGTTATTTCTGTCTAACACATGTAGCTGAAAGGAGTAACTCTATAGCCAGGGTGATGGGTCGGGGACTATTACTGTACCTCCACAGCCAGGGTGGTGGGTCAGGGACTATTACTGTACCTCCACAGCCAGGGTGATGGGTCAGGGACTATTCCTGTACCTCCACAGACAGGGTGGTGGGTCAGGGACTATTACTGTACCTCCACAGCCAGGGTGATGTGTCGGGGACTATTACTGTACCTCCACAGCCAGTGTGGTGGGTCGGGGACTATTACTGTACCTCCACAGCTGGGGTGGTGGGTCGGGGACTATTACTGTACCTCCACAGCCAGGGTGGAGGGTCGGGGACTATTACTGTACCTCAATAGCCAGGGTGATGGGTCGGGGACTATTACTGTACCTCCACAGCCAGGGTGATGGGTCGGGGACTATTACTGTACCTCCACAGCCAGGGTGATGGGTCAGGGACTATTACTGTACCTCCACAGCCAGGGTGGTGGGTCGGGGACTATTACTGTACCTCCACAGCCAGGGTGGTGGGTCGGGGACTATTACTGTACCCCCACAGACAGGGTGATGGGTCGGGGACTATTACTGTACCTCTACAGACAGGATGATGGGTCGGGGACTATTACTGTACCTCAATAGCCAGGGTGATGGGTCAGGGACTATTACTGTCCCTCCACGGCGAGGGTGGTGGGTCGGGGACTATTACTGTACCTCCACAGCTGGGGTGGTGGGTCGGGGACTATTACTGTACCTCCACAGCCAGGGTGGAGGGTCGGGGACTATTACTGTACCTCAATAGCCAGGGTGATGGGTCGGGGACTATTACTGTACCTCCACAGCCAGGGTGGAGGGTCGGGGACTATTACTGTACCTCCACAGCCAGGGTGGTGGGTCGGGGACTATTACTGTACCTCCACAGCCAGGGTGGAGGGTCGGGGACTATTACTGTACCTCCACAGACAGGGTGGTGGGTCGGGGACTATTACTGTACCTCCACAGACAGGGTGGTGGGTCGGGGACTATTACTGTACCTCCACAGCCAGGGTGGTGGGTCGGGGACTATTACTATACCTCCACAGACAGGGTGATGGGTCAGGGACTATTACTGTACCTCCACAGCCAGGGTGGTGAGTTCTCATGTGACGGTTGAAGTTCGCTGTTTGTATGTTGCACAGTTCACATGACACCAGTGAGTCCCAGTCCCACAGTTCGCCAAGGGTTAACTGTCAAAGGGTTAATACAGTATGCAATCGTCAAGATTGATATATACATATATGTGTATATATATGTATATGTTTATATTAAAATATATATATATATATATATATATATATATATGTATAATATGTATAATATTACAACCATCTTCAAAATTGTCTGTAACTCTTACTGCATATCTTCAAAACTATTATGAACATCCACCAACTGTCTATTCCATACATTTTCCACTTGTTACACAAACACCCCAAGCCATCTGTTACATACATTCTCTCTATTGTCTGTTACACACATAAACTGGACTGTCTATTACTCAGATCCACTAAACTCTCTATTACATACAACCACCAAACTGTATATTACATAGATCCATCAAACTGTCTATTACGTACATCCTCCATACTGTCCTCATCAAGAAGGTCTTCGTCGTGGTCGAGGTAGTCGTCACAGAGAGGTCGCGCTTCACCGATCTCTGCCTGGCGCATCTCACGCTCGCGGTCACGCTCCATGTCTGTCAGGTCACGGTCACGATTATCTGAAAAAATTATAAATTATAAATGTATTAAGACATTTATTATGTGTCAATCATGCAATTATTTCATTGTACCCTATTGTGTACCTTACTTTTAATAATTATATTTTCACATTGATTAAAAACATTCACGACCTACGTATTTTTACTATTTACCTATATATTTTGTACTTGTACCCCATAACTGTTTTATGAATACATATGGACTTGTTGTGTGAAATACAAATTCATAATTCTCTCTAGTGTTCCATAATTTATTCATCCTAGGTCATAACAAATGCCGTCTGTGACATGCAGAACAAATTGGCCAATGGAAACCTTGGTTTTAGTCACCTGTTTGATCACATGTTAATGATGGCACCACGACCACGTCAACAAAGTTGAATGCCACTGTTGTGACAATCTGTTTGCTTACCAAATACAGAATGAGAGTAGGGATCATTTAGTATTCAACAAAAGTAAAACTGATACACAGGCAGCAGCATGTAACTGTGATATATGTGTGAGATTTCTCGACCACCAATAGTGATGTGGATTAGTCAATGCCATGGCAGCATTGACAATAATGCCATACAATTTTGCCTGACAATTATACCACAAAATTTGGCAGAACTGTTGTGCCAAATGCATACAAATGAGCTAGCTAGCATCAACGTGGATATTAGATAAGTAAAATGTTTACATAACAAGATAATTTTGACATATACTTCAGTTTTATTTTTGTACATGTTATGCATGTGAAATAAAAGTGACTTACTTACTTACTTATGACACTACATTGCCAATAATAACATCACCAATGGCATTTTCCCCTCCCCAAGAGACTTACTTGCAGTTGGCCGAATCGTCAAGAAGTTTCTTATATCTGCCATCAGGTGGCGTCGGGTGGTGTAGCGTCGCAGTGGAGTGCGTTGTTCCCGTCGGTCAGTTTCACGGTCGCCATCGTCCCAGTCGATCGTGTCGATTATATCTCCCAACAGATGGCGCTCAGGCACAGAAAGGTCAAGCTCCGATCTACGAATTCGAGAGAATGAATAAGAAATATTGGGGCGGGTTTGATGTCTGCATGGCTAAGTAGCCAAGTTACAATCAAACTGTAAAAGAAATGTTGTCATGGCAACTAGGTAGTTCAACATTCAGTAAACATACAATCTCAAAATCGATGAGCAGTACATAAGTTTACAAAAACCCATATTCCAATGATGGCATTGATTCTAGGAACCAGAACAAAATGTAGGTCAGAGGTAGATAATTCAAGCCGGATAGGTGTTCTCATAAGAGTAAGCAGTCAACGTAAACATTATGGTTATTTACCCAAACAGCTTCACAATATGCTTTAGCTAACAGAACATTAAATAAATAAAAGATTGGTTTTCCCGATGGCTCACAGGTGAGTCCCTGGAAGCCATTAGAGGCGTGTCTTGGGTGAAAACAGGTCCACATATAAACATACATACACTACATGCTGCTCAATCACAAAGAGTGCATGATAGTGCATAGTCTTGCTTAACCCAACTCTCACTCAACCACGTAACTTCACCGAGAAAATAGTCTGGTGACTTCGTCGGCTTTTGAATGTTATCCATGTGACGGGCTAAAAAGTGCTGTAAACTCACGGAGCAAACAAGGATAATCCTGCCATAATTCTGTACAAGAGAAGTTGAGATGGTGTCTGAACAGGTCAGCCAGGGAAGTAACGGGTAAAGCACTCTGAGCAATCCTGACGATTGGATACTGCGCTATGTAAGAACTTACCTTACCTTTTTTTGATAAACAACTGCAAATTTGCATTTCTGTTTATTTTTGTGTTAATATAAATTTAATGTTGAATTCTTTTAATAGTATAGTATTATTTTATAAAGTTATACCCTTATTTTAGTTTTTATTTAATAGTTGGCCTGAGAGACAACTGGGGTCTATCATATTCTAGGATAAGGCTTCTTAGATGGCAATATTGACAGAGCATTAATTCCCCAGGTCAATCTGAGGGGCTAAACACTGCTGCAACCTTACAAAGCCTGGGTAACCGAGGCTAGTGCAGGGGTTAGAATATCTGCCTGGCATGCCAGTGCCACAATGTCATTACCCTGACTGGGAAGGCTTGGTACATTTGGTGTAAAAATCTGCATCACAACATTGGGGACTGTGTATCCCTCAGAGATCACGTTCATGTTGGTCCCGTCTCAATTTGGGACATGAAAGAACCACTGAGGACAACAAGCACTCTGGCTGGGATCACTCTAAAGGTCAGCATAAATGTCCTGGCGAAAATTTTCTGAAAAAAGCTGACTTGTTGCATAAGACCTCATAAAATCATAACATTGTAACCATAAAATGAACATGTACAGACTATTGTATGATTTGATTTACTTTGGAGCACAAAGTTTGTCGATGAGTACGACGTTTCAACCCATCAGCTACGGGCCTTGTTCAAGGCCCGTAGCTGACGGGTCGAAACGTTGTACTCATCGACAAACCTTTTGCTCCAAAGTAAGTCAAATCATACAATAAACCATTCTTGGAGCCATGAACAATATATTCAATATGAACAGACTAGTTAGTTAACAGAACGTTGCCAAGCGCTGGAAACAACTAGAATTCAAGATACCAGTGAGAAATAGCACAACCAAACACACCTGTCCCTAGCAATGAATGATCCCACCAAAGGTCGAGGTTCGTCGTCGAGGGCAATCTGAGGAACGGCTGCCGCCTCCACGGCTGCTACATTGGGGGCGCTACCAGCCACCGACTCTATGACGGAGTCGCTCGGGTGTTCGATCATCCATGTCGCCAGCGCATTGATGTTGTGGGCTGTCTGCTCACTGCTGGCACCTGGTGCACCGATTAGGAACTAGATATGACACTGACAGAAGTTGTCACAAATTTATTTGATTTGCATGTGTAATTAATTTAATTTTACTTTATTTTACTTTTAACTTTAACAGTGTGTCTATTCATTTCAACATAGTAATCACACAAAATATCACCACAACCATCATGCGATATGATTACTACAAAGTCACAATCGTTGACCCATGTATAACAAATGACCTTGACCTACCAGTGGCGGAAAGGGCTTTCTTGATTTGGTCAAGGCGAAATCCCATTTCGAGTAGGGGAGACGCGATGGGGGGAGGGGGAGACGGGGAATGTGTCCGGATTGGAACCACGTTAACTGCAACAAAACAAACCAATCTCATACAATGAATGAACATTCTGCTTGTTTTATTCAACTAAATGTCGACATCACGATTCACATATTTAATATTTTGTGATTTTGTATGTCTCATTGTATGTGCACGTGTGTATGTCAGATACTATATTATACTTTATATTATAATCTTTTCTCTGTCTGGCACATTCATGTATTAACTGCTAAATTACTTTGTAAACACACTATTACTATTATTATGCTATCATTATTATTAAAGATGGCTCTCATTAAATGGAGGTCGTCAGCTCCATGCATGTTGAAGGTTTGTTTTGAGTTACTTTACTAAGCTCAGAACAATGTTTGTGATTTGAAAGATTCCGCCTGCAACTCGTTCAAATGATAAACAAAACATTCAGTTTCAAAACACAATTGTCTGGCAATAATGCTAAGGTCAGCAGAGCTAATCACAATGCCCTTTGATGTTTAACTTTCCCACGTTGTAGACCGCAGACTTCCCATTATAAATTACTGTTCAGTCAATTCGGGGCAGAGTACCTGACACCCTCCCTTTAACAGGAGTCTTCTGCCCTGTTGCATATACATGCACCAGTCAGTTATAATAATTGTGTTTGAGTTTACTGGTCCAATAAACTTCATTTCATATCTGGCATAAAAGAACAATATCATAAATGAGTTGTTTTAAATCTTCTTAAACTTATGAATCTGGAATAAGACAATGAATGTGATCATATCAGTAATGATAAACCTTCTGATCTCGGCTATTAAAAGGAAGAAGAGGATGCATACCTGCTTTCTTGAGTGCCAGGGCGGTGCCGGTGCTGGGCACCAACACGGCGCTGTTGTCGAGACTTGGGGGGGACATACTGCGAGACGACCGGTCAGAGATACGCCGGTACATCGACGGAACAAGTCTACGGGCTGACTCCACTCTGTAACAATGGACAGGGGTAAGAATAATAATATATTTTATTTAATATAGCACCACATCCAATTTCAAATTGTTCGTGGCGCTTTACATACATTAAAATCCAAATATACATCAGAAGAAAAACACAAATATATACTAGTGACATATATAAACAATTAAAAAAATATAAAATATAAATATAATAACACAAATTATTTAAGTTGAATAAATGTATATAAAACTATATATGTATAATAAATATATAAATAGTTTAAATAAAATCACTTAACAGGCATGGTAAGTTGTGGTGATCTCAGATGTTTGTAATTGGTAGTGCTGAACACGAAACCCTTTATTGTGAAGTTTTAACTTAATATAATAATTTTAAATTATTTATGGTTTTAAAGGACCCCATGGTATATATTATATATATATATATATATATATATATATATATATATATATATATATTTATTTATTTATTTATTTAGATTGGGAGGTGATATAAGGTGAGGTATGAGACTTATGAGGGGAAAGATGTGGCAAGATTGGGAGATGAGATGGACAAAGACAGGAGAACTAGGAACAGATGTGGTCAGACCTGGAGGTGAGACGGTCCAAGCAGACCCAAGAGGGTAGAACTGACTTCACCCGAGGGACTAAACAACCTCACAGTACCTGTTGGTTCCTCCTCGCCTCACCTGAGGCATGGGAGGAATGAGGTGGTGGAGAATCGACTCCCCGTGTTGCCGCCACACCCGCGACACGTCCTCGTCCTCGTCGACAGCGCCCCCTATCAGCAGACTATCAACGGCTTCGGTGATCGCCGTCGAGACGCTCGACATCGACGATTCGTTCGTCGACATGTCGGCCCGCAGCAGTGCCGGGTGACTCCCCCCGCACTCCGTCACAGACCGGTGGTGCGCCGAGTGGCCAAGGCTGGCACGACTCCCGCCAATGTTACCGATGCTGCCACCTGGTGTCATGTCCTTCTTGTCTTTCGTTAGCTCGGCTAATTTTTCTGGAAAATGTATTTTGTTTCTGTCACTACCGAATGTGTCTGTATTTCCGGTGATGTAATGATTCACTAGACACTAGCACCAAATAGACTCACTATTTTGGTGTAGCCTACAACTAACTTATGGTTGCACATTTTATTAGTTTTACAATTGTTAGATAACAACTTAGTCTACGTTGGATGTTTGTACTAAAAAAATCATTTAAATTTTTATTATTTATTTAATATTATTATTATTTGTATTAATTAAATAATGTATTTATATTTTTATTTAGCTAATTTATTTTACAATTTTATCAATATATGTGTATTACGTTGAATGTTTATATTGACTCGTATATTGTGCAGCAACATAGAATATCACTGTATAAATATGGTGCTATATAAATTAATAAACATTTACATTTTCATTTTGTACGTCTTCCAATATTTCCAATATTATAAGAATTTATGAATATTAACTGTACTGGAACGCCAATTTTCTTTATCAAGAATAGTATTTTCCGTATGTTGAATTATAAGCAGTTAGTACTATTTTGCCTGAAATAACAAAACCATGTACAAAGTTTCGGAAACTTGATAACCCAAAAGGCTTCCTTGTTCTCCAGTCATATTGAATTAATTATATGGATGGCAATTTCATTAAATAGACAACTATTACATTAATATTGAGTGATTCCCCTGTCACTGGTTACCAACTTGGTATTTAGATTATTCTGTCCCATTACATCCATCAATATTTGGTCAGAAATGTACAGTAATTATAAAAATTCAGAAGTAAAAATATAGCAATGATAATACAATGTTTTTGTGTTAATAGACCTGATGTTACCTTGAGGTAGCACATAACTCACACATGTAACCAACTTGATTAATAAGTGGTATGGTGTGATTATAAATTGACAAAAAGTATTTTGAAGTTATCAACTGCAAGAAACCTCTAAATAGCAACAATTGTGAGGCAAATATCTGAACTTTGTAGAAAATATTATTATTGTATTATTATTGTGACATGCTTTCAAATGTTATGTGCCGCCATTTGGTCTAATTTAAAGCTGGAATCCAGTGGCGACATTTTACAAAGTTAAACACCCACCTCTTTTTTCCACAAGCCCGCTGCCTTCCTCCGCCTGTGCCACCAGCGCCACCTTGTGGAGCATGCTCTGAGCACGCTCGAGATCCACCAACAACGCTGTTCGCTTCATGGGCGATGGCAGTACGGCCTTACGCACCATCTCCTTCATAATGGTTCTCATCGATTCCCGCAACTCATTTGCTGTCGGGTCAACCACAACCGTCTTTAAGGTGGCGCCACCAAGGTGCGATCCTTTCTTCTCCGTGAGTCGCACCTTCGGCACGAGAAGCAACTCGAGATAACGACTGCTCCCCAGCAGCACGGTGACGGCCTTCAGCGCCGCTAGCTGCATATTAGCGATCTGGATCAGCTGCAATTCGGTGAGTTTCTCCCCAGTACAGGTGCTGCCATCTGTGTTGCTCCGGCTCAGCGTCGTGCTCTTACCGGTGATGTTGGCTCCGTGGTTGTTATACCGGAGCATCGGTATTCCTCCACATCCGTCCCCCATGTCACCCGTCGATCTCCGGCGGTCCAACTCGTCCTCGTCGTTCTTCAAGCCGAGATGCTCCCTGACCAGCGTCTCGGAGAGAACTTCCGGTGGCTGCAGCGAAGGCAGCACAGGTGCATTGTGGGCCGCCTCCTGGCTGGGCTCCGCTGACTGACTGGCGTCGTGCTGCTGAGACTGGGCGAGCACGTTGCGGAGCATCTCGCTCGTGAGGCTCTGGATGGTGTCTGCGTGCCCAGCCATCTCGGCACACATCCGCTCTAGGCATTCCCCGATCTGGGTCTGCATCGCCTCCTCCTCCCCTTTCCCCGCTCCCGATGCACCCACTGCTCCTGCCGTCGCAGGAATGTCCTCCAGGGCTGCGGCCAGCATCGACACCCCGATGTTGTGGCCGCTGTCAGTCACACCTGGCAACATGGTTGTAATGGTTACTTATGTATTACAGGAAACTGGCTTCATTAGAGAGATGTTAAAACCAGGCTATTATCACCTCATTAATACAGTCAACTAAGGTCACCATGTGATAGCCCAAAAGCAAAGTACAGGAAATTAGCCCCCCTAATTTTGTCACCTCAGTAGCCGATGGGTATACTGAAGTAAGTATTAGCGTTTATTTATTACTCACTGGAAATTCTTTTGCGATGTTCAACAACAGGAGAGATCAAAATTATTATTAAACAAATTACAGTAAAAGTGTACAGTAAAAACAAGTTCTAAGAATTATAGATGATTAAAAAAGAAATATAATTTACATCATCACTGCAATAATAATAAATAAATAACAAAAAAGTTCATCATCGTTGGGAGAGAGGGAGGGGTGGGTTGGAGGGAAGGCGGGTCATTCAGTTAGAAGATGGAGAGAGGAAGGGATGAAGGGATGCCGAGAGCGACTGAGTCTCAACTGAGGGAATTAAAAACAACGGTGAGGTGGTAGCATATTGCTACAGCTACCAGGTGGATCTGAGAGGCTAAAAGTGCTGCCACCTGCGTACTCGAGGCTAGGACCACAAAACGTTAATGGGTGGCAAATGCCTGTTGGGGGTTGTACCCTCCTATCTACGGGGAAATGTTATACATGCCAAAGACTTCCACTCCTACTCGACAAGAAATGCTAACTGTAATCTGTTTATACCACGTGCAGCTAATAACCTTTTCTGCTATGAGGGAGCTAATCTAAATAACACTATCAAAACTAGTCAAAGCTACAGAGTTTAAAGATAAATGTAAAACACGTTTTAACCATTTTATATAGAATACTTCAACAAACTGTGTTGTTGGCAACTTACCTCGTAGTTATACCATGTTTGTATCTTATTGTATATTTTATGTATTAACTGAATTTATATTTTATGTCTGTTACATCATATATCTGACTATTTTACATCTTTTAATATTGCATGTCTGTATGATTGTGTGTATGAGGACCTCACTGAAAAGAAATCTAGTGTATATTTAATGTACACTGTATTTAGCCGAGCCATCCTGAATAAATATATTATATCATCATCATCAGACGCACTCAACACCTACGCACCTGTACTGTCACTACAGGTGGCGCCACCAAACCTGCGGTCAGCGTCGGCCGACTGGTTGGCCAGTGAGAGGACGGCGACGATCTTTTTGTCGGCGTTGTGGTCAACAACCTCCTCCTCCGCCTCCTCCCCCAGGGCCCGGGTGATGTCTGCATCCAGACTCTGCTCCAGACTCATCATCTCTCTCATCTTGTCATCATCATCAGTGTCCCCACTTGGTTTAGTTGTCAGAATCGTGCCACCTTCATGGGCACACATGTCATTTATTTATATATATCTTTATTTTTATGACATTTTAGCTGTTATTTTATTTTTATTTTTTTATCGTATACAGCTGTACTTTAATTTTTAGCACACTGAGGAATAATACATAATGTAATGAATGTTTTATTTTAATTTATTTTACTATTTCATATATAAGCCTATAGTTAGAATGTTCTATATATATATATATATATATATATATATATATATTATATATATATTATATATATATTATATATATATATATATATATATATATATATATATATATATATATATATAGATATATATATATATATTATTTAATTAATAATTTATCATCAAATTTTAACTACTATTTGTATATGCATGTAAAGCGCCTGAGAGCAACGATATTGATTTGGATGCTGTACCAATACATTGTATTATTATTATCTTTATTTATACACTGTTCAATAGTGTGTACATAATATAATTATAGACATCTATAAAACACAGTATGTTAATTCGAATAATCGTCAACTGTCTTTGATAGCACAAGAAAAAAATTTGGTAAAGTTAACTGAATTTTTACACTGACCTTTGACTTCTGATGCATTGTGGGTGACTGCCGCAGGTAACAAGGGGTTTGCGCCTTGTTTTTCGTCCCCGATAAATGTGAGTTTGACAATATCCTCAAATATGGCAGCTGTCATGCCAGTTAACTTGGACACATTCAGCACATGGGGCTCAATTGGATCCAGGTTGCTAAGCAACGCATCACTGAAACAAGGAGGGACATTGAGTGGACAGATAACTATGAGTTAGTATGGTCAGTCAGATGTACAAATATGAACCAACAGCAACATTTGTTGTATAGTTGTAACCCATTTCAAGTGCTTTTATGTCTTAAATTGTTTCCAATAAATGTATATAATGTATAACGGTGTATTTTTCAATTGGTCACATTTAGTTAGAATCAACGAATAATGTTTCCACTAATCTCTAAACACACAACACACTTTGACATCCAAATGCATGCACACACACACACAACACAACACACACAACACACACACAACACATACACATCCAAACGCACACACACGCACGCATACACACAACACACACACACACACAAGCACGCATGCGCACACACACAACATACACACACACACTCACTCACTCACACACACACACTCACTCACACAAACACACTCACACACACACTCACACACACACACTCACACACACACACACACACACAAACACACTCACGCACACGCACACGCGCACACACACACACACACACACACAAACGTAAATATATTATATATATATATATCACGGACAGAAAATGTACAATTGAACCTCACTATTAATTTAACCCTTGGAACCTCGCTATTAACGTCACCTGGACTGACTGACCTTATGTGACTTAAGTTACCAGGTGGCTATATTACTGAGGTGGCTGTATTACACAAGTGGCTGTATTACTGACATGACTGTAAGCCGAGGTTCAATTATACTTTTAACCTATCCTTAAACTTAACCCGGACCCTAAACAAAATCGTTTTCCAGTTTGTACATTGAATCAGTCACTTGCACACAGAGTGGTAAATCCCTCTAAGTGTATCCATTGCACTCTGCACTTATCACATCCAATTATTTTCCCGTGGTGTTAGCTTGACCGTGGTCACTCACCTGACCGCTGTGTCAGCGTCATCCCACAACACCTTGGCGGTCAGGGCCCCTTCCTTGAGCACCCCTAGGAGGGTGGCCGACCTCCCTGTCTGCCGGTGGATGCAGCTGCCCCCCATCCGCAGCCCCCTGTCAACGCCCCCTATCAGGGCCAAGGCTGGCCAAACCTGCAGGACAAAGTGTTACAAATACAGTAACTGTAGTAGTCAATATTTGCTGGACAGGTCAACAACTGTCATAACAGCCACTCACAAAGCGTGTTTTTGCTATTTATGTAGTTCTTATGTACTGTTTTGTTTTTCTCTCATGAAGTCAGTCAGGCTTCAATTTTATGGGAGTCCATGGCCAACTTCGATTGAGCTACGCAAGTAACTTGAGTAACCCGAGTGCCAATCAAACCTCCAAGTTCACTTGCTCACATGACCCTTTTTGACATAAATAAACAAGGTCAATCTTCAAGGCCACGACCCGAGGCAATCCTGGTTTGGAGAGGATACACTCGAGTAACTACGTCATTAGCAGTGACAGCCAATAGGGAACGTAGGCCCCTACTGCACGAGAAATTAATTAAACATTACACGACACAATCATTTCAATATGGATTAAAGTCACCACATTCTATGAATTATAATTTAAAACCAAGAAGATGAACTTCACAATTTACGCACTAAACAACTGATTACTTTATTATATTTATTTACATAAGGGGTTTATGTCCGTGATGACGATCATTGCTGTTCTGTTGGATTACTCTTGTGATACTGTGTGCACAGTATAAACCGGATACTACGTTAGTGATACGCGAGTAACCCGAGTATCTGGTAGGCCAATCGAAGGACACATCTTTCATTTACGAATGGCTTATGTATCCACTGGTAGGACGCATTGTGAGTTCCATACTTTAATAGAAGATAAATCCAGTGTTAAAGTAGCCAATGTAATGCATTTATCCTGCGGTCTTGTATCATTTTAGTCTATAAGAAGTGATCACACTTTCATCTGTTAATGCCATAAGATTTCATCACCACAGAAAGTCTATTCACAACCACCAGGACCAATCTGTGAGACACCGTTTCTGTGAGACACCGTCTATTATCACTATACTTTTTGCTGAATAAATTGTAGATATTTCACTGAAAGCAACTTTTCTAACAATTTCTTCACATTGTATTGATAAAATAATGGTTAACAAAGATGATTTAGAACACTGATTTTGTTGCGTATATTTCTGCAAAACGTATTCCATTAACAACACCAGTATTCCACTGAGTGTTGACCCGTTAAGGACCCACCATAGCGGAGAGACTGTTGACGTCCTTGTACATGGTACAGCGCAGGTCGCGGTCGCAGCCACTCAGAGCCTTCTTCAGTTCCTCCTCCTTCTCCAGCTGGGCGTCCTTGCACATGTCAGCATCTGGAGCAGAGGCAAGGTGGTCAGGACACACATAAATAAATAAATAAATAAATAAATACACTTACATAGTGCCAAATCTAGCTTAAAAACTATTCAAGGCGCTTTACCAGTACATGATAACTTGTTCTTAAAAATAATTACCCAAATGTATAACTAAAACAAATTAACTGTACATTATATAAAAGTGCATAAAGACAGACTAATAAAAACATTATAAATAAATAAATAAATATAGAAGGCTAAAAAACATAAATACACAAGGTCATTTAAGGCAGAAGTAATGTTCTCTTCAATGCATTGTCTCTTCATTTAATTATTACTACATCTACAAGGACACACAAGGATCTGGCAGCAGAGGCAAGGTAGTCAGGACACACACAAGGGTCTGGCGGCAGAGAAAGTGTGGTCAGGACACACACAAGGATCTGGTGGTGGAGGCAAGGTAGTCAGGACACACACAAGGATCTGGCGGCAGAGGAAAGGTGGTCAGGACACACACAAGGATCTGGTGGTGAAGGCAAGGTACTCAGGACACACACAAGGGTTTGGTGGCAGAGGCAAGGTACTCAGGACACACACAAGGGTTTGGTGGCAGAGGCAAGGTACTCAGGACATCACAAGGATCTATCAGCAGAGGCAAAGTAGTCAGGACACATACAAGGATCTGGCAGCAGAGGCAAGGTAGTCAGGACACACACAAGGATCTGGCAGAAAATGCAAGGTAGTCAGGACACCACAAGGATCTATCAGCAGAGGCAAGGTAGTCAGAACACACACAAGGATTTGGTGGCGGAGGCAAGGTAGTCAGGACACACACAAGGGTCTGGTGGCGGAGGCAAGGTAGTCAGGACACACACAAGGGTCTGGTGGTGGAGGCAAGGTAGTCAGGACTCACACAAGGATCTGGTGGCGGAGGCAAGGTAGTCAGGACACACACAAGGGTCTGGTGGTGGAGGCAAGGTAGTCAGGACACACACAAGGATCTGGCAGCAAAGGCAAGGTAGTCAGGACACCACAAGGATTTGGTGGCGGAGGCAAGGTAGTCAGGACACACACAAGGGTCTGGTGGCGGATGCAAGGTAGTCAGGACACACACAAGGGTCTGGTGGTGGAGGCAAGGTAGTCAGGACACACACAAGGATCTGGCAGCAAAGGCAAGGTAGTCAGGACACCACAAGGATCTGGTGGCGGAGGCAAAGCAGTCAGGACACAGGAAGTACCTGGTGCCTGAAGCAAAGTGGGACACACTCACCTAAACACTTGCCCCCTTCCCCCTGCGTCCTCCCAGTGCTCATCTCCCCCTTGGAGTCTATCTTCCCCCTGTCCTCCTCCATCTCCCTGTGTTTCGCGGGGTCGTCCCCCGTGCCCATCTCGCTGATCATGTCTGCGAGTTTGCCGGCGAGTGTGAGGCGAGTGAGGATGGCGCGGTTGACACACTCGGTCCACGGGGAGTGGGAGTGGAGGAGACGCAGGAGGGCGATGATGGCCTCGATGGTGACGGTGAGACTGGGGGCACATATGGGCTCACCGGGGTACAGCACCCGCGGCATGCCCCGCACCTGCAT
>OZ024866.1:32235104-32295104 GCA_964017155.1 Oasisia sp. SBJ-2009 | reverse complement strand
CTTATGAAATGCCCCCCTATGCCACCCTTGAGACACCCCCTCACCTGTGTCTTTCTGACAGCCTGTGATGGTCAGCAGGAGCTGTGTCCACTTTGGTGTGGTCATCTTCACCTGGACCTTTGGTGACGATGCGACTCGTCGCACAAACACGAGGAAGTCTCCCAGTGCAGCCTCGTAGGCGGTCAGCTGACTGACCATTTCACCTGACACAGCAGTGGTCAATATACCTTGACCCTCCAACATTCATTTTGTGTGTGTGTGTGTGTGTGTGTGTGTGGTGTGTGTGTGTGTGTGTGTGTGTGTGTGGTGTGTGTGTGGTGTGGTGTGGTGTGGTGTGTGTGTGTGTGTGTGTGTGTGTGTGTGTGTGTGTGTGTGTGTGTGTGGTGTGTGTGTGGTGTGGTGTGGTGTGTGTGTGTGTGTGTGTGTGTGTGTGTGTGTGTGTGTGTGTGTGTGTGTCTGTGTGTGTGTGTGTGTGTGTGTGTGTGTGTGTGTGTCTGTGTGTGTGTGTGTGTGTGTGTGTGTGTGTGTGTGTGTGTGTGTGTGTGTGTGGTGTGTGTGTGTGTGTGTGTGTGTGTGTGTGTGTGTGTGTGTATGTGTGTGTGTGTGTGTGTGTGTGTGTGTGTGTGTGTGTGTGTCTGTGTCGGTGTGTGTGTGTGTGTGTGTGTGTGTGTGTGTGTGTGTGTGTGTGTGTGTGTCTGTATGTGTGTGTGTGTGTGTGTGTGTGTGTGTGTGTGTGTGTGTGTGTGTGTGTGTGTGTGTGTGTGTGCGCGTGTGTTTGTGTTTGTATACATGTGTGTGATAACCATTGAACCATACAATATTAAACACCAGTGTATGCATAGAATATATATGTACACAGTACAGTGTCTTAATAAACACAGTCATTCCTGTACCTTCCAAGTCTTCCTTGACTCCCTCGGTCTCCGCCTCCTCTCTCTCCATCTTCTTCCTGCTGTCCTCCTCATCCCCGCTGCCAGCCTCCGCAGCGAGTGCGGTCTCTGTCTCCACAGCCTCCAGCAGCGTCTGTAGCTGCTGCCAGAGCAGGTCAACCAGACACTGGAGAACTCCGGTGCTCAACTTGTCCGCATACGTCCTACACAAACACAGGCACAGCTGTTGAATGGGGAACCTACACATTGTTAGAGGGCACTGATATATGCAACTTTTTAACTTTCTAAATTTTAAGTATAATACTAATTTATGTTCACTTTTATAAGTAATTTAATGAACACTCGAAAAGCCATAGGCTTCCTTGTTCACATGCCGTCTGGAGCTTGGCCCTGGATGGCAACTTGTTAAACCTTGTTAAAATGCTGGATATAATGAATGAATGCAGTGGTAACAGGGCGCAACAAATTATTAATAAAACATTATACTCAGCACAAAACAATACTTCATACATGCTCTGTAAGTTAACTAGAAACTAACATTTAATGTTCTTTGACAGACATAATACTTATGTAGTGGGGGGTCACTTGAAAAAATTCTCAATGATGTGGCAATGTAACAAGTGAATATACTGAGTGTTTTCTGGAAGTGACCCCCTGGAATGACATTTCATACCCTGGAACAGCCCCTGTGCACGGTACCCTCCTGGGAACCCCCAAGTGTAAGTGATCCCCCTGTGATTGAAATACCTCCACAATACCGCCCCCTGGGAATCCTCCTGTGTTAGTTGTGAAATACCCCAAACCCCCCAGTGCCCCCCCCCCCTCCGGAACTGACAGAAGTGACCTACCCGGCAGTGACCGCCAGTATCTGAAGCAGACGTAGACTGGCCACTTCCAGCATGCTGGTCAGTTCAGACTGACCGCTGGTGTAGAGCACGGTGGACATGGCTCGACTCAGCGCCGCGGGTGACACGCACAGACGCAGCAGTAGTGGCAGCATGCCACACGACACCGCCAGTGACACGTCGACTGACTGATACTTGACACTCAGAGCAAAGATTGTCATCAGCAGCAGTCGCTTCTGGGCTCCTGAAACATACGTCCTTGTTGGGTATTTCAAACGTGTGCAAATTCTTGTTAGTTTTCATCAAAACAACCAAAAAGTATAACATTATATAAAGTTCTTCTCTAATTGTATTCTTTATGTTATTATATGTTATTTGCTTTGGTTTGAGTTGTATGTAAGACAGACAAAAATTGGCAGAAATATTGTTTTCTTGGTTAAGCAAGACAGAAGGGCTAGAGGACATGGAGTTATATTAGCACATTAGTACTGGCAGTACCCAAGACATGTCTACGCAAATGTTGATAAACAAATCTTCACCAGTTTCTGAGATAAGGCAGTTACCGGCTGATGACAGAGGCAGACAGATGCCATAAGAAAGAATGTAATTATTCATATGACATTTTGAACAGCACAAGTTTACACAAATGAGCCAACATATCACTCTGTGTGAGGGCAAATTTGTTGAAGACAGTAGTGTGGAAGGGGGTGGAGAAAGGGGAATCTGAACGGAGCCAGGTGAAAATTTACAAAAACAATTTAAACACCTACTCATGGGGAAATTATCTTGTGGTGTTCGAGACATAAAATTATTAATAAATTAATTATATTGTATACAAGAGTATAGCAAAAACAAATTAAAAAATATATTCACCCTCAACAGGGAACCTACAGGGTCATTGGGGGCGCTAATATGCAATTCAGGTATGTGACGTATTCACGCGCTGTTTACTTTGATTTCAGCTCATCTTTGAGGTCATCTTTGAGGTCATCTTTGAGGTCATCTTTGAGGTCATTTAGTCTGCAACTATTATAGCAATAAGGTATACACGTGTATCTGAAACATGTGTTAACAATTGCTGGATATAATGAATGAATGCGGGGTAGCCAGGTACTGAGACACTGGCAGTTGATGGCACGAGGCCCGAATTGCATAAAGACGCCACCTGGATTATTAGTTCTGTAGGTTCCCCGTTGATATTGAGGGTGAAGATATTTTATAATATACTGGTGAATGTTTTGCGCGAACCTGTGTGTACGCCCTCCCCTCTCTCAGCCAGGGCAGCCACCAGTTTCTCGTAGATCCGATGGACCACCAGTTGAATGGCCTGCTGAGTGCCTCCATTGGCCGCCTTCACTCCGTCCTGTCAACACCAGGTGACACATTGTATTGTCATCGTAAATAAATCAACACAAACTGAGGTAGATCTACTGGTTGTTATGATGTGAGGGTAGATGCTAGCAGCCCACCTGATAGTGATACAGCTGTGTATTTGCTGACATGTCAGAGTTGATGACGGCGAGTCCAAAACAACCGGAGAGAAACTGCAGGTGGACAGAGTTCAACAGGGTCGTCGACGTGACAACGGGCAGGACCGCGGTGAATGCGCTGTAGGAGACGTCATCATTGACATTGTCACCGTTCACGTCCCTCTGCCAGGCTTCTTCCTTCTCTCGTTCCGTTGATAACATCTCAAGGATCTGGTTGAGTGCCTCCAGACGCAACTGTCAAAACAACACGTTCTCATTAGTGCATTCGAAGGTCCAGCCTCATCTGCTGTGTTTATATTATCTAGTTTTATAGCATGTCCTTGGGATACAGCGTTTCCCCTGAGTAAACTGATGGGCGAGGTGGCAGGATGGACTGAGTGAGCAGCAAAGGTGTGATGTGACGCTATGTGGATTTGGGGGCATTGCCATCCTGAACTATTTTAAAATTACGTTAAAAATTGTGCATCCTGAAGGGTGTTTTACCTATTCCCTGGCACATAGATAAGAAACAAATGCATAACTATAAGGTAGCAGCATGTAAACATTATTTATAGCAAGAAATAGCTATGAGGTGGCAATTAGGCATATTTTGAGCAAGTTGACAAACAGTGAGATGGGTAACCTCACTCATCACATAGGAGGGGAAACACTGGGATATGACCAGCAAAGTGGCCTGCCGTCGCACAGCCTGGAGACAACGTGACTCATCCATAATAACCCAGAGAGATGAAGTTATCCTCTTGCTTTGATCCAGAGAGATGAAGTGACTTCTCTACACAGAGATCACATGATCTCCCTCCCGCACTAACACAGACATGTAACCCTAATGATAGCACACTGAGATAACGTCATTGCAGAGAAAAAGTGACACCCAAATCCCAGTCCTGTGAGTGACATGACTTGACCCCTGACCTCAGCCCGGTGCTGTTGATGAACCATGGCAACGGTCAGTAGGTCCGGCTCGGTCAGTGTGCCGAGTTGATCCGCCTCTGTCACGTGCTGGCCTTGAGACTGACCAGCCAAGTCCATGACGTACTGGACCACTTCACTGGCTATCTGTCTGATGGCCCCCACTCCTACAAACACACAAACATCAACATATAACACAACAAACATCAACATATAACACAACAAACATCAACATATAACACAACAAACATCAACATATAACACAACAAACATCAACATATAACACACTCTACTAGCACCACTTCACTGGCTAACTGTCTGATTGCCCCCACTCCGACAAACACACACATTAAACTAGCACCAAGTCATTGACTACCTCTCTACCAGCTACCACTCCTACTGCCTTAATGCACAAATACAAAGACATGTAAGTAAACAAAAACACACAAACACAGACACAGACACACAAACACATAAACACAGACACAGACACACAAACACATAAAATTATGATCTGGAACACTTCACTTGCTATGTGTTCATTCACTCACATTCCTATAGTGAAACACACAAACACACAAACATACACACAAACACATAAAAGCCATAACTACCATTACAAGTATTCCCACAAAATGTGGTTACATTTAGTCTACATCATGGACACAACTGTAAAACACGTCCAAATTCTGTTAAATGAATTCTAAATGAATCTGATTTAGTCAATTTTCTGACAACTTCACATCATTTGCCATATCTCACCTGTCGATGTTTTGCCCTCATTCGCTGCCATGTTACACATTCGATTATGTCGCCAACGCATGCGTCGGAGCCTCTCTTTCACTGTCTGTAGGGAGCCCAGGTGATGCACTATGGGAAACGCAAATAACGTGTTGGCAAAAACAGGACATTTGCGATGACATCACAAGACAAACTGTAGACATAAGTACAATTAACTTGACAAGGAATATTTTTATTTAAAATATACCGTCAATCAGGGTGGTGTCATTTTCTGGCACATATTTTAGCTAGATCAATGATTGTGATTACATCTTCTGGCATTATCCAGTAATTTGCATTTATTTAATATATCCGATTTTGAAATGATTGTCTGATTAATCTGGATATTGAATAAAGTATTACAAATTCCATGTCTTAAGTTTGCTGGTGCACAAATTGTCCGTTTTGTTGCTTGCATAAAAATAAATACAACAATGAAATTATTAAACCTGTGTTCTATTGAATACTGTACTACTCTAAAAACCTTTGCCAGCCAGAGTAGAAACCATACCTTTCCAATCCTGAACAGAAGACATATGTCCAACTGAATACTCCTGAAAGACAAACACAATCACTGAGGAATACATTACATTATTCCACTCCATCAGGTCAATCTCTGTAATGTAATGCTTAGCAGAGCTTATTTGTTCTTAATTTTGTAATATAATGTTCTTACTGTGTGTTGAATAAATTTAGTGTCTTCAATATGCATACAATTATAATTATGAACATTTAATAACATCCAGTATAAAGTTTATTTAACACACCGCATTTGAATATGATGAAACAGTATTTGTGTTGAGTGCAATTTCTTGTGACATCATAAAATATTTACAATAATTAAATGTCATGCAACTTTCTCGAAAAAAACAAATAAATTAACAAAACACAAATATGTCTGGTTGGAGCTGTCACAAAAAAACCACAAACTTGTGTACAAGACGAACACAAAATTCTAAAACAAACAAATAAAACAACTTTCTTAATGCTATTGTGAACTAAAAAAGTTAAATATCATTGTCTGTTTGAGGACATCTTTAACTATGTTAACAATGCGTCAATATTTTAAGTGTTTCAGAATGACATGCAAATACAACACAATAAAAGCCTTAAATATGAATACACTCACCACAGCCTGGTTGTCATGGAAAAAAGACACAAAATATATATTAAGTGCATTTTCTGCACACAAAATATGTTACACATCTTATTAAATGGTCGTAACATGTAACTAATGTTCTAAGCCTACAAACACTATTATGCATAATAATCTACTTATTAATCTGCCAACTTTGGGAAAGTATAGTTGTATATCCTCCACTGAAGAATGCTTGACTAGTTGTATATATTCAACTGTAATGATCCAGTTTCTTGGTTCACTGTTAATTAGTAAATGATTTACCTCTCAAGAAACCTTTTCCTTTTTGTTTTCTGAATAATTCAGCTCAGCTGTCTCTCACAGCCTTCTTCAGTGGACTGAATGTCACAGTCGTGTCACATGACTTACATCATGTGACACAAGCTGGGGCATCATGTCCAATGTCTCTGTTTAAAGATGGTGAAATTCAGTCCGCTGAAGAAGGCTGTGAGAAACAGCTGAAATAGATGGAAAACAAAGAAAACAGTTTCTTGAGAGGTAAATCATTTACTAATTAGTTGTATATCCTTGTATTTCCTCTACTTGTTTTTTCTATATAATTTTGTTTCATTTAAATCATAGGTTCCCAATGCACCAATAATATTATACGTCTTCATCCAATGGGTGTCACAGTAGAATTAAGTTCACTGTACTGTACATCTAGAAAGTTACTCACGGTGGGAGTGACAGCCCCGGTGGCATCCTGCTCCACACTGAGGCGCTCAGTCTCGTTGCCATGGTGATGCAGCATGGGGTCACTGCCTGACAATGTGTGGCCGGGGTGCCAGGAAGTCTGTCGCCCCACTGAGATGTTGGCCTCTGAGAGAGAGGGTGAAATGGAAACAATAGGATATAATAATAATAATAATAACACGTACATGGGCTAAACCTAGGCCAGTTCCACCTGGCCCGAACAGGTGTAGGTTTGGCCAATTCCACATGGGCCAATACTTGGTGAGTTCTATCTGGGCCAGACATAGGCCAATGCTATCTGGATCAAACATAGTAAAATTCCACCTGGGCCAAACCTATTCCAATTCCACCTGGGCCAAACCTATTCCAATTCCACCTGGACCAAGCCTAGGTCAGTTCTACATTTGCCAGCCATAGACTAAGTCCACCTGGACCAAACCTAGGTCAGTTCTACATGGGCCAGCCATAGACTAAGTCCACCTGGACCAAACCTAGGTCAGTTCTACATGGGCCAGCCATAGACTAAGTCCACCTGGACCAAACCTAGGTCAGTTCTACATGGGCCAGCCATAGACTAAGTCCAACTGGGCCAAACCATGGATGTAGTTCCCCGGGGTTCAGACCTAGCTAAATTCTGCCTATCTCAACCACTGCATCCCGCTGTTACAAGCCCTAATATCCTTTAAACGAGACCTTGGACAAGGTCCCACTCACCACTGGTGGACTCGTCTTCGTCCCGTCTTGAAGAGAGATTGTATGGTTCTTCATCATCTGAGTGGCAGAGAAGTGCAGCGTGTTATAACCTTGTATCATAAACTCACAGTTTCTGTCTGGCAAATAACCTTGCAAGTTACATTTTTGCATAAACATACTGATATTTAAGGGTAGTCACTACCAGAAAATTTCCATATATATATATATATATATATATATATATATATATATATATGTATATATATATATATATATATATATATATATATATATATTATATATATTTGTAAATAATGAACATATTATAATCACACTAGAGTACAAATTTGTTAAGAAATGAATAGTGTGTAATTTGTTAAGTATGGGTCCATTTGCTTTTTGCTTGTGACTTACCCTGCCTAACTAACATGGCTATTGTTCACAAGAGAGTTGACGGAGGAGCGTGCATTCTTGAAAATAAAAGTTTTCAAAGATGCAATGTTTACTGTCATTCTTGGATGACATCTGTATCATGCAATTGTCATGAATCAGTAGTTAGAATACTCTGTCATATAAGATTGTTTGGGGCAATGTTGTCTTATTTTTAATGACCATTGCGAGATGAGATTTTAACAAGCAATTCAGCACTCTTCTTTCAATTAATTCCCATGGGTCGACACCATAGTGATTATAATGAAACGTTTGGACACATACTGATAGTTTACATTACATGTCCTTTGCACGTACTGCATCATAACAGAACCAGGAAAGGAAGTGGACATACAAATATAACTAGATACCCACTGGAAGAATAGGTCAATGTTGGCATTGTGAATGACCCCTAAAGTTAAGCAGCTGACAGTTATGCACCCACCAGATATTGCGGCCTTGACAGCAAAGATGAGAAAGGCACAGCGCCGCATGATGTTCCGACACAGTGTCTCGTACGAGTCCTTCTGTCCCGAAGACACATCAGCTCGGCGGCCGATGTGTTGCTCTGAAATGTAAAAGTGTGTGAATATGCGACCATGATTGTGTAACAAAGTAGTCTCCCTTAGGTAACATTACGTTTCCTGGTAATGAGTGACCATTCAACCGTGAGTTTATCACGCAGTAGTCTCATTTAGACAACAGTAAGTTCCCTTGACGTCTCCCAAGTAATGAGTCAAGTAATGTGTGACCTTGTCACACAGTAGTCTCACTTAGATGACACTATGTTTCCTGGATGTCTCCTGAGTACTTAGTGAGTATTGACTGCAACCCCAGGTAAGGGTTCCCTCATCAGTAACTACACAGATGGAGAAAATGTAGGCTACATTTATTTACGGGAACAATGCCAAGGATAAAAATGACACAAAAGCTTCCAATTGTGCTCCCAAGTATGGACTGAAAGTATGTAAAAGCTTTATTTAGTGATGGCGACCGCATCAATTGTTACATCACCCCCTTCCCACAACCCCTTCCTACACCCCCTTCCCACTCCCCCTTCCTACACCCCCTTCCCACTCCCCCTTCCTGCATCCCCTTCCCACTCCCCCTTCCTGCATCCCCTTCCCACTCCCCCTTCCTGCATCCCCTTCCCACTCCCCCTTCCTTCATCCCCTTCCCACTCCCCCTTC
Source organism: Oasisia sp. SBJ-2009 (assembly GCA_964017155.1). NCBI lineage: Eukaryota > Metazoa > Annelida > Polychaeta > Sabellida > Siboglinidae > Oasisia > Oasisia sp. SBJ-2009. The sequence goes on along the minus strand of OZ024866.1, from coordinate 32,286,047 downwards.
CTGCATCCCCTTCCCACTCCCCCTTCCTGCAACCCCTTCCCACTCCCACGCCCCCTTCCTACACCCCATTCTCTCCCTCTTCCCCCATTCCCACACCCCTTCCCATACCCCTCACCACTCTCTGTCCTCTCATCCTCCCTGTGTTCGTCTTCCTCTCTTCTCGCGTTCTGTTCCCCGTCGTGACCCTCAACATCTGGTGTTGTCTTGGGTGTCACCTTGGTGGCGCCACTGTTGAGTGAGCGAGGACTGCGTGCCGACCACAGCTTGCGACGCACCTTGTAGACGTAGCGGTAGATGTCAGCGATACGACACGGTGGCAGAGGTCTGGGGAGGGAGATAATAAAAACATTTAGACAGTGCTGTAAATCTGGATAAATCCATTTGCTTATGTTATATTTACATGTGCTAACATTCAAGCTGTATAAATGTAAAAGAAATATTCAAATAGTTTAAATGATAATAGCTATTCAATATGATATTAAATTTATACATGATAGAAATCAATTTAAGACAAATATATGACATAAGTTTGAATGACAACAAATTAATGCAAACGGCTTCAGTGATAATAGCTATGAAATATATGATATTAAATAAATATATGATATAAATAAATTTCATTTTAAGACAAATATATGACATGTTTGATCTTACGTGGTGTTACAACTGGAAATTGTACATGGCTTTAATGCAATATTATTTTTAATTTAATGGATCCTTTTTAAGAAAACTTAATCATTTTCTGAAATCTTCTTTGTATAAATACTTACTTGTCGTGGACAATGATTGAAGTAACACCGCAGTGCTTGATGAGTGTAGCAAGTATAAAGCGCGACACAAGCTCAAGTAGAGGGTCATTAGACACTTCACTCGTGTCCCAATCTAAGACAACAAAACACATTTCAAATAGAGGATCATCACTTCACATGTGTCACAGTATAAGACAACAAAACATACTTCAAGTAGAGGATCATCACTTCATTTGTATCCCAATCTAAGACAACAAAACATACTTAAAGTAGAGGATCATCACTTCACTTGTGTCACAATATAAGACAACAAAACATACTTCAAGTAGAGGATCATCACTTCACTTGTGTCACAATATAAGACAACAAAACATACTTCAAGTAGAGGATCATCACTTCACTTGTGTCACAATATAAGACAACAAAACATACTTCAAGTAGAGGATCATCACTTCACTAGTCTAGGCTAGCGCTGTGCCTAAAATCTGTTTAGCCAATTTGGCTAAAGGTCAGAAATTTGTTTAGCCAAATGAGATTCTCTTTAGCCATTTTTTTAGATCAATTAAATTACCAGGTTTAAAAGTGCAAAACAAGACATAATATAATAAAAAAATTCTATACAATATCCACAAGAAAAAAAAAATCCTATTTTAATTAACTAAACATTTATATATTTAGCTAAACATAATATATAATGCAAACAAACATCCAGTATAATTTAACAGAACATTGTTTAACAATAAAATGAAACCTGAACAAATGTTGGGAATTTTGCAAAATATAAAGAAACAGCACCTAACACATACTATTAATGTAATAAAATTTACATTACAGGTGTGTATAACATAAATTGAAAGATACACCTTTATAACAAGGTAAAATCATTAAGAACCACCTACTCTACTCTTGATGCCCCGCAGTGATTCAAACAGTGTATTGATAATAATTATTACCTATCTTAAAACTTCATTTGACTGCTCAGTAATTGAATACAGTAATTCACCAAATTAGTTAACTGTGGCTGACTGTAATCCTGGCCTGGGTGACGCAGGCTATATTTAATAAAACACGTTTTTGACATGCATATTTCTATCTGTAATGTTTCTGGTGGTGAAACTTGTCAAACATACATCAATTACAATCTATATTGGCATTTTATTGAATAGTTACCAGATGGCACATTGATTAATCATTGACAATGCCATGTGACTGCGCCGGCGGCGATACTGAGCGATAATATGGAACCTGCCATGTACAGCGTTGTACTTGCCTCAAACTTGTAATTAGTGCCATCAGGCATTGTCTAGCAAACACAATTCTTGATTGATTTAAGCTCCCCTATTGTCAGTGAGCATGGCTAAGTGGAGGGATTAGCGACCTATTGTTTACCCAGGGGGTCACGTTACGCCGACTGGTTATTTGGGTCAGTTGAATGTGCGATCGTTTAGGCAATTTTAACAGAGCAGGGTGTTGAATAATGCAGTCATGTATTGGCACTATTGCTGATAACATCAATAATAATGACAGATATAACGTTTCGCCAATTTGGCGAAGAGGTTTAATTTATTTTCGCCAAATAGAAAACCGTTTCGCCTATGGCGCAAATGGCGATCGACAGCGCTAGCCTAGCTAGTGCCCCAACCTAAGGCAACAACACACATCACAAGTAGAGGATCATTACTTCATCCATGACCTCTTGTCATTTCTGATACTGGTTCCGAGAGAGAGGACCCACCTTCCTGTATGGCCCACTCATGCATGTTGTTCCACACGGAGCTCGCAGGCTCGTTGGCAGAGCCCTGGAGCAGCTGGAGCAGTAGAGCGACCTCTGACCCCAGCCGATCCTGGAGCTCATTGAAGATGGTCATTTCGCCATGTGGAGCAAGACACGCCCCCACCACGTCATTCACCAATTTCTCCATGGCAACCCCTGCAGGATATGTCCAGATGTTTGAACTGTGTTCTAAAGATTGTTTTCTTAGAACTGTTTTTTTTTATAGTTTTTTTGTGAACATTTCTTTTCAGAGAATTGTAACGTATTGTATGTAGGTACACCCTTGATTGTGTTTTCAGTTTTTTATTTTAATATGGCAGATGGAGGAATAATCGAATTACTATTGGATTATTATTATTTAGTTAAATAATGTATTTATATGTGTATACACATTTTATTATACATATATGCATCTCGTTTTAACTAATTAGTTACAATATGTAATAAACATTATATCAACCATATTTTATTTTATTTGTTATAATTTCTTTAATTTAATTTAATCTATTTAATTTATTTTTGGATCTAAGTACTGTAATTAAAAATGAGTGAACTTTATTCTGGATTAAACATTCTATAAACAATTTATTTAGCATTATTAAGGTTTTTTTAACGCAGGCATCAAAATGTGTTTGGTTACATCACAAATATGTAATTTGTAAATAATTACAGTAACAACCAATTTTTTTTGCAGGCCAATGAGGCAATGATTCTTCCGAGTAACTTAACTTGGTTTTAGTCATATTGACCTATTTTATTGACCTTTGACCTACTAACCCGGTTCAGCAGAGGGTGGCTGGAGACCGTTGCTAAAGAGATGTTCAGAGAGCCACAGGCTGGTGTCACGTTCTTCTGGAGACATCGGAGCACCAATGAGCATGCCCCCAAGACATCGACCAATCAGAAGGGCGCATGCTCGCTCCAAATCGATAAGCCACGCCCACGACTTGGCAACCGCGGACTGTGGTTGCTGCAGACCGCTGTCTGTGTCATCCACGGGTTTCTCTGCAATGGTCCAATAAACGAGATAGAGAAATGGAATTAACAAGAAAAGTGGAAGAAAGAACATAGACATATTAATAATAACACTTATATAGTACCATAAATCTAAACAAAATCCATTTGGAGTTGCTGTGAGTACATAATTATGTATGCATGTATATATGTGAAATATATATAAGTTATGAAAAATTAATAATATTAAATGTGATACAATAAAAGACAATACATAAAATATGTATAAAATTAACTGTAATAAATGATATATAAATAAGTTACAGCTTAAAAACGTAAATATATAAAGGTTATATTGATAATACATGAGTGAAGACATTGTGCAGAATTAGTGTAAAAACAAGAAAATAATGATAAAAATTAATAAATATATGTAAAAATAAAATAAATAAATAATAAAAATAAAATAAACAAAACGAGGAGCGGGAGAAGTATGCGGAAAAATTTGACCATACCTTCAGGTGGGTCTGACAGGTCCAGTTCCTCCCCCTCGAGGGCGCTAGAGGCTGGCAACAGACGGTTGAGTCGGTCGAGGTGAGGCAGGAGAGAGAGCAGGGCGTTGAGCAGGGGGCGGATGATGTAGACTGGCAGCAGTAGCAGGGCGTAGATCACCTGGGACAGCATCGCACCCGCCGGGGACTGGTACAACACATCTGTAACACGGAGAATGTGTAGTGTACAACACATCTGTAATGTGGAGAATGTGTTGTGTACAACACATCTGTAACACGGAGAATGTGTAGTGTACAACACATCTGTAACGTGGAGAATGTGTTGTGTACAACACATCTGTAACGTGGAGAATGTGTAGTGTACAACACATCTGTAACATGGAGAATGTGTAGTGTACAACACATCTGTAACGTGGAGAATGTGTAGTGTACAACACATCTGTAACGTGGAGAATGTGTAGTGTACAGCACATCTGTAATGTGGAGAATATGTAGTACACAGCATATCTGGAACGTGGAGAATGTGTAGTGTACACCACATCTTTAACGTGGAGAATGCGTAGTATACAACACATCTGTAACACGGAGAATGTGTAGTATACAACACATCTGTAATGTGGAGAATGTGTAGTGTACAACACATCTGTAACACGGAGAATGTGTAGTGTACAACACATCTGTAACGTGGAGAATGTGTAGTGTACAACACATCTGTAACACGGAGAATGTGTAGTGTACAGCACATCTGTAATGTGGAGAATATGTAGTGTACAACACATCTGTAACACGGAGAATGTGTAGTGTACAACACATCTGTAACGTGGAGAATGTGTAGTGTACAACACATCTGTAACACGGAGAATGTGTAGTGTACAGCACATCTGTAATGTGGAGAATATGTAGTACACAGCATATCTGGAACGTGGAGAATGTGTAGTGTACAGCACATCTTTAATGTGGAGAATGCATAGTATACAACACATCTGTAACACGGAGAATGTGTTGTATACAACACATCTGTAACATGGATAATGTGTAGTGTACAGCACATCTGTAACACGGAGAATGTGTAGTGTACAGCACATCTTTAACATGGAGAATGTGTAGTATACAACACATCTGTAACAAGGAGAATGTGTAGTGTACAGCACAACTGTAATGTGGATAATGTGTGTAACATACAGAACATATGTAAAACACAGCACGTGTGACATTCGGCAGATATATATAACAGTGTAATGTGTATGGACCATTTTACTAACGTTGTAAAGAGTGCTTAAACACAATTTTGCACTTTAAAATAAATTTTGATCCCTAACACTGACCTTGAATACCAGAAAATCAACACCATGACATGCCAGTGAGACATTGTCACTGGTGTGTCATGGAAATACTGACCTCAGTAACATGCCATCGGATATTTGCATTTTGCAAAAATCTTTTAAATTAACAGATTCTGCCTAATGATGAATTTTTTTTTAAGAGCTCCTTATCTCGGTGACACGGTCCCCTGACTATGACCCACTGACCTCTGAGATGGTCCCCACTGGCCAGGTCAGTGCGTCCAGTGTCCTGCAGGTAGTCAGTGAAGTGGGCGAGGACGTCCCCACACAGCGGCAGCATCAGGAGCAGGTGTTTGTGAAGCAGCTGGATGGCTGGCAGGATCTGAGGACACACAGGGGTACCACATCACATATGCTCTTGGAGGTGCACTGACTTCCTGTTAAGATGAACACACGCGCACACGCGCACACACACACCTGCGCACACATACACACATGACCACACGCACGCACGCACGCACGCACACACGCACGCACACACACACCTGCATACACATACACACATGCATGCACGCACGCACGCACGCACACACAAACACCCGCACACACATGCATGCACACACGCACACACACCCATGCACACATACACACATGACCACACGCATGCACGCACGAACACACACACCCGCGCACACATACACACATGACCACACGCATGCACGCACGCACACACACATGCACACATGACCACACGCATGCACGCACACACACACACCCACGCACACATACACACACGCATGCACGCACGCACACACACCCGCGCACACATACACACATGACCAAACGCACGCACACACGCACGCACACACGCACACACACGCACGCGCACACATACACACATGACCACATGCATGCATGCATGCATGCATGCATGCATGCACGCACGCACACACACACACACACAGGGGTACTGTCACTCGGCTGAGTAACTTTGCTGAGAAGACAGTCTGCTGACTTGGCCGGCTTTTGAATGTTATCCGTGTGAGGCTAAGCAATCCTGCCATAATTACTATTTGTAAACAACTGCAAATTTAGTGAATATATTGGTCATGGCTCCAAGAATGGTTTATTATAGTATAATTAATAAACGTCGTACTCATCTTCGACATTAAGCTCCAAAGTAAGTTAATTATACTACAATAAACTGAAAATTTGTATTTCTATTTATTTTGTGTTAGTATAAGCTTAATTTTGAATATATTCTTTTATAATATGGCATCTTCTTATATAAAAACATATCGTTATTTAATTTATTTTTAATTCGGCCTGAGAACCAATCAGCGTTTCTACCCTAATCTGGGATAAGGTCACCCTGTCGATTACGTTGGCTGCCCATTAATATCCCAGGTGGAGTTGAGGGTCTGAAAAGTGCTGCCAGCTCACAGAGTCTGGTTAATCGAGGCTAGTTACATTCAAGACTATACTTCTCACTTTTAAATGGATATTCCAGTCAGTGAGAGGTTCACAGTATTAATTTACATGTGTATAATATATTGGTTGTGCATAGTAATTGTGCACAAAGATCGTTAATAAACAATTAATTATAGTATAATTGTACCAAAATACATGAATACAAGAACAGACAGACAGACAGACAAACACAGAGAGACAGATACAGAAAGAAACTCAGAAAGACAGCCAGACAGAGACAATCAAACAGAAGACGGACGGACGGACGGACGGACGGACGGACGGACGGACGGACGGACGGACGGACGGACAGATGACACAGAAAAACTGACCAACGTCTAGCAGTGAGTACAACACATGACCCAGTGACTGTGACTACAAGACCTAACCCAGTGACACATACCAACTCCTCCCGGGCAGCGTTCACGTAGCAGTAGGCCAGCAGGTGTTTCTGCAGTGAGAGCAGCAGCTGTCTAAGGTGGGCGGGAGGGGTGTCACCCTCCGTCTGACACACTGCCGGCTGTCTCTCTCTGTCAGTCTGCTTCAACAGTCTTGTGAAACACTCCTCCTGCAAGACAACGACACTGCAGCGAACTCACGTCAATCCTAGTGGGACTGTGTAGATTTATTAAGAGAGAGATCAACGTTACAATTACATGTTGTCTACTAGGGTAAAGTGCCTGTGACACTGTACTGTATTATCAGAGCAAACTAGTGGTGTTTTGCAAATCAAGATCATTTGTGTGTTTTTCATTAGGTCAGAACTGGTTTTTACATTTCCTTCCTCCATGACCTGCATTTACGGTGAACTTCTCATTGTCAACGACATCACAGTAACATGCTAAACAATGGATGTGAAGGATCAACATTCTCTGCATTGGTTCGATCATATATGTTTCACAACCTTTTTTGAGTGGATGACACTTCAGACAAATAAACTGACAGATATACTTTATGATGAAACAATTCCAAGGCAGCATTGCAAGTACATATTTACGTAACCAGAAAGTGGTAATGCAATCAGTAGATAGGTGAACAAGTCAAGATTATTCGCCACTGCATAAAAACACCAGAAACAGCAACTTTATATGTCCATTTATAGGTTACCTTAGGAATAATTACCAGGAAACAATTTATATACCTGAATAACAGAAACTGCAAGCTTTCAAAACGTGCTAAGATCATTGGGATCAGATGAGTCATAAGTTGATAGCAACCACTGAACATTGTATTTTAGGAGATGTTTTGAGATGTACACTTTGTTTGCTTATCTGTGTTTCACACTACGTATAAGACAAAAGTTTTCTTGTGTTTCTTATGAAAGTGTTGAAACTGCAGACAGCTACTGAAACATTTCACTTCCTCTAGGAAGTGTTCAGCCACTCTGCAATTATTGCACAGTGACAATTTGCTCAATTTGACAATAGTCACAGCAAACTAACCTGAAGCAGAACGGAGTGGCCAAAATGTTCTCACATTTCAAAAATAGACTGAAACTAGTGTTCTACTGACCACATCACACCACAACGCCCCATACTTACTGTGTGGAAACCCAGATTTCGCAGCAGAGTCTTCATGAGGACTTCGGCGAGCTGTGTGTCTGATGGCAGTGTGCTCCCTCTGGTGGCATTGCTGGTACTAATCGAGTGAGCGAACCCTAGCAGCGAGGCGACGTGGTTGTTGTCCTGCAGACTGTTCAGAATGATCCCCAGCTGCATGCGCTGTGAACACAAACATGTCTGTCGTATTTAAAGGCGATTCCTCGATTTGATTTTTCGAAATTAATTTTACAAAATAGCAAGCCTCTCCACAATTGTCTATGATACGCTAGCTTGATCGCAAAATCTTTCACTGCTTTTGTAATGTCATTTGTAAAACTCATGTTGATGTGGAGCACAGATGTGTGAATAATAAAAATGAAATAAAAATGAACTCAGATTATACAATGCTCTGGTCGAATCGGTGTTGTTGTGTGGATGTAAACATAGACAATCTTCTCTTTAAAAGTCTCAGAATTAAAAACATTACATGATCAGTAGTTATTTCAAACAAAGACTGTAAAAACACCAACAGAAGATAAAATCAGCACAGAAGTGCACAGGAGAAGGTGACACTGGATGAGGAAGGTACAAGAAATGTTGGTCAGCAAAAAAGAACTGGGCTGGGCAGCTTGAAGTGAAGTATGACAAGGACCCATTGACAGGGTGAGATGGTGGAGAAACACAGTTGCCTAATGAATCACAAGACCCAAAGAGGTGAGGTGAGGTGAGGTGAGGTGAGGTGAGGTGAGGTGAGGTGAGGTGAGGTGAGGTGAGGTGAGGTGAGGTGAGGTGAGGTGAGATGGGGTAAGGTGAGGTGAGATGGGGTGATGTGAGATGGGGTGAGGTGAGATGGGGTGAGGTGAGATGGGGTGAGGTCACTGAATTGAGATGGGGTGAGGTGAGATGGGGTGAGGTGAGATGGGGTGAGGTGAGATGGGGTGAGGTGAGGTGAGATGGGTTGAAGTGAGGTGAGATGGGGTGAGGTGAGATGGGGTGAGGTGAGGTGAGATGGGGTGAGGTGAGATGGGGTGAGGTGAGATGGGGTGAGGTGAGATGGGGTGAGGTGAGATGGGGTGAGGTGAGATGGGGTGAGGTGAGATGGGGTGAGATAGGGTGATGTGAGATGGGGTGAGGTGAGATGGGGTGAGGTGAGATGGGGTGAGGTGAGATGGGGTGAGGTGAGATGGGGTGAAGTTAGATGGGGTGAGGTTAGATGAGATGAGTTGAGGTGAGATGGGGTGAGATGGGGTGAGGTGAGGTGAGATAGGGTGAGGTGAGATGGGGTGAGGTGAGATGGGGTGAGGTGAGATGGGGTGAAGTTAGATGGGGTGAGGTGAGGTGACATGAGATGAGGTGAGGTGAGATGGGGTGAGGTGAGATGAGGTGAGGTGAGATGAGGTGAGATGGGGTGAAGTTAGATGGGGTGAGGTGAGATGAGATGAGGTGAGATGGGGTGAGATGAGGTGAGGTGAGATGGGGTGAGGTGAGATGGGGTGAGGTGAGATGAGATGAGGTGAGATGGGGTGAGGTGAGATGGGGTGAGGTGAGATGAGATGAGGTGAGATGGGGTGAGGTGAAGTAAGGCAATGTGAAGTAAGATAAGGTTCCTTTAGTGTAACATTTTCCCTAAGTATTTGTCACATGTGGTTTCTACAATTGTTGCTAGTTACACTTTACATTGAAGAACTGTGTTACACTACAAATCACTGACAGTTCTAGAGATACTGGGCATTTAAAACAAATGGTTGTTTCATTACAAGAGATAATGATATATCCATGAACGGTTGGCACCCAACAAATCATTAATGGGGAACACGTTGTATGTTATGTGATACTCACCTGACCCCGAGATAAACCATCGCAACCATCAAACCCCTGAGGGAGCAGCGAGTGAAGAAGCTCCATTCGCTCTCGCAACGGTGGCAGCAACAGAGCCGCCCCAACAGACAGGGTCTCACTGACGGCCTGGGTGACAAGACAAAGTACTGAAGGAGGACGATTATAAAATAAGCACATGCAAGAAGTTACTGCAACAATATATAAAAGTTAATAAACATGAAATAAACATAAAAACACAAGTGGAAGTTCATCATTGCAGTCAGTGTTCACCACTGTCAGGGTGGCACAAAGATCATAAACTGTCTTAGCATGTCTAATTCCTATAGCTTACTGTTATGAAAATATAGCTGGCGTGTCCTAGAGTAATTACATCATAATTACCAATTCATTTAACTGACTTTAATTAGAAGGTGGTTGTATTACCAAGGGGACTGTCGAGGTTCAGCCTTACTTCCAAAACTGACAATGGAAATGTTTATATTTACTTCTGAGTTGGATCATAAATTTTTAGTTGGACCATCAAAGTATGAGTATGGGTGGGAACTCCAAATTTGAGCGAGACCATAAACATTTGTGTAGAACCATCAACTTTTGAATGGGACCACCAACTTATGAGTGGGACCATAACATAGTTTGAAGATAAATAATAATAATCTATACACAAATAAAATAAAAATGTGTGATATAATTGTGACTACAAAATGTTGTATACAAATATAAATATATTAAGTGAGATGCAAAAATTGTAAACCAAATAACTTAAATAAAATGTAAAATTTAAACAAATTAAAACCTATAATAACATATTATTATATAAATAAATATTAAGGTCATAGTTATATAATAGTAAACATCTAAATAGCTAGACTAGACAGTCCTGCCGAACACCAATGTCTCAGTAAGTCAGCCACCTACCCCCTGTATGGACGCTGGTGTGTTCATGTCCATCAGTCGGAAGAGAAGGTTTCTCAGCGGCCGCGCCTGGGCTCCCAGGACATTGCTGGCGACACTGCCGGCCAGAGCCAGGGCCAGGTGTGTGGTCAGTAGTTGGAGACACAGCAACACAAACTGCTCATGCTCCCTGCAACAATGACCGCTCCCGTGAGTAACAATATTTATTACTATACAATCAGAAGTTTGATGCCCTCATCAGAGTTTTTACTGCCTTCTTCAGGAGCTGTATTTTGGAGGACATTTGCTAAGCATCAGTCCAGCAACGGATGAATAAATCGTGATAAGGCAATGGTGGCCAAAACGTCGAATAAATCATTATAAGGCTGGCACTGGTGGCCAAAACGTCGAATAAATCATTATAAGGCTGGCAATGGTGGTGAAAATGTTGATGTTTCCAGTTGTTTGAATTGTTTCTGGTTGTTATTTTCTTTTATTATTCGTCCAACTTGATGAAAAATGTTATGACTAATAAGTCGCAAACTTTTCTTCTTGTAGCACTTTCTAAGTAAAATGGTAACAAATGAAACAAAAAGGTTGTTATATACTGAAGTATTCATTCCTTAGGACTGCTCAAATCGCATTACACATCATTCCCTAAGAGACCTGCTTTACATTCCATCTTCACTTGGACACATTCACCCACACTACAATCAGTGCATGATAATTTACAATTGGTTAAAAAAATACAAGCACAAATCAAACAATGCCACTTTAAGTTAGCAACTGGAGAGATTTCTTTAACTGCCTAGATTACGACACTACTGCATCAGCAACGAGGCAGGTGTAAAGCACAACATTCCACTTTACACGGCAGATACTTACGTCTTTGATGGAAAGGGGGACATGGGACTGTCACCGTCGAAGCCGTCACTGTAGCGCTCAAGGAACGACCGAATGAGAGAGAATGTGGCTTCTTGCAAGTCGACACAAAACGGACGATGCCATGCCACCACGTGTCTGTTAACAAAACACTTCATTTTAGGTCTCAGGTCGTTTACTCCAAACAGCCCAAACTTGGGCTAAAGCAATTTGACTGTAATTCAACTTAGTTGCTAGAGTGATGGCATTGTTTCAGTACTGGCTAAAAAATCCAGAATATGTGTTGCTTTGTTTGCGTCCTGAAGGTTTGAATTAGTTAAATTAATAAATAAAAGTAAACATTAACACTGTTAGTACAATACATAGCATTCACTACAATATTTAATTTCTCTGTTTCCATTTGATTTCTTCATTAATCATGTAAATATGTAATGTTCAAATCGGAATAAATAACCTTGCTGATTAATATATTCAATCATCCCACTGAAACCTTGTATGCAGGACGTGAAGTCCACTCCATTCACGGGACTGCAATGCCATAAGGATCATCTTTGAACGTTGACAAGATAACTTTCGTCTGACCGCTGTATTCCCCACCCTCACTGACCAAAGTTTGCAAACATTTTTATGGTGACATTAATAATTAACAGTATTGGTTAAAACCATAAAATATCGATGTCCATGCAAAACCACCTTAAACCCCACAGACAAAATTTATTATTTGCCAGATATCAAACATTAACATTCTGAGATGACCCCTGTTTGGTTTTCATTTGTTGACAAAATGAGATACAGTACAGCACATGGCAATTCAGTGCATAAGGGATCACAGGAGACAAGAAAAATCTTTTTTAACTGATAAATTTGAACAACTATGTATTGTATGAGTTACTATATTGAAAATAATTATATTTCAGGATTGTTTTGTTTTTAAATATTTCAGTGCTGGAGCAGGTAATAATAAAAAGTCTAGAAATAGCAAAAGTTTAAATGAATAGACAAATGAAGCCCCTATAATAATTTATTAAATTTGCATGCTACTAGATAGATAATGAACTATGCGAACTTTATGTGCATAGGCATTTTTGTTTGTCATCTGTTTTTAAACATAATTATTCTCTACCCTTAAATCTGTCAACTTCAGAACAACTGATTGATCACTATTTCAATGCACAGGAATGTTGATATTCATAACTTTGGTTGCATTGGTTGGTAATTTTGTTACTATATAAATATATATATATAATATATATATATATATATATATATATATATATATACACACACACATATAGGTCAACAGTAAAGCCAAGGTGGGTTCTATTATGGCATACACATCACAAGACTGACCGGTCAGTGGGCAGAGCTGTCCAGGCAACACTGTGGGAGGTCCCGGCGGAGATCTGGTGAACGGCCACTCCGTCCAGCCCAATCACCTTCTTTGGACATGTCACTGGACTCTGGCTATGTCCTTGACCACACTGACCCATCGCGTTGTTGCCCCACGCATACACATCATTGTCTGAAACCCACCAACAGGAGTAAGTCAACTAGGTATCAAGCAAGGGTGAGTTTAATTTTTCATTTAATATTAAGTTCTTATGACTATAACATGCATGTTGAAGGGTTATTGCCTGCCAATTTGAGTTTTTACTTTATTTATTAAGTTTGGAACAATGTTCTCAATTAGAAAGATTCAGCCTGCAACACGTTCATATGGTAAAGACCATTCAGTTTCCTAACAAAATTGACTGGTAATAATACCAAGGTGAGCACAGTTACCCGCAATACCCTTTGATGTTTTACCATGTTCTAGACAGCAGACTTCCCATTACATTACCAGAGCTGGCACCGTCCCTTTAAGTCACATAGTCCTACTCCAGCACACAAGATATAATAGCACACTTTGCTCTAGCAGGTCACATTTGATTTCTCATTTATGATATGAAATGTCACATTTAATAGATGTATGTGTGCATGTGTGTGTAGGTATTCATATATGGCGTGTTTACTGGTGGATGCTGTAGACACATGCTTATAGACAATAAAAGGAAAACAAATGATGCGGACTAAACAAATTGTGGGTGAAGAAGACGGACACATGAAAGACGTCAAAGGATCATATATCTGTCCAGTCAAGTGCGACTGACCGTGACTGAGAGCGAGGCAGTGACTGTCTCCGCATGAGATGTCCACCACTCGTACTTTCTGGAGGTCTTCTATGAGTCGCGGTCGCAAGGCTGTCGCTTCAGATGATCCACAGCCCAGACAAGATCCACAGCCCCAGGCATACAACTGTGACAACATGGTAAACAGCATTACACATACAAGAATCATACCCACAGGCATACAGCTGTGACAACATGGTAAATATCATTATAAACACAAGAATCATCACCCAAACACAGTACCCACCCAACACACGTGTTATACATTGGACAACACCAACATCTCCATAAACCCTGGTACACAAACACCAGAAATAACCTAAACAATACACCACTTTAGTAAGGCTGGGCCATGGCATCAACCATTCATTCCAGACATGCATTATACACAAAATGTTGCCACTGAAAATATCATACAAGGGTCACCGACAGTTTTGTAAAAGCAGTGTTGTTTACCTGGCCGGTGGAGACTAAAGCGAGTGAAGACTGACTGCCGCAGGCGACCTTGCGTACGTAGAGACCCGCAAAGAAGTCCATGATCCTTGGTTTGTACACGCGGTTAGTGTCACCGTGACCCAGCTTACCTGCAGACACAACCACACACAGTGTTTCATGTACACAGAGACTGCAGCAACAGGGAAATGTTGGAATTGTGAACAACTACTCAACAGCATTTCACCAAACATCACAACTGGCAGACATATTTAGAGGTTGATATAGCAGTCTGACTCAACTATATGACAGTGATGGCACAGCTACATGAACCATGACACTAACATAGCTACATGAGGGTAGACATGACAGATATACAACTGCATGATATGTTACACTAACACAGCTACATGACACTGACACAGCTACACAAAGTGACACATATACATGACAATGACTCAGCTACATGACAGCAACACAGCTACATGACAGCAACACAGCTACATGACAGCAACACAGCTACATGACAGCAACACAGCTACATGTCAGCAACACAGCTACATGTCAGCAACACAGCTACATGACAGCAACACAGCTACATGACAGCAACACAGCTACATGACAGCAACACAGCTACATGACAGCAACACAGCTACATGACAGCAACACTGCTACATGACAACAACACAGCTACATGACAGCAACACAGCTACATGACAGCAACACAGCTACATGACAGCAACACAGCTACATGACAGCAACACAGCTACATGACAGCAACACAGCTACATGACAGCAACACAGCTACATGACAGCAACACAGCTACATGACAGCAACGCAGCTACATGACAGCAACGCAGCTACATGACAGCAACGCAGCTACATGACAGCAACACTGCTACATGAAAACAACACAGCTACATGACAGCAACACAGCTACATGACAGCAACACAGCTACATGACAGCAACACAGCTACATGACAGCAACACAGCTACATGACAGCAACACAGCTACATGACAGCAACACAGCTACATGACAGCAACACAGCTACATGACAGCAACACAGCTACATGACAGCAACACAGCTACATGACAGCAACACACCTACATGACAGCAACACATCTACATTACAGTGACACAGCTGACAGTACCATTGTCGCCGCCACCAAATGACCAGACCGTGCGTCCATCTTGTGACACAATGATGGTGTGAGAGCTGCCACAGGCCACTTGACCGACACCGCTGACATCCTTGACCAGTGTGGGCAGATTCTTGCCATTGCTGTCTCCATGACCTGTCCAATGGTCAACAGTCAACAACAACATTCTTCAGGCATCAATATTTATGGGAAACGGCTCATGTTTTGGAGTCAGCAGAAAAATGTCAGAGTCTGCACACAATGTATTTCATTTCTCGCTAATATTCTGACCAATCACAAGCGAATACCTCTGTGTGGATCAAACACCAAGATGTCTGTGCACATGCAGGACTCAAAAGCAGTGTGATGTACCATGTTTACAAGTAATTTTGAACTAACAGACGTGTGGTCATTGCCGACTGAAAATGGCAGCATACATGCACATTTATGGGTCATTAATATTGATAACTTCAACTCTACAATTATCTTTTTTATAATTAAGAAGTTACACGGACTCCAATCATTTGATATACAAGGAGTAGAAAAGGGTAATCATTTGATATGCAAGGAGTAGAAAAGGGTAGTCTTGTGCTCAAAGGACTCCCTTAAAAACAGAAGCATATAGTCATTTGTTTTACATATTCTGTCATGTTTATTTTATTTTATCAAGTCTGCCATAATCACCCTCGCCCCAAGTGTACAGTTCCCCGCCCTCTATAGTGACGTACCAAGTCTGCCGTAATCACCCTCGCCCCAAGTGTACAGTTCCCTGCCCTCTATAGTGACGTACCAAGTCTGCCGTAATCACCCTCGCCCCAAGTGTACAATTCCCCACCCTCTGTCACTGCGGCACTGTGTCTGTAGCCAGCCGCAATTGACTTGACAACCTGCAAAAAGAAACAGGACAGTAGTAGAGGTAAGTAAAGGTAATTCTTATATTACTGCGCAGCATCTAGTCCTTAGTCCTTACCACTGCTCAAAGACATTTTATAGTTTTGTATCAAGTTGCAATTAATGCACAGACTATTTTGTACCTGTTTGCACCTACTTTATCAACAAGAAATGAGACCTCCCTGGATTAGTTTGCATCTACCTTGCCAATGAGACCTCCCTGGATATTTCTGTGTGGAATTATTGTGGTAGCCAAGTTTCTATTAGTTTGCCATTGCATATAACTTGTCCACCATAGATCAGTGTGCATAACACTGCAAATACCTTGTCAACAAGACCTCCCTAGATCAGTTTGCATATACCTTGCAGAGATGGAGCGAGTACAATACAAATGTACTCGAGTACGAGTACGATTACTTTGAACATGCATGAGTATGAGTACGAGTACTCAGAAAATAAATGTACTCGAGTACGAGTACGATTACTTTACAATGTACTCGAGTACGATTACTTTACAATGTCATCATGATTACTTTCACGATTACTTTAGAATGTAATCATGATTACTTTCACGATTACTTTAATAAATATCCTGTTTCTACTGTAAAGGCGACCTCCATGGAATCAGGTACCATTCTTTTTCTGTTGCTGTGCCAATATCTAGTGTTCTAACTGATTACTGCTAACTGCTATCCACTATCCAGATGTTATTATTATTATTATTATTAATAATCAGATGACTTTCTCATGTGTTGAATTAACCATTTAATACTGGATTGATACTCAAGATGTCCATATATCATACTACAAATTAAAGGTGTCATAGTGATACTGTAACAAATAGCATACAAGTGTTATAATGAGTGCCAAATTAGTGGTGGTTCAACTATGTCAATGAAGTATCAAGAGGAAAATATATTAACAATAATATCCAATTCAAATATGTCATATATCAGATGGGACAAACAGAATAGTTGGGGATTTAGACAGGTTTACAGTTTACACTTAAACATAATGGACAGGGATTTACCAGCTAACTGCCCAGTCATTCACACCATACTGGCTGAACAAACAGTACAGGTGGGGCTGTGGCATGGCTTCAAAAATTACAAAGCAAGATGTTAGGGGATGCTTATCTCCTGCAGTGCTTCCCAGGGACTGTCACAATATAACTTGTACTTTGTACTAAGCAGGAGGGTGAGGAGATGTGGCCTCTCTGGGAAGAGAAGGTATAATTAGGGAAATCTTACTGAATATTTATTTAACTTAAATGCTCAATAGTAATAGAAAATGAATACCTCAATTATTATTACATTTATTAGATTACTTCTAATATTGCCATTTTTATCTGTCTGATATATTTGCTTGCAACTGTTCATATGAAAAAAAATGTAATCGTGAGAAGTAATCGTGAGTACGATTACTTTGGTAATGTACTCGAGTATGAGTACGATTACTTTGTTTCGTTCTCGAGTATGAGTACGAGTATTCAAAAAGTACTCGTACTCGAGTACGAGTACAAGTACACGAGTACGATTACTCCATCTCTGATACCTTGTCAATGAGACCTCCCTAGATCAGTTTGAACATACCTTGTCAACGAGACCTCCCTGGACTAGTTTTGGATACTTCTGTGTGGAACTGTTGCCATGGCCAAGTTTGCCATAGTCACCTGACAAATGAAACAAAATAATGTTATATTTTGCATCGATTAACATGATTAGGAAGATAGTATGAAACACAGAAACGAGCACATTAATTTAGATCTGGCCATTTGGTTTGACAGTAATTTTGAGAACCTGTGAGAACACTAAGCCAAGTCTACACTAGTTTTACCCCAGTGTTGATACTTCAATACTCTTAACTCAGTTTAGCCTAATCCAGGGTCAATGAACAACGTTTTGAATCCTATAAATATGAAAAATGCCTCACACACGTTTTAAAATAACAAATTCTCCGCAAGATGCAAGATATGTGAAAAAATAGTTATCATACACACTACACAACCCAGTCTAGACACATTTACCAGTGTATGTAACCCACCCAATATGATACATCTCGCAACACTATGACATGTACCATGATTCAGATTTTAGATTTGGGTGACCTTGTGCTTATGGACAGATTTTTGTATTATTTATTTGCAGTATTTTTATTACAAAACTTCTTTGTGGTTTCACTTCTGAAGATAGAGAGCAGATCTTTAAGACCAGTGGTAGAAATTATACAGTATAATCATACAGCTTTAGTTGCCATTTTCAACATGCAAGTACATTTCATGTCAAATAGGAATGTGTTTTGGCATTGAGTCACATAGTGCCCATATTCAATAAAATGAAATATGACGAATAAATACATACTATATATATATGTATATATATATATATATATATATATATATATATATATATTATATATATATATATATATATATATATATATATATATATATATATATATATACAGTACATATATATATATAAAAGGTTCTTTAAAATGAAGAATAAAAAACTATTATTCTGATTTCATAAATAAATAAATAATATCCCTAAGATGTCCTTTAAAATTATACATTATCTATTAAAAAAATAATTATGTTAAGCTAGTACATGAATGAATATACAGTATATATATATATATATATATATATATATATATATATATATATATATATATATATATATATATATATCTGAAACATCCTTTAAAATGATAAATTATCCATTTAAAAAGTATTATGTTAAGCAGATACATAAATAAATAAATATTATAATATGTCTAAAATGTCATTAAAAACAGTTAACAATAAAAATTATTATGTTAAGCTAATATTTCAGTACATACAGCCCCTGACTTACCATCTCCCCAGCTGAACAACTTGCCATCCATGGTCACAGCCAGGGTGTGGCCGTCAGAGCCCTTCGATGACGACAGTTTCTTGATAGCGTGTCTTGAGTCAAAGGTCAGTTTCTTTGGCTGTGATTGGTTGTTTGAGTCGCCGAGGCCTAGGCGGCCGTAGCTTCCTTTGCCACAGGCACTCATTGTCCCGTCAGCATGTATGACAAAAGTACAGAACTGACCCGCCTCCAACTACAACCAGAAACGTTATACTCTCATTGCATGAAACATTTGCGCCACTGAGCTTGATCTTCGAGGATATTGGCGCAAAAGAAGTCATTATTATTATTGACCTGTCAGAATGTTTGACAGATGTATAGAACTAACCCGCCTCCAACTATAACCAGAAACAATACATTCACGGACCAGTCGGGGTATATGACTATTGCTAAGTGTACTGAACTGATCTGCCACCAACTACAACTAGACATGCTGGGTATATAATAATATAAATTACAGTGTGTGTGTGGTGTGGTGTGGTGTGGTGTGGTGTGGTGTGGTGTGGTGTGGTGTGGTGTGGTGTGTGTGTGTGTGTGTGTGTGTGTGTGTGTGTGTGTGTGTGTGTGTGTGTGTGTGTGTGTGTGTGTGTGTGTGTGTGTGTGAATAAATATATATAGTATATCACAGCATACATCTGTTACATTTATACATGTGCATCTTCTTTGTGTATATGTATCAGAAATGTTGAACAAATATGGCTACTTGTGTCTTAGAAGAGTTTATCAGTCTCCAGCTTCAGTCTTACTCCCTTTCTTTTGTATTATCTCACAAAGCTCAACTTCCTCCGAATAGCTTATTCATGACTTCACTTTGACTGATCAATGACTTGTCTTGACTTGATTAATTTGTTCTGTTTGAAATAAACTGACAGACGGTTTGACTGACTGGATCGCGGATTGACTGACTGATTCACTCACTGACTCACTGACTGACCAAATACTGACTGACTGACCAACAGCCGTCCCCACTACCCACCTGTTGTACGGCGGAGAACATGGTAGCCTGTTTTGGCTGCAGTATCTTCTCCTGGTTGCCCTCTGCGAGCTGGTGACTGCTGTTGCTGCCCCATACAAACACCTCGCCACTCTCTCCTGACATCATGTGACCGCTGCAGTTGTTGCTGTTCTCAGAGACAGCCGTGTTACGATTCTCGTCCGGAGACACACATGTCTGGGCGTAGTGGGACGCCAACTTACACACCTGCAACAGTGGAATGGGCAAATGGCCATCGGAAAAGTAATTACAGGAAGACAGTAACAGTTAAAAGCAGCAGGTAAAACACAAGAGAATATTCTTTCTTTGTTTGGAAACATCTATAAAGCACTGTGTATTCGGGTTAAAAACCCACGCAAAGGCACTGACAATATACAAAAAATAAATACATACATACATACATAAATATTACTAACTAATAAAATAAAATAAATAGGTTAAATAAATATGCTAAAATAAGTTAAATAAATAAATATCATGTGACATGCCACATTAAATTGGATGTTATGCTGTGAAGCTGAGTTTTGTGCATCAAGTACCCATTTTGACCTTTCGTGTCCTTAAAAATAGCCTTCAAATTC
This sequence comes from Oasisia sp. SBJ-2009, assembly GCA_964017155.1. Classification (NCBI taxonomy): domain Eukaryota; kingdom Metazoa; phylum Annelida; class Polychaeta; order Sabellida; family Siboglinidae; genus Oasisia; species Oasisia sp. SBJ-2009. The sequence continues at coordinate 32,265,045 of OZ024866.1, read as the reverse complement.
AAAGTCAGACTGTATTACAGGCTTGGGTGTCACATTTTCAGTGGAAGTGTCACAACTTAACCATGGACTGCAACCATTAGCAATCTCTGTACTGTACACTTCAAGTAAGAATTTTAATAAAAAGATGCACATCGAAACATTATATCCTAAACTAGGCAAAACCTAGTCCAATATTATTTACCTGTATAAAAATTAATAGTCAGTGTGTATACAGATTACTGAATAGCATGTCAATTGACATATATTAATAGTTATTCTGTTTCTTAACACATAGTGTTTTTAGGTAATTATTTAAATGCCAATCAAATTGCTTCATGAAGTTCATGTTAACATGACGTGTTGACTAAACCTAAAATATAAATGAATTGAAATAACCCAGGATAAAATAATCAAATAAGCTAAGATAAATGATTAAATAACCTTAGATAAATAAATAAGCTAACATAAATAAACTTGTAAAATAAAAATAAATAAATAAACGTATGCTGCATATTGTGATTAGCTCTACAAATCCTTGCCCAAACCATGTAAGCCTACAATGTCCAGTTTGTGTTACCTCCTGCATGAGACACATGGCGGACTGGTAGAGGGGGGTGAGTCCGTCCTCATTCTGAGTCAGTGTCTGTCCAGTGTACGTCCACTCGCGGTCTGGTCCACCCTGCAGAGAGAATAAATTTACACTATAAAGCATAGCTTTATGTCGAGACCAATCCATCATTTGGATGTCAAAAACCCACTTTGGATGGACAGAAATATCTGGCAATTGACAGGTTTAAAAGCAAAGTTCTTCATATACAGTGTATGTATATATATATATATATATATATATATATATATATATATATATATATATATATATATATATATATATACATATACATATATATATATATATATATATATATATATATATATATATATATATTGTCAATTACCCTTTGAAAATGGGTGTCACAATGGGTGTTTATAGTTATTTCAGGTCATAACACACAATTTGGCTGAATTTAACAATTAACATGCACGCGTCTAGCCGTCTACCACAAACTTTTGAACTAGCAAAAATTTGGTCCAGCATAAAGACTTAGCCCAGAGCTTAAATGCTTGAACATTCATTACCCAAACATAAGAACATACCATTTACATAAAATGTAACCATGACTGTATGAGCAATGAGCACAGAGCCATGGTATACTTAAAATAATTTTTCACAACTTGGACATATTTCATATGTGACACTGGCATAACTATGAAGGTGTACTTGGTTTACTCACTTCAATCCAATCAATGTAAATTAAAACAAATTCCAAATCACTTCTTTAATAGGCATTTCTGCACAAAACCAAGAATTAGGATATATTATAGATGGTAAGCATTATATTAATCAATATTGAATTTGCATGTGTTTTCAACCAAAGAAGCTAAATTAAATTATGATGATTAATAATCATTGAAAGAATTTCAAATGCCAAACTACTTTGTCCTCAGAAATATTCATGACGTCATTGACGTGTGAATTCGGCGAAACAGTCATTATTTCCGACCAAACTGAAATAATCAAAGTTACGTGTCTGTTGAGCTTTGTTGTGTGACTTCAGCATATTAAATTGCTCGGCGTAATGTTTTAAAACTAGTTTCGTTATCTACTTACTCAATTGTTTTGCATTTAGCCAAAAATAATTTTATATTTCATCGGATGAATTCATCTAAAATTTGCAAAATAAAACTATTGGTACTAGACTAGAAGGAATTTCTGTGAAGTTATTATGAAATGATACACATAAACATTATTACTGAGGAGGGAATGTCGAGTTAAACTTCCGTGCCTCAAAGGCAGTTACATACCGCTGAGTGAATCATCTGCTGTAGTATCTGCATGAAGACATCGTACTTGATCATCTGTCCTGCCTCCGTGTCTCCGTTGCTGGACCCAGCCTCGTTCCTGCTGCCTGGATCGGCCGAGGCGGCACACATCGCCATTTCGATCCACTCGAGGAGATATCGCAGTGACCCACGCTGTGCAGCCAACGCCAACACAAGCTCAGAGGCCAGTTGCTTGCCCTGCCTGTCCGCTCCAGAATTCGGCATGCTCATGCTCTTGAGAAAGCTGCTCACTTGGCCGAGTGCATTTAATCCTAGCGCTGGAAGACGCGTCTCATTTGCAAGCGACAATGGAGGCAAGGAACACACGACATTGAGGGCTGTGTGAAGAACGTCATTGCACAGGTTCACGCCTTCGTTCGCCCAGCTCTGCCGCAGGAGTGAGAAAATGAAGCTCAGTCCAGTCTTCACACCCATCTCCATCAGCGCATCTGAGCCCGACTGAGTCCGACTGACAGCGGATTTGTTTTCGTTGCTATTCATGGTTCCTTCATCCGGCATCTGCTGCGGTCGTAATGCGTCGCTGTCGTGATACTTGCTTGCGATTGCATGGAAGATGCGCTGGAGGATGATCAAGCGTTTTCCGAGGATGGACGAAAACGGGGAGTCGGAACAGATTGCCCTTGCGAGGGTCAGCTGGCTGCTTAGCACGGCATTCAAGTAGTGTTCCTGTTCGGCCTGAGTGAGTTGGTCCTTCTCGAAGTCCGGCAGGGGTGGGCCTTTCAGATGGACAACAGTCTGAGGCATCAGCACAAGTTCCTGGCTGCTGATGAGGCGACCATAGAGGGAAGCAACACCGTCCCGGTCGGCGATGCTGTCGCTCCCCTCTCCCACCCATGAGGCATTTAGATGGTCGAGCCATTTCATCTTTACCGGGGGACAGGCTGGCATTCTACAAAGTAACATCAAAATTATACTTTTGCAATTTGCAACACGTACAAGTTAGTTTAAAGTAACATCAAACAAAACAAAGTCGAGGAAAGACATTGAACATTATTTGATTGTAGTAACTGGGTTTTGTTCTCGTTACAACAGATCTACAAGAAAAACAGCACTGTTAATGACATAGGAAATAAATATTTCTGTAAATAAAACTTTAAAGAACTACAGTTATTAAGACATAATTCATACTAACTCTGTTTCTGTTAGTAGAAAATGTTATAGACATACTAATTATCAAGGATCGACCTAGCCTAGGTCAACATTAACAATGTCTATTAGTATCTTTAAAATGTCTATAATATGCAAAACATTAAAAAAAGGCGTTTAACAAAACCATATCACTTGAAGCGGGGAAACAACTATTGGCGTTACATCAAGCCCATATTACTATAATGGTTGTGATTTTTGAACATTAAACAAAACCTTCGTTAAACAAACACACACACAACACACCATCGATGATCGAAGCAACTGAAATTAGTTTTTATGAGGAATAATGTTTGGTGGACAGAAAAGAAAAGCAATGCAGAAATCCCTAGGACAACCAACTACAAAAGAAAGATGATTATTAAAATTAGAACAAGAGAGTCACGTTTTATACTGCACGTCATGAGAAAGACCAAGTTAGGTAGAACACCAAGTAACAACTGGAAAGATTTAAGGGAAAATATCAAGAGGACGCCAGCAAAGAGATTGGTAATATGTCAACATGGTGTGGAATGAGCGCAGCAGAACTACAAAGAACAACCAACGACCGTGCAGTTCGGAGGGCCATGATCGCCAATGTCTGGAACAGACATGGCACCTAGAACTAGAACACGTAGATTATTACTAAAGTAACTAGTTACGAAGTTCTTACAAATAACAAGACAGAACCACTGTAAATTCCGACAGTCAGTACGATCCGGAAACGCTACATTAGAGACTGGCATGATAGTTATTACCTCTTTGAAATGAGCTCGGATTACATGCAGATGCTGTAACCCTACATTTCATTTAAAGTTATCAGAAAATTAGATGCACAAATTGCCTAATATCAACAAGCATCCGAGTTCGTAAAAGAAGCCGTCGCCCGTCCACCCGCTGACAGGTGACGCTTCGGTACTTCCGGTTGCGCACGTGCTGGTGTTTTGGTTCGGAAATGTCATAAATTTTCGTCTGCTGTTATTAATCTTTTGTATATTTTTAATATTCCAAAATAACTGATTTATGAAAACTATGTCTAGTGCATTTTCAGACTCTTTCTAAAGAAAACAGGTATTGAACATTTAATTATACATTCTAGAAGCTGCTGTGCTTTTAGCTTTTTAAACATTTTGCTTGATATTGGGCGATAATATGTTGGCATGACTTACAAAACGCACAGTAACAGAACGCCACCAGTCCCTGGATAACTAGCATTGCATTCCAAACAATCAAACGGTGAAATATGTTGACTTGTGTATAATCAGTTTGATTAACTCCTAGTCCTATTGGCAGCAGCAACATTGAGGGCGGCGTACGACGTTTTAATATCCCACAACACGACATAATAATATTTTTTTGTTATGAAAAATTATATATATATTATATTTATAAAGTATAATATGCCTCCAGGACCAGGCAGAATATTCAATATTGCAGTACTGTTTGGAACCAATACATCAAGAAGGAGGTAAACCAGATATATGGCATCGGGCAGCCAGATTTGTCTTGAACAATTACTGTCAAAGATAAAGCATATATGTTTGCAATAATCAGTCTGGGATCAATTGGGAGGCTCTTACGAAAAGGAAACAACTGCATGTGTTGCCTTCTCTTGTTGCCTTCTCTTGACTCTCCATGTATTCTGTATAGAATCTAAAACCACTAACACTTGGGATGGTTTTATGAAGTCCTGACAGAATGCACTTAACAATATAAATAATAAATGCTATATATCACAATATATATAATATAGATATACCGGGGCTATGTATCTATTATATTGCTATGTCATTTTACCTTCCCATGGAACAAACAAACCAAAGAGGGCAGTATTTGTATCGTGTTTTTTCTTCTATCCCCAATTATGTCATTGCATGAAACAGATGTAATTTTAACATAACTGTCATGGTGTCACCTATAGAACAATTGACAGTACTAAAATAGAAAAACCTAACTAATTACCTTTGTATTTTGTTCAAATACATTGACAGTTGGTGTACCAGAGGCTAGTAGTCAAATGAACCAAATGAATGGTGAACGTATGTAGGGAGAGGCAAACGAACCTTGGTGCCTGATAGTGATAGGAGGTATACTTAGAATGCTCCAAAATCATTGCATCAGTGTGTAGACTGTTAACTATGTTTGATCATTTGTAGAGAGAAATGATCACAGGGACATCAAAAGCTGTCACGTGGCTGTTGAAGGCAGCCAGAACAAGGAACTTACCACCATGGCATCTCACCTCTGTGTCTACACACCAACGTTTGCCCTCATCACCAGCGTCTTCCCCAAAACAGCAGCTGCCAACACTGACTCTCTACACAAAGGACAACTGCCCCCTGTGCGACTACGCTAGGTCTGCCTTACAGCCTTTCATGCACCGGGTAAGACCAGTGGACTGTTTTGTCCAACTTTCCTGGTGTATCTATATATAGTAAATGTTGTGTACAGGTCGTTTTGACTTTATAAGTTGGTTTTATTTTGGAGTTTGTCTAGTTTCATCACAAATGTACATGTTTTCCCAGTATACTGCCTGTTCTGTGAATTTTGTGAGCAAAGGTCAAATGATGTTCTCAGGTCTTGGGTAGTTTCCTCCAAACAGCCCAAACTTGGGCTAACGCAGGAGTTTGTGGTGCTTCATGTGCGAATGGTTTGGGTAGTGTGTTTGTTTGTTTGTTTGTTGTTTTACAAGCCATTTAGGTGATTGGGTGGCATTCATGATTGTTGCTTGAAAAGTTGCGGTTTTCTATTTCAGTAATATGTGGTGGGATCTTCTTCCAGGTGCGGATTGCTCGGGGTAGAAAGAGAATACTGCACCTGGTGGCTATGTAATGGCCACGTTTTTTGGATTTAATAGGTCCGGTGGAGGTGTAATGTTGATTAATTTGATTATGTTATTAAATATTTTATAGAATGTCATGGCTTGTTTAGTAATCCTGCATCGCTCAAGAGTGGGCCATCCAAGTGTGACTACTAGGTCTGTTGAGATTGTTTGGCGTCTGTGGTCATTTTTTGCTGTACTTTTTGAGACGTTTAGTTTGGATGGTGTGTGGAGAGGCATATTAAAATTTTTGTTGGACTAGCGTTTTATATAAGTTTCCTTTACATCAGGTTTGCGTGGTCTGACAGTTAGTTTGAACATACCTAAAACTTTTGAAGATTTGGAAACTATATCTGTTCGCCCATGTTAGTTTAGTATCTAATTTTACTTCAAACGATGTTCCCGTTTCGGCTGCAGTTCCTTCTGGAAGAAGTTGACATCACCGCACCTCAGCACAGCGAATGGTTTGAGGAATATCGCTATGACATTCCTGTTGTCCACCTCAATGGCGACTTCGTCATGTGGCATCGTGTCAACACAGAACTGCTTGAGAGCAAGTTGGCAGAACTGGAAGCATCTGCTGATCTCTGAACATGTAAAAACTGCATCTACAGCGGATCTGGTCACATGATGCAGCTCCAATTTTAGCAGATTTATCTTGTAAACGGCTGGCAAGCAGTTGGTAATGTGCCATGTTTATGTGTATTTATTATTATAATGATTAAAGGACTGAACGTTATATACAATACAATGCAACTTTATTCATCTCTAAAGGCAATTACATTGTTGTTTGTATGGGCATTGTGTATAAATATTTTATATATATATATATAAATATATATAGACTCTGTATTTAGAAATATATATAAGATACATTTATGTACAATATAAAATATAATAAATATATAAATTATATAAATAATTAAGTGGTAGCAAATTCTCCAGATGGCATTACCAAAATGGAACAATTTCTTATATAAAGACAATGACACTTGGAAAAGGTATTGGTGATTTTATTTACATAACACATATAAGTCATCAGCAATGGGTTTAAAGTCAATTTTGATCCTTGACAGCGACCTTGGACTCCTGACAATTGTCACTGGTGTGTCAAGGAAATAGTGTGCTTGGTAATACAGCAATGGATACATGTGTTTAAAAAAATTATTAAATCTAACAACAGATGTTGTTTAGTGATGAATTTTCCTCAAAAGTTCTATCTTAGTGAAATGGTCTTCATCAGGTCTTTACTGTTTTGCCTAATCACCCGTGTGATTTGCAAGTACATGGTACTACATGGTAGTTGACAAAGCAGACAATGTATGGAAGTTGACTGACTCACCAGTAGTTCAGCTGTAGCTGTTGTTTTGGCAACAATGAAAATGAAGAGATGTTATAGACATCCAAATATAATTATTCACTTGAGTTGACCATTCCAAAGAACGAGTAAAGGTAAGTTCTTATAAACCACAATAACCAAGGCACGATACACTTTAGTCCCTGGCAGACCTGTTTAATCAAATACCATCTTGACTTTTCTGGGAAGCATTCAGCCATGCCGCAACTAATGTGCAATGATTGTTGGCACATAAATATCCACTTCTGTCTACAGCCACATAATCATTCATTAAGCTGACCTGGAGCTATGTAGAGTGAACAAATTTACCCAATGTTTTCACATGGCAGCACATAACCCAAACCCAGGTTCCAAAGCACCAGCCAATGCTAAACGTCAATTTGTATGACCACACACCATAAACATAAGTTAGCAAATTGACCATAAATCTTTGGAGGGGGTCAAAACCCCGTCAGTATGGCAATGGGCTACTTTGCTGTCATTTTAAGAATGTATGAATAATTAAATGCACAAGACCAATACACAATAAACATTTTCAAATACCATAGAATCTTTGGTGCATCAAAACAGCACAAGTACAATCTACGCCTAAACTTGGGCAAATACTCCAACATGCTGTAAACATTTATTACATAATAAATAACGATTAGTATTATGGTTTGCAGTAACCAAATCAGCAGTAGAATATAATTAAATATTAATTAAATAAATAATCTTTTAGACGCCTTATTCAGGTAATTTGTATAACAATGCTGCTTAAAAGTATTAAACATGTATATCAGTAATGTTTGCATTTAAAATATGATTGTCAGTTATCACAATTGGTAAGGCTGTATAACAATTAACATGAAAGCTAGCTTGTTTTCACTGGATATGAGGCTAACAAATACCACTTAGCTAACAAATACCAATTCGCTAACAATATCACACAGCGGTATTTGTTAGTTCGTAGCATATCACATACTTTGTGCTCTTCTGACAAAAATCGCAACATTTCTACACAACACCCATAGCACATAAATCTCTTAGAATATAGAATCCAAGTCAACATAGACTTACACATAACAATTTAGGAAGACTTGTTTGACAGTATAGCTATACATGTATATGAGATAGCAAGGGTTACATAGCCTACACTTTCATGGAAGTGCAACAAATGAATATATGACAGCACATTAACAACTTTCTTTGGCATGTAATGTATACAATCGTTAACAAAACATCTAAACAAAATAGTTTGATATCACAAATTATCAGATGTAATGGTCAAAGTCAACAAGTTAAAAAATTCAAATTAAATTATGCAATAGAAACTTGGAACCGACTCATTTATTTTTTATAAGCCCGAAGATGTTATAAGCAAATCTGTATTATAGTATATTACAATATACCATTAATTTCTAGATTTAGCACAATGTAAATACCATGTAATATCAACTACAAGCCCAATTTAAAGTTAATAGTTTTTAAAAATCAAATACATATGTAGTGAAATTTATAACACATCAATTTAACAATGGTTGGTGATAAACCGGTAAAAGCAAATATTTTGTAGTTTAATTTAATACTCTATTTTTAATTATAATGTTAAACCTACTTGGTACAGGGAATCTTTTCCTGACCTTCTTTACAAATGTGTTTTGTGCAACAAATATCAACTAATACACTGTAATTACATAAGCTTATGTACATCTATTAGGAAACATTATGGTAAAGTTAAAAACTAGAATGAATGCAGGAAATCAGAAAATGGTTGTTCAAATGTAAGTCGATAAGTTTACACAGTTTATAGCTACAGCTCGTTCTTGTGTAAACAATTACATGAAAGTGTGATTGTCTGCAGCAATAATAATGTTCCAAAAAGTTGGAGGTCCCATTATTTATATACTATTGATGTATTGCAGTAGTTGATGTCCTGAAACCATATACCAGTCCACATGGTTTCCAATTATTTTCATTCACCATATCTAGAATACTCACTGAATTACACATGCAAATCAAACAAAGTACATTCCGTAAAATACAAGAATGCAAAGTGTCAGATTAAAATAATTTACCTTCAATCATCTACCTAGTAATTCTATACATCGGGGCCAATGCTATTAATGAGGATCATTAAAGTAGATGGTGCAGCCTTTATGTAAATATCTGACAATACATAAATAGAAGAAAAACAGTTTAGTAAGTATATGTATAACATTCTGGACTGCTCATGTATATATATATATATATATATATATATATGTATATATATATATATATTGAACCATAAGTCTTGGGCTATATATGGTTAACTCTTAATCCAGGAGATAATGATTATCCATCATGTCTATCTTTATTTGAGATGGATTTTAAACAACACATGACAAATACACTTTCTAGTTCCTTACAACTGAAAAGGTAATCACAAAATGCATCCCTTTTAAAGCATGCAGAATATTCATGTCTTAATGAAAGGAACATGAATTGATTTTGGCACAAGATTCCCTCACCCAGTTAGCATGATGGAGATCAATTTCTTTTGAAAATGTAAAACATCACCTCTCCTGGGACAAAGCAAAACAACAATGTCACAGGTCAGAAATGGGTAAATACTGTCATGTTTCAAACATTTGATAAAATTCATAAAAAAAATTAGAATTTCATATGTGATGTTTAGAAACAAACCGCATGATTACTCAACAGATATTATCAGATAAGTACAACCATCTTGTGCAGGTTGCGTATGTCTCGCTGCAGTTGTTCTTCCAGCAAGCGCCGTTTCCCGTCCATTACTTGCTTCATGTTCTCGATCGTGTCACGGATGGTGATGAAGCCTTCATGCGTCTCTCGTTTCAGTCGAGATGTTTCGTCGCGCTGCTTCAGCAAGGCAGACTCCAGCCTCTTTGTCATTGTCGTCTCCATCGTCTGGGGACACAACACATTGTCACTGAGTGTGTATGTGAGTGTGTGTGTGTGTCCATGTAGCAGGGCAAGGGTGTGTATATGTGGGTATGTACTATGTACATGTGGCACACACAAGAAAACTACCGGGGTATTCAGCACCGTCTAATTTTAGCTTATCGTAATAATATAAATTTTCTGCATAGAGGTTTGATGAGCTGTACAAGCAATATAAGAAATATGTATTATTAAATGCATAAAATATATAACTTATTAAAAGTATACATATATATAAACACTCATTTTAAGATGTACAATACTAAATAGGTATTGTAACAAGATTATATATATTAATATAAAACAAATTGAACACTGGTTTTAAGATGTGCAATACTAAAGCAATGTATCTAAATTATATACATTAATTTAAAAATTAAACACTGATTTTAATATATACAGCTGTATAATACAAAAAAGAAGAAATTCTAAACTAATGGCCATGATGTCAAAACAATTTTAATTAATTAAAATGTCTAATAAAAAGATATGTCTCATGCACTTTATCATTATCTTGTTACAATTTATTTATTTAATCATGGTTTTCTTTAATGTAATTATAATTTTGTTTATTAAATATATATATACACTGTACATACATAATATATATATATGTATACATATATATATATATATGTATATATATATATATATACATGTATATGAATACAGATATAGTCAAGTCTCACTTATTCGGTAATCCAACACTTCACAATAAAGGTAACCTTTGATTTAATTTTGCAGGAATTGTAAATAATATATTACGTAGCATTAGAACAATTATAATATATAGCGATTAAACAAAGTTTTAGGGGCACATATTAAAATTATTCTTGGGCATATCTTTGCAGGTTGCATATGCACATCAAATGTTACATATGATTAATCATACCTCATTTGCAGCTGAATTCCTAAACTTGTCCTTCTTAATTTCCTCCTCTGTCGCTTCAATCTTCAGGTTCAACTCTGATAACTTCTCCAAAAGCTCTTTCTCAAGCTGAGTCTACAATACAACAGTCAATATCAGAATGCTGAAGTGGCTGAATACTTTCTCTAGATGATTAAAAATGCAGTTCAGTGTAGTCAGTCAGTTCATATATTTGGTGGGTAGAGGATTCCAATTAACTCAGCTGTAACAAAGTTCCAAACTGAACCACGTACACTCAGATGGTAAACAAAATATCCAGATTTAGAACGATTTATTGGCAACTTCTCCAAAAGCTTTTTCTCAACCCGAGTCTACAAAACAAGTCAATATTAGAATGTTGAAGTGGCTGAATACTTTCTCTAGATTATTTAAAAAATGCAGTTCAGTGTAGCTAGTCAGTTCATATATTTGGAATTGGCGGGTAGAGGATTCCAATTAACTTGGCTTGCCACGGCTTTATTGCCAATAAATCATTCTAAATCTGAATATTTTGTTTACCATATGAGTGTGGTTCAGTTTGGAACTTTGCTGCAGCCTCAATAGGCTTAACAATCAACATAATTATATATAATTGTACTGGTAATGTACATTCAACTAATTTTCATAGTCTTATAAACATAATATTAATAAGTAAATAAAAGTCTTGTTTTAAAGACTGCACACACCACATTTAAGAAAAAGACAGAGGACTAAAAATACTTATTTTCTGGGAGGACCTTATGACCTATACATATATTTATGATCTGCACTTATGATCTGTACCTAAGATCCATACTTCCACTCTGCTGCATTATTGCATGATTTGCCTTTTCTAAAGTGAGCACAATTCACACCACTGCAGTATTCATCTAATAGGTGGTATGCAGCAAGTATTGCCAACAATATGCCATACAGTTATTTACATCAACAACACTGCCAGGAAATATGTTCAATATTCATGAAAATATTCATCAAGTTGGAATAATATTATATTAAAACAAGATTCCTTATTATACGACTAACAAATTCCAACCCACATAAGAATTTATTAGTTGTGTATTAATAACCAATTATTACACAACAAATATATTAATGTTTTAATATTACAGGCTATGTAAGTCTCGCGCTCAAAAACAAGGTTGGGGGCACTCAATATTAAATCGGACAGTTAAGATAAGAAAGCTATAACAAAAGTATTTATGACCTGATTTTTCAAATATTCAAGTCGGAAACTACAACTGTCATTCGTCATTAGAATATTATTATTGTGTCCTGTCCCCAACCAGCTCCAGTCATGCGGAGCCTCGCCATGGCCCATGTATTGTGACACACTTACAGCCAATATATGTTTGATGATGCAAAAATGCACTTGTACCAATCAGTAATTACCAGTTTCTTTTCCCAGGATGTACTTGTCTGGCCAACGTATGATTGAAGACGCTCTTCCAGTTTCACACGTTCATTTGCTTCGGAAACTCTGTAGCTATCGAAGGAAAACTTAAGCTGCTCAACCATTGACTTGGTTGTCGAGTCGACTGACATCAGCTGCTGATTTGTGTCTCCCTCCAGATGCTGAATTTTCAATTGATTCTGCACTTCGGACTTCTCAAGTTGTGTTGCGAAGGCATTCAGCTAAACAAAAACCCGCTTTCACAATAAGACATTGCTGAAAAACATAATAAAGCTATACATGTATCTGGAACTACCATGCATTTATGTGCAATTATATATATATATATATATATATATATATATATATATATATATATATATTATGTATAATTATATATATACAGGTGTATATATACAGGTGTGTGTATATATATATATATATATATATATATATATATATATATATATATATATATATATATATATATATATATATATTATATATATATATATACATGTAGTCATGTATATACATGTAGTCATGTATACATACATAATTATATACATACATATAATGGTGGTACAGGTGTATATACATTTATGTAAACAGTGGAAAGTATAAATCTAGACATATCATTTATAATCCTTGGCATTCATATACCATTTACATGGGAGCATAATTTACAAATACAGTGTATTAACATATACCATTACCAGTGTGTGCCTGCGATTTTTTTTTTTATCCAGGAAACGTGTTAGCCTGTTCACACAAACTGAAAAAAAATATAAACACACGTGATCCCAGAAACCAACCCACCCCCGTACCAAATCACTGACAAATCTCCCCCGGTCGTACCCGATCTTCGACTCTCTGAAATCGAGCGACGATCTTGGTCTCCTGCTGCTGTTGTTCGTGACGCAGACTCTTGATGGAGTCGAGACAAAACTTGAGGTCGGTGGACAGTTGACTGATGGCGGTGTCACAGCGCACCACACGCCCCCGCAGGTCTGTCAGCCCCGCCACGTGGTGCATCTCAAGGTTGGTGACGGCCGTCTGGGTGCCGGAGTACGCCTGCTCCTTCACCAGTATTTGCTTCTCCAGGGTCTGAAGACATACACACACATACACATGGACAGATAGTTGTTTCTATTGTAACATACACACGTTGGGTGAAAGACACACTGAAGTTGGAATCAATGGTATTTTTAGGTTGAAAACAATCAGTGTGGTGAAAGGTGATTTCCAGCGAAGGTAACCAGTGTTGGAGGGCACCACATGTGATTGTGAAACAGGAATGTCGATTAAAAAAGCATGGGTTTCAACCCTGGTTGAGAAACCTGACTCCAACATCCTAGAGTACTTCCTCTGGAGCTACATGATGAAGAGAATCTACCAGGACAACCCTGACACACTCGAGACTGAAGCTAAACATCAGGAGAAATCAGGAGAATTCCAAGAGACATGTTGGAGAGCATTGTGAACACATTTAATGTTAGCGTAACAGCCATGATCCAGCAGCGAGGGGCTTGGATTGAACATATTACTAAACAAGGGAAAAATTGGATATTAAAAATATTACTTTTCACAGTAAAAACTTATAGTGGTTCCCACCCATAGTGGAACATTTTTTTTGGAAAACTGCAAAATTTGTAAAACAAAATATGACAAAAAAGTGTTAAAAAAATTCTGGACCACAATGTGTATAAACCCTTACATGGACGTCCCTGCTAAGGTTGCGAACAACCTCCGTGATGGCGTGGATGTGTTCCTGAAGCACCTTCCTCGCATGTCGTTCCTCCTCCCATGTGCCCTGGGTCAGGTTCAGGGTGGATGTCACCTCGTCCTTGATGCGGTTGGCCCGGTCCACCAGTGCCTCTGTTGTCATTTCCTGGTGACTCAGTCGAACATCGAGATCATCAAAGTTTGACATGGCTCGCGAGCCACCACCGCCACCATTCCGAGGGGTGCGCCATGGACTGGAGCGCCCTGGTGGTGGCGCACTGATCATTGGCAGCAGGGCTCCGTCATTGACCAGAGGCATGCTGGGATAGATGTCTCACAACGATCAAGATGGAATTTGAATTTCTGTAACATGAACAATTAAATTGAATTTTATATATATATATATATATATATATATATATATATATATATATATATATATAACGGATGACATGATGAAAAGCATGTCTGAGAGGAGGTAGTCTTTTTATTTACTTACACTACTATACTAGTTTATTCTTGTATTTGTTTTAAATAATTTTTACTATCGATATTATGTTATATAAATTTATACATTTAAAAAACCCTAAAGTGGCCTCATAAGGCAGATGGGCTTGTAGGGCAGGTGGCCTTATAAGGCAGGTGGCCTTATAAGACAGGTGGCCTCTGGTGAGAAGGAACCATCGATGACTACATCCAGCTAAATGATGTTTCCGCCAATAACATTATAACGTGTGTGCTGGCATATAGAAAAATAACAGTCGATTTGTCACAGATAATGTAATTTGTAATACAAGTAAAAATGTAAGCATGACAACTGTGTACGGTAGGCCTACTTGAACTATAAACAAACATATCATTGTGTGACTAAAACGAGCAGTTTTGGCTGCTGACTGTCCATTGCCAAGTGGTAGATTCTTCCTGTACCCCCCCCCCCCCAGCCTTTGGAGTCATTAGCCAGGTGGCTGCTGGTGCAGGGTGGTTTGTATTACACAATACCAATGCAATTAAAATATGGCCTTGTTGAACGTACAGGGGTGTATTGTGAACATTACTTTTCATAACCCAGAAATGTTGCTTGCAATTTAATTAAGCAATGAGAAGTAAACAACCATTCAAATTATAAATAACTGTTGGCAATGTTGGCTGCTCTAACTACAAGTAAAAACAAAGCTCTTCAATTTATACCAATATCAACATTTTCCAGTACTCATGAAATTTAATTATGCAATTGTGAGATGAAAAAATACTGTAATACAAGGTGGGGTTAAATATGCTGTATTTTTTCACTTATGGAAAGTGTTTCTTAGCCAAATACTGTATATAGAAGAAAACTTTTGATCAGAACGCATACAGTACAGTTAACTAATGTAAAATGTTCTACAATTTTATATAGACTTATATATATATATAAAAAAGGTAAAGTCATATGAATATATATTGTGTGAACCTTTAACTTTAAGTAATTGTTTTAAATGTGTAATATCTAACTGGTCCACATTAACACATATCATTGACTGTTTTGAAAAACACATTTCAAGGAGTCTCGTTATTTATATTTTTGGTACGAGACACAGTCTATGACACTCCATTTGTGCAGATTACAAATTCTGGACTGATGGATTAGTTAAAGCAACTTTATGTTAAATTATTTAAATAATCTTATGTCGGTTATTGAAACAGGCAAATAGGAAATCCGTCACAGTCCGTGCTTTTGTGCAATGCAGAGACCAGTAGAATCAATATCAGACTGTTCCAATAGTCCGTCATACTTGACATGTGGCTGCAAACTCATTTACATAGCTGAGTGAAAACTGCCATCGATATCATCAACTGTTGCATAAAAATATTGAGTTATTCTGCTAGCAACATGCCATGTGGGTACTTGACAAGGATCTATTTTAGTGCTGGGACGAACACAATGACTGTTGCTCACATGACTTATGAACACAAGCATGCCATGGTTGCAGTCACACACTGTGGTCTCACAAATATACAAACAGCCCTATTAATGGGGTATGTTACATTATAAAACCGTTCTATGAGCCCTATGAGTATATTTTATTATCCTGTCCGTAAAAAAAAGTTATCTAGTTACATATATATGGTTTTGCCAAAGTTATAGGTAATATATATATATATATATATATCCTTAGCAACAACAGATGTCAACCAACTATGCATAAGGAACCATCATAGGCCGAAAGCAACCATGAGCCAGTCTACTTAAAGTGTTGATCACTGGTTGTGTGGACAACAAATTTTATTTGTACTGTTAGTAGACCTATTATAAAAGACCTATAAATACAAAATATGTTGGCGATTTTGAGACATTTTTTCAGAGGCTGTATATCCTACCTCTCATATATAGCAGCAGGTGACCTATGCTGACCTTAGGTTGTTTGTAAGTACCAATATGATGACACCAATACTGTATACCAAGTAGTTCATATTGTAAAATGTCATTAGCCAAAAGAACCTGTTTCTAACCCACACCCTCTAATGATATGGGCATTTCACGTTCTGAGAAGATCCCTATGGATAAATATAATCTGTTCTATCCAACAGGATCAATATTTAACAAGAACATTCTGGCACCTATTCCAAAGTGCACTTCAAATATACATGTATATGAAGCACATAACAAACCAAGTTTCTATGATGCATTGGCTCAGTCAATACCTTTTGAGAGCAGACTTTTGTGGTGTCAACATAACTAAGTCAATATCATTTGTATGCCTGATTGTGTGAGGCCTCCAGCACTGATTCAACCCGGCTAGTGCACAAAGAATCAACTACCGGTAGGTCTATTATATCAAGAGCACACAGTATCACTTGACAGACAAATCTACTAGAACTGTTTCGCTATTGGGTTGTTAATTATCATTGTTATGTATTTGTTCATGAATATAATACAGTTAGCACACAATAACACAGAAAATGTGTTTGCTTGCCACTTGCATGTGTTTATCTTCTCAAATTTCTCTGTATCGAAGGATGATGGTACATGTGTATAGATATTATGTTACATTAGTTTTAAACTGAAATGTGTCAAATACATGATGAAATGTACTGACCTATTCATCAAGTGGCCTGTTTGTTAACTAGCAATCATTTTATCACACCATCAAAAAGGGATGCCGAATTTGCAGGCCCTTCATCATACATTCTGTTACATATTTTGTGGAAATTATGGTTACAAAGGGACCTGTCATAAAGATGTTTCTTTATAACAAAAAGTAAAAAACTGTATTTTGGAATGTTTTATTTACGAGATGGCATCCAGCAACAGCAGTAATGTAAACTTTGCCAAATTGCCTACAAGTTTGATATTTTAAGGAACGTGTGGCACCCTTACTCACGATCTGTGCCCTCAACACACTCGCATAACTTGACTTAGCTCAGTCTCAGGACACAATGACACTGAGTCTGGATGTCACCGAGTCAAACACTAGCTGTCGCAGACACCGACACAGCCACACAGCCACAGCCCAGGGTCACAACTGACTATGTAGTATGTAAGTAACTTAACTTTTTGACAACAAAAACGCGACATGTGAATGTTATAAGTCGTTCATTGGCGCAGATCATCTCCACACACTACATAATGTGCATAATATTCAATAACACGCTAAACAGACGGTTCAGGCACAATTAACACGACATAACTTACCTGCTCAGGACGAAAGCGCTACTCGTCTTGCGTTACCCGAGACGCCATTTGTAAACAACTTTTGACAGCGCCACCTGGAGACAAATGGGCCGGCACATGGTTCTAAAAATACACCTCGATAGGCCAATGGCAATGATTGTTCACTGATTACCAACCACTCGTGCTGATTATCGTTAATCATCATAACATTCTATATATTCCTGGACATACGTTGACGTTTTGACCTATTGTGCATAATTTGATAGCGACACAGTTGCCGGAACGTAATACGCTGCTGCTGATTACGTCAATATCAGGCAGCAGTTTTACATGACAGAGTACGCCCTGGCTTGCAAGGATGGATGTCACGTGCCGACTTCAAGGTTTGTTTTTCAACGAAGCACTCTAGATCAATGGTCTTTTCCCCAGAACAAGGATTAACATTAAACAACAGTTTCCGGGTATCAAAATGAGAAACCCTTATATATATATATATATATATATATATATATATATATATATATATATATATATATATATATATATACTATATATTGGCCTACTGACTAGGTATTGTTTTTATACCGTGAATTGCGTTGCGGTATAGCTATATATATATATATATATATATATATATATATATATATATATATATATATATATATATATATATATATATATATATATATATATATATATATATATATACTATATACTATATATTGGCCTACTGACTAGGTATTGTTTTTATACCGTGAATTGCGTTGCGGTATAGCTATATACATATATATATATATATATATATATATATATATATATATATATATATATATATATATATATATATATATATATATATATATATATATATATATATATAAAATATATATATATATATATATATATATATATATATATATATATATATATATTATATATATATATATATATGTATATAGCTATACCGCAACGCAATTCACGGTATAAAAACAATACCTAGTCAGTAGGCCAATATATAGTACGTTTCAGTAGGCCTATTAGGGGGCCTACATTACCTCCAGTTTTTTAGATACAGTTCTTGGGAAATACTATATCGGGAAACACTATATAGGAGGCTAAGGAGGATAGGCGGCATTAATGAGATAGGTTTTTAGACATCGGCGGAATGAAACTATTATTAACTTCTAATTTAACACTGGCAGGAAGCGAATTCCACACCGTTTGTGCGGCAACCGAGAATGCTCAACTTACAATTCTTGTAGTTGTGAACGTCGACGCGATCATATTTCAATAGCAATTCCCACTACCCGTCTTGTCTTTCGATATGAGTAAGGGCCGACAGCGAAAATGTAAACATCGCCGCAATTTTCTTTAACAATACCCCGCAATTGTTACCCTTCCTCGCCATTCCGATTTCGCGTCGTGAAGACGCTACGGCTCAGTCCTCACAATTTCAAGTGAATGTCTCCTCCATAAAGAATACACTGTCTTGTGTATTCAAGAAGATGGTCGACTCTCCAGACAACTTCTCAAGACCCGCTCCTGTAACCTGTGTATATAACAGATATTAAGTATTCCGGCTCGAGCTATAAAGCAATATTTAACATTGCAACAATACCGTCTATGTGATGTTTCGCCAAGAACGACGAGTGTGTATGGTAGACCTTCTTAATTTGTTTTTGGCTTGTAGTTAAAGATTGCAGTTTTTGACTAGCGATTGGCTGAATAGGGTAAGATTATTCATCCAACACTGATCATTGCCCACGTTAGCCAGGTGGCCGCTGGTGAGACGTAGTTTGTATTATAAATTGCTATTGCAGTGACAATGCGGCCGTATAATCCGGGTGGCCGGTGGAGAGGGGGCCGTATTAGAAAGAGACCACACTGTATAGCGTCAATTTACAGAGTGTATAAAGTATCTGCAAGTTCAATATGTACACATCGCGCTGTGTATTCATATATATATATATATATATATATATATATATATATATATATATATATATATATATATATATATATATATATATATATATATATATATATATATATATATATATATATTATTATACACATTGTTATATCAGCGTTCGGCGTGTTTGTAAACACGATCCTGTTGCCCGATGATATTCCATGGGTCAGCACATCGAGGTGTGAATAGATGCTGGTCGAAACAATAAACAAGTTGCTGCGCTGATCGAAGCGACATCGGTCGCTGGCGCTCCCGTACCTGTTGCGTAATTTTGTACCGGGCGACGTTCGTGGGGCGTGGCAGAGACTGGCTGTCCGAGCACGCGTGGCTGTCCGTCGAACGATCATGGGATGTGACGAATATGTTGCGCCGAGCAAGTTAAACTCGAAAGAAGCGCATTTAACATGTTCTAAGCTAATACCGTTCTAAATAATGGTTTAATTTGAAAGAAATTATCTTACTAATAACATTGAAAGTCGTCGAAATGGCAAAGATTAGTGGCTTTTCTCTCTAACTAGATTACCCGGACGTGAACCAGCACCATGAAATGTAAGGTGGGTAAAGGCGGAACAGAACTAGATGCTCTTTGAGATGTATACCCACCCAATACACTGCTAAGAAGGTCCACCTGGCGTGATGCTCTTAATTAATTGCAGAATTTTTTTGACAAATATAGATTCTATTTTAGTTCTAATATCTAAAATATTAGAACTAAAATAGACGAGTTCGAATCCTGTGTCCGGAAATGTGTTTAATAGTGATTTTCTTTTCAAAGCTTCTGGTTTACTGTTCCAAAGAAATGGAAATGCCAATTTTTCACCACCTTGTTTGGTACTGAGTTAAGACTCCCTATGTGCCAAATGGAGCTGCACAGCACAGATTGCATGGTGATACTTTCCCCTAAATGATAATTCCATCCTGCTATAAACTTCACATTTTTTTGAAATTAGAAATAACTTTCCCCGAAGTCTTTTTATCGGCTTCTTTTGTACCTGTATAAACGCCGTATTTGGGGGGGGGGGAATCACTAGTCCATTTTTGACCATCAGGTTCAACTAAGAGGTCCCGGGTTCGAATCCTGTGCTGCGGTGTTAAAACCTTGGGCAATTTATTTGGCAGTGTGTGCGTGCGTGCGTGCGTGCGTGCGTGCGTGCGTACGTGTGCTTGTGTGTGTGCACGGGTGTCCGCGGATGTGGGTGTATGTATGTGGACGTGTGTGCGCGCGCGTGTGTGTATGTGGGTGTGTGTGCATGGGTGTATGCGTGTGCGTGTGTGTGCGTGCGCATGTGCACGGGAGTCCGGGGATGTGTGTGTGTGTGTGTGCGTGTCTGCGCGCGCGTGTGAGTATGTGGGTGTGTGGCCATGGGTGTATGCGTGTGGGTGTGTGTGAGTGTGCGTGCGTGCGTGCGTGCGTGCGTGCGTGCGTGCGTGCGCGTGTGTGTGTGTCGTATTTACATGCATTGCTTACTCTTATTAGAAAACCTACCCAGCATCGATGATCTGGTTCTGTTTTACATTTTACCCCAATAGTAAATAAAAATATTGGGAGTAGTTGTTTTTTTCTGTGTCTGTGTTACTCTTTGGAATATAGGTCTATGATTCCTTCGATCTAGTGTTAGATCAGACGCAGACTGAAACATTATGCGATTCTTAAATATTTTAAATATCTTGCTTTTACGTTTTTGAATGAGTAATGGTTTATTAATATAGATAAAACCCAAATTAATTTACTAAGCCGTTACGTTGCGGTTTGTGTACGTGACAATCAATTGCTGCACGTGACCTTCGTCAAGCATAACTTTTGCCAGCAGTATGTATAATGGTACGTACGGGCGGCATCATATCTGCTATATCAAACTGACCCCATCTTTTAGTGACACACCGGTGATAGGCAAGAGGTTACGTGACGTGATAACGTTACAGTACGCTGCGCACGCATTTGATGATTGTTGGAAGTTATCTTTAAATATACTATATTTTTGCTCTAAAAGCAGTACGAAACTTGATTTTATCAATAATGTCTATGATAATATAAAGTCTTCATAGGAAGGATTAATACAATGTGCCGATTAATACAAAAAGTAATGTGACGATGACAACATATATGATATATCCATACAACGCAATCTCTTACACATAAAAGCACGCTCTCTTTTTTCTCCCGTTAATCTCTCCCCTCAGTCTCCCCTCTTTCCCTCTCCTTCCTTCATCTCTCTCCTTCCCTCCCTCCACCCCCTCACTGCATCATCAGAATAATGTTTGTTAGTGCTAATATCACCCATCTATCTAATCCCGTATATAGAATACCATTATAAAGAAGAAGTGCATTGTTGATTTGGCGCAGCAGCACGTCGACTGTCGATTGAATTACATGTGAACATTCTTGCATCCGGGACATTATGTATGTTTAGAAAGTGTTTAAAACATATCTTTTTATTATACATTTCAATTAATTAAAATTGTTTTGAAATGACGGACATTGCTTTATAATTTCTTTTTAGTGTCATACACGTTACAATCAGTGTTTATGTTTTAGATTAATTTATAGATTTATATAAATAAATATTTATGTACACAGTTTTAGTAAAGGTTTTAATTTTAATTTGACATATATATAATTAACATACAAAGTTTTAGTACTATACATCTTAAAAGCAGTGCTTAATTTATTTTATATTAATTTATATAATTGACATACAAAGGGGTTTACTAGTACATCTTAAAACCAAAATAATTAATGACTTATGTTAATTTATATAATTTACATTTCTATTTATTAATATACATTCAATATCTCTTGTGCAAAGCATCGATCCGCTGTGCGGGAATTAGCGCTATATAAAACCGTTATTATTATTATTATTTAAACCGTCCAGTGTCCATTTTTTAGCAAATAGATTAATGAAATGCAGAAATGAGTAGCGCTGTAATCCTTTTTCGTTCTGATGCACAATGTGTCAGAGTGAAAAGGTTTGTGAGGTTGTCTCACTTTATCTGTCTCCCTTCTGATTTACCTCTCCCCATCCCTTCCTTTAAAAATACTCAACATGTTCTCCCTTTCTCCCTGCTTGACGGCCCCTCGCCCTCTCCTTCTCCCACTCCCTCACTTTCTTTATCCTCTACTATTTCCCTTCTCACTGTTCCTCTACACCCTTCTTCCTCCATACTTTCATCCACCAATCCTTTTCAACCCTCCCGTCATTCTAATTAAGCCGCAATTCGGTACGGTCATGGGTAATTGCACATTCGACAAGAATAGCGAAGCTACTTGTGCTATTCAAGGCAAACTTGTTTTGTCCATGTGTAATACCTGTCATGTTTCATTGTCAGTTTAACACAGACAATGCAATGCTTCACTGCCGTGGACATTCTTAGACTGACGTGCGGCCTCCGACAATGGTATGCTCTTGGTCCCGCGCAAGAACGCACCGATTGACAACGTATAATTAGCAGCCTCGTTCGCGTTGAACATGACAGCTGCTACAAACAAATGATTTAAGCGTTCGATCGAAAGCATGGATTTGTCGAAATGCAGTTGTAGTCGAAATGCAGTTCTTCCGGTTTTCAGTACAAGACCAACGTCACGTATTTATTGATGTTTCGTGTGCGGTCGGGTGCAGCGTATCGCATATTATTCGGCAAACAATGTGACGCTGAACGTGGTTTGACAGTTGGTATTGGATGAGTTGCAGTTTGGCAGTCATCAGACATTGGGATATACAACTAGACGCCGAAAAAGAGAGCGACAATTGCTACAGACAATTGCTTTAAGGTAGGCAATGTATGTAATGTTGTTGTGTTATTTAAAACGGCAACTGTTGGTAGTACACTACATATATTGCCATGTGGTACAGTGTCGACATTCTGTATTGCTAACTTGCATAGTCAAACCTGAATGGATCCACTTGCTGATTTGCGTCGATATAAATCGTAGGTAAGCATTGCATTTATTTATACAATAAAATAACAAATAACTAATATTTTAATCCACCTCGGTTTATTATCTTAAATTATGAATGCTCGTATATCAATGCGAGTTATATTATTCACTGTAGGATGTCCTGCATTATGTATCTGCATTTAAAAATAATGTCTTGTTTAATTTTATGAAGCAAAAAACGACGGCGATGTGTGCGCCATATTGTTGCCAAACGTCCGCTTCCGCTTCCGAACCATGAATCTGCATAAGTCAACATTAATAATTATAGTTATGCATATTAACATGTTTGATGTATCATATGATATAGCATGACATATAAGCGACGTTTTAATGTAATGCTACACCATAGATAACGTCATATATATCAGCTTACGTGTCTTACAAGTTGATACCACAATTTCGCCAGCTAAGGCTAGACATTGCTTTATAAGCAAATAAAATGGCTACCTTCATTGCAACTGAGTGTTCCGACCGCACGTGGCGGAAGGGGTTACCAGTGACGCTCATCCTATGGAGGTCACAACCTGTCTGGCGAACAGGGGTTTGGGCCAGGTAATTTCCCTCCCATAGGAACACTTCCGGCGGAAGTCGGTCAGTTGTGAGGGAGTAAGGATTGTGACCAACCGTGCCAGGGAACGTTATGAGGAGCAACCGATGAGGTACCTCTGGCTGAACTAGTTACATTAGATTGTACTACAGGCTATATACCCAGTGTCTCCCACTTCCTCATTCCCTCTTTTTTTCTTTTTCAAAGTTTTTCTTTAAAACAGTAAATGTGTGACATTGACATTGACTGTTATTTTTAAGGTATTAAGAAAAATATTAATTTAACTAAATTCAAGGCATGTTTAACTTTAAAACACATTTTGTTTTGTTTTAATCGTACACAACATCTTAGCTTCACGACAAGCTTTAGTAAATTTTTTGGACGTACGGAAAACTATATTATTGAAAGTTACACAAATGCTGGAACTATTTTAAATTGTGAAGGAGTTAATAGCATGCATTAAATCATAATTATTTTACTCATAGTAAACAGCTCAGATGCAATCATTACTATTTAAATATACTGCTATGTCTTTAATCGTCAATAACTAAATAAATGCAACTATGATATGTTAACAATAATACGTTCAATGTATGAATAAATAATTGCGATCATTCAATGTTAAGATACTTGTTAACATTTGTTTGCGTTTATGTATACATGTATATGTTATGTACTATAACCTTTGGTAATATACTCTTTTCCATGAGATATTCATTCAAGTTAAATTAATATTTTTTTTAATACTTAAGAAACATAAAACAAAGAAACACTACTACCCAATCAGTATAATCGCGTACATACATCACACTTTCATACGTGTACACAACACGTGATAAAGTACCTTCATCAATTAAACAACTATTAAAAAAATATGACATCATCGAACATATCTTGAACTTACACATTTTCCTTTTTATTATATAAAACGTAGGATTGTGCATACATTCATAATTATTAAACACACATAGACAAATAGACTGCACATACACACGCCCCCACACCTAACGAAAATTTATTGAAGATAGCGAACTTGAGAATATGTTGGATATTGTTAGACGATGCAATATTTTCTGGTTTAATAACCGTCACTAAACATTCATGCTTGTAGGACACAATTACACTCGTTTTGTAATTTTCTGGCAAAAACATTCTTTGAAATTGGCTGTTGGCAGCCTTAGTGCCGCAATATGAAGTGTTCAAAACCACAATTAGCAGTCTTGTCCAGAAACATCAGTTTGTGCATGCTTTTACAGATCGTATACTGTTAATTATGTATTCCTATCAGACCATGTATATTCATTTTCTAACAATACAGTTGTGAATGGTTGCAGTTAGAATACTGTGTTTTAATGCAAAAGCACCGTCAAATGTTTCTCTAAACCCTTTTGTTCACTTGCACAGTTTAGGATAATATTGGTTCAGTGTTGTGTATGGCAGGTTCATACCCTGCTGGTGTTCCTTATGCAAACACTACATGTTGTGTGCACACACATTGATTCCATTTCATACGTTTAGCTGTTTTTGTGATATTTTTGAAATGCATTAAACTACTTATGTCATTAAAAAATATATATATATATATATATATAATACATGTACATAAGCAGGAATATGAATTCTTTCTTCATAAATGTCATGCATCTTGGTTGCCAAACAAAAAGGAATTAATATCCAACTCACACAAATAAGACGTAAGACCTACAAGTGGGCTGTAGAAGAAGGCAGATAGCATGTTTCTCGCTAGCAGCATCATACTGGTCAGTTCTACTAGGTCATCAAGTTAAGTACAAAAGTTATAACGCTTGTTGAGGTTAGCATAGCATATGCTGGAGATTGGAAAAATAGATACTTTTATCCATCTTATCACAATTGGTTGGGTGCTCATAAAACAGAGAGAGAGAGAGAGAGAGGGGGGGGGAGAGAGACAGGTGGTGTCCACAACAAAAGTGAGTAAATTGTATGAGCATGGCTGAAGAGAGAGCAAAACAGTGAGAGAGGGGGGGGCACCAGTGAATGATGACTGAGATGGTCCCTAATAGTCACCAGTCCATCAGAGAATTATGATTGAGATGGTCCCAAAGAGTCATCAGGGCACCAGTGAATGATGACTGAGACGGTCCCTAATAGTCACCTGTCCATCAGAGAATGATGATTGAAATGGTCCCTAACAGAATCAGAGCATCAGACAATGATGACTGAGACAGTCCCTAACGTTCACCAGTGCATCAGAGAATGATGATCAACACAATCCCTAAGAATCATCAGCCCAGTACTAGAGAATGATGATCGAGATGGTCCCTAAGAGTTACTAGTGCACCAGAGAATGATGAGACGGTCCCTATGTGTAATCTGTGCACCAGACAGTGAAATCATTGACAGGGTCCCTAAGAGTGTCCATGATACATTCAGTTCGTCAGACAGGGGTGTCAGAATGAAATGATTGAGAGCTCCCAAACTGTGCTCTCAAAGTATCAGTCACTTAAAGACTGAACCCATTCAAAGACTTCTAACAGTTTTTTCGCTCCAAGTTTAGTTCCCTTAACAGAAAAATCTAAAGTAACTATGCTATATTTATTATGACTTTGAGCAATAGTCTATAGAAAGTAGCTCTAGAAATTTAATATATAATCATATTGCACTGACTGGCACCATCAATTAAACACTATTTCAGTAGACAGTTCAGCAGAATAAAGACATCAATTAAATAAAACAGCCCAACAAAATAAAATTAGCCCACCAGAATACTGATGGCCCACTAAAATAAAGATAACCCACCAAAATATACAGCCCAACAGAACAAAGATAGCCCACCAGAATAAAGATAACCCACCAACATATTAAGTCCACTAGAATAAAGATAGCCCACCAGAATATAGACAACCCACTGGAGCTAACATATGTATAACCACATGGGCAACAGTGAAACCTTACTTAGCCATCGAGACTCTACAAATTCACTTAATGTGTAAATTAAACAGACACTGTGCAATGTCATCCATTCTGTGATAAATGACTCCTATATGCAAAGTAACACTTTTAAGAAACTGCAAGACAATCGCATGTTTATACAGTTGTAAGTTAAATGAATGTTTAAGTTTAACTGTGCACGTCCTATAAGACATTTGAGTCAAGCAGCAGCATGATGAGAACAACATCTCTCTGCTTGCCAGTATCAGCAGTACTCCACAACCATTAACTTTCAGAAAGACTCATACCTGTGACATTTTCAAAACCAAAGTCCCTCACAACTACTGTTAGCAATATCACTTTAGTTGTATTATTCAAACCATATCTCATCCCATGGCCAGTTGAACACAGTCCCAAAAATACAAATATTTATTATAAATATTATATGTACAAGCAAGTGTTTTCATATTTTTAGTACATATCTGCTCTGTGACATGAGTCATTTACAAGTATACACCTCATACAAATTTCTCTGACAACAGAACCGTTAGTGCCAAGCAGTAAATTGTAATGGGAACCTACTGCGTGGGAAAGTTAAACATCAAAGGTTATTGTGGTTAACTCTGAGTGCCTTGGCATTACTGCCAATCAATTTTTATTTTGAAACTGGATGTTCTGTTTATAGTTTGAGTTGCAGGCAGAATCGTTCAACTTGCTAATTTTGTTCTGAGATTAATAAAGTAACTAAACACAAATAATCAGGCACTAAACCTTCAACATGCATGCTGTAGTCATAAGAATAAAATAGTAAATGAAAACACCCTAGGAGCTGGTAATCCCACTAGAATTAGGATTGTTAACTTTTATTAAAGAATGTTTTATTTCAAAGAATGGTTTTAGAATGAAGCCCATTACACAAAAATATAATGGGACAATATATATATATATATATATATATATATATATATATATATATATATATATATTATGCATTCAGACTTCAACATTACTCACCAGCATGAGAGATGCATGTGCAACTAATCAACAGAACTATTCAGCAATCATTCTGATGGACTAAGAACAATTTAAACATTGACTTGGTTAGTACTCGAGTAAAAGATCATTTACATTGTCCCAGATCATTGAGGCATACCTATAAGTAAGGCAAAAAAGAGGATCTCTTATACATATACCAGTTTTGTAATTAACAAGGGAATGTGGGCAAACATAGTTAATCACCATGGCAATATGTCAGCATAGCAAGCCTTGCATAGCACGCCTTGATAGAAGAGGGTCCAGCATCATGACCACATCACTTTGGAAACAGGTCAGAGTTGTCATCTTTTTAAGACCTGCACCACTTTGACACTGTTTAAGCCTGCAACACACTGACAAATGTTAACATGTGCAACACACGTGCTGACACTGTTAGAGCTTGCAACACATTGACATTGTGAATTTGTGACAGCCTGCAACATACTTACAAATGTTAATGCGTACAACACACTGACATTGTGAGAGCTTGCAACACACTGACAAATGTTAATGTGTGCAACACACTGACACTGTTAGAGCTGGCAACACATTGACATTGTGAATTTGTGACAGCCTGCAACATACTTACAAATGTTAATGCGTACAACACACTGACATTGTGAGAGCTTGCAACACACTGACAAATGTTAATGTGTGCAACACACTGACACTGTTGGAGCTTGCAACACACTGACATTGTGACAGCCTTCAAAACACTGACACTTTTATTACCTGCAACATGTGACATTGTTTGAGCCTGCAACTCTGACACATAGAGCCTACATGACACTGACACTGACAGATCCTGCAACACATTGACACCTTTATAGTCTGTAACACAGAGACTCCTCTAAAACAGTGGTAGGTGCTATTGAGGAGCCAGAGTTAGATATTTACCAGGTAGCTGAATCTGTATATCACCACAATCAAATTATTCAAGAAAAAACAACATAATGCAAACAACTGCTTATGTGTACATCTATGCGTGTGTTTGTTTGTGTGTTGATGTGTGTGCATTTACTTGCATGTATGTGCTTGCGCGTGTATGTATGTGTATGGGTGTGTATGTGTTTTTGTACTTTTGTGTGCCTGCATATGTGTATGTACATGCATGTGTTTGTTAATAACTGAGAATATCCTACAGAATACATCCAACACCTATGTTATAACATTTAAAAAAAAACTGTTTCCTAAACAATAATATCACTAGTATCATAAAAAAGGAAGATGGGGGTTAAAATGGGAAAACAAAATGATGATGGAAGTAGTGCGATTTTAGAGCTGTGACCCAGGATGATAAAGAGCTGGTAAGAACTGCCAACTGACTGGTGACGTTGCCAGTTGCTCAGCTAACACAAACATCGAACAGCCTCATAATATTTAACACTTCATGACATTTAAAAATAATTTGTTATATTGTATTTGCCAGGAAATTGTAAACAATGCACTGACAATGGCTAGTTCATTAATGTAAGCATTACTGCAACTAGGGTCTATCACATATGAGCTTCATCATCTATGCTCATTTTCACCATCAAGGTCACTATTAAAGTCACATTTGGGATTGGTCAAAAATGAGTACAGTAGAAAGCTGATCAGAATAGATTTCCTTTAGTATTGTGTATTGTAAATTATTTGGCACTAGAACATTATTCTGTCATTAGATGAGTAACAATATATCTAGAAAGTTTGTCACCGTATCGTCATTCTGTTATACAATTGTTAATTGACATTGACAT
>OZ024866.1:32145104-32230104 GCA_964017155.1 Oasisia sp. SBJ-2009 | reverse complement strand
GACAGACAGACAGACAGACAGACAGACAGACAGAGAGAGAGAGAGAGAGAGAGAGAGAGAGAGAGGAGACAGAGAGAGCTAGAGAGAGGAGATTTTATTCCCCAGGCGAAGTTGAGGGGCTTAAAAGTGCTGCCACCTCACGGAGTCTGGGTAATCGAGGCAACTACCTCTGTGGTGTTGCACTCGAAACTTCGATTACTATGCATCACGAGGTGGCAGCACTTTTGAATCACTTTTTTGTGACCGCCAGCCAGGGCGGCCTAACCCCAGGATAGGGTAGAGACTCTGATTGGATTTCAGGGGGAGGGAATTTTAAATAAACAATACCCTTTTTACAGATAATGCTATTATCAATTTTTATAAACGGTCACAATTAATTAAACGTGTACTGAAACATGTCACACATACATAAAGTAAACAAAAATCATAAATAATAATTTTCGTTATTATTTTTCATCTAATTTATTGTGTAAGCTGTAGCATTACGAGCGTTAAAAAATTTTAACGCTCGTTTTTTCGAGCGTTAAAAAATAACCGGGTTACATTTCTGCACATGAACAATTTAGTCTGATATCGTACATTACGAGTAATATGACGTATATATAGCCTTTCAGCAAAATTATTTGTAAAGTAATGGTAAGTTCTTATTTAGCGCACTTTACTTCCCTGACAGATCTGTTCAATCAGACATCATCTCAGCTTCTCTGGGATGCATCCAGCCATATGCTACAATTAATGCGCGAAGGCTGCTCGTACACATATCCACCACTGTCTATAGCTAGGTATTCGTTTATACAACTGAGTGAACTGGAGCAATGTAGAGTGAAACAACTTGCCCAAGGTTTAACACCGCAGCACAGGATTCGAACCAAGGACCTCTTAGTCTGTAGTCCGAAGCTCTACCACGGAGCCACTGCGCTCTACAAATTGTCGCAAATTAACACGAGGCGAACAGGTTTGGGGCATGTTTTGAAAGCAAACTCAAATCACCTGATTTCAATGCGCCGTACGTAATCTGTGACAGTGATTTAAACAAACGTAATATTTTAAGACACTCTTTGCAATGATCACCACAGGAGAGTTAACGAACAGCATGTGGTATAACATTTATGCCATAAATGTTTTGCATTTCGTTGCACATTGATTATTATAAATTTATTGCGCATGAGCAGAAACGTCACTGGGATATATTTTAACGCCCGGAAAATTTCAGCGCGACATCGTATTTCAATTTTACGTAGGCTACTTATATAAAATTGTCCAACAACCAGTGCAATTGACCTTGATATTAACTGAAGGTTACGTAGGCCTAATATAAAGCCTGCACAGCCTTCAACCAACTAAACGAGATACGGACATGCAAGACGTTCATAGTCAAGACCAAGAAGCGCTTCTCAGTTATAACTCCTAGTCCACCTATATATATATATATATATATATATATATATATATATATATATATATACGTTATGACTGCGAAACTTGGCATCTAAAATCAAACCAAACAACTAAGAAGCTTGACGCCTTCGACACAAGATGCATAAGTAACATTTTGGGCATCAAACGAAGCGACTTCAATACCACAAAGGAAGTCAGGGATAACGCTCGAAGCAAACTCGGGTGACCAGCTTGCATGAACCGGATGGGTCATGTTTCCCAAAACGAAATGGCACCAGACGTTGCATGCAGCGAGATCTCCAACGAGTAAGTAGGACTTTGAATTCATGTTATGTTTCTATAATTTGCGCTAGTCACGTGGCGACTTCATTTTTGAATTGAATACTTGTAATACTGGGACGCGGTTACATCGATCAGTGTCGTCCTACGCTTGCATCGCCGTGCTTGCATGACGGCGGCACTACGTACACTGCATAGCTACCTGTGACGCAGCGAATTCAGTTTAAACTGCTGACTTTAAAGCACGGCGCCGTGCACACTAACATTAGTAACATAACACGCTGACCGTTTAACAGCTGATGTTCTTTATCGCAGTCTGCATTCGGTTGACCAGGGTCCTGCAGGCTCTGGTTGTCGTTTCTATGATTAACCAGGAACATTTCGGCCGACGAGATTTTTCATGCGCAGGACCCTCATTTTGGAACTTGCTTCCATTACATTTCAGAACACAATGTGTTTCTCGACTTTTTATAAAGGACTTTTTTAGACGTTTTATTAAATTGTTTACATATTTTTGTGTGCATTGTGTTATTACTGTAATGTGTACTTTTAATCTGCTGATATGTTGTAGTACAGAAGTCCTATACATTGCGTTATATTCGTAACCTATTTTTACTTTTACATGTAATGTTAAGCACCCCTGAATTTACTTTGTAAAGATATGTGATGTTGAAATTAAATTGAATTGAATACTTGTTGTGCCACTATTGCATCATATTTTCTTCCCTGTTGACGTATCACAGATGCCATAAAACAAAAACTGTTGACATGTTTTTATTCCCCTAGCAACGAGTTCTTGTGTACGTCGAACGTACGCCGGCACTACAATCCACGTGCAAACGAAGTACGTCCGTCGATCTGCGGTCGCACGTGACATGCGTACGTCAACACAAGTACGACTAGCACTTGAATAAACAAAAGTATGGTCTAGATGTAATGAATTAAAGGGCAAACAAAATCAACTATTTGGTGTTTTCATTAATGGTTTATTCAGGAACTAGCCTTAAAAGAGACAAATCTAGCAACACCATCGACACTACGTGACCATCTTTGTCGATGCAACCAATCAAAACCCAGCTTCTATTTGCACTTTGGACAAATAATACGTCACGGTGCCGACTGCTGGTTCAAGCTGTTATAACAAAGGAGACGCAAGCGGTGCCTTATGTCGGTTTACAACGAAATCGCGACAGCAATATGCCGCACTGTTCCCCATATTGTTGTACCAACAGTACATGGAAAGACAGTACCAGTGAGCTGTCTTTTTGTTACTCTTTGAATCGACCAGAGAACTGAAACAGTGGTCCAGTGGATTCGGTGGAATTGATAGAAACAGACACGTCACAGTGCGGATGCCAGACAACAGGGTTGGATTGATCTACCCATGAAAACGACGACCAACAGCCGCCAAATTGATATATACATACACTGTGTTACAAAAAAATCAATTGCATTTCTCTAACGAAGACAATTCACAAAACAAACGCGCAGATCTCAAACTCAAAGGAAACTTCTTCGGCGGCTCTGCCGTTACAGTAAGATCGCTATTATACATTAATAGCTTTATACAAAATGCCTTTAGTCTTTAGACGGTGCGTTTGTGCGTGCGAATATTTGTAAACTTTACTTACTGCAGTCGCACGCGTGAAATAATTTAATTACTTACAAAAATACAATAATAATTAATTATTATCATCACTATGCAGAATACTACACACAGGTAAATAGTAAAAATAAATGTGTCTATACAATTAACTAAAGTGACATATTAGTCATAAAAATATCATACAAATGTCATAACAATAGTCGTTCATTGTGGGTTAACCGTAGCTAGGAAAACGGTCACTCAAGACAGAGGTCGCACGAGACATGCTTTACTGTATTTGCTAGATTTATTATTATTATTATATATTTTATTACTATAGGTAATGAGGTACCACAATAACTAATCCGATAGAGGGCGCTCTAACGCAACTAGGGTCTGCGTGTCGTCTTTTACGTATTCTTGACGTGTGTAAAATGCGGCACCGTTTTGCGGAACATTTTGCGGAGCGCTTGTTTAAATCAGCCTACAATCAACTGTCGAACTCGCATGACTCTAAAGCCTCACACATAGCTAAAAAACAGTCTGACATGTCCGTCAATGTTAATTTAAGGTATAATATGAACATTAATGTACATTTATAGCCGATGGCATGTCGACTGGTGGCCCGACGACAGATGTGGTGGCTCGATGCCGGAAAGGATGAGTAGTATAGTATGTGGTTATCAACGCGCACTTTGCGCGGCGCGTGGCGGGTGGAAGACGAGGTGGTAGTTGGAAGGTCAAAGGTCACGTTCCAAGGTCAAGGTTAAAGATCAAGCGGCGGCGCCTGGCGGATAGGTCATGAACCAATATCGCAATCTGGCGGATAGATCGTGCACTAGTGGCGCCTCCTTACGCACAAGTCACGAACTAGTACTGTCCAAATTCGTGGGTCTTATTTAAAAAAATGGCGCCCCTGGAGGATAGGTCGTGTACTAGTGGCGCCCCTTATGGGCAAGTCACGAACTAGTACTAGCTTGCTGCCTCCCTAGCAGGTCAGGCGGTGGCCTTTGCAAGTCGTACAGTCGGAGGGAGACTGGACGAAGGTTAGTAGGTCCTACCTGCCGTAGCGTAGTGTACCTACCACTCGCAACATTACAACATCGTCGCCTGCTGACTGACCCAGTGTCCCTCGACGAGAACACAGCAACCGCCTGACCTGCTAGGGAGGCAGCAAGCTTGGTCTTGGGTAGATAGACACGCCCGTGTTGCACGCACCCTGGACATGAAGGACCAGGTATGTCAATCGCATACGTGGGGACCTAACTACCAGGAGAGGAGGCATGCTGCGTAAAGCACTGGTTTAAGGCCTGTTGCGTATAGTTTTTAAAAACGACACAATAACTTATAACATTCTTCCTTCCTCCGCTCCAGAAACAATGTGTTTCATTATTTACTGCTGATTGCTTAACAACCTATAGTTGAACCGGCGACAGGTCTACCATAAGGTGCTGTGTTAAGCTCTGTTTTGGTATAGATTAATACAATACTTTATAACCGTTTACATTTCTTCGCTCCATGTCATGACACAAAGACGTATTCGGTTTTTCATAAAGCCTTTTCATTAAAACAATATCCACCAGGGGCGCCTTATAAATAAGACGCCCGAATTTGGACAGTACTAGTTCGTAACTTGTCCATCAGGAGGCGCCACCAGTACACGATATATCCGCCAGGTGGCGACATTTGTTCGTGACCTATCCGCCAGGGGGCGCCACTTGACCTTTGGTCTTGACCTTGGTATGTGACTTTTGACCTCCTCTTCCACGCGCTGCGCCAAGTGCGCGTTGATAATCACATACTATACTACTAGGATGTTTAAAATCATCTACAGCTTGCCCTATGCACCACACGATAATGCTACGTCTTAACACCTAGCTAAATATTTATATCGTATAACATGTCCATCAATATGAAAGCATAATGTCTACAGTAATGTATATTTACAGTCGATGAAGCGTCGCGGGACGTTCGATTGAATTCAGTGAACAAATCCACGTTAGTCGCTAGAGGCGCTGATACGCAACTAGGGTCTAGTTGCGTATTAGCGCCTCTAGCGACTAACGTGGATTTGTGGATCCCCATTATATATTATAGACACGTGTATTTTTATATGTATTTAAAAAATATTACCTGTAGGTAGGATATTCTTCTTATTGCATAATATTATATTTTTATTAGTAGTATGTTGTGAAGCACCACAATAAACTATTATGGATGTGGCGCTATGAAATACAATTTAATTCTTATTATAACTTATAATGAGATACAATTTTATTATGTATGTATTAATATTATATATATATATATATACATGTATATATACATGTATGTATATATATATACATATATATATATTATAATGTAAGACATGTTACAAGTTTGGCAGCTGTAACGTTGGTTGTCGTTTTAAATTATAGTAATTTAGAGTTAGACAGGCTGGTTCCTTGGGTTGGGATAAACGACTAATAAGCAAACAAGCATGAGCACCCAGCCCTGACCGTTTGTCGGTTTGATGAGTGTTGGCTAATACTCAAAACAATTCGCTAGCCTCTATTATCCAAGCTCCTCGAGGCGAAGTTATGCAGCCGAGCGAAAATCGCCTAACATTACGCCGGCTATCGAGCACCCGAGCCGGAAAAAGAGAAGCATCCAGTTACCGACTAGTCAGTAGTAAAACCCAAGCCAGTCAGTATCCAACTCTACTAATGACTAATTAAGTATCAGGTTTTGATATTCCCGATACCCTAGACTTGACACTACGTGCTATAAAAGATTACGACATCACGATTAGCTGTATAAGCAGCTTGCCAGTTGTTTGACTCGCTTCTCGGAGGAAGTAGTTTAATGGCCGTCACGCGGTGACAGCTTTAGCCAATCAACGGCGGACACCAAACATCGATTCTCGTAGCCACGTTGCCTCAGCCATTTTGGGTGGCATTCTAAGCGGCGTGCGTTTGGAGAAGAAGTGGGTTTGGTGATAGTCTAAGTTATGTTGCAATTTGTGTGCTTGTTTGCCGCTCTAGCTCTCACTAGAGCGGGCGATGTAATGCAGTTGACAGATTCAAATTTCGCTGCAAAGTCGGCTGATGAATCACTTCTTTTGGTCAAATTTTATGCACCCTGGTAAGTTTGTTGCCGTTTATCCTTTAGCAACGGAACCGGCCAGTGCTAGGTTTAAACCCCTTTGCCTTGGCGACGGGTGTATCTTTAATGTTGGCTTCGGACGGCATAGATTACAAGTGCCATTGCATTTTAAATGAATTGTTGTAGCACTTCTAAATAACCCGGTTCTACAAGTAAACTACAACACGTTAAATTATCTGATATTCGTCATCCCATTTGTGGGTGTTCCAAATTTGATCTGTCAGGTCGAGAGGTTAGTTGAAAGACATTTGCCAAAATCCTTTACCATGTAATGGCAAGTTCACTTGTCATTGTTGGCCGAACCATTATAATACCAGGTCTAAGCCATATAACTAACTCTAAGATTAAACGAACTCCTATAAATAAAAAAGTAAAAATGCAACGTCCCGTTGACAGTTGCCGTTCGTTCGGGTGGAATTTTTTTGGGTGGGCCTACTACTAGCGTTACTGTTATAAGGTTTGAAAGTTTTTGTTTTCATTGTGTTGTATATGGAATTGGAAAGCCTTGCATACTGGTGTGATGCTGTACACATTGGGGTATTTAATGGAATATGCCGTTTTGCAAAGTAACCAGAGCATATCTGTTTTATAAGTACTTGCATTTAATCAGTACAATGCAAACAGGCTGTTAGAAAAGTTTAATGAAATTCTTCAATTTGTTCAACTATGAATAGCCTCATTCTGTGGTAAACCATTTAACTTTTTCTGTGATAGAATAAGTAACTGAGTGTAATTTTGTTCCACCATTGTTTTTAGTAATGCCACTAATGCTGCCACCTTGTGCGGAGGATACTAACATATACACAGTTTTTATATATTTTCTCTGAAAAAAATGTAACATTACTAGGACAAGTCATACTTTTAGTGAACAACACATTGGATTAATGGTGTTTTTAATGTAATATCCAGAAATATCTTTATTCTATAATGGTGACCAATATATGTGTTAGTGACCAGACTGTTTACAATTATAAAGTAATTCATTGCTGTAAATTTTGATTTACTAACTGGTGTATTAACTTTTTTTCAGGTGTGGACATTGTAAAAAATTAGCCCCGGAATTTGAAAGAGCTGCAACATCTCTAAAAGAGAATGACCCACCAGTAGCACTTGCTGAGGTAACACGAACTGTGAAATGTTGTCTTAATTTTTCATGTTTAATTGCTACATGAATTGAAATCACACATAGCCTCCTTCAAATATATGTCATTTACAACATATGTTGAGGTTATTGTCAATTTGAACCGAAGCCAGATAAATGAATACTTTGGAAGATAGGAACAGATCCAATGTTTTTTTTATGGCATTCTATTTGAAATGTATCATACCAGAAAGAATAGAAGTGAAGCCACGCAAGTATTGATGCCACTTGACGGCTAGCTAGGAGAACTATGTAGCATATGTCTTCCTACACTTTTGTCCTTGCCCACCCTTTGCCTATACATAATGTTTAGGCAGCAGACAGAAACAACTAGACTGGCTTACTTTATTTTACTGTTTTTAAGTAATGACACTGATATATTATCAAGACATCTATGTCAATGCAAGTGAAAAATTGCATGTGATCACAGCTATAACGAATTTCATGGTTCTCTTAGACTGTCGCCTAAGGCATGTCAGCTTCACTAAAACAGGTCAGTGAAATGGGCCCTCTTGTTGTCTATTAATTCAACACTTGTGTTGGTATTATGGAAGATGCATCTAAAGCCAGTACGTTCTGTTACGATTTCAATGTTATTTTAGGTTGACTGTACAGCAGAACAGTCAATCTGCTCAAAGCATGGTGTATCAGGATATCCCACTTTGAAGATCTTCAGAAATGGTGAAGTGTCAGAAGATTACAATGGGCCACGTGAAGCAGGTGGGTTAGGGGAGATCAACAAACCTCTGCCATCAAAACTTCATGTGTCACTGGCCAGCATTGTACAGCTTGTGTATTTGTAGCATGCATAACATTTTCTAACTGCTTTTTTATTTCTTATAACTTTGTCTTTAATACATTCACAAATTTCCCTGAATTTTCACCTACAGATAAACAAGTTAATGAACTTCTGTTTGTGTGGCAAAATAAAACCCATAGTAATTCTGATTTTCTGAAAACCCAGTCATGCTAGTAAAATACACTAGTGGCATGATGCTGGCCTGTGTTTAACCATTTTTCTTTCTGCAGCATTGGACAACCGAGAAGATCAACTCAACCTGATTTAGCAAGTCACCTACCGCATATAGCACAGGATAACCAAGTGTACACAAATATGTTGTAGATCGATTGTGATGGAGCAGGCAAAGAAACCTGCTCCAAGTACAAGATTCAGGGTTTTCCAACATTGAAAATTTTCAAAGATGGGGTTGAGTCAGCAGATTATAAAGGGCAGAGATCGTCTGGTAAGCGTCATTTGGTCGGTGTGGAATTGCTAGCCTGGAATTGGTTCTGGAAATTCGCCCGGTGAATGGCTTGAAACTACTGTGGTTGGTGTTGGACTATTGGTGTTTTTGAAATTTTTATGGATTTTTTTTTTGTAGAATCTTATCATGTACCATACAAATGCTGTTGTGATATCAGCAAGTTTTTTTTCAGTTACTTTTGAAAACAACATGTGACATGTTCTGATGAAATGAGTCGGATGTCAAAAAACAGTTAGTCACACCATTGGAAAAGACATGTTAAGCTTTCCAACGGTGTAACAATTGTGGACATATCTCACACACACAAACTTATTGGATGCTGAATATTCCTGTGGTAGAAAGTTTCAAACGGGAAAAAATGCATTTGAAGTTCGTGGTCACATAAGCACATGGTCGAGTACGTTGTCAATCTAAAATCGGCCGTTTTGTTTCTGTTACTCCATTTGATGCTTTTGAAATAAACTCCCAAGTCATGTTCGTTGTCGAAGACATTGCCGATCGACAGAAAAGATCAGTGTATACTTTGGTGAGAAAATTGTCGGAAATCATCGATTCATGTTTATACGATGTTTTCTCGAAATCAATTTCACTGACATACGACTCATTTCGTTAGAACATGTCACATATTGACATACTGCATGTTTACAGATAACGGAGCAAAGAATATCCATTACAGAGAAGTCTGATAGTTTGCTGTAAAATCACCATAAATTGTATGTAACTATCTGTTCAAACATACTTTGTCATCCACATGTGTTATTTCAAATTATAATAAAATTTAAAGGAGCGTACCTGCCCAGAATTGGCAAAGTTAAATGTCAAAGGGTATTGAGATTAACTGCTCGCCTGTGCTTTATTGCCAATCAATTTTGTTTTGAAAGTAATTTTGTACCATTTAAATGTGTTGTGGATGGAATTTTTCAAATTGTGAACATGTTCCGAACTTAATAAACTAACCAAACACATTTTGGATGGTTGTAAACCTTCAACATGTGTTGTCATAAGAATATGATGTTAAATGAAAAATAAATGCTTTATCAACCACTGCCCGAATATAAGAACATACCGTTTAGAATATATGTGACCATGATGTAACACAGAGACATGGTATACATATTTAAAATACATTTTCAAACTTAATATTATATTCAAATTGCATTTGAGCTATTACATTTAAACTGCATTTGAGCTATTACATCCGAATGGTGCTCTTCAACATACAGTATGGGGGGGATGCCCAGCTCCTATCTAATAGCTTTGGTTTGACTAGCTCCTATCTATAATCTAACCAATGTACAAACAATTTTACTTCATCAATAGACATTTCTGTGCAAAAACCAGAATGTGGTGCCATATTATATATCAACACATCTGTTGTGTGCATGTTCAAAATAAAAAGGTAACTTATAAAGATTTCTAACAGAAAATTCTTTTAAACAGCATGATGCAGAATTTGTGGAAAGGGGAATTCTGAGGAACTTATGTCATGGCAATGGTTGTTCATGCATTCCAGCTTACTTTATTTATCATGATGTGTTGCATTATTACACCACTAGATGCATTTTTCCTTTATATAAGTGAATGTTTTGAATTTGCAGATGGCATTGTTAAATACATGAGAGGCAAGGCAGGACCTTCAGCCAAGGAGCTCAAAACTGCTGCAGAATTTGAGAAGTTTATCGGTTCCAGTGAATATGTTATTCTTGGTATGTAACTTCAACATTTCCTATGCAGACAGTATGACTGCTATCACTGTCTGTATAACATTGATTTTATGTAGCTGCTCTACAGTAAAAAAAATTAGTGTTTCGTTTACCTGGTTTTTACTATGTATGTACAGTTGTAATTTGGTATCTTTAACCCATTTTATCCTGAAGCTAGTGCAGACGAGTTGCAGCCAGTTCCTGATCATTTCCTCAAATCAATCTGTCAGCATAGGACATAACTTTATTATTTCTCAATCAATTTTTAAATGTGATATACCTTTAGAAAGTAGATCAAATAAACTATCAAGTCGCATTGACAAACTCATAGTTTTATCATATATATTTTATGTGGCATATGACAAAACATGCCCAATAAATTCAAACCTATGTTGAGGTTTGTCACATTACTTTTCACCTGACATTTTCGCCACGAAGGAGACATGTCAATGAGCAAGTTGAGTTTATTTTATGCATTACTCTGCTGAAAACAAAGGTATACAACTTGTCCACATATCTTGGATAATAATCTCATAATGTAAAATTGTTTGTAATACCCCCATGTCAGTCGATTGAATCGCCAACGTGTGGCACCGCTGAGCGGAATTATGCAAATTTGTGAAATATTTTCTGTCAACGATGTATAATTTGGTGGCTTATTTACGTTGGTCAACATTTCAACGTCACTTTATTGATGAAGTAGTTACCGTCGTTGGAAATAATCTCAACTTTGTTTGGCGCAAAAAAACGGCGCGGTGGGCGAAAACGGATGCCGTTGTCGGTCGACCCCACTTCGATGGCTTCAAAGTACGTCTTCACGGACAAATATCGCATCAAATACCATAACCGTCCATCTTATATCGTCTATCCACTTGTCTGTCTTCTTGTCCTCAACAGTATGAAATAAATTAATGGAGTTATCCTTCGAAATACGTCAACATTTAACGATCTTTGCGACTCGACGCCATCTTTGATTTCACTGGCTTGGGGGTGCTCACTTTGTATGGCAAATACCCAAAGAACGGCACTGATTGGTTGAAAAATATGGGTTTCCTAGTGATCCCGGTGTACTGACGTCATTTGGTGTTAACCAGCCAATGGAATTCCAAAACGTCGAGTACGGGGAAGCCGTGCCAAGTGCAAACTACGACCAGAATCGTATTCCGGATAAAAAGGGTACCTACGACTAGAATCGTATTCCGGATAAAAATGGGTTAAACGCAGTTTAACAGTTAGCATTGAATCATAGCCAAAAATTATTCTTTAGACATAGATGTAACCTGTTCAAACATGAGATTTCTACCAGATGTGGTAATTTCTACCAGATGTGGTAAACATATGTCACTTGTTCACAATAATGATATATTTGTTTTAGGTATTCAATACTTTTACGTAAGTGGTGAGTATGCTGTGAATACCTGACTTGATTCATATCACACTACTTTGATAATTGTGCGTGTTTCAGGGTTATTCTCGGCAGAGGATAGTGCACTGGCGAAGGATTTCCAGAAGCTGGCAGATGCCATGAACGAAGATTATCGATTTGCTCATTCGTATTCCAAAGAGGTGCTGGCCAAGAGCAAATATGAGAAGTGAGTATCACTGTGGCTTAATATTGCTTCTCCAGATGTGCTAAACAAGCACATTTAGGTGAACGTTTGTGCTGTTTCCATGCAGTTTTTTGCCATTTTCTCATATTTTACACTCTATAACTCAACAAAACAGTTTGTACAAATGCAGAATGTAAAGTTTGAGGATGGTTGATGCAAATGTATTTATGATTTCTGTTTTATTACATTTGGTGGCACATGTATGATGAAAATCTTTTGCCAATATTGCTGAGTACTTCTATGATGGTGAATGATAGGTCTGAAGTGTGCCTTCTAATACGATATGATGATTATGGAAGTATCCGTAGACTTGTTTGTTACTGAGGTGTGTAACTATTAACCTTTCCTCTTCCAGTAATGTGGTCATCTATCAGCCCAAGCAACTGCACAACAAGTTTGACCCGAAGGAACGCGTGTACGAAGGCAGTGCATCACTGACGGAGATGAAGACTTGGGTCAATGATAACATGTATGTTTTTCAAGTTGTTACTGGCTCTTAGTCCTTCTGTTTGTTTGGTGGTGTTGTAATTTGAAACAAATGATAATGCTATAAAAAAGTTTCTGGTTACCATTATTATTACATGCAACACAGCAGCTTTCGAGTCCGATGTTTACAAACCTAAAATGTGATTTTTAAGCCAAATTTATGCTATTTTGAGACATTTATGATGAATGATCGTGATGTACAATGATAGTGAATGATAATTATAATTTAATGTATGCCTTTTAGCAGGTGTATGCAGCAACATTTTTGAATAAAATGCCAGTGGGCTCATATTGAGAAGCAAACACAATTATCTTGATTTGTTAGCAGGTGCTTCATATTTTTGTGTCGAAGGACTAGATTTTTTATTGTTTTAATTTTGTCTTGTGCTGCACATGATGACTATTCATACTGAAGGGACGTAATTCTGAAAACTACATGATGCTTCAGTGTAGCTGATGCAGCACATATAAATTACGGGTACTTTTGATAATTTCAGTGTAGCTATATATGTGTAGTTTTTACATAGTTTGGGTGAGGGTGCATCTTTAATTTGTTGTTTTAATAAAATAGGTTCATTTGATTATGTACTTTCTTGGTGGTATATTTAATTCACTATAATTTGCTATTACGAAATGGTATGCAAGCTTCTTGCAGTTACAGGGAAGTAGATGACTAGTTATTAACTTTCTGCAGTGTATAATTATGGTGTCTGTGCTTGTCTACACTTTCATTTGTGTTTTCAGCCATGGATTTGCTGGACTAAGAACATCAGGCAACGCTAACCAGTTCAAGAAGCCCTTGGTTGTGGCATATTATAATGTCGATTATGTGAAGAACCCAAAAGGCACCAACTACTGGAGAAATAGGTGGGCCACATATTTATTACCTCTTCTGGCGCAGGTGGAGGTAATATATGGTCTAACATGCTGGTGATGTTGTTTGTTGTCACATCAATCCTTACTCATCTGAGAAAATCAGTGATGAGAAAATCAGACTGAAGCATGTGTCTACTGTCTACCTTATGAGGCCCATCTTTGACAAGTGTGTGATCTGGTAAACGTCAGTGTGTTTGGCACATAAAAATAATGTGATTGTCAAGGTACATACATAAGCATCTTCATGACACTCATTCTAAGTTTGTACCTTATCGGCCAATCACTGATAGGTGACTGTTTAGAAGAGTGACACAATTATACAAAGCAACATATGATACAAATTTGATTGATTTTTACATATTTTGCATCTGATGGCATACCTCTCGTTAGTAAACTTAGCAAAGGTAAGAATTTTTCATTTTTATACGAGTGCTCATGTTGCATGAGAGAAATACCAGGAAACAAAATGTTAGTCAATGTAAAGGGAAAGTCGGCAGTAGTTACTTCATTAACTCACACCGGTAGAATTAGTTATTTCCTATTTGTGTGACACACTGTTGTAACTTGGCAACACATTTCCACCTTTGTTTCTGCAGGGTCATGAAAGTGGCCAAGAAGTTGAAGGATGCTGGCAACACTGTCTACTTCGCTGTGTCCAGCAATGATGACTTCAGCCATGAGTTGTCCGAGTATGGACTGACCGCTGGTGACACTCCAGTTGTTGCTGCGAGAGATGCCAAGGACCAGAAGTTTGTTATGAAAGATGCCTTCAGGTGAGTTGAGTGGCTTGTATTAGACATGTTTGTTCTGTAGATCCTTCCAGTGAATCAGTACAAAGTGGAGGCGGTACCCTTTTTATTTTGAAGATTTTTGTTTTGACCAGTGTCATTTCTAAATTGATAGTTGTTTCAGTCATTATAATGTAATTTAGCAGTGTATGCTGTTTTATTCTAGCTTGGTATACTGAAATAGTGTCAGTAACTGTGTCACACAAGTATTTAGCAGTACAATAAGTCATCTAGTGAAAAACTATGTGGTACTAATATAGTCGATATATATCTGTATGAAATTATGTGTTGCAGGAATGCCAATGGCTTTGTCAAACTATTAGCAGGTGAATAACGATTAGAACTAATAACATCAGGATTGCTATATACCTTGAAACAGTCAAGCTGGTAATCAGTGAAAAGTGTACACTCTTTGCCATGTAATGATGTACATTCTTTGCTATGTAAAAACAAAGCTCTTATAATAATTTTATTGATGTGGTTGTAAGTATACACAATTATTATCCTGTGACCCTGCGTTTTTACTTTGCAGTATGGATACTTTGGAGAAGTTTGTCAATTCTCTGCTTGCTGGCGAGCTGAAACCTTACCTCAAGTCAGAGCCTGTTCCAGAATCAAACGATGCACCAGTAAAGGTTAGTCAAATTATTAAAATTATAAT
The DNA here is from genome assembly GCA_964017155.1 of Oasisia sp. SBJ-2009. Classification (NCBI taxonomy): domain Eukaryota; kingdom Metazoa; phylum Annelida; class Polychaeta; order Sabellida; family Siboglinidae; genus Oasisia; species Oasisia sp. SBJ-2009. Next base: position 32,215,165 of record OZ024866.1, on the reverse strand, counting down.
AATGCATAATGAAACGGTACAATTATACATGATATTGTAAACAGTGATATAATTTAGAACATATGCGAGAAGTAACATATAATATAGTAATATCACACTGCACATGATGACTATTCAAGCTGAAGGGACGTAATTCTGAACACTGTCTGATGTTTCAGTGTAAGCTGATGCAGTGCTTGTAAATCTCAGTTGGTGCAAGTTTTCATAACTTATATATAATTAGGTTCTTGGTGTAGACATAAATATTAAATCAAGTTTATGCTGGTAATAAAAGTTGTTTAATGGACAGGAAGTGACCTTACAAATAAAATGTATGGTTATCCGGAATGAACAGCTAAATGTTGCTCAACCTACTGAAATGTTATTGTTTATGTAAATAGGTTTACAGTATTGTGTCTAGAATGGATCATTAATTTGTTTATTGTCTTCATTAAGTTTTGCGCTGTACTTGATGACCACTCATGCTGAAGGGACGTAATTCTGAAAACTACATGATGCTTCAGTGTAGCTGATACAGCGCATAATCATGGTTTAGATACTGTCAGGTATGTAGAGTTGCATAGACAAATATGAACTGGTTTGACCTGTTTTTGTAGGTGGTCGTAGCAGAAACGTTTGATGAAATTGTCAATGACAAGACGAAGGATGTTCTCATTGAGTTTTATGCACCTTGGTGTGGACACTGCAAGAGCCTGGCACCAAAATACGATGAACTGGCTGAGAAGGTAACTCTTTGTTAATGTAAAAACAAGCTTACATAAATTATTCTGCAGTTTTTATGTAACACTTTATTGTGCTCTTCAGCATTAATATAAAAAGTGTTGTCTGAGGTTTGTTAAAATATTTGTTCCAGTTCTATTCATTAAAGATGAAAATGATTGTATATATTAATGGATCGGCTAAACTTCTAGCAATCTCTAGACTGGCAAAATGAAACGTTAATCTTCATATCAGCTACAAAATTACATAGTAATTATTAGGGGATTGTGTCATCCCATGGTTGTGATTGGTGTGATTTATTTAGCATCTTTTAGAGTAGGAAATTATGTTTGAAGCAGATTTTATACTATTAGTATTTATGTTTTAGCTGGCTGGCGAGAAGGACATTGTGATTGCAAAGATGGATGCGACAGCCAACGATGTTCCAGCCCAGTACTCTGTTAGAGGGTGGGTGTGACATGTTAATTCAGTGGCATTCATTGCCTTTCATTGTTGTTTTGCACTGCACCTGATGACTACTCGTACTGAAGGGACGTAATTCTGATAAATATATGATGCTTCAGTGTAGCTGATGTGGTAATCATTCAAATGAATGTGTGAAGGACTGCAGGTGTTGTTATTTAGTTGCAGTGGTTTTCCTGTTCTGTTCCCTATTTTAAATGTATGCAGTAAATATATATCGTGAAGAACAAACAGACAAATAGATATGGAGTTTACATGATCTTGTAGCCTAGCCCAGAAACTTGTTTGCCCAGTTTTCTTTAGGTTTGTTGATAAAGTAAAAATTATTTTAACAATTTTTATGTGTGTGCGAGCACTTAGAGTTAATGGCAAATGTGCAATTTTGTTGATGTTGGTATCAATAAAGTTGTGTGAGGTGTTAATAAAGAGGACACATTAAACTTGTGAGAGACATGGCTGTAGTCATTACTCTATGTACTGCTCAGTAATCACTTGCTGAATGTTGCAGATTCCCCACCCTCTACTTTGCTCCCAAGAACAAGAAGGATACACCAGTCACATATGATGTGAGTGTTCTTCCTGAAAAATTGCTTGTATATGTAACTATATAACCAGGCATTAGTTAACAAGATGGGTTCTTGTCAATTTACAAGATTTTATTTTAAGAACCAATAGCTCCCTGGCATATCAATGCATCTGTTGACAAATGTAATGTATGTTGACTGAGATTGACCAACTCTTGTTTTTATGTGCTTCAGAGCTTGCTCTCCAAGGACTGAAGCACAATAAAACTTAGTTGATATTATGAGTGCTAATTCTGCTTTCATTTACTTTGATAGTTGCAAGTTGCCTCTTGCTTGCAAGAAATGACTGTTTATTCATGTTGATATGTTTTTCGATGATGGTGAATGATAGGTCTGACATGCGCAATTAGTGTTTGACACATAAGTAGCTACAAATACATGCACGAGTTAGAGGTATTGGTTGTTCAAATGAGTTTTTTGTTTTTAGGGTGGACGCGAGGTGAAGGAGTTCATCAAATACTTGGCGAAAGAAGCAACTGATCCGCTGTCTGGCTACGATCGTGACGGCAAGAAGAACAAGAAAGAAGAGTTATAGTGTTACTGATTGCAGGAGAAACAAATGAAAGGTGTATAGAAATTCCAGCAGAAACGTTTTATTTGCAGAATCCTTGTACAAATAATTAATTTTTTGAAGCGGCTTTTTATCAATAATTTTGTTACAGTATTGGCAGACAGAAACGTGTATACTAGGTCAATCCAATATATTCATTCCAGGATGGTTACTTGAATTTCGTGTTAGGACTTGACCAATGTTGTCTGAGTTTTGCAGCAGTTTTTCAAGATTGTACATTTTAATTTGGGAACCATTCGACAGCTATCACCAAAACGGCACAAACTGGCTTGCTAGATAGGCTACCGTTATTTACTTCTTTACAGTTAGCTGACAACAGGTCTGTTTATTTATGTTTGTATGTGATTGTGGTGCTTGGTTATTGCACTGCATCAATATTAGTTGTGTTGTGCTGGTTTTAGTGTAGTTGCAGTGAAATCTTGTAACTGATGAAGTTAAAGTGATGATATTGAGTGGAATTCCTATCAACTGTTTGAAGGCTAGAATAACTTATGTTGGGTAGAAGTCAATGTCCACGCCAAGGAGTTGTGTATATTGTATGGGAAGTAAGGGTTATTGTTGCTGATTGTTAACTCTAATAGTGTAAGGTGTGGTGAATTATCAAATTCCATACAGGCGGTGAAGGAAACGATTCAGATTTCTGATACATTGAGCTGCTATGGTATCAATGCAGATGTAGGACCAAAGATAAATGCTGTTCGTAATTGTTTGGAATGAATGCATTCATGTGACTGTGTGTTCATCGATATGTCTCCTGAACCAAGTATAGGTATAACCTTTCTGTTTTGCCAGCGTTCTACATTCTTGTTAACTTAAGCTCATGTGATTGACTTATTATTGGCGCTGACTACCACATAAAATATGTTCTAAATTTTCTCTTGGTGTTACACTTTGTGTTTTTCAGATGTGTTACGCACATTAATGTTAAAATAGATATAACAGTAGCATTGTATAATCAGTATGAAGTGTAGAATTTAGAAAAATTAGCACGCTTTTTAAAAATAGTTTTCACTATCCAGTGGCCGTGATATTAACTGTTGGTTCCTAACTGGTCACATTCATAAAATAATAGCATTGATTCAGTGGTATACAAATACTAACAAAGCTCATCCAGTAAATTAACCTGTTTCATAACAAATAAAATCTACATAATAACGGTAGTATGGTTTTGTTTCATCGGTAACCAGATGTGATGAATCATTCACAAACTTCAAAAGGTTTCACCTGAAGTGTTTTAGGAAAAAGGACATCTAATTCTGTATGGGCATAGTCCAACACCCCACGTGGTACAATATTCCTGGGTGTCTCAGATTGGGTGAGGTCTGAATCCCATGATAATTGTGAGAGCTTCATGCTTCCCATGCATCTGAGAGCTGCAGTAATTGCTACCATCTAGTAGTTGATTACCCCCAACCAACATTACCCCGCCCAAACCGAGTGCAAAAGTAATCGCATTACTTTAGGCTCGTAATATTATGCATGATAAAAACTACTAAGGATCCTCAACTCGGATTCCACAACATGCAGTGCCATGTGTTATAGGTAAATTTTCTTTCACTAGCAGCACAGTTACATATTACTAAACTTGACTATGCCTGAGAGCAAGCATTGATTAGGGAGCTGGACACTGCTCCTTTTAGTACATAAGCCCTGTACTGATAAAAAGTGATACTTAAGTATCCTATATAATTAAATAATTAGTCGATGAATAAGCCAAACCTGGCATTCATAAAATATTGATAATTGTGAGAGGGGTGCTCTGGAATAGTAGAGCGCAGTGGCTCAGAGCTAGAGCTTTGGACTCGACTTAATACTGCAATAGGCCTAGAAGCTGAAATTGCTTCCTGCACAGTGAGTTCCACAGCAAGGTAAAAGGTACAACCTTATAGCAACTCTGGCCATGTTGGTCACCCAGCTGTAGAAGTTGCATTTTGATTACTTTGTCATGCTGTCACAAATGGGTAGTTCCAAGCTTATGGAAGTTTGCCTATGAGAGCAGTGAGAATGGTTAGTTGACTTGAGGCTATAGAAAGCGGTGCATTTGTGTATATGAATCATATTATTACAGCATGGCTAAATGCTTCACAGAGAAGTCGAGATGGTGTTTGAACAGATCTCTCAGGATGTAGTGCTTCAAGCAGCAGTACAACTATCAGCCACTACTAATAGCTAAGTACTTGTTCAATTGTGTGAGCTGGAACAATGTAGAGTGAAAAGATTGACCAAGGCTCAACACAGCAGCAAATGATTCTAAAAGATTGTTTTGATTGAGAAACTAATACTTGAGCAACAATACAATGCAAAATATTTTATAAAGAATATCAGCATGTGTATGATTGAAACAACTATAATATGACCTCTTTCATTGCTTCATTCTAAGTGGTATCAGTCTTCATTAATTCAGCATAATGTAATACAATTCAGCAATATGAGCTAAACACACACAGACACACGCACGTGCGCGCATACACCCATAACATAATATATATTATATATATATATTATATCTAATTATCAGTCTTTAGTATTACTTTTGGTGCAGTATGCACAATCTTTGGAATGTACATGCAACAACTTTGGTGCCAATAGCTATACAAATTAGTCAGAGGCATCTAATGAATCTGGTGCATGGTGCTCCAGTATCAGAATTTTGAAGCACTTCTCAATTTGAAAACAATAATAGTGCAGTTACAATTCAAACCACTGGTAAAGTGGATTGACACCACAGGAATTCCACTACTTATCGACGTGTTTGTTAATGTTTTCCAAGGTGGGTGTTTTAAAAATGCATGCCAGCATACACTATTTCCAAGTACAATAGTTATTATTTACAATGTTAACTTGGATTTGAAACCTCAGTTATTAATGATTAATTTGTATGCTCTATAGGAACTATCTAGTACTGTTTTGGCCAAAAAGAAATATTCATATTATATAAAATTATATTCTTTCAGTATATATATCTACTGAGCGAATATATTATATATATATATATGAATATTTCTTTTTGGTCAAAACCGTATATTTTAGTTAAAATAGTTTTGTAAGAAAATAATTATAGTTTGAAATTTTCTATAAAATAATTGCGCAACTTGGTTTCGCTGGGTTTCGAACCCAGGACCTTTCGCGTGTGAGGCGAACGTGATAACCACTACACTACGAAACCTGCTTGCTACGGTATTTGAAAGAATAGCTTATAGTACCTGCCATAATACTTTTTTACTCTACTCGATTGGTTTTGTTTTAAGGTAGCAAACTATCTTGGGTATTGGTGGTTTGTATGTTTCTTCCTGTTAACAGCTAATTTCAGAATAAGCTTAGCATCATCGAGTCGAATTTTAAAAGGCTACTAAAAGAAAGCCTGACTATTTTTAGAATGCCAACGTAGACGGGTTTTCCCAGAAACCTTTGCGCTAAGCACGCACCGTCGGCATCGGGCAGATGTTTAATGGCAGCCATGATGAGTGTTTGGTACTAAGAATTCATGTGGACTACAAAAGCTAGTGCATCGACTTGAGGTCTTCTTTACATCGTCCAACAAGTTAATAATAAGGTCAGACATATTTTTCAGTTCGTATTGTATTTCTATTAAATGTTACGACAAATAAAGCTATTTTAAATCGTAGTGAACCTGTATATATTTTCACATGGTTTGTCAGGTCATAGTGAAACTTAAGTGCAATTTCACGTTGTTTGTTTACAGTTATGTATGATTTTCCCAAATAATAAACATAACTTTCCTATCAGTGATGCTGATCAATGATTTATTGTTTTACAGATTGGTCTTTCACCGGTGTTGCAGTACTATATATTGTCGTAGCCACAATTAGCAACAAAATTGTCAAGAAATCGACAAAGTCAGTTGTTTTGATTTTGTGAGTGCTTCACATCGAGATGAAGACATTTATCCAGGTAAAATACTTCCGCGTTATTCATCTATGCAGTGAGTTTTTAAATCTATATCCGTTCGCAGGCTCTTTGTCAAACTGACACGATTTTACAACGTAGATTTACATATAGTCTGATTGTTTCGTATGGTTGGTTCATATTAACTCTTTCTTTCTGACGACATGCAATATATGTGCTACGGAAACAGATGTATTGTAATGCTTTTAGATTACCAGATCACTTGAATAGTTGAATAGTTTATTAATATTACCACAAGCATGAGTCTTAGACTGAAGACTAGGAGTGGACCCTCCCATATGGATGATGGAAAATTACTAGTCTGGTATGATATTTTCTTGTTCTCTGATTATATTTTATTAATGCATTTGTCATTTTTATGTTATTAACAGCTTATGTTAAGCAAACACTTAGCAGGTATATTCTGTATACAACTTGACTTTCAAATGACCTTGAATTTGCACCTAATCCAGGTTTGCTTATAAGTGTCGCAAGTTTTGTTTATTTCAACAAAATAAGGATCAAAGGGTTAATGAAAACCTTCTTTTGATCATTTGGTAGTTTTAATTATTGTTTTTGTTGTACATCATACTATATTACTGTATTATGCCGACTACCAGCCTAAGGGTAATAGTTGTTCCAGTGCTAGTAATAAATACGTTTTATAAATGTTTCTGAACAGTTTTTAATACGTAATATATAAAATATTATATTATGGCATTGTTTACTTAATGATAACCATCATTATATGTTGTGGCTGCAATAAACAAGTAAGATAATATCGGCAAATATACTTCTTAACATTGGTACTGTCTATAGTATAGACTATAGTTTCTTGTTTAGATTGTATGATGTTGTTTGGAAAACAAAGGGTTAAACCATTCTATGATGTGGAAAGAAAGGTTTTTTTTATAGTATTTCACTTTTTGAATGATAATCTTTCCAGTATGTTTCTGTATTCAACATTCAACACAACACAGGTCATGTTATCATGTTATAACTAAAGTTGACCTATTATAATATCACTTATATTAGTTAATTCATTGCTACTTTGTAATACAAAGTATCTATCATGCAAAAGAACATTTATCTCATTTTGTGTTAAAGTTTATTTGTTTGTCTGAATCAGTGAAGAAATAGAATGTTACTCTGCCACTAGATGTAGGATGGTGGATATGTTAGCACAGTTTGAGAGTTTAGTTGCTTATTGTTGTCTTTGAAAGCTTGTTGTTTTAATAGGTGTTGTTTTTATTATAGATTATGTACAGTTTGTGAACTATTTCAGCAGTAGTCAGTCAAATAGTTTTGTTTTACTGAGCGATTCTTTACTGGAGCCTAGCTGTACAAAGTTCACACAACTTTGTATTTGTAGAGGAAATTATTACCTAGTGTTTCTGCTTATGTTTCTAAAATGTCAGTAATAATACATCAAATATGCTCTGTGTGCTTGGTTGCAATTTTATGTTTTAATTTACTTCACACATTCCTAGCAACCAGACTTTGACTGTTGTTGCATGGTTTGTTCATATTAGACCATTTTTACCCAGACTTATATATTGCATGGTTTCTTGTCTTATCATTCATGTACATGGCTGTTTTGTTTGTTTTTAAAGTAAGTTGGCTTCTTTGTGGTATGTTGAGTTTCTTAATATACTACTGCATTAGAATACTTTATGTGCTGTTTGTTGTGTTCAGCTGAAATGGTGTATGACTTGGTTGAATTTACAGTGAACAACTCTAGTTATTTTACATGAACTAGGTGTACGTTACTTATATATAAACAATATAATATAGAAACAATATAATTGTATCTAAAATTACAATATGAAATCATTTGGTTATTAATTAATATGCTGTTTATGGGAATTATATTTTCATTACTTTAAATAGATCGCTTCCTTTTTTGTTAGTGCCTTTAAGATTCTTGGAAACAGAATAAAACTTCCACTAGCACTTCTTAGATGTAAGGAATACATGTTGGAAACATTTCACTGTATAATTTCCATTAGTATTGGGATTGATATTTCTGCAGATTCATAGCAACCAATCTATATGGCATAGTTCACCACTGCTATGTAGCAGTATAGCACATTGTTTTTTGAAGGATAACATTTTTAGTTAGTTATTTCCAATGATTCATAGTAATTGTCAACACCATTGCCTCACACAAGGCGCTAGCATGAAACATCTGTTTATTAATTGGATTTTTAATCAATTTGATTATGTTTTTATGTAGAAACTATACTTGGTTAATATTATCAAGATTAGTTTTGTTAGATCATGGATATGACATGGACTTGTAGTTGTATGGTTACATCATGAAGGGACTTCTTGTATTTGTTATGACATTTGTTATCATATAATGTTTAATGTAAAATGTACCATTCTGTTTAGATACTATTTCAGAAGTTTATTGTGTTAACTCCACATGGCAGGTTAACTTTCACCATTTTGTGACAGACGCCACTTAGGAAATTGAGGTGACTTGGGTATGCTTGGCTACTCAGAGACTTCAGTTTTGTTTGATGAGTATAGCATTGCAACGTTAGCATGATGTGGTTAATAATTATTTAGTTATATCCTAGTTATGGAGATAAACTTATGCCTTGATTGTTGTTAATGCTGATAGTTGGATTCTAAATTAATATTGCCATCTGCCATTATTGTAGTAAACATACATGAATATCACTACTTATTTTAGCACTGTTGTGATGTAAGGAATATTATTTACAACGTGCTTACTATATTATTTTCATGATTACCATTATTGGTATTTGTACACATTTATACTATTACTGCAACCAGATCATCGTGTACATCAGCACTACTTGGTAACAAGGTGGCACTTAGGAACTGGTTTATGGAGATCATTTCATATTAAACTCATGTCAGATTTTTGCGTATTTGTTAAATTGTAGATATTCTTGCTTAGATTATGTAGTCAACGATATTATTATGGTAATGGTTGTCATTCATAGTACCCCTGAAATGCATTTATATTGGATGTCCTGCTTGTTCAACTTGTATTTTTAAGGATGACCTACCTTTGGGATATAGTTAAATAGTTCCAATGATGTGTCTGAATTGTCAGCAACATATCACTAGGGAAGTGCCCGCTGTTTAATTAGCAACTGATGCAACTGTTTATTGTAATTATACATAGCAACCAGACTTACAATTTTTCTAATTTATATCGGTTGCGTGGATTTGTTATGTCAGTTGGGTATAACATGGACTTGCATAGATGTAACAGTTTGATTACAACCAGGATTGGTTTTGATTAATGATCATTGATTTAGTGTCCCATTTTTCTGTGTAAAATGTACCACAGTATTTATGATTTTTTTCAACAGTTCAATTTGTTTATTCAACATGGGAAATAAATTTATTGGGTTTTGTGACAGACGCCACTTAGAAAAATTAGGTGACTTTTGTATACTGGCCAATTGAGAGACATTGTCATTGTATTGTGAATGTAGTATTACTCTAGTGGCGTGATATGGTCAATGATTATTGAAGTATGTTCTGGTTATGGAAATTTCATATTTGATTGCCATCGATATAGTTATTTTATTATGGTGATGGGAATCTAAATTATCAACTTCTATTGTTGTAATCAACAGTCGTGAGCAAATTATTTCATAAGTATTGCAATGTCAGGAATATTAGTTACAATATATTCACAATATTTTAAAATAATTATTACAGTTTACATTTCTGGCATCTTCTGCACATTCATAGCAACCGAATCATCACATACTTTGGCATTGCTAGTTAAATACATGGCACTTCGTTTCTGGAGGTTGTTTCTTCAATATAATTTTTAGAATCTGCTTACATGTTAGTATGTATGTATGGTTGCATAGATAATTTTGTTTATATGTATAAATTAGTTATTCTTATTACACATAGAATGCAGTTATTTATATCAGGTCATACTTTAACAAAAATTGAAGAAAGTTACAGTTATTTATTTAAAATAATACTTCTAAATCATCACCAATATTGCATCAAGGAAGTATTTACTGGCAAATTAGGAGTTAATATTTGTGATTATTGTAATCGTGCATAGCAACCAGACTTATGCTGTTTGGATTATTTATGGTAGTTGGATGCAACATGAACGGTTTATAGAAACAGATATTTGGCTGCATCTTACATCATGGGTTTTGATTTATTTTTATCATGACTTGTTTATTGTTCTATGCTTTCAATTTAAACTGTACCACTGTATCAAAGATTGTTTCCAGCAGTTTATTATGTCTACGCAGCATGGCAAGTTAACTTCTTTGGTTTTGTGACAGACGCCACTTAGAAAATTTAGATGATTTACATCCTGGGCTGTCCAGAGACGTTGCCATTGTATAAGCACTGCAGTGAAGTAGTGGCACTGTCTTGTTAATAGTTACTACTGGGGTAGGTTATGTGCTAATTACTTAAGTTAAAATATGGTTTGGTTATCTTAGATCCAGGTTATGTTGGTGATGGGAATGTAAGTTACTTATAACTGTTATAATAGTCTACATACATGGGAACATTACATCATTAGTACACTGTTGTAGGGAATATTAGTTTCAACATGCTGACTAATTATTTTCATAATTATGATTATTGATATTTCTGCACATTCTTAGCAACCAATTCATCAAATACCTCAGCGCTGCTAGGTCACAACGTGACAGTTGGTCTTAGTTTTCGGACATTGCGCTTTTAGGTTAATTTGATATTTCACATATTTGTTATCCTGTGTATATTGCTGCTGAAACAGATTATATATGTATATACAACATAGTAAGTATGTTATTCTGATTGTACATGAAACGTAGTTATTTATATTACAGGTCCCGCTTGAACAAACATGATTTTTTAAAGAACATAATGCAGTTAATTGGTTACAACAATACTTCTAAATCGTCAGCAACATACTACCAAGGACATACCAACTGTTGAATTATGAAAAGATATTCACGATTTTTGTATTTATACATAGCAACCGAACTTACAACTAACGTATATAGAGACTAGCTATGTTGTATGTGTTCTTATTTCACTTGGGTGTAACATAGACTTGTAGTTGTATAGTTCTTTGATTATAGCTCGTATTGGTTTTGATTAATATAATCATGATTGGATTAGAGTGCCATGCTTACAGTGTAACATGTACCGTAGTGTTTATGATATTTTTCAGCAATATAGTATGTTTATTCAACATGGCAAGTTAATTTGTTTGGTTTTATGACAGTAGCCACTTAGAAAATTTAGGTGACTTTCGTATACTGGCTAGTTGAGAATCATTGTATTGCAAATGTAGCATTCCAGTGGTGGCATGATGTGGTTAATGATTATTCTATAAGTATGAACTGCTTTCTGGTTATGGAAATTGTGTAATGCTTTGATTGCCATTGATCTAGTCATCTAGATTATTTTATTTTGGTGATGAGAATCTAAATTATCAACTTACATTGTTGTAATCAACAGTGATTGGCAAATAGTTTCATAAGTATTGCCGTGTAAGGAATATTATGTATGATACACTCACAATATTGTTTTATAGTTATTACAATTGATATTTCTGCGCATTCATAGCAACTAAATCATCACATACTTAAACTTCGCTACGTAAAACATGGCACTTGGAGTAAGTTTCTAGAGATTCCTTCTTGAATATAATTTTGAGAATCTGTATACATATTGGTACATGACTATGGTTGCAATTTTTTTATTATGTAAACTAGTTATTTGTGTTACTCTTATTACATGTAAAATGCAGCTATTTAATTACAGGTCATACTTGAAGCAAAACTTGAGTTTTGAAGAAGATTATGCAGTTATTTATGTTAAATAATACTTCTAAACTGTCAGCAATATTACATCAAGGAAGTATTCACTGTTAAATTAGGAGTTAATATTTGTGATTATTGTAATCGTGCACAGCAACCAGACTTATGTTGTTTTGATTATTTATGATAGTTGGATGCAACATGAACGGTTTATAGAAACAGATATTTGGCTGCATCTTACATTTGATTTATTTTTATCATGACTTGTTTATTGTTCTATGCTTTCAATTTAAACTGTACCACTGTATCAAAGATTGTTTCCAGCAGTTTATTATGTCTACGCAACATGGCAAGTTAACTTCTTTGGTTTTGTGACAGACGCCACTTAGAAAATTTAGATGATATACATTCTGGGCTGTCCCCGAGACGTTGCCATTGTATAAGCGCTGCATTGCAGTAGTGGCACTGTCTTGTTAATAGTTACTAGGTTATGTGCTAATTATCTAAGTTAAAATATGGTTTGGTTATCTTAGATCCAGGTTATGTTGGTGATGGGAATGTAAGTTACTTATAACTGTTATATAATAGTCTACATACATGGGAACATTACATCATTACTACACTGTTGTAGGGAATATTAGTTTCAACATTCTAACTAATTATTTAAATAATTATGATTATTGATGTTTCTGCACATTCTTAGCAACCAAGTCATCAAATACTTCAGCATTGCTAGGTCACAATGTGACAGTTGGTCTTAGTTTTCGGACATCATGCTTTTAAGTAAATTTTATATTTCACATATTTGTTATCCTGTGTATATTGCTGCTGAAACAGTTTAGATATGTATATACAACATAGTAAGTATGTTATTCTGATTGTACATGAAATGCAGTTATTTATATTACAGGTCCCGCTTGAACAAACATGATTTTTTAAAGAACATAATGCAGTTAATTGGTTACAACAATACTTCTAAATCGTCAGCAACATACTACCAAGGACATACCCAGTGTTGAATTATAAAAATATATTCACGATTTTTGTATTTATACATAGCAACCGAACTTACAACTACTAGTGACTAGCTACGTTGTATGTGTTCTTATTTCATTTGTGTGTAACATAGACTTGTAGTTGTATAGTTCTTTGATTATAGCTCGTATTGGTTTTGATTAATATAATCATGATTGACTTAGTGTGCCATGCTTACAGTGTATCATGCACCGTAGTGATTATATGATATTTTTCAGCAATTTGATTTGTTTATTCAACATGGCAAGTTAATTTGTTTGGTTTCCATGACAGTAGCCACTTAGAAAATTTAGGTGACTTTCGTATACTGGCTAGTTGAGAATCATTTTATTGCAAATGTAGCATTCCAGTGGTGGCATGATGTGGTTAATGATTATTCTATACATATGAACTGCTTTCTGGTTATGGAAGTTGTGTAATGCTTTGATTGCCATTGATCTAGTCATCTAGATTATTTTATTTTGGTGATGGAAATCTAAATTATCAACTTACATTGTTGTAATCAACAGTGATTGGCAAATAGTTTCATAAGTATTGCCATGTAAGGAATATTATTTATGATATTCTCACAATATTGTTTTATAGTTATTACAATTGATATTTCTGTTCATTCATAGCAACTAAATCATCACATACTTAAGCTTTGCTAAGTAAAAACATGGCACTTGGACTAAGTTTCTTGAGATCCATTCTTGATTATAATTTTGAGAATCTGTATACATATTGGTATATATATATATATATGTATGTGGTTGCAATTGTTTTTACTTATTATGTAAACTAGTTATTTGTGTTACTCTTATTACATGTAAAATGCAGTTATTTATATTACAGGTCATACGTAAAGCAAAAATGAAGTTTTGGAGAAGATTATGCAGTTATTTATGTCAAATAATACTTCTAAACTGTCACCAATATTACATCAAGGAAGTATTCACTGTTAAATTAGGAGTTACTATTTATTATTATTGTAGTCATGCCTAGCAACCAGACTTAGTTGTTGTTTTGGTTATCTGTGATAGTTGGATGCAACTTGAACAGTTTTTAGAAACACAGATGTTTTTCTGAGTTTTGATTTATTTTTAGTGTTAACTTATTTGGTGTTCTGTGCTTGCAGTATAAACTGTACCACTGTATCAAAACACTTTTTCAGCAGTTTAGTACGTCTATTCAACATGACAAGTTAACTTCTTTGGTTTTGTGACAGACGCCACTTAGAAAATTTACGTGACTTAATTCTGGGCTATCCATAGCCATTGACATTGTATGATAAGCATTGCATTGCAATAATGGCACTGTTTGGTGTATAGTTATTTGGTTGTGCTAATTTTGAAATTAAGTTATGCTTTGATTATCTTAGATCCATATTACTTTGTGTTGGTGATGTGTATGTAAGTTATTAATAACTGTTATAGTAGTCTATAGACATGGGATTGGGAACAATATGTCATTACTACACTGTTGTAAGGAATATTAGTTATTAACAAGCTGACTATATTGTTTTCCTAATTATGATTGTTGATATGTCTGCATATTCATAGCAACCAATTTATCACATATTTCAGCACTGCTAAAAAAATTCTGATTGTACATGAAATGCAGTTATTTATATTACAGGTCCTCCTTGAACAAAGTTGATTTTTAAAGAAAATAATGCAGTTAGTTGGTAGTAACAAAACTTCAAAATTGTCAGCAACATACTTCCACTGTTGAATTATAAAATTATATTACTACTCTTTACTGCGCAGACCGTCCAAAACTGCCCAACCCCTCGTACGCGCAGACCGTCCAAAACCGCCCAGTAAAATCACAGTTCGTGGGCCTTTCGTTTACCACGATCAGATCCCTCTTTTACTTAACCAGCCAGCTGAAACTGCTGACCTAATCTCTATGTAGGTCACGGAAACATGTGCTGTCGCCATCTTGTGAAAAATTGTTTTCGTTTGCGAATTAAGTGAGTTTATTTGGAAGGATGTTGAAGTGCGTTCGTCTAGTTGACCTCCGACATCGTGCGGCATTTGGCGGATATTACTGAGATCAATTCTCGACGATTTCGAGTCGGATTTCGATGTTTGCAACGTGAATAATGTCGACAGCGATCACGGAGACCCTGTTATCGTCCATCTACGTTGTCTGTGCGACTTTTCGTTGTTGACATACGAAGAAGATGACCCGTCGGCGGCATGTTCGTTTCGCCGATTTGCAGCCATTTTGTTGATCGGATCACCGTCCGTACTTCGTTTGGTTTATTTAATTTATAGTATTTGATTAATATGCACTATGCTCACATTGCTTCTGATAAGGGAGCATCTACTTGTGAAAGAGTGTGCTATCTTTCGTTATTCGAGTGTTGATTTTACATACGAAAAGAACATTGCATTCGGCAACATGATCGGTAAACGATAGCCATTTAGTAAATTATGGGATTCTAAATTATCAACTCCCATTGTTGTAGTCAACAGTATTTGGCAAATAGTTTCATAAGTATTGCAATGTAAGGAATATTATTTTTTTCATACTCACAATCTTGTTTTTATAATTATTACAATTGATATTTCTGCAAATTCACAGCAAATAAATCATCACATACTTCAGCTTCCCTAGGTCAAAACATGTCACTTGAACTTAGTTTCTGGAGATGACATCTTCAGTATAATTTTGAGAATCTACATACATGTTAGCATGTGTGTGTGGTTGCAAAGAATTTGTTATATATGTCTAAATTAGTTATTCTTATTACATGTAAAATGCAGTTATTTATATTACAGGTCATAGATTTTTGAAAAAGAGTATGCAGTTATTTATGTCAAATAATACTTCTGAATTGTCACCAATATTGCATCAAGGAAGTATTCACTGTTAAATTAGGAGTTACTATTTATTATTATTGTAATCGTGCATAGCAACCAGACTTAGTTGTTTGTTGGTTATCTATGATAGTTCGATGCAACGTGAACAGTTTACAGAAACATAGATATTTGAATGCATCTTGCATGAGTTTTGATTTATTTTTAGTGTTACTTATTTGGTGTTCTCTGCTTACAGTATAAACTGTACCACTGTATCAAAACACTTTTTCAGCAAGTTTATTATGTCTACTCAACATGGCAAGTTAACTTCTTTGGTTTTGTGACAGACCCCACTTAGAAAATTTACGTGACTTATTTTAGGGCTATAGAAGACTGACATTATTTGATACACATTACATTGCAATAATGGCACCATTTGGTTTATGGCTATATGGTTATGTACTAATGTTTGAAGTTAAATTATGCTTTGTCTATCTTCGATGCAGATTATTTTATGTTGGTGATGAGATTGTAAGTTACAATATCCGTCATGATAGTCTATGGACATCAGCATATTATGCCATTACTGCACTGTTGTAAGGAATATTATTTACAACGTGCTCATTATTGGTATTACTGTGCTTTAATAGCAACCAAATAATAAATTTCAGGAATGCTATATACAGTGTACATGACACAAGAACTTAGTTGCTTGTCATTACACCTTCAAGTAAATTTTATATTTGTAATTGTTAGCATGCATGTATTGTCACATAGACAATTTAGTTATTGTGTACATGTAACATTTTAGGTATGTTATTTTCATTGTAAATAAAATGCAGTTATTTATACAAATAACCAATTATATTAGAAACTTAATTTTGTTAAAGACATTAATACAGTTAATTGGTTATAGCAATACTTCTAAATTGTCAGCAACATACTACCAATGAAATATCCATTATTTTTTATTTATACATAGCAACTAAACTTACATTTCTGTAAGTTGAATGCCTTTTTTTTATTTTTTAGACGTTTTGTAGAGATCATATATGCAAATAAATGTTAGAATATAAATACTTTATAACATCTTGTGTTATTGCTTTTACTTGCACTGAATAATGTGTAATTCAGAATAATTACCATGGAATGCAGTAATGTATTTTGGAGATGTTCATGGTGAAACTTTGTTAAGATAAATCAATTTGATTAGTTCAAATAATACTTCTCAATATTGTCAGAAACAGTACATAAGTGAAGTATCCATTGTTGATGTTGCCATTGATAATTCTGATTATTATAATTGTACATAGCAACCAAACTTACAGCAACATGTCTGCGCTGATATTTCAGCAATTAGTTTTGTCAATGTGACAAGTAACAATTGCACCTGTAATGCATAATAATTTGTTTTGAACCTGCTGGTGACATACATGTGTTAAAACAATCCCTTTAAATTGTTAATATTTCTGTTTACAGGTTTATGACAGATGCCGTCTGCCAGCACTGTCATGATGTAACTGTCCACTTGCGACAAGTATGAGCTAGTTGATCCTAGTATAGTGGTGACATTTCACAAATGGCCCGTGGCACCAAGCACGACTCCGATGCTAATTCTGGATCAGAGTCAGATTCCGGATCCGGTTCCGGATCAGACGAATCAAGGTATTGTGGAGAATGGCAACCTTACTGCAATACTACTTCCTGTTGGTTCCTCCCAGGGGGGTCGTTAACTCTTGGCTTGAATTGCAGGTTTTGATTGTAACTGCTAAGGCACAGGATGAGGGCAGATTTATCATAATCATATGTCTGTCTAGATAGACCTTTAAATGCCAAATACCCAAGGTTTGGGTAGTTACATATTGGGTAACTGTCAGTTAGATGTCCTGCTAGAAGCTACTAGTGGTCACTGTTCTACATGGTTGCCAACTATGATACATTGTTGTACCTTCATGGAATAAGAGATAGTATTTGCGTGGTCTAACAGTAGACATAATAGTAGTCTTTAAAGAACCTGCTTTTGTATGTTTGTGTATTTTAACAAATACAAACTTGGCTGTTGCCTTTAACTCTTCATCTTCACCTGAGCTAGGTAATCAAAACAGAATGTGTGTAAAGAATATTGGCACTGATGTTTCAATGGGGACACAGTATTAAATTAAAATATCGGCACCTTTCACTGAGTTTCAGCGACAGCAACAATTCTGGTTCCGCATCAGGATCTGGATCTGGCTCAAGTGACTCCGATTCCGGGAGTCAATCTGGAAGTGGGTCATCTGGTTCAAGTAGCCAATCAGAAAACGGCAACGACGAGGACGGTGACCAGCCTCGAACAGAGAACTTGAGCGATTCGCAGGATGGCTTCGGCCGGGTGACAAAGACAGCCATCATCAAGGATGTTGCAAAAGTATGTGGAATCGTCATATCAACTTTATTATTAATGTCACATGTTCTAATCCTTTAGCATGGTGTAAGTTTTTTAAAAGTCCCTGGTTTACCACTGATTTAACAAGAAACATGAATGTTTGAATGTTTGAGGTTTGTAAATTCAGGCATCATTTTAAATGTGTTTTCAAAACCATTCACTAAAGGGCCCCCACGGAATCACACGATTAATTTTGGTAAGTTTTGGTCGAGTTGAACTGTCAGTTTGCGGGCAAGTTTGTGTGACTTATTTAACATTTCTTCAAATACCTTAGCTGTAAGCGGATTGGGACAAATAGTAAATATATCCACAAATGAGACATTTTTAACAACTTATACATTCTTTGCATTCTATAGTGCATTTAGTGGTGTCATGTTTTCAGTCAGCAACTGAGCTGCCTGACTTATACGGCATCAGGCGTTCTGGCAGACAGAGAAAGGAAGTGACCAGATATACTGTCGCACCTGTAAGTTCACCCTTTACTACCCGGCTGGCTGGATTTTGTTTTGTTAAGCATCTTATTGGTTGTACTGTAGGAGTATGTAACTAAGTCTATTATACATATTTAAACCTTCTAGCAAGTGCCATTTCTGAAGCAGAATGCAATGGAATCTCAATACTAACGCAAGTTATTTTCTTCAATCAGTGTTCACTCAAAACATCCGATACAAAGTCATATGATAAATTCCCTTCCCCCAGCACACAGCTGATGCACTAACCAATCTGTTGTGTGTTTCCTAAACTAAGAGACAGTCGTGGATGGATAAGTAAACAAGGTGACTAGGGTCTAGTGTTCCGGGGCTAAGTGTTGACTGGGATGATTGCAGGAGTCTGGCAGTGATGAACAGCCACGGCGACGCAGAGGAGGCACAGCCAGGAACAAACCTAGGTGAGTGTGTCACAGTCGAACGGTCTGTTTAGCTAGATTGAGGATATCGACTTCAGTGATCTCCATGTCTGCCTGCGATATAGTGGAATTGCATTTGTGTGACGTAGTATATGATGGTGCACATCTGTGCCGGTATTTTATCCAGTATTAAAGTGTGGTGGGTTTACATATGTTGTGTTGCATTTTTGAATGCTTTTTAAACTGTGTAAGGGCACATTTGAACAAAATGACATTGTGTTGTATAATATTTAAATGCATTGTTCATTATGAATAAAATACATTTTGAATAAATTAAATAAACGCATGCAGTTCACGTTAAATAAAAACAGACTTCAGTGGTGTCAGTGACTGGGAGTACGGATCACTGGAATAATTCTGCAGTAGGCGTAAAAACAACCTGTGTGAGTTCTGTAGAGATGTGGAGAATGAATAGAAATGTCAACTGGAAGAGCATATATTGTACAAGTTAACTAGTGGCCTGGTATCTAGTCCATGGTGCAGTACCAAATTGCATTCACACTGTATTGTATAGAGGAGCATATTGTGTACTATATATGAACTACGCTGGACAAAGTTGTGTGGTACAAAATGTTAACAGTAAATAGTGGTGCTGTGGGTTTGTCAATGTGTTAAATGCTTTGTGTGAAAGGTCTCGAGGTCAAGGTGATAAGTCAAGTTCAGGTGGTAGCGAGAGTGAATTCAGCGATGGATATCGCCCCGCTACACGGCGCCCCTCTAGGTGAGTTTCATAGTCGGGTGGTCATGATGACTTAGTGAGAATTGTCAGTTTTACAAGAAAAGCAGACATTTTAATGTTTAATTGAAGTTTTATGTTTTCACAAGCAGTGCTTGATAATCCGTACAGTCAACTGAGTCGCACTAAACACGGAAATGGATTTCTATTGTTTTTGACTGTTCAATAGCAATATCACGTAATATTTACAAATGGATGGATGTTAATTCTTGCAATGCAAACATTAGGGGTGTGGGTTGTTTGTGTTGGCATAATCATATTTAACCGTCGTCGATCAGCTCTCTGACTTGATCATGCTGTCTGAACGTGTCATTCAGAGCTCAGCCTCGGCGGACAACTCGAAGGCCGCCCACTGGTCGCAGCGCCAAGTCGACACGGACCAACACGCTGTCATCAGACGACCGCAGCAGTGACAGTGACGGTGGAGAGCCCAGTCGCAGCTCAGCACGCCAGTCCACTAAGCAAAAAATCAGGTGAGGATCGTTCAACTTTTCCTTGTTTTTCTGCGTGTTTGTGTAATGTTTGAGGTGCTGTTATGGTAACAGAACATGATTGGTTTGGTAGTTAAAGGTGTGTCTATTAGGGCAGCTGATCGAAGTAGTTTATGATAAAATCTTTGGAACAGGTGATGTTTTGTTCGGTGATTCTTTATCCTAATAGGCTTATTTAATTGGAAACAAGCAAACGTGCAAGGAGATCTTGGGTTGATGTATTCCTACATTCTTGGGATGATTGAGAGCAACTATGGAGAAGCTGGGGGTGATCTGAACTCGAAAATGGTTCTCGTAGTTGCTGACATAAATTCCTAGACAGCTGATTACTGCTTGTGTGATTGGTCGGTTGGTGCCATGCACACTTTCATCCTTGTGGGTCTGATTGCCCCAGTACTCCTGGCAGATTGCCTTGCGAAACGCTAAGTTACGCACAGTCAGTAGCATCGTCTGTTAGACTGTTTGGCTCATTTTTGTTTCATGATATTTGGGAAATAGAAGAATGATTTTATGAACATAGACTGATACATAGTACATCTCGCAACTGCTTGTTAGATTAGCCAAATGGGTAGTTATAGTGGGAATTATTGTAACTTGTTTTGTTAGCAAAAGCATTTGTGGTCTACAACGTCTTCCCACCCATGAGTTGCAAGGATATCACTACCCAGACAAATAACAGACCATTATGGCAGTGAGTTTATGATGTCACCGAGTACAGTGCCAGAGCCAGAGGTTAGCCAACATTTAAAACATATCTTGTTTTCGCAAACAGAACCAACAAAAACACGCGTGCAAAAACACGCGCAACACGTGCAAAGAGACGTGCCACCAGGCAGCACGTTAGGTAAGACGGCCTGTCTGTCTGTCTGGCTTGCCTTTGGTGTATTTGTGTCTGTTGCTTCGAGCCTGCAGTGTCCCATAGCAAAATCCACACATGCTTGTCAGCTGTATATGTTGATTCATGTTGTGACAATATCCATCCATTCATGTTGTGACAATATCCATCCATTCATGTTGTGACAATTATCCATATGTGTATGTTGTGACGGTTTGTTATTGTGACAAAAGACAGGTTATAAGTATAGGTAACTGAAGGCAGGATTTTTATTGGACCATAAAAATAAACAGGTTTTTGTCCCCCTAAAAAGTGCTGTGATTGGCTGTTTTGTCTGCCACATGTACTGCTGTGATTGGCTCATCTTTTGCTTGCTTCGTTTGTGCAGTATGGATTTTTTCTGCCAAATTTCCTGTGTTTAGTTGCTTGCTGCTAGGTGGAATGTACTCAACACACATTAATCCTACAGCATAATCAAACCTGCAATGTTTTAGTGTTATGCACCTAAAAGTATAAAAACAGACTAACTATTTTTCAATTATAATATAACTTTTCATGTCTGTGGTTTACTCAGAATGTATGGAAGGCAGTAGTGAAATCTCCGATATCCTGATATCAATCAGTGTTTCTAAAAATGAAACCGACAAGTAAAATAAAAAGTTTGATTCAGGAAACTCAAACAATTGCTGTCTTTTGGTTGTGTTTGCTGGTTTGCACTGAGGCTCCGTCTGGTACTTGTCACAGCTTGTGTACATGTTACAATCTTGGTTGGATGGAGAATTAAGTGCCTAAATGGTGACTAGTCAGCAAGTACGGGAGGTCTGGCAGGAGGTCTTGGGGGCACTTGTACTCACTGATTTTGATTTATTAAATGTTATCCAGAAGAATTTGTTTGTTTTGTCAGTATTTGTATAATAAAGAGATATATTTTGCCACAAAAACTACCTAGGTAGTTTTTGTGTTTAAAATGACAAAAAGTTCTGCGTTTAGCTGATAATATTATAGCTGATTTGCATTTGTAGCTTAGTTTTCTGTAAAGTTGTGTTTTTACATGTTAGCAAAATACTTGCCCAATATATATATACGGAGACCTTGTCTTGTTTTGTGTTGACTGTTGATATTGTTTGCACAGTGCGTTTTGAGTAGATTTCAGTTTACTCTCTTGTGTGTTGACTGGATTTCATATGCGTTGACATTTTACAAAGCTTGGGTGTCTTTCTTGTGTTTTGACATTGGATGTCTCTCTTTGTCTTGTGTCTTGTGAATTGATGTGGCTTGTGTGTTGATGTCTGTAGTTTGATGTGTGTTAATGTCTGGTGCATTGATGTGTGTTGATGTGTCATGTGTAGATGTGGCTTGTGTGTTGATGTATTATGTGTGTTATGTGTGTTGGTGTGGCTTGTGTGTTGATGTGTCATATGTGTTGATGTGTCATGTGTGTTGATGTGTCATGTGTGTTGATGTGTCGTGTGTGTTGATGTGTCGTGTGTGTTGATGTGTCGTGTGTGTTGATGTGTCGTGTGTGTTGATGTGTCGTGTGTGTTGATGTGTCGTGTGTGTTGATGTGTCGTGTGTGTGTTGATGTGTCGTGTGTGTGTTGATGTGTCGTGTGTGTGTTGATGTGTCATGTGTGTTGATGTGTCATGTGTGTTGATGTGTCATGTGTGTTGATGTGTCATGTGTGTTGATGTGTCATGTGTGTTGATGTGTCGTGTGTTGATGTGTCATGTGTGTTGATGTGTCGTGTGTGTTGATGTGTCGTGTGTGTTGATGTGTCGTGTGTGTTGATGTGTCGTGTGTGTTGATGTGTCGTGTGTGTTGATGTGTCGTGTGTGTTGATGTGTCGTGTGTGTTGATGTGTCGTGTGTGTTGATGTGTCGTGTGTGTTGATGTGTCGTGTGTGTTGATGTGTCGTGTGTGCTGATGTGTCGTGTGTGTTGATGTGTCGTGTGTGTTGATGTGTCGTGTGTGTTGATGTGTCGTGTGTGTTGATGTGTCGTGTGTGTTGATGTGTCGTGTGTGTTGATGTGTCGTGTGTGTTGATGTGTCATGTGTGTTGGTGTGTTGATGTGTCATGTGTGTTGATGTGTCATGTGTGTGTTGATGTGTCATGTGTGTTGATGTGTCATGTGTGTTGATGTGTCATGTGTGTTGATGTGTCATGTGTGTTGATGTGTCATGTGTGTTGATGTGTCATGTGTGTTGATGTGTCATGTGTGTTGATGTGTCATGTGTGTGTTGATGTGTCATGTGTGTTGGTGTGTGATGTGTCATGTGTGTTGATGTGTTTGTGTGTGATGTGTCGTGTGTGTTGATGTGTCGTGTGTGTTGATGTGTCGTGTGTGTGTGTTGATGTGTCGTGTGTGTGTGTTGATGTGTCGGTGTGTGTTGATGTGTCGTGTGTGTTGATGTGTCGTGTGTGTGTGTTGATGTGTCATGTGTGTGTGTTGATGTGTCGTGTGTGTTGATGTGTCGTGTGTGTGTTGATGTGTCGTGTGTGTGTGTTGATGTGTCGTGTGTGTGTGTTGATGTGTCGTGTGTGTTGATGTGTCATGTGTGTGTTGATGTGTCATGTGTGTGTTGATGTGTCGTGTGTGTTGATGTGTCGTGTGTGTTGATGTGTCGTGTGTGTTGATGTGTCGTGTGTGTTGATGTGTCGTGTGTGTTGATGTGTCGTGTGTGTTGATGTGTCGTGTGTGTTGATGTGTCGTGTGTGTTGATGTGTCGTGTGTGTTGATGTGTCGTGTGTGTTGATGTGTCGTGTGTGTTGATGTGTCGTGTGTGTTGATGTGTCGTGTGTGTTGATGTGTCGTGTGTGTTGATGTGTCGTGTGTGTTGATGTGTCGTGTGTGTTGATGTGTCGTGTGTGTTGATGTGTCATGTGTGTTGATGTGTCATGTGTGTTGATGTGTCGTGTGTGTTGATGTGTCATGTGTGTGTGTGTATGTGTGTTGATGTGTCATGTGTGTTGATGTGTGTTGATGTGTCATGTGTGTTGATGTGTCGTGTGTGTTGATGTGTCATGTGTGTGTTGATGTGTCATGTGTGTTGATGTGTCGTGTGTGTTGATGTGTCATGTGTGTGTTGATGTGTCATGTGTGTTGATGTGTCGTGTGTGTTGATGTGTCGTGTGTGTTGATGTGTCATGTGTGTTGATGTGTCGTGTGTGTTGATGTGTCATGTGTGTTGATGTGTCATGTGTGTTGATGTGTCATGTGTGTTGATGTGTCGTGTGTGTTGATGTGTCGTGTGTGTTGATGTGTCGTGTGTGTTGATGTGTCGTGTGTGTTGATGTGTCGTGTGTGTTGATGTGTCATGTGTGTTGATGTGTCGTGTGTGTTGATGTGTCATGTGTGTTGATGTGTCCTGTGTGTTGATGTGTCATGTGTGTTGATGTGTCGTGTGTGTTGATGTGTCGTGTGTGTTGATGTGTCGTGTGTGTTGATGTGTCGTGTGTGTTGATGTGTCGTGTGTGTTGATGTGTCGTGTGTGTTGATGTGTCATGTGTGTTGATGTGTCATGTGTGTTGATGTGTCATGTGTGTTGATGTGTCGTGTGTGTTGATGTGTCATGTGTGTTGATGTGTGTTGATGTGTCATGTGTGTTGATGTGTGTTGATGTGTCATGTGTGTTGATGTGTCGTGTGTGTTGATGTGTCATGTGTGTGTTGATGTGTCATGTGTGTTGATGTGTCGTGTGTGTTGATGTGTCATGTGTGTGTTGATGTGTCATGTGTGTTTGATGTGTCGTGTGTGTTGATGTGTCGTGTGTGTTGATGTGTCATGTGTGTTGATGTGTCGTGTGTGTTGATGTGTCATGTGTGTTGATGTGTCATGTGTGTTGATGTGTCGTGTGTGTTGATGTGTCGTGTGTGTTGATGTGTCATGTGTGTTGATGTGTCGTGTGTGTTGATGTGTCGTGTGTGTTGATGTGTCATGTGTGTTGATGTGTCGTGTGTGTTGATGTGTCATGTGTGTTGTTTGGTGTTGATGTGTCGTGTGTGTTGATGTGTCATGTGTGTTGATGTGTCGTGTGTGTTGATGTGTCATGTGTGTTGATGTGTCATGTGTGTTGATGTGTCGTGTGTGTTGATGTGTCATGTGTGTTGATGTGTCATGTGTGTTGATGTGTCATGTGTGTTGATGTGTCATGTGTGTTGATGTGTCATGTGTGTTGATGTGTCCTGTGTGTTGATGTGTCATGTGTGTTGATGTGTCGTGTGTGTTGATGTGTGTTGATGTGTCATGTGTGTTGATGTGTCGTGTGTGTTGATGTGTCGTGTGTGTTGATGTGTCGTGTGTGTTGATGTGTCGTGTGTGTTGATGTGTCGTGTGTGTTGATGTGTCGTGTGTGTTGATGTGTCGTGTGTGTTGATGTGTCGTGTGTGTTGATGTGTCGTGTGTGTTGATGTGTCGTGTGTGTTGATGTGTCGTGTGTGTTGATGTGTCGTGTGTGTTGATGTGTCGTGTGTGTTGATGTGTCGTGTGTGTTGATGTGTCGTGTGTGTTGATGTGTCATGTGTGTTGTTTGGTGTTGCTTGTGTCACAGTGAACTATGTGTTGTGTAGTTACAAGGAGGAGTCTGAGGTCGCGACAGAGTCGGATGAGTTGATAGAGATGGAGGCGAGCCAGTCACAGGACTGCAGTAACAATGACGCAGAGACAATCGAAGCAGTCCTGTACTGTCGTGTCGGCAAGAAGGGAGGTAAGACGATGGCATTACTCATGTTCTAACAACAGAACAATTTACACAGTGTATATATCATGCATATTTTTGGGCAATTTTATTTATGTGATTTGGATTTCGCTCATTTACCATAATAAATACTACACTCAAACTTTTCTAACAACTTGTTTCAATGATGTTGAACACATATTCCAGATTTTTACTTAGACTATATTATTAAAGAATTTTTTTAAATGGCATTAAACATTAGGAGGCACAACTTGTATGATTACCATTGTAATGAGACTACTGCTACCTCCCATATCTTGTAAATCTGAGAGTGTTCGCCAAGGAACCGTTTCCATGCCAACCGACCATATCCACTGATGTTCTGATGACACGTCTGTGTTGTTCTGCAGCCGTTGGCAGCAAGACAACGTTCTACAACGTGCAGGACAACGGCGACCCCAACGAGATGTTGGAGACGGAGGAGACAGAGAGGCAGTACCTGATCAAATGGAAGGGCTGGGCACACATCCACAACACGTGGGAGTCTGAGGCCGGGCTCATCGAGCAGAAGATCAACGGACTGAAGAAGCTGGAGAAGTTCAAGAAACGCGACGAAGACCTGCGCGAATGGTGAGCCGCAGTGCACTGCTTGTGGTTGGTTTGTCCAGTTAGCCACAACCACTTACAAATGTCCAGTTATCCTCTCCTCCCCTGACTGCAGGGTGTAGATGTGTAAATTCTGAATGAACGCTTTGCTGTTCTGGTAATTCATTATAGAGTTGTGTCATTCATTTCCTCATTGTTCCTGAAGTCTGGGGTGGTACAATGCCCGTCCTCACGAGAGTTTTTTCAGTTATTGTATTTAATAATTTAATGTGTCCCTCTATGCGTGTATATAATTGTGTGTGCCTATAGAATATAAAATTATTCTCACTTGGTACATAATTGGATTGGATTTGTCTACTTACTGACAGTATTTCCTATGTGGCGGGTGCATTTATGATGAAAATCTTTTGCCAAAATTGGTGAGTTTTTACAATGATGGTGAATGATAGGTCTGAGGTGCCCAGCCAGTTCTTAATCTGATACCCACAATAGCATGACATTTCACTTTTTAGATTCACTGAAACTTTAGTTTTGGTGTTATAGCCCCTCAAAAAGTTTTATTTATAAATACATGCACTTTGAATAACTTGTGACAAAAATCTTCTACCCGATAGGTCTGTAAATTGTTTCATTTATTTCATTATGTGCCTCGATTATCCTGCAAACTAGACACTCTTAGGATTAATTAGATAAATCAAAATATATATTTGCGATGTCGATGCAGGAAGGATGCAGCGACGGTTGAAGACATTGACTACTTCATGTGTCAGTGTGAGATGATGGAACAACTGCAGAAGGAATACTACACAGTTGAGAGGGTTGTCAGTGAGTGTCACATCTCTTCACAATAGAGTCAGTAGGGTTTAACAATTGTGTGTGGTTAAAGGAACTTCAGAACTACCTTAACCTGTTATTATATTATTAAAAAATGTACAGCGCCAACCGCCATGTATCCGGGAACAACCCATTCATTGGCACGTGCAGCATTTGATGGTATACAGGCAGTTGCAAGAATAGTTGTTTGAAGAGTAAAATAAATATGAGATTAGGGCTATTACAGAAATTATCTGGATGTGTGCCCTGGGCTTGGGGACACTGCTTGCTTCAGGGTGGTTAGTTTTAGCTAAACAGTTTACCTGGGGTGGGACAGGTTATTACTTGAGGGTGGTGGTAGCAAAACAAAAATGCCTTCCCAGGGGGAGTATGGTAATTTCTGGAATATCCCTTACTAAGATAAATACAAAAATAATAACTAAATTGTGTGGTTAATAAAGGGTGCCCTATTTTCACAGCTGGTAATTATAAATAATGATGACAAGATATTGTTAACCGTATGTCATATATTGGTGAGTAAAGTAAACATGATACTTTTGATGTGTGAGGTAAACAATCCTGCAGTGTAACATCAACAAGGGTGATAATTACCAGTCCCATTACCAACCCTACTGCACCCCTGTTTCAGTGCATGCCCCATCCCGTGCGGGTGAGGGGTCAGGCCTGCCGGACTACCTGGTCAAGTGGCAGTGTCTGCCCTACGCAGACTGCACCTGGGAGGACGGGGAGCTGATCACACGCAAGTTCCAGACGGCCATTGACGAGTACAACGACAGACAGAACTCACACTGTATCCCCAGTAAATACTGCAAGGTACGTCCAGGGTCCTTTAGCGCGAGAAAACTGGAATTTCACTAAGTTTTTAAGAACTCTTAAACCTGATTATGCACTTTTAAATCAGTTTTGATCCTTAACAGTGATCTTGAATACCTGAAGACTGTGAACACCACGACACACCAGTTGGCCATTGTCACTGATGTATCATGGGAATAGTGTCCTCGGTAACTTGAAATGAATATTAGCATTTTGAAAAGTAAATTATTTAATAGCAGGTTTAGTTTAATGATGGTTTTTCTTAAGAGCTCTTTGTCTTAGTGAAACTGTCTTCAGGCTCTGTGTACCATAAAGTCAAACTTTGACGATTTCACAAGATATCTGCTCTAATGATCAGTGTGAATAAATTGATTTGTGACGTCACAGTTGTCGTAGTAACCTGAGCCATCAAGCTTGCAAAGTGGCTGTATTGGTGCTGGACATTGAGTCGTATTTTGTTGACACTGTGAGTCGTGTAATGGCCAGGACGTGTACCTTGTGCGAATGCTGCTGTGACAGGTTCTGAAGACACGACCCAAGTTTGTCCCGCTCAAGGACCAGCCGTCGTATGTCGGGACGGAGGAGTTGGAGCTACGTGACTACCAGTTGGAGGGTCTCAACTGGCTGCTGCACTCCTGGTGCAAGTAAGTCTAGGCTGACAGGAGAAATACGTACCGGGGAACCTCTCTAGTAAGATGACACTTGGCACTGTGTGGAAGTGACCTGATAAGTGGGTTTGGTCTTCTGTACTTTGCTCTGTATCTGACTCCAAGGTTGGGTTCAAATACATGTTTTTGGATCAAATACAAATACAACTAGGCCAAATCACATTCATCTACAGATATGTTGCTTTCCCAGATTTCAGTGCAAACACATTTGACAAATACATTGCAATTTTTGATTCAAATATGATTCAAATACATATTGAATATATTTATGGTTGTATTTCCAAATAATTTTATGATTAAAAAATAGACCAAATATCACTTTTGTGAATAAAAGTACACATACACAACATTTCTGTATTAAAATACAACTACGTATCTAGACCCAACCCTGTGTGACTATCCAAGAGATGGCTGTATCGATAAGGTTACTGTAAATCATAGGTCAACTGTACCACAGTTGTTACTTGAGATATGTGTGTGCAGGAGGCATGTTTCTCTTACAGCCAGCAAATAACTGTCTACTTGAAATAGCTTATCATTCTGCTTGCATCAAAGTGGGCAGTGTTTCGAGAAAGCTCGACTTCCGGCCTTTGTTGTTGTAAACCCCGGTTGTTACTGTAAACAACTGGTAGTTACTGTCAAACCACTGTTTATCACTGTAACTCGCTTGTTGCAGACTGAACAGCGTGATCCTCGCGGACGAGATGGGCCTGGGGAAGACGATACAGACGATTGCGTTCCTCTCGGTTCTTGCGAGTCAGCATCAGCTATACGGGCCGTTTCTCCTTGTCGTGCCCCTGTCCACTATCGCCACCTGGCAGCGAGAGTTCAGACTATGGTCTCCGAGTATCAACTGCGTCGTATACCTCGGTGACATCAGCAGTCGCAATAAGGTGACGTGTTGTATTGATGTAAAACGTCTCTGTCAGTCTGTTTTGCTTGTCTTGTTTTGTAAGCATTTCCAATAAAATTGAATCTACCCTGTTATTCCCTATAGACACATGCTGACTAAGAGATGTGCAACCCCTTTCACAGAGATAAAACCATGTGCAAAAACATGTTGAATATGGGCTTTTAATTGTAAAAATATTATAATATCCGATGGCGCCTGTAGCTTTGCTGTCTGAAGTTGCATATGCCATTTTCTGTCGATTGAGTACCAGACATTTGTGCTGAATCTGTCTTTGCTACTTGTCTATCTTAGATGTGTACATGTGTATGAAGTGTATTTAGTTTATACTTTCTTTCACCACTGGTAGCTTATGCTGCGAATGCCATATGCCAAGTACTAGATGCCTACCCAAAACCTTCCACTCGTGCACGTGCACTATTGGGGATTATACGGTATTAGCATTCACTGCAACAGTGTACCTTATTTGTCAAAACATTTTATTTAGTATTAATGATGTCAGCAGAAAAGGTATTAAATTATTTTGGGCCTAGTCAGAATCTTGCGTGTTACTGGATGTAATGATCAAATTCAGGTAACTTTTCTGCACATTAACACTACTGAATTAAATATTAGCAAACACGATCTGCAGTGGACTAAGTAAGTTGCAGAAGGAGTTTGAACTGTGTGTCTGTAATACAAAGGATTAGATATATCATCTGTTCTGATTAAAATAGTTGCACTGATAACTGTTTCATATATATATATTCTGCACTTTAATACTTGAACATTCAAGTGCATGTTAAATATAATGCACTTACGGTAAATATTTAAGCATTTATTCCAACTAAAATTCAAACTTAAGAAGTGTATAAGTGCCAGTAGAGCGTGGAGTTTAAAGAGTTTAGTGATGACACTAAAAGAAATGTAATCTAATGCAAACTCGTGTAGATTGTTTCAGTATAACTCGTGTTGCAAGGTGTGGTCTATCAGGTGTTTCACCGTGTGATTTGACTGTCGTAGATTCGGGAGTACGAGTGGTGTCACCCGGGTAACAAGAGGTTGAAGTTCAACGTACTCATAACAACTTACGAAATCGTGCTCAAAGATAGGGTGAGTTATAGAACATCTACATATTAGAGCTGCAATTAATTGATTAATTACATTCTAGAACTAAAATTACTCTCACATGGTACATAATAATAATAATAATAAAACTTTATTTTTACACCATCAAATCCGGGACGTATGTCCCGTTCACGGGTGTGTACATACATGTAAATAATTGGATTGGACTTGTTTATTCAGCGACAGTACTTCCCATGTGGCTGGTGCATTTATGATGAAAATCTTTTGCCAAAAGTGTTGAGTTTTTATAATGATGGTGAATGATAGGTCTGAGGTGCCCGCCCAATTCTTAAGCTTTTTTACTGGTGCCCACCCAGTTTGTAACCTTTCTTGCATGTCCTGGAGGTGTCTTACCGTGTCACATAAGTCTGTTGCTGTCTTCAGTCGTTCCTGAACAGCGTGGACTGGGCAGTGTTGGGCGTGGACGAGGCTCACCGGCTGAAGAACGACGACTCGTTGCTGTACAAGTGCCTGACTGCCTTCAACACCAACCACCGCCTTCTCATCACGGGAACACCGCTGCAGAACTCTCTCAAGGAGCTGTGGTCCCTGCTTCACTTCATCATGCCAGACAAGTGAGTAGAAACCTGCCCGCTTCGTTTTGTTGAGCTCTCTGATCGGTGTATGTCAGGACGCTGACAAGTGACTGTTCAGTGATTAGAACCAAGAAATGAGGAACACCCGATTGATCCGACCCGGTCGTTTCACTTTGTTTCTCCTTATTTCTTCATTCTCTCGTCTTTCCTTTCTACTTCCTTCTGTTTGTCTATTCTTCATTTCCCTCTCAGTCTGTGTCTTTTCCTTCACCTTGTGTTTTCTTCCCGGGTCGGTGAAGTCACGGAAGGGGTCCTGTGATGGTGATTATGAGATATGAGAACAGTAGCCTTGTCTTAAAAGCTACACAAGATGTCAAAATGGTTCTCTGAATAGTTATCATGCTGCAATTCCATTCTTGCCGAAGTGTGTGATCACACTTGAAACATTGTATTTGAGTTTAGACACAGGCGGTTGTTGGAGCTGTAAATCTACAAGAGTGTAATTGTATGTGTTAGTACTTGGATAAACCAGTTAATGGTGTTGTTATCTGGATATTGCATGCAAAGATTCAGTGTGTTTGTATCCACAAATCAGAACAACCAAGTCAAAAGTATCTGAAATTCCAGTAATTGCATGTTATCACAGTATTTAATTAAGTGTAATGTGTCTGTATTTGAGCTTGGTCCGTTGCAGGTTCGATCTGTGGGAGAACTTTGAGGAACGACACTCAACGGAAGATAACACTGGCTTCCGACGGTTGCACAAAGAGATTGAGCCTTTCCTGCTGAGACGGGTGAAGAAAGACGTTGAGAAGTCTCTTCCAGCCAAGGTTTGTGGTGTGTCTGTAAACTGGAATGAATGAAGATGATTTTTCACAAATTTGTTTATAAAGATTTGATGTTGCATTTAAATGGCAACTACTAAGCTTTAGTATAGACTACACAAATACACATTAATGTATCATAATGTTTGTATCCATTATCTAATTTTGAATACCAACCTGACCATTCAGTACTTTTGTGACAATTGACAACACCTGGGTTGTGATAATGAGACTGTATTAATATATACTATCGGAAAAGAAACCATCATACAACTTGGTTAAAGCAAACAAAGCAATCTTATTGAGTACATGAAAAGGAGTATTCGACATTAAAAATGATTTAAAAGTAAAGAGTTTAGAGGCATGCTTTGAAAGTGTCAATAGAGGTGGCCAGTCACAATTCCTCAAGCAAAGTGTTCAACAGAATAATAATAATACAAGAGTTTGTCGTTTAGCTTGGGAGAAAGATCACACACAAGCCTTGTACATTTAAAGTTGTCCTAACGAAACATGCCATTGGAGCTGTAGACTGACCCAGTCAACAGTTGTGCTGTGTTTTGTAGGTCGAGCAGATCCTCCGGATAGAAATGACAAAGATTCAGAAGCAGTATTACAGGCGAGTGTTGCTGGTGTCTCTACCTGGTCACAGGTCGTTAAACTACTGCTACTACATACACTGACAAGTGACTGTTCAGTGATTAGAACCAAGAAATGAGGAACGCCCGACTGATCTGACCCGGTCGTTTCACTTTGTTTCTCCTTACGTCTTCTCTCTATCATCTTCCCTTTCTTCCTTCTCTCCTTCTTCAGTCTTTGTTTCTCTCTCAATCTGCATCTTTTCCTGAATTCTATCTTCTTCCCGGGTCGGTGAAGTCACGGAAGGGGTCCTGTGATGGTGATTATGAGATATGAGAACAGTTACTTTCTATCCTTAGTTATCAGTTGGTTGACTAAGTTGTAATTATTCTGTGTTTTCAAACTTTCCGAAGTTAAGAATCTTAGGAGAAACACTGTTTTCAGATGTAAAAAACGTTGGTGTAAGCAACTAACATCTCTACAATGATCATTATGTACTGTTAAAGTGATGGTTTGTCACTCGGGTTTTTACCATTCCCCGCAATTTGATAGTCCACATTGTTTCATGCATTTTCTTTGACAGTTTTTAAATCAATTGTAAGTTACATTTTGAAAAAAATTGCTCGCATTTGGGAAAACGCCTTTTGTATTTGTGTACATCCATCTGGTGGATCTTTTTTTAGCCTAATGGCATCGAGTGACAAACAGATATGTCTGTCTCATAGATGAATGTTGACTCTTGTTAAAGAAACTTTGTAAGCACTTGAAAACAAGATTTTATGTAGTTGCTTATGCACACCACCTATTTCACACACAGTCTCTGATGTGTTAAATGTGTTTCCGTGGCAACTGTTCGATGATTACAAACACACTTCGAGAGGAACGCCCGATGGATCTGACTCAGTTTCCTCGTCCGATTTGTTTCCGTTTCATTTTGGCAATGGAAGGTTTTGTTTTTCTGTTCCTTCATTACTTTCGGTGTTGGCGCATTCTTTTTTTTCAAAATTATTTCTCGCTCGTTGCAGCTGAGTCAGTGAAGTCACGGAAGGGGTCCGCTGACGTTGATTATGAGATATGAGAACAGTTGCCTACATTGGGAAATTAATTATTGTAAGCGTGTTTCACTTCTTTTAAATATTTGTTAAAATGGCATGCCCATTCTGTAGACAATACTACACACAGTAAAGATTTTGGTGGGGATAGATTTTTCACCAAGCAACTGTCACTGTTCAGTAAGTGGTAGACAGGTTACTGTTAGGATAATGTCCGCATGATGACGAATCTTTGTTTATTATAACGGTAATAAATACTACACCGAACAAACATTTGTAATCGTAACAATGATACCATCTATAACACAAGTGACGTGGGCCTTGTACATACTATTTATTGTGTGTGAAACATTGCGTTTGAAGACACATCTTTTTAAGGCTGCATCTGTAGTGTGTCATACACTGAATTTAAATTAACCATAATTATATTTTATATTATTTTATCTATTCTGTTATTGTAGATAAGTATAGGTTATACACTATGCTTTGTAAAAGTTTATCTATTTATTTAATATAACTTTACACTATTTTACCATGCAACCTTAAATTATTATGTACAATTTTTTTATTAATATTTTACAAATGTATATCTTGTGCCTATGAGTGGACTTATATTCTGATGCTTTATAAATAAAATTCCTATTATTGCATATGAAGGTATATGTTAAACTGTTCGCAGTGTTTTGATGTTACTATTGACATTGTTCTGGACAGGTGGATCCTGACAAAGAACTACAAGGCCCTGAGTAAAGGTCTGAAAGGCAACATGGGTGGCTTCATGAACATCATCATGGAGCTGAAGAAGTGCTGTAACCACGCCTTCCTAGTGCGGCCGCCGGACGCAGATGATGACCACAAGGACCCTTTTGAGGTGGGTGGGTCCACGACCTGTGATTTCTGGTTCAATTGATATCATTTTAGCGAGATGTTGATGTGATATACAGTGGTGGTTTAAAAAATATTTTATTTGTGTGCAATTGTAAAAGTTAGAAGATGTGTAGTAGTTAGCATTAATACTGAACATACACAGCTATCAGAATAGGGTGGTGACTTGTTTGGAGTATTTGTTTCAAAAACCACCATTTCACCTGCCGTGTCTGCCCTTACTTAGTCACATGACTGTCCACCCACAGGCACTGGTCAAGGCGAGTGGCAAACTGATCCTGCTGGACAAGCTGTTGATGCGGCTGAAGGAGGCTGGACACCGCGTTCTCATCTTCTCACAGATGGTCCGCATGCTGGACATCCTTGCCGAGTACCTCCAGTACCGGCACTTCCCCTTCCAGGTACACAGCATTCTGGGTAATATTTCTGGGTGCGGGGTCAAATAGGTGGGGCGTACATATCTTGCTGTCATATTTGGACTTATCTGTCACTATTTTGCTATAATATTTGTACTCTTGACTCGTTATGAAATATTTATATTATATTAAACTAACACTATTCATGACTTGGGCAGATAATTTCTACATACTCATGGTTTACAAAATATCAGTTTAATGTAGGGCAGCCGAGTCATTGTTAAATATTTAGTCAGTTTATAAATATTTAAGATAGGGCACATATATAGTAAAACCACCTTATATCGATGAGTTTAGTTAATGTAGACTCTATAATTGATGTGTTTTGAAGCGCCTTGGTAGCAGCAATTTTGATGCAGAAAGAAATCCATGAAAAGAAATACTGAAGTTTGTAGACTTTCGCTCCGTCTGGTGACTAAATACGTCAGTAAGTTGTTGTTCTTTGTGCAGCGGTTAGACGGAACGATACGAGGGGAACAGCGCAAACAGTCCATGGAACATTTCAATGCCGATGGATCTCAGGTAGGTAATGTTGTGACATATCCAGATGACTGTCTCATTCGTCAACTTGGTAGAGTAGCTGTACTGGACTTGAGATACTGCTGTTTGTGAAAGGAAAACTTTAAATTCTGCTGCATACAATAGTTTCCAAGAATAAGTGCATAAGGGGTATGTTTCTCCCTGTACCACAACGTATCCCTGAACCTGTTCAAAAGTCGTAACTTCAGATGATGTTAGCTCGGTTTGCCAGTTGATTAGATGGTCACCATAATTTTAAGCTGGCTGTTGTGAATATAAAGCAAGGTGACCTTGTAGGCTGTATTCACAAAGTAACTAGTGTGATAGTGACACCATATATTTGGCCAAAATACACACACACTGAACTATACATAAATGGGTAAATGTAAAGTTATATTTGCCAGCTGGACAAATGAAAAAAATAAGCCGGTATTACTTTTGAACATTGACTTGTTTGGTTTCTTGACCATATGATTGAAGCAGCGTGGTAAAATGACATGCTGGTTTTGTGTCTTGGCAGGATTTCTGCTTCCTGTTGTCTACAAGAGCTGGTGGACTCGGTGTAAACCTTGCCACTGCGGACACTGTCGTTATATTTGACAGTGACTGGAACCCGCAGAACGACCTCCAGGCCCAAGCTCGGGCTCATCGCATCGGACAGAAGAAGCAGGTACTGCTGGGTTTGGTTGTAGATCAATTCAATCAATTTCAATCAATAAATTTCACTTTATTGACCTTAAAAGGGATATGCATTGTACAACTCATGATCGCATCTAAAATATATGGGATGGTCACAACAAAATGCAAGTGAATTCCAGATGTATCCACTACAAGAACAATTCAACCGGTTGACAGCAATATGACTCGTTTAGCATTCAACATTCTAATGGGCACAGGCACACAACTCCTGCTATGGCGAGAAGTTTTACATTTCATAATGTGTGTACACGATGGTAATATAATAAAATAAAGTCTACATACATTACAGTGACTCTGTAACAACACAAAATATTTACAATTTAGAGCAGATACAATTGACCTGTGTGTTGTGTGACATTTTGCTTAGATAAAACTTGCTGTATTCATGCATTTCTGTGTATGATTTGTTGATATTCTGACCCAAATGTTTTTATGTTAAAAGCACAAGGTTAAGATACCTGTGTGTGGGAATATTTGATGTAGAAGAAGTCATGCCACAGTAGTACAGGTTGGGCTTGATAAATCTCGTACAAAATGTTGATTATGACACAGCCAGGTTACGATGTGGCAGATTGGCCAGTTATACATTTTGCTAGTGTTTATTTGTGGTCCTTTGAGGTGGCAGATTACCCCTAGATCTGTTGTGTTTGAGTGAATGGGGTCACTAGAGGCTGTGTGCTCTGTGACAGGTCAGCGTGTACCGTCTGGTGACCAAGAACAGCGTGGAGGAGGACATCATCGAGCGAGCGAAGAAGAAGATGGTGCTTGACCACTTGGTCATCCAGAGGATGGACACTACTGGCCGGACGGTTCTCAATCGTAACGGCCTTGGCACTTCCAGGTACAGGCCGCACTGCAGCACTGTTTCTGTTTAAAGATGGTAAAGACAGGCAGTCATGGAGTTGAAATGATTTAAGGAAATAGTGAATGTTATAATATATTATATAAAATATATAGACAGGTGTATTTGTATCTACATCAAATTATACAGTAACATGCCTGGAATAAATATGTAATGCTGGAAAGACCTCTGGAGTCCTGTAGGCGTGAAGGCCAGTTTTGTAAGCACTGCAGACTAGGTACAATATTCACTGCCAGTTGTGGTGAGGATGAATACCAGTTTTGGTTTACTGTTCATAAAGCCAGAAATGGCTTCATGATGGTTGCCTTCCTTGGACTGAACCACGGTTCTATTTTAGATGCCCCTTCTGTCATTTATTTATTCAAATTTGGTAGACTTTTGGCGGTCACTAAGTGAACTAATTCTGTAACTTTTGACTCTCTAGTCCATACGCATTGTATTGGCCAACACACGATACTGTAATATTTTTTCTTCAAAATACAACACAGAATATGTTAGATATAGTGCAACCACGCTATTAAGGTTATCAGCAGTAGTAGGAAAAAAATTACCTTATTTGCAAGGTGGCTTATCAAGTTGACCATTAAGCGAGGTATGGTATACCAAAAAATTATATTTCAAATCAATTCACACTTTCATTTGAATGGTTTTAGAAATATTATTTAGTAATACTGTAGTTGTAATGTTCATCGTAGGTTTATCTTCTAAGAAAAATATCATACCTGTATTTTTATGGGGGATTACAAGTGTTGAGTACAGATTCTGTGGTGAGGATGAATACCAGTTTTGGTTTACTCTTCATAAAGCCAGAAATGGCTTCATGATGGTTGCCTTCCTTGGACTGAACCACGGTTGTTTTAGAGGTACTTGTTGAAAATGATTGGATATAGGAATTATTTTGTAAAAAAATGTAATTCCTGAAATTACCTAGAGAAACTGCTGAAAAATAAAAATGTCTGTTACACATGACTATGGGGTAGATGTCTCTGTTCTTATATTAAGCATGAATTAATACAATTTAAGGACACTGGATAATATCATGCAGAAGTCAGAATTTGTGTAATTTTCAGTAATTATGACATTTGGTGACAACGTTTCTTTGTCTCACAGCAACAACAACCCTTTTGGGAAAGACGAGTTGACGGCCATCCTCAAGTTTGGTGCGGAGGAGTTGTTCAAGGAGACGGAGGAGGAAGAACAAGACATCCAGGTGACAGCACGCAGGGGGTTGTCATCAGAAGCCATCATAACTCGAACTAGAGTTTTCAAAACTAATTTTGGAATATATAGAATGTCAGAGAGTTGTAACCGCTATCGACTAAATTGATGAATTTTTCTTCTACAGGTTGGTTTTATTTGTTGTAACTAGTTATATTAATGTTTTGTTGCTTTGTTCATTTATCTTTTAATAATGGTTATATTTGTGTCATCGACAACACAAGTTCAGACAAGATATGAAAAGTAAAACAGTAAAACAATATTTTATCGTGAGGATTATGCGTCAGTCTCTGGCACACAAATTTTTTAAATGCATAAGTTAAGAAAAGGTGTACACTTATATATATAATTGGTGTGTGTGTGTGTGTGTGTTTTTTTTAAAGCCCCAGAGAGCAATTTTAAGTGATTGGTCACTATATAAATATTTTAATATATATATATGTCTGTGTGTACATACGTACTTGCATGTACTTGTCTACGCTAACATGACACATCTGTCTCTGTTCATAGGTGGACATTGATGACATACTCAAGCGAGCAGAGACACGTAATGCTGATGACCATAACTCAGCTACAGACGAACTGCTCTCACAGTTCAAGGTGGGACATAGTTCCTGGTCTACTCTGCAGTTGGTCATGCTTTGTTTAGTTTTGTTGCCAAACTTGAATCCATTTCTAGACATGTTATGATATACCTTGTTTCTTTTGTTTAATCGTAGGTCGTCAGCTTTGACAATCTAGAGGATCAAGAAATTGAAGGCAGGACAAAGCAGGAATCGACAGGTATGTCACGGATTGTTCTCTAGCGTTCATGGTAAACGTGTGAATTCAGATCATTTATTTAGATGAAGATCCCCTCCACAATTCGCGCTTCATTAGCAACAATTGATTTTAAGAAAACGTAAACGTAGCATTGCAGAATTAGTCCAGAAAATATTAAAATGTTTCACGTCAGATAATGTTGTTGTAAGAAGTGATTGTCGTGATTCGGTGGTCGGGATGAATACCAGTTTTGGTTTACTGTTCATAAAGTCAAACAATGGCTTCATGATGGTTGCCTTCCTTGGACTGAACCACGGTTTGAATGAACAAGTACTTTGTAAAACAATGTCAAACATTGGAATTATGCCTATGATGTAGCTTTGTATATCCATTATATCATTCTTTTTGTATTCTTTTTTAGTCTTTATGTGCCACATAGCAATAGAATAGTTTCTCTTCAGTGTTTATTAAGGTGCAAAACTGAATCACAATACAGTGTTCTTGAATGTGTACCTTTTTATATATGGGAACATTTATGTGTGAAATGTTTTGTAGTGCATGTTTGCTAACAATGAGTCTGTTGTCTGTATGTGTGGTAAGGATGAATACCAGTTTTGGTTTACTGTACATAAAGCCTTAATACGGCTTCATGATGGTTGCCTTCCTTGGACTGAACCACAGTTTGAATGAACAAGTACTTTGTAAAATAAAAGTGTCGGATGTAGGTATTATGCCTATGGCTGTGTATGTCATTATCTTTTTGTTTTTCTTTTGATTACTTTTGTGCCACATAGCAATATAATATAATAGTTTCTCTTCAGTTTCTCTTCAAGATGCAAAACTGAATGACAATACAATGTTCTTGAATGTGTACCGTTTTATATATGGGAATATTTACGTTAGAAATATTTTATGGTGACTAGTTGCTAACAATGTGTTTGTCTGCATGTGTGGTTAGGATGAATACCAGTTTTGGTTTACTGTTCGTAAAGCCATAATACGGCTTCATGATGGTTGCCTTCCTTGGACTGAACCGCAGTTTGAATGAACAAGTCCTTTGTAAAATAGAAGTTTCAAATGTTGGTATTATGCCTATAGCATGGCTGTATATGTCATTCTCTTTGTTTTTGTTTTGATTATTTATGTGCCACATCGCAATATATTGTAATAGTTTCTCTTCAGTATTTTTCAAGATGCAAAACTAAATGACAATACAGTGTTCTTGAATGTGTATTGTTTTATATATGGGAACATTTATGTGTGAAATATTTTATGGTGAATTTTTGCTAACAATTTGTTTGTTGTCTGAATGTGTGGTAAGGATGAATACCAGTTTTGGTTTACTGTTCGGAAAGCCATAATATGGCTTCATGATGGTTGCCTTCCTTGGACTGAACCGCAGTTTGAATGAACAAGTACTTTGTAAAATAGAAGTGTCAGTATTATGCCTAAGGCATGACTGTGTATGTCATTCTCTTTGTTTTTATTTGAATGTAATATAATAGTTTCTCTTCAGTATTTATTAAGGCAAGGGTGTAGTCGGGCCAGAATGTGATTTTTACAATTTTTGACATTAAAATGAGTTTTCAGTTGTTGACGTTTCCGTGTACAACTATTATTTAACTTGTCATTCATGTATGTTGTACTGTTGAAATAAACAAGTTTGTGTCAAAAACATGCCTTTTATGTGATGCCTGTCATTGCTACGTCTTTGTTTTTGTCAAATTAAGTGTGAATTGTGTGATTTTCTTGGATCGATCGTGTCGCGATAAATACAGGCATTCCAACATGGCGCATATCATGGGAAAGCCCCGTATTCGCGCTGCATGATGGGAGAAACCGTTTTAAAATATCACCGAAGGCGACCGAGTAATCTCGACTAGAAACGAACCCCCCATTTAGACTCGCGAAGACAAAGGACCTGGGGGATCCCACGATGATTGGCCAGACGGCATCACGTGATGTCGGCTTATTTTCTGATTGGTCGGAATACTAATTCCAGCCTCGCGTCAGCTTGTGATACTAGCTACGTCCAATTCGATCGCCATTCCGTATTCTCTGTTTTTATATAGTAATTTAGCTTTCCAAATCGACATTATGCCGTTTGGTCGAAAGCGTACGGGTGGTTATGGTGCGGGGAAGCGGAAGAGGCTTCAAAACCTGCAGTTAGCTCGCGATAAGAAGATATCTCGGGATGAATCGGTGGCCACAACGAGTTCTGCGACCGTGACCACGCCGACGAGAATGGCAGGCGGAGTAAGTTCATATGCCTGTTTTATATATTACCGATGCTTACAGAACATATGATTACGATGTTTTCTCCGAATATATAGCATAGTTGGCATGTCTCGACTGTAAAAACGATTTGATGTCGACATAGCGTTATGTTGTTGCCGTTCGTCCCATGTTGATGTTCAGGCCCAGGGTCCATCCAGGCACTCCAGAAAGAGTTCTGACGTACACTTACAGTATATACATTTTATGTATTATATCCAGGTTTAGATGACGCTATTGTTGATGGAGAATATTTCTACGTTGCATGGTATTCAGTGGAAATGTGCTTTATAATACACATCAGTATTATTCACTCCTTATATATATAATATACAATACAGTTTTATTGTGAAATAAACAGTGAAATTATATGCTATAGCCTATACTCCCATTGCAGTTCATTACATGCATTGTGTGTATCTGTTTCCAGGAATCAAGTCAGCCATCCACATCACGTAGAATATCTGCAACTGAGAGGAAGTTTGGATATGCCGAACTTCTGCGTGAGATGCGTGTATCCGACTTCCCAGTTGAGGGCGTACGTGAAGAAATTGCTGGGGAAGGCCTCTCAACGGTGATTGTACGCTGTTCCGTATTGCCATCGCTCGTCACGAACCTGTCGTGCACGTCATGCAAGAAGCGCACCCTCTCCATCCGAGCTGTCGACCGCACACTCGGAATGGTCTGTGGACTGGAGACGTTTTGCACCAGTTGTGATACGGTTCTCAACTCGACTCTTTCTTCCGACCGAATTGGAGAGATGCAGGCAACAAATTCCCCATTCGTTGTGGTGCGATGAAGTGCTGTGAACTTTAGTGACACAGTGAACTTTATATGTGGACTGGTGAACTTTACATGTGGACTGGTGAACTTTACATGTGCAGTTGTATCATATTTTGCAAATACGGTTTCTGTTTTTTTACACGTTTTTACAAAGTTGCATAATGTTTCATACATTTTTATTATTTTGAAATGGAAACCCTTCTGAGCTTTTCCCACTGATAAATTATACATTGGCTAACATATGTGCAAAGTTTCAGTTATATAAATAGATGTTTACTTGTTGAAATGTATGTTCCTGTGTACTCAAACTTTGAACGTGATTATCTCGGAAACATGTTTTTTCATTACACCTGCTGCCTCCCGTGTCATTTTTCCGTGCTACTACTTTATAGAATTGGTTGAAACTTGCCACAGTGAACCTTGATAGCATGACCATGAAAACCACCAAGTT
The DNA here is from genome assembly GCA_964017155.1 of Oasisia sp. SBJ-2009. Classification (NCBI taxonomy): domain Eukaryota; kingdom Metazoa; phylum Annelida; class Polychaeta; order Sabellida; family Siboglinidae; genus Oasisia; species Oasisia sp. SBJ-2009. The sequence continues at coordinate 32,172,455 of OZ024866.1, read as the reverse complement.
ACTTTCTGGGAAATGTGACCTGCTTTTTACATAACAAGTCACAACTGAAATTTTTCACTACCGTTTTTGCATTTTCATATACTAGAAAGTTTGAAAAAATCATTAAAAAAAAACTAAACACTTATGAGAAAAACTGCTTGGTGGTTTTCACAAGGGATGTGTAGAGTAACTACACACAACATTTGGGTCATCTAAGACTGGTAGATACAGATATATCTGACACGAAAAAGTCAATCCAAGATGGCCGCCACACCGTGGGAAAACACCCTAGAAAAATTCTTTAAAAAATTCACAGCTATACTGTGAGGTAGATTAATAAACTCTGACAGTTTTAGCTCTCTGTGTTCAATACAAGTGGAGTAATAAAATAAAGTCCGTTTAGACTACACCATTGCCTTAAGATGCAAAACTGAATGACAATACAGTGTTCTTGAATGTGTACCATTTTATGTATGGGAACATTTTGTTTCAAATTTTTTGGGGAAGATAGTCGTTAACAATGTGTTTGTCTGCATGTGTGGTTAGGATGAATACCAGTTTTGGTTTACTGTTCGGAAAGCCATAATACGGCTTCATGATGGTTGCCTTCCTTGGACTGAACCGCACTTTAAATGAAAATTGATATTACACCCATTTGTTTGTTCTTACCGTCTTCTGAAATCATGCAAGTTGTCCCATAGAGTAACATATACAGGCCACCATTTTCTTCAGTGATTGATCAAATGTGGAATATTCAGTTGTCAGCAGCATTATTTGAATAATGGCGAGATAGTGAAACCGAGTGATTTAATCAGCACAACCTGTCTCCAGGTAAAGACTGGGATGATATCATTCCGGAGAACGATAGAAAGAAAATAGAAGAGGAAGAAATGAACCAGCAGATGATTGACCTGAATCTGCCGCCTCGACACCGCAAAAAGGTGACACAGGTGGGTGGAGGACAATACTATTTGTTCAGTGGAATTGCAGGGTCCGTACGGTGCCTCGAAAGTCTTGAAAAGCCTTGAATTTGATTGGACCAAATTCAAGGCCTCGAAATCTTTGAATTTTGTAAAGTAGTCTTGAATTTAATTGTGGTCAATAAAATAGTGTTTTGACTCAATTGTTGTGACGAATAACAGCCAGAAAAGGAAAAGCCTATGCACAAAAATAAATCGTGTGCACATTGGGCAATCAGCATTTCATTGTGGTCAGCGCCATTGGTTTTTTAGTTGAGTAAAAAATTTAAAGTTAACTATATTTACTGCGCTTAAAAGTACATATGTTGTTAAAACAGTCTTGAATTTATTTTTGAAATAGCCTTGAAAAGTCTTGAATAATCTTGAATGTCAAATGTTCATGTGTGTACGGACCCTGAATTGGCATGGACAGTGTCAGTCAAACCAGCTTAATTGATACGTATCAAACTGCACAATGTCACTATATTCCCATGTTACAGTGAATGCCAAAAAACAGATACTGTTAGATCGTACAACAAACGCAGAATTTAAAGATTTTCCTGTGGTGTATTTTTTTGTCCTTCCAACAATACCATTTAGTCCTTCCACTGATACCAGTTTCTATGCACATAATAGAAATACAGCTACAGATATTTGCCTATGAAATGCTATATGTTTAGTTCAATTAAATTTAGGTAGTTTCCTTATTGAAGCTGTGGTGAGGATGAATACCAGTTACGGTTTACTGTCCGTAAAGCCAGAAATGGCTTCATGATGGTTGCCTTCCTTGGACTGAAGCGCAGCAGTACGTAAATGTGTTATAACGTAATAGACACCTGACACATGTTACAGTAGTTAACACATCTGCATGGCATACAAACACCCAGACCCGGTAGACATGGTCTGTTTGGTATAAAAACCCTGGTCTTATTATTGGGGGCTGATTGTATCACTCATGGTGTCAACCCCCGTCTCTGACTTATACATAAAACCACTGGGAACGATAAGTACCCTGATAGTGGCCACAGTCAGTGCCAGCATAGAGAGCTTGGCGAAGACGTTCTGGCTGATCAAAAAAATTGTAAGCACAATAGTCTGTTTTGCCCACAGTTCAAAATGTCTGTCTAGGTCTTGTCCAGTTTTTGTTGTTATTGTGAAATAAATATGTCCTGTATAATTTTAACTTTCATTGTCAAGTTTATTTTTAGCAATATATAATCCAAAGCAAATGAAATACATGCATTCAAAAATATTGGTGAGCACCTGTGTGCCTAATCCCTGTAAATAGGGCTCAGTGGCACAACAAATAGACAGTATGAGTAAAAGTGATTTAAGTTTATCAAACTTTAGTCACCTCAAGTTTTAGCAATAATAAAAAAATACTGAAGACATTACTACAATTGAGGTAGTTTTAAAGTTCTGTGCAAACCAAAAAGTTGCAAAGTCCATTCAGAGTTGTGACTTAAGACCCTTGTTGCGGTGGCAGGCCAGGTATACAGACTTGTGAGTCAAAGAACATTACAGAAATAACTACAACAATGGTGTCATTGGGACTGTCAGATGCAGCTGAACTACTTTGACTCTGATGATGAGAAGTCACGGAAGCGGCGGCGACGGAAAGGTGACGATGACTCGGACAGCAGTGACGACTCGGACGATGGTGACCGCACGAAGCGAAGAGGCCGACGTCCAGTAGCCAGACAGACCATCAAAGGCTTCAACAACGCTGAGATACGCCGCTTCATCAAGAGCTACAAGAAGTTTGGCCACCCACAGGAGAGGTTTGTAGTTCCCTGTGCCTCATCAGTGGCAAAAATAAACAATTTACAGCGTGTGAAACCTGTAGTAATTCACATTACTGTTGGATTTGATTCACAGTATGAACAGTTTTGATGGTTGTATATTTTCATTGTATTGTATATGTTAGTTAGGCTTCCATAGCTTCCATACTAGTGCCTTGCAATCATCAGTGGCAGAAGTAAAACAATTACAGGTGGTGTGTGAAACCTCTAATGATGCAAAGTAACCTGGGTTTTGATGCAGTTTAAAGTGTTCCTATAATTTTCTATGGTATGAGTGGTGTTAGATGTGTCAATTTGGCTCCTATTCTGGCGCCATGTAATGTTTTTTTTAAGTTTCTTGGATATTATTACAAATATAGAAGTGTTTTAATGTGATGGTCAAGATAAATGATATATTTTTTTACTTCTATCACCCCATTCTATTCTCTAAACTCTTGCGTCTAACTTCCTTCACTCATTTCTGTATAACTTTTATATCCTAATGGCAGTGTGTCTAAATGCTTACCACAGTTGAACAAGTCTGCCAGGGAATTAAGTTAGATGTCTTTTGAGCAGTCTGGTGGACTGGACACTGCACTGTGTGCGAACATAGATTTACTGTTTCATATTTGGCTTCAGACTCGACGCAATAGCTGGAGATGCGGAGCTGCAGGAGAAGTCGGAGGCTGACCTGAAGCATCTCGCTGACCTCCTACAGACACAGTGCGAGTCGGCCATGAAGGAATATGAACAGAAGCTTCTCGACGACCCGAACTTTGACGGCAAGAAGACCCACCGCGGTCCCACATTCCAGCTGTCGAGTGTCGTCGTCAATGCCAAGTTGGTTCTGCAGGCGGTGAAGGACCTCGAGCCACTGGCCGCAGTCATTCCAAAGGACAAAGAGGCACAGAAGATGTGAGTCAAGTCGTCAACGGTTCCGTCCTATTAAATGTAGTTTTATCAGGGTTGGTGAAAGCCAGTTTTGGGATAGATTACAGTCAGATGTCCATGCAGCCTGGCAGGAATCCTGAATCAAATGCGCTGTGAATATATGTTTTACTGTGATTTTTTATTTTACCACCAGAGGTACCGGTATACCTGTAAACTGCTAGGGTGTGCCACAATCATGATATATAATATATACATATATATAATACATATATATATGCGCAATATAATTTTAATCAACGGGTTTGGGGCACATAAATCTTCAAAAAGGTATATAGTATATCCTGTGGTGCGCCCGAACGGCACATCCATTATTTTCCAGTGCGATCCCTGGATGTGATTGCAGTGGAATGCACATTTGATATCTATTTGACGTGCCTAATGATTTTGTCAAATTTAAAACTATGTTGTCTATTGCCAGTCGGCTTTTGTGGCTAAATATTCCTTTGTCTTGGGCTTTGTTGGGTATTGTGAAGCAGTTTTAATTTGGGCCTCTTAAATCCGTACACTGTTAATCTGCCAGGTTTACGAAAGATCATATTCAAATTTCAGTGTAATCATACAAAAGTATTAGTGAAGACAAAATAACAGAGACAGTTATGAAGATGTGACATTACTAGTAGAGTATAGTGGCTAGAGCTTTTGACTCTCAAATAAGAGAACCCAGGTTTGAATCCTGTGCTGCCATGTGAAACCTTCATAAAGTTTTCACTTTACATGGCTCCAGCTGACTAAGCTCAGTCAGCTGTATAAATGACTACCTGGCTGTAGACATAGGTGGATATATGTGTACGAATAGCCTTCATGCATTAATGGCAGCATGGCTGGATGCTTCCCAGATAAGCCGAGATGGTGTCTGTTTGAACAGGTCTGTCAGAGATAAAATATGAAGCACTTTGAGCAGTCCTGAGGATTAGATACTGTGCTATATAAGAACTTACCTGTTTTATTACGTAAAGAGTATTGCAAGCTTGTGCTAGTCAGCTGTTGACTGTGAGTTCTTGGTGTAGTTTCCAGCTGCCAGTGCATGTGAAGTCAGCACACTTCGACTGTGCCTGGGACACAGAGGAAGACTCAAACCTGCTGAAAGGTATCTACGAGTACGGCATGGGCAACTGGGAGGCCATCAAGATGGACCCACAGCTGCATCTGTATGACAAGGTGGGAGTGCCAGCCATCCTTTCACTTTCATTTATTTGATATGCTCTAGTCACAGTGGCATCAATAAGTGAGCTGTAGAAACAAATGGATGTGAGGAACAATGGGAGACAATGTAATGCTGCAACAATGATTTTAATATTCTTTGCAGTAACTGATTATGTTTTATCTGAGTACTTTGCTAAGCTTTGTTGCAACGAACACTAGAATGATTGGTTCTTAATAACTTTTAGCTGACAATGGGACAAGTTTGTTTGCACAAGTGTCTTGTTTGTGCCTTAGTATATGTAAACCTGTCTGGGTATGTCTGTCGTGTATCTGTATTTTTTTCCGTTTGTTTTTGTGTTGTAGCTTGTGTATGTGTATGTGTATGTGTTTACCTGTGTCTTTGTCTACATGTACAGGTGTACCTGTCATCTGTGTGTCTGTGTGTAACTGAGTGATATTTGTCGTGCAGGTGTTACCAGACGGACAGATGAAACCGCAGTCCAAGCACCTACACACACGTGCTGAATATCTGCTCAAAGTCTTACGCAAACACATCGATGGCTCCTCTAAACCTCCGGTAACCTTCACTTCCTGCTTGTCACGGTTTACCACATCTCTTCATTCAGTATCACTAACTTAAGATGCTTAGCTTTGTGATGGATGCTGTATGAAAACTTGAATATTATTCATAACATCAAATAGCACATTTACGATCATTTGAAGATAATTTATTATACCACAGAACTGTGCCATAACACAATATTTAATTTACTGACACAAACAGATCTTCAGAACTGGTGCAGTTATGGCTGACATGGCTGTCAACTAAAGGACCAATATGTATCATGTTCAGGCTTATAACTTTGTATCACTTGTGTTCACATACATCCTGTAATGTCGTATGACTTGTATTCATACAGACGGAACATTGTATGACATATTTTCAGACATCCATAATGTGTCAGTGACTTGTGTTCAGGCAATCATAATGTTGTTGATTTATGTTCAGACAGCCAAAACATTGTATGACTTGTGTTCATGCAACTGTAATGGTTGACCCATAATGTTGTATGACTTGTGTTCTGGCAGTTGTAATGAATGACCCGTAATGTTATATGACCTGTGTTCTTGCAACTTTAATGTATGACCCGTAACGTTGTATGACTTATGTTCTGGCAACTGAAACAAATGACCCGTAACGCTGTTTGACATGTATTCTGGCAACTGTAATAAATGACTCATAATGTGTATGACTTGTGTTCTGGCAACTGTAATGGATGATCCATAACGTTGTATGACTTGTGTTCTGGCAATTATTACAAATGACCCATAAGGGCATAAGACTGTTTGACATGTATTCTGGCAACTGTAACAAATGACCCATAACGTTGTATGACTTGTGTTCAGACGATCCGCAAGTCGCGTGTCAACAAGAAGTCTGAGGTGCGCAGTCACAAGGTGAAGTCGAAGGAGATTGTGGAGGACACAGATGACGATGACTCAGACGTGGAGATGCGCGAGACGAAGGAAGAGAAGGAGAACCAGGAGAAGCCCGTGTCCGACGTCCCAAAGAAGAAGAAGAAGAAGCAATCAAAGGAGGGGAAGGCAGCAAAGACGAAGGAGAAGGGAGATGAGGACAGACCTGACAAGAAGAAAAAGAAGGTGAGTTCAGGGTGGTGAAATAACAACCCTGACTTGATGACTACTCAGTACTTGAGGTGTAGAAGGACATGGTGAAAACACATCCTGGCAATGACCACACTGTTGTGGATGTTGAATAGTTAACTGTTTGATATCGAGAGACCAGTCTGCAGCTGCAGTGACCATGTTTCATTACTATTGCGTAATCAAAACAGAGCGGTTACAAAAAGCTAAATACTGTAATTTTACAGTGAATCTCTGGAAAAGCTGCACGTACAATTACCCTATTGGATAACTTGGCTGCCAGACTTCTTGCTAGAATTTATACATGCTCTTTAGTACATAATATGTTTGCTCCTTTCATGTTTATAATAGCTCAATATATACTTCTGATTATAATGTATTTATAGCATCACAATGATCTGACGAGGTAATTATAATAAAGTTTAAGATAAAAGAGCAAAATATGCATATGTAAAATAAATACATGTGAAAAAATAACATATGTACATGTCCTGGATTAAAACATACATGACGAATAACGGTATTAATATTGGTGATGATAGTGAAATTGTAAGTACAAATGCAAAATTAGTGCCTTTGATATCGTGTCTGCTTAGCCATGATTTTGTCTCATAATACAAAGTGTTTGTTTGCAGAAGAATAAAGGGAAGACGGACGTGGCAGGACCGATGCACTTTACGACGAATGAGACTGTCTCGATCACAATGAAGGCTAACGCAGATCTTCCTGCTGCTGTCTTCAACGCGGTGAGCACCGGTGTTGTCCTCTGTCACTGCTCTCTCTCCCTCTGCCACTCTCTGTCTCTCTCACCCTCTCCCTTCCTCACCCTCTCCATCTCTCCTCTCTCACTCAGATGTTGGAGACAGTTGTGATATTCGGGTGTTTGCAGACATGATAAAAAAAAGGAAATACGGCACCATTGTGGAATGTTGAATTTGTAATAATGGCTCGTCATTGCCTATTGGGGGTAATTAATGGATCCTTCACATGACCTGGTGGCTAGCAGTCATTGTGTTGATGTGTTATGCCATATGCTGCCCCCTGTTATAAGTATTGATGTTGACCTGCCTCAGTTACATGTGTTAATGTCGACCTGCCTCTGTTACATGTGTTAATGTTGACCTGCCTCTGTTACACGTGTTAATATTGACCTGCCACTGTTACACGTGTTAATGTTGACCTGCCTCTGTTACACATGTTAATCTTAACCCCCCTCTCTTACATGTGTTAATTTTGACCTGCCTCTGTAACATGTGTTAACATTGAACCACCTCCCCCCGCAGTGCAAGGAGCGGATGCGTCCAGTGAAGAAGTCCCTCAAGCAGCTGGACAACCCTGACCCGTCGATGTCGGACAAAGAGCAGATGAACCACACGCGCCGCTGCCTCATCCGCATCGGCAACCACATCAACAGCTGTCTGGCCGACATCAAGGAGCCTGAGGCTGTGAAGGAGTGGCGCAGGTACTCACCCCGCCCCACCCCGCCCCGCGACTCTGTCAACTGCGCAGGGTTCATACAGGGCCTTGACATTTTTGAAAAGCCTTGAATTTTTTTGGACCATATTCAAGGCCTTGAAATCCTTGAATTTTACAATCAACTTGAAAAGTATTGAATTTAATTGTGGTCAATAAAATATTGTTTTTGACTCAATTGTTCTGACGAATAACAGCCGGAAATGGAAAAGCCTATGCACAAAAATAAATGATGTGTACATTGGGCAAACAGCATTTCATTGTGGTCAGCGCCATTGTTTTCTTAGTCGAGTAAACATTTTAATGTTAACTTCATTTACTGCACTTAAAAGTATATGTGTCGTTAAAATAGTCTTGAATGTCTTTTTCTAATAGCCTTGAAAAGTCTTGAATTTGAAATGTCCAGGTGTGTACGGACCCTGACTGCGTGTAACAAACCCTCTGCTTCTCCGTTGATTGCCAGCGACTCCAAACACAGCTAATGTCACATCACCATGATTTTGTCAACTACCAGTTTTATTCACACTGAAACTTATGTGCCTGTATTTCGACACTATATTTCAGATACCCTAAAAATCTGGATGTTTTTTTCCGTTGTGCCAGAAAAAAAATGAGAACAAAAATAATTCCTTATTGATTGTGCTTTCAGACAGCTCAGGATTTAATGTATTTTAGCAGTGCGAATCATTATGACATTGTAAGAGGTGACCCCACTTGGTGACCTCTATAAGCTCTCTCGAGCCAGCTGTCCAATCTACAACTAATGTTGTTTATGGGATGTGTCATTTCAGCAACTTGTGGATCTTCGTGTCAAAGTTCACAGAGTTCGATGCAAGTCGGTTGCACAAGTTGTACAAACAGGCACTGAAGGAGAAGTGCAAAGACGGGGTAAGTGTTGTGTCTCAGTAATGTACATGTATCTCGTGGGGCGCAGTGGTCGCATGGTAGAGTGCCGGACTGTCAATCAAGGGGACAGTGGTTCAATCCCACCTACCGCCGTTTCGAAACTTAGGCAATTTCGTTAACCCACATTTGCCTGTGTCTTTCGGAAGAGACTAAAAGCCGGTGGTCCCTTCCATCTATACCAGGGGAAGTAAAAGATCCCACACAGGGGGTAAATGTGTAACCTGTAGTGGACTTACTAATTCTAGAGAAGGACAACTCCTGTGTTAGCCCAAGTTTTGGCTGTTTGGAGGAAACCACCTGAGACATGTCGGTAGTCACATGGATTAAGCTTGTTTTTGTTGCCTTTTCACAAAGTTATCAATGGTGGAGAGTTTTACACATCCTTACTCTAAAGTCATGCTTCACTGAGATCAATTCAAGGAAAGTCCGCAATAAACCGAATCTGTTGTCCTATATAAGGAGCTTTTGAAATCACAATCACTGGGGAACCTCAAAAGGTGTTTATTTACATGAATTAATTGCATATTTATTACACAATCACATCCTGTATATTGCTCATTATTTTATCTGTTTTTCTACAATTTTACATTTATCTAACTTATAAACTTATTTACTTTTTATCTATTCATTTTTTAACATATTTGATCTTTTATAGGCTACTTAGATGTGCTAATATATGTACCAATTGTATATGGGTTTTTATGCAAGGAACAACACGGACATAAGTGTAGATATGAAAGAGACCAAAATGATGACGTTTCTTTATTATAGGGAAAAAGAGTGCCTTATTTGGCATAATAGTTTAAGCAAAAGAAATGTGAACTCAGCCTCCCGAGGCCAGGTTGATGACTGAGCACATACGATTCTCCTGGCTTCAGGCTGCTAGAGCCCACATTTCAACATATAAAGCAGTAGCAGTATTCCTAGAACATTGGAAATGAACAACATATAATCACGCAGAGCTTGTTACGTGTTAATTAGTTCAATGCCCACATGATTAAGTAAAACATGGTTTCTGAATACCAGGCTACCTGCTGCCTAAAACACTATGTATACAATTATAATAGTTCCAAATGTGGGGGTATTTCGCCACAGGTCCTAGTAGTTCATCATGAAGTTAACATGTTTCAGTGTACAAGGTTAATCTTTAGGAGCAAATAAATATGAAAGAGCAAAATATGGGCTAATTAATTCGAATACATGTTGCAGCAACAGTCCCCGTGATATTGTCGAAACTCGTCATTTTCAGAACAAAGTCATATCAAACGTCGACACAGACGGCACCGCCCACAGTAGTGGCACCACGTCGCACCACCACCATCACCACCACAAGCGGAAACACGACACCGACCAACAGAAGGACTTACATCGACTTCCGGTGAAACGGGCGATCGGAAACTTGGATGCACATAGCGACAACAGCCGAGACAGGTAAGCTGGACATTGGACATCGCTTTCTGATGTTTCCACAACAAACATTAGACGGCATCACCACATGATACACTACTGTGCAGTTATTTTGGCTGATATGGAGTGTTAGTCTGTATGTGGATAAAGTTGCCACATGGTATTTTGCTTTTCACAACTTTTAGCCACTGTCCAAAAATTGTAACAAAACAAAAACTGTTTTGTACATTCTCCAATTCTTGAAGCTATGAAGTTGGTTTGGAAGCAGTAAACCCATCACCAATATTTATTTCTGAACTAAATTCATGTAAGCTACAGAATCTTGGCGAACATGTTCTTCGAGTTAGGAGGATGAATTCTACCCCACACAGTCTACAAAAGGTGTTGTGTCCCCCAAGTTTGACATCTATTTGGCTGTCGCTGTGTCCTACCATACGTCACCATTCACTTTCTTTCTCTGTCAACAGTTGTCACAGTAACGGTCCCCACCACGCCAACTCCCAGCGCGAAGCAGTGTCCAACTCCCTAGACAAGTGGCACCAGACAAGTCCTCTCACGAGGGACGACTGCCTGAAGAACAGGTGTGTCTCGTCGCATGTTGTGTCGTTAGTAAACCTCCCAACCCTCTCACCAACCCTTCAGTTCCTTGCTGTTGTCTCGTGGCCACAAGTAGAACCTGCGTCGTCGTTGAATACTAGCCCTAATATTGAGTCAGTGGTGATATTCCTAGTACGACGTACTTCACCAAGTGTTCGTGTACTACTTGCTGTAAAGCCCCAGTGATCTGAGGATATGTGGAAGAAAGTAGTCACGGTTACTCCAGTTAAAATAAAACAATAATTTCTGGGTATTCATGCATTCAACAGTACTAAACAAAATTGCTACATCTGCCAAAATCAAGCAGGTGTACATGTATAGTTATTTATTTATTTGTGTAAATGTGCAAAATATATAGACATGCACATCTATATATACATGCATATTTGTAGATGCTTACAAGATATATATATATTATATATATATATATATATATATATATATATATATATATATATATATATATATATATATGCTTATGCTTATAAGATATATATCTATAATATATATATCTTGTAAGCATCTAAAAATATGCATGTATATATAGATGTGCATATGTCTATATATTTTGCATGCCTGTATCTGTATAAGGTTGAGTATTCCAGTGTAAACATAATGTTTTATTATTATTATTATTACTATTATTTGTATTAATTGTAAACATTATGTTCACATATTTATTATAATATTACAGAGGTGGCTCCCATGTTAGTGACATATTCAGTGTCTTAGTGGGAGTCTCACTGACCATTAATTTTTGTTCACTTGTGTGTATGTGATTGTATTATACATTGATTTGGTCAAAATAAATGCATCTGAGTCATGTTAAGTGAGTGTTGGTGTTTGTAGGTACGGCGAGGCGCCCAACTCATACAACCGGCCGCCTGGACAGTACGGGGACTCCTACCGCGGGTACTCCCACGATGACCATCACCGGTCAGTCTCCTCTTGTTGATGGCCTCTTATCACACGTCACATGACTGTATCTTGTCAACATCGTCCTAGCAAAACTGTCCTCCTGATCTCACCGGCACATCTGCCAGGCGGTACTCGTTAACTGCAAGTTGCACTAAAGTAAATTCACAGTAGTGTTGTTGTTGTTGTTGTTGGCAAGTCTGGTTGATTTTGTTGTTGTTTGTGCACAGTAACTTTGTTCATTGATTCATAAACAGTTGATGCAAGAAGATGTTATGTCAGTGGAGAGCTTTGTGCTTGATCTGTCTGTCTAAACTCATATTATTGACTTAATTCAATGGATGAGAATCATACTGAAAATTTTTTGTTGATCCCTATTTTATGAAGTCAGTAGTAGGCAGGCTGCTGACAGACAATGTGGCACTTTCTGAATTACCGGGTAGCCTAGTTGAGGGCAGGAAATGAACACCAAAATACACTGGTTGATGTCAGTGTGCACAATTTGGAATTCCTTTCACACGAGAGGGAGGATATGTAAACATGTACGCTATTGTATACCATGCAGCTAAGGAGACATGTTGATAATTAACTTATTTTCATCACACTATATGACACTACTCCTGTTAATAGGTCACCTGTCACCTGGCTATTCAGCTCAATGTTTGCCCCAGTTCCAAGGGTGACCCTAATAGAGAGGTTATAGTTTTTAAATTTGTATTTTGCTAATACAGACAAATTTGTATTTTGTTAATACAGACAGAATACAGGCGACTAGTTGCGACAGAGTGTAACCGAGTGTATTTGCCCTGTTGCCAGGTACCGAGGTGAAGGCAAGCGTGAGTACGGCTATGGTACGGGGTACTACCGCAGCGGGGCGGGCGGGGCAGGCGGGGCGGGGTACGGCAGTCGGTACGACCGCTCCGACCGCAATCGGTCAGAACACCACGACGAGTACTGGGGCCACCGGAACGAACACCGCAAGGAGCACGGCATGTACAGCCACAGACCCCCCGGGGACGACCGGTGGGGCGATGACAGGTGGGGCACCCCTCACTTCTGTCTTTGTAGTTTGTGTTTATACAGTGCTCTTTTGAGCAGTAGTCATGCACAGTTACCGGCATATATACGGTGTATCTGTGGTCGTAATGGGCCAATCAATGGTTCACAGCAGCTTAGAAAGATGTCATCGAACCTTCTGCTAATGTAGAAATAAGATGATGATACACACGGGTTTTGAACACTTTTGCCATAGATCACACCAACTACACTGTCTGGAAGTCCATTCCAGATCTGGATCGCAGAGTGGATGACAATTCTGCCAGTGGAGTAGGTACTTGAGATGGGTTCATTGAGCCCATACCTTGGCATAGACAGACTGGTGCAAGTTGCTCGTCTAACCACATAAGGCTGAGGAAGCATCTGCTTTAGATCTGATGGAAATAAGTTGGTGTTCATTTTGTATAGTTGTAGCAATCAACAGAACAGAGTAGAGAACTGAGGATAAAGTGAACAAAACAAAGTTGATGTATACTACGCATAATATAATGTATACGCACTATAAATTTAAGGAAGTTCAGATTGAATGGGAAAATTTGAAATGCTGTTATTAACCACTGTAGCACTTCGACATCAGTAGTATGAACTCCAACAGGTGTTGGTTGTTGCTAGCTGCATGATATGTTGGTTGTTGCTGGCTGCATGCCAACATGTTTTGGTTGCTGTCAGCCATATGCCAAGTGGTGGTGGTTGTAGGTGGTGGTTGTTGCTGGCTTTGTACAATCATGTGTTGGTTGTTGTTAACGTTGTTGCTGGTTGTTGCAGGTACTCGCACGGGGAGAGGAAGCGGCGGAGAGACGACTACTCGAGTTATGACCGTGACCGTTCGTACCCGTTCAAGGACATGAAGCAGGACATTTTCACGGCGCTGTCGCCGCCAGACAGCAGGCAGCAGGCATATCAGGGGGCGGCGGTGCCAGCGATGCCCCCTCCCGTGTCACCCTCACCCCTGGACCCCCGGCACAAGCACTGACACACAGCGCCTCGTGCCTCCGTGCACGGCTAGCTCACGTTTTTGTGTTCTTCCAAAACGCTGGTGAACGGAATAGGATGCAGATGTCGTGTGGTGATTCGACTTGCAAGAAACCGAGCCGTGTGACGGCGAAAACTGAAATGTCAGCGAGTGTCTGGTCCGTGGACCGGGTCCGGTTTGTGTGGGACCGTCTACCGCGTACGCAGCGGCTACTCTGTGATACAAGGACCACGCGACCGACTGGGCAAGTGCAGCCTCCGTGGTGATGCGAAGTTGTGTGAAGTGTCTTATGCAGTCGTGTGTTTGTGTGTGTTTGTGTGTGTGTCGGTGCGTGTAATGGATATGAGGACAGCCTGCGTTTGGTGGCAGGAAACGAGAGTCTGCGCTTGGCGCTGTAGGTACAGAACCCTGGCACCGATGGTCTAGTCTACTTGGGTGACCGTGACTTCTATGCAAGGCCAGTCTCCACATGTGATCTAGGATCCATTCTGCTGCTATCTGTCGACTTGTCAGTGTTGAACTTATCGCACAAATGGCAGTTCGTTGTCCATGGGGCCCAGTGTGACCCGAACGTGGATGACAGCATCTGACAGTGACCGTTGAAGAGACTGAACCGTTACGGATCAACTTGTGCTCCTCTGCACCCAGCCATAAACTTTACTTTTCCACATGCTCGGGGTTTACTGATGTTTCTTGTTTTCTATAGTTGGGAAAATTTTGCCGTTTTGAAAAAGTGCGTTTACACCAAAGCATCTTCTTGAAAATAACTAGGCATTATTACCCTTGGAAGCTTAGATTGCGATTTTTAAATAATACGAGATAATTTTTTATAATTATATATATATAAATATATATTGATAACCTGGCAGTGTTAGCAAATTGCTTAAGCTTGGTTGACTGTTTCTGAGCTTTTTGAGGCATGCTGAAGTCATTGATCGGCGAACAGTTACTTTGTTCATCAGTTGAAAAATGTTGTGCTTCCAAAGTTTGTTTGTATGTACTGGTATTACCACAGTAACGGCCGCCTTCCACAGTTACTTCTGGTTTTGGTTGCAGTTTGATCATAACATCGTTAGACTGACTTCCGACATGGGTACAGCACATTCTGTGAGAGCAGCATGGCTCACATTTACCATTTTGATATGTATGACAGTGTTTTATGAATTATATATTGCGGAATTGTCTTGTTTACACATCAGAAGGAAGTTTGCAGATAATGACAGCATTTACTGTTTGGTTTCCGATTAATGTTCTGATTACATGTCCACGTCCACGCAAAATTTATGTAATGGAGCTGTTCTGTGTCTTGCTAAAATTAAGCCGAGCATTTGCAGTTTGGTTTCATTGATGACAATTCAGGTTTGTACAGTTCTGTTGACAGTTCGGTTGAACTGTCTTTTGATATGCCGTCGTGATGTTGGTAATAGAGTAACGTGGAATCAAGTTTTGAATCTCGCAGATCAAGTGATGAGCATTCACTCTTTTCACTGCAATGTTTAGGAGAAATACAATATTTTTCAGCTGTATCAAAACTGCCGGATGAATTCCCTGTGCAGGACAAATCATCCTAATTCACTGCAGATCTTATTAGGTTGTCTATGTTGGTGACATTGGATCCCCAGAAGTTGATGACATAGTGACTTCCCCAGGCATTGGTGACATAGTGACTCGCATTGTCTCCGACGCGAAGACATGTCCGATTGACTAGTCAAATGAAATGCAGCTCAGACTGCACTTATAGAGAGAGACAGAAAGAAGTGAGTGGCTGGCACATGCAGTCTCGCGCTGTGTACATAAGGATGTATATAAAGAACTATATCAACTATACGTTGTGTTTGTGGCATTCTTTCAGCACCGAGAGTTCCCCATCATTCAGTGTAAGTCCTCACTGACACCACCTAGGAAATGACAGTATTGACGTCTAGCAAATAACAATTAAAATCACGTATCGATAACAATGAACCTAGTGAATGACAGACATTAACTTCCAAACAGCAAATGAGAGACGGTTGTAGCATCACTACAAGAATAGTCCTATAGCTAATGACCAATAACATCACGTACAACAACAAAACATCTAATGATTTCTAATTTACCTAACTCCATATAACAACGGAAATGTGACGTCATCTGTTGTCACACACACTGTGACACACGTAGATCCCTTCACAAATGCATTCCCATAACCTTTGTATTGAGTTATAGACCTAAGGACAACCACTAGTCTTCGAGTCAGTCCTGCCTCACATGATGTGTCCAGTGTCAAAGTAACGTACCCAGAGTCTCCAGTTGTTAGCAGTCTGGTCTGTTTCTGGAGTGTTATTCGTTATTTTGTGTCTGCAATACCTCGATTGGGCAACGTTTTACAACTCAGGCATCGGTAGTCTTGTATGAAATTAATTTACTTTGGAACTTATACATTGTGAAGGCAACGGCAGATTGGTCTATATGCATGCTGACTAACCACCAAAGATGTGATTCAAATGATTAAACACTATATATCAATAAATATAAAATGAACTATTTAATGAAGTGAAATTACAATGAAACAATACAAACTTCATTCCTGTGTACAGTTTCATATCGTTTCATATCACAACATGTTTAAATACGTTTTGCTAAACACCTCGCTTAATTACGACGAACGACACTAGTGTATCAGTTATTTTTCTACGACAAAATGCGGCAAGACATAAATATACATACATTGTGTGGCCCCGTGTGTGTGTTCATAATATATATATACATATACACCCTGTATATATATATATATATATATATATATATATATATATATATATGAGATGGGTGACTAAAGCCCGGCGCACACGATATGTGAGCTGTCAGCTTAGCAAACGGCCACGCGGGGCAGTTGGCTCAGCTGATAGCTCTTGCCGCGTTTCAGCGCACACGGGGGGAGAAAGGTGCTGGGCATGTGTGTATGTGTTGAGTGTGTGTGCGCGCGCGCGTGCGTATGTGTATCTTTGAATGTGTGTGTTTGAGTGTTTGAGTGTATGTAAGTGAGTGTGTGTGAGTATATATGTGTGCGTGCGTGTGTGTGTGTGTGTGGGCGTACGCGTGCGCGTGCGCGTGCGCGTGCGTGCGTGTGAGTGAGTGTGATCCGATGTGGATATTGATCATATACGAACCACAGACGTGCATGACTATTATAAGTTTTATTAAAATAGACCATGCATACAATCATAGTATCATAGTGCTTTTGTTGTAAACATTAAAATATGACACTTAGTTACACCACGGGCTTTCAATGACGTTAGTTTTGTTGTTTAATTTGTACTTGCTGCTGTGCGTCCGTAAACCGTTGACCTCAAAACCATATGTTCGCAACCTGTTATTTCTACGCATGAACGCTGTCTTCCTCTAAACGTGCCGCGTGCCGGTGTGTATTTAACCGCACGTCGTAGTATCGTTACTTCTGCCAGAGAGTATGGGCCATTACACCGAGAACTGAGTATAGGACGTCCGTTCGAGCTGCCGACGGTAGAAGGTGGCGAGTTAGTAGTGGACGTGAGGGAAAGAGGCATCGTGGTAGAATCGCTGAAAAATTGAAATGTTATTGTATCGCGTTCCCTAGGCGCTAAATATGTTTACTAGTAACACAATGGAGCGGGCTATGTATGTTTAATTACCTTTGAAGTGTGTGTGTGTGTGTGTGTGTGTGTGTGCGTGCGTGCGTGCGTGCGTGCATGCGTGCGCATGTGTTTGTATGTGTGCGTGCGTGCGTGCGGGTGTTTGCGAGTGTGTTCAGAAGTGCGCATGTATTAATGTGTATCTTTTATATACTTCATGCCGATAATCATGCGAAGGCAGACAAACTGGTATATACTTTCTGGGTAATGCAACATCTCTAAATGAAACTGTACAGTATGCTTCAATATATAACAAAAACACAGCGCTTCAGGCGTCCAGGTTGAAATGGATGCTTCCTCACGTTTCAATAGCATTGATGAATTCTGTTTCTGGAAGTGAATTATAACTCCAACGCAATGCACAGGACACTAGATCTGCCGTTACCTTGTATAATGACAGGTCGGCCATTTCCAACATCTTGCAGTTTGGAGGCACGTCGAACACATGCGGGTCTTCAATGCCACGCCGAACGTCGGAGAATTCGGAAGTAACGATCATGACAAACCCTGTTAACAAAAACTTATGTTTTTCTGTTTTATACTGGATGTTGTATTTGTTTATAGCGTTATACATGTCACGTAGCTAATGCGTTTTCTGTTTTCACGCAGTCTCATTTATTCTAGGTTCTTTGGATAGCGTGTGTGTGTGCACGCGCGAATATGTGTCTGTGTATGTATGTATGCATGTATATATAGCCTATGTCCGTGCGCAATTTATAAACGTTTTGTAACTTATTTAATTTATTAATGTCATATTGAGCTTATTTAGAATTTATAACACTTTATTACTATTATAATTTATTTATTTACCTATTTATATATATATACACTTCTACACCTATTTTATAAGGACAACCACTCCCGATGGATGCCCCTGAGGGATAAGACAGTTTTACTGTATTTTATTATATTGTAATGTATTGTGTTGCGGTTTACTGTGCTGTGCTGTGCTGTGCTGTGCTGTGCTGTGCTGTGCTGTGCTGTGCTGTGCTGTGCTGTGCTGTGCTGTGCTGTGCTGTGCTGTGCTGTGCTGTGCTGTGCTGTGCTGTGCTGTGCTGTGCTGTGCTGTGCTGTGCTGTGCTGTGCTGTGCTGTGCTGTGCTGTGCTGTGCTGTGCTGTGCTGTGCTGTGCTGTGCTGTGCTGTGCTGTGCTGTGCTGTGCTGTGCTGTGCTGTGCTGTGCTGTGCTGTGCTGTGCTGTGCTGTGCTGTGCTGTGCTGTGCTGTGCTGTGCTGTGCTGTGCTGTGCTGTGCTGTGCTGTGCTGTGCTGTGCTGTGCTGTGCTGTGCTGTGCTGTGCTGTGCTGTGCTGTGCTGTGCTGTGCTGTGCTGTGCTGTGCTGTATTTCATATCATATCGTATCGTATCGTATCGTATCGTATCGTATCGTATCGTATCGTATCGTATCGTATCGCATCGCATCGCATCGCATCGCATCGCATCGCATCGCATCGCATCGCATCGCATCGCATCGCATCGCATCGCATCGCATCGCATCGCATCGCATCGCATCGCATCGCATCGCATCGCATCGCAGCGCAGCGCAGCGCAGCGCAGCGCAGCGCAGCGCAGCGCAGCGCAGCGCAGCGCAGCGCAGCGCAGCGCATCGCAGCGCAGCGCAGCGCAGCGTAGCGTAGCGTAGCGTAGCGTAGCGTAGCGTAGCGTATCGTGCATCGCGTCGCGTCGCGTCGCGTCGCGTCGCGTCGCGTCGCGTCGCGTCGCGTCGCGTCGCGTCGCGTCGCGTCGCGTCGCGTCGCGTCGCGTCGCGTCGCGTCGCGTCGCGTCGCGTCGCGTCGCGTCGCGTCGCGTCGCGTCGCGTCGCGTCGCGTCGCGTCGCGTCGCGTCGCGTCGCGTCGCGTCGCGTCGCGTCGCGTCGCGCCGCAACGCAACGCAACGCAACGCATCGCAACGCACCGCACCGCACCGCACCGCACCGCACCGCACCGCACCGCACCGCACCGCACCGCACCGCATCGCATCGCATCGCATCGCATCACATCACATCACATCACATCACATCACATCACATCACATCACATTGTCCGTCACCGTCACCGCCGCCGTACGTGAAAGCGGCGGCCCGGAGACCTTACCTTTGTGTGCCGAGTACACGTCCTGACTGACGGGCAGACAGTCGTCCAGCACCACGGTCGTCCTGGTGGTCGTGTTGATGGGGCCAGTCGTCTGCCACCGCACGGCGGCGCGACCGTCGGCCAGACTCAAGTAGTTCACCGCCTCGGCATATTCTGCGAGAAACGTACATTGTAGGTCGATGTTTATGTCACGTGTCATACGCCAGTTAACGTCATCAGTAAGTTGGGTGAAGTAAAGTTGTGTTTTATATGAGGGTTTGGTTTCGCAATTAAAACGATACTTCATTTGTTGAAATGTTTTCAATGGTTTTTGTTGTGTTGTACAATTTTGTTGTGTTGCACAATTTTTTAATGTCGGTCGGTCGGTCGGTCGGTCGGTCGGTCGGTCGGTCGGTCGGTCGGTCGGTCGGTCGGTCGGTCGGTCGGTCGGTCGGTCGGTCGGTCGGTCGGTCGGTCGGTCGGTCGGTCGGTCGGGCGGGCGGGCGGACGGACGGGCGGACGCGCGTACGCGCGGACGCAGGGGCACTCATCTCCAATGGAAATGAGGACGACGACGAAGGCAATCTTCTAAACTAGACGGGTCTTCCAATTATTTTATAAATACTAGTTGCGTTGATGTCATACTTCCACGACATACCTGGTTTACAAATTCGTTCGACTTTGACGCCACTCCGAATGGCATGACATCCGAGCTCAGTCAGCATGTACGTCACACCCTGGAACAGGAGAACAGTGCAACGGAGTTACTCTCAATGAGCAGGATACCATATCGCTGTGTTCGTTCTTTAACCAAAAGTCATGCGCAACCACACAAAGTGTTTCTCGAATAAATTAATGCAGAACACTAAGTATATTGTTATGATATAATACTGACTGTCAAAAAGCGGCTTTGGATATATCTCTGCAAGGAACTAGTTACACATTGTTGCCAACAACAATAACAACATGATAATAATAATAATAGTAGTAATAATAATAAATTGATATATTACGCAGTTTCCAGTCCTTAAGACTTCTCAAACCGTTTTACAGTTTACAAGCCTTTCAACTGAATTAAACACTTTCTCAACGTCTGACGGAAGGATTCAGCCACTATGCAATGAATGCATGGATACTATTCTTAAACTAATATCCAGGTACTCATTTATATACAGCTGATTGACACCGAACCACGTGGAGTGAATACACGTAACGAGGCAAGTTTAGCTGCAGCAAAGGATACAATTTTCCTGCCTGTGTTAAAGCGAATATGCCAACTCCTAGGTTTTATTTTTCCCCATTTACTATTACGTTGATTACTACAACATATATGTTGAATGTTTACTACCTGCCAATTTTAGTTTAGTTACTTTATTAAGCTCGGAACAATGTTCGCAATTTGACAGATTCCGCCTACAACACGTTCAAGTAGTAAACAAAACAACCAGTTTCAAAACAAAATTGATTAGCAGTAATGCCGAGGCAAGCAGAGTTAATCGCAATACTGTTTAACTTTCCCACGTTCTAGACAGCAGACTTCCCGTTACAAATTACTGCTCTGCCTACAACTTTGCACTGTCACTACAAATTGTCACTACTACTGTCGTTGTGTTATGTGAATATTTACCACCAGAATTTCCTCTTTTGGGGGGACTATTAAAGGTTATTGTATTGCATTGCATTGCATTGCATTGCATTGCATTGCATTGCATTGCATTGCATTGCATTGCATTGCATTGCATTGCATTGCATTGCATTGCATTGCATTGCATTGCATTGCATTGCATTGCATTGCATTGCATTGCATTGCATTGCATTGCATTGCATTGCATTGCATTGCATTGCATTGCATTGCATTGCATTGCATTGCATTGCATTGCATTGCATTGCATTGCATTGCATTGCATTGCATTGCATTGCATTGCATTGCATTGCATTGCATTGCATTGCATTGCATTGCATTGCATTGCATTGCATTGCATTGCATTGCATTGCATTGCATTGCATTGCATTGCATTGCATTGCATTGCATTGCATTGCATTGCATTGCATTGTATTGCCGATTCTGGGCAGAGGAGCTGGCACCCTCCATTTAAGCTTGACTTTAGGAGCAAATACAACGACGCGGACACATATTAAACGCTGCCTGACCTTCGAAGAGTCGGCGATGATCTTCGTGTCGCTTCGCCTGTTCAACATGGCTGCCAGCCGATGTCGTCGGTACTCGTAGTGGACAGTCCAGACGTTCTCCGAGACGAGCCACTCGCCAGTGGTCAAGTCCAGTGTTCTCCGCTTGCTCGCCATTTTGCCTTCCCAGTGCGTTGGCAGACACGTGCACGTCTGGTCGTAACTCCTCCACGAGGACGCTACGGACATCAACGCGAGGAACAGAAGACTCGTTGTCAGTATCGGACACCGCATCGCTCCTGACATTGTGGGACTCCTACAGCAGGCAGGAGACAACAAGTGAACATTGGGCGTGAGGAATCATTGTTGTGCGGGTCGAAGGTCAGACTCACAGTCGCGTGAGAAAAGAGTAGAAATCGTCTGGGTAATTTCGGTCACTCTACCTTGCCACAGGTTAATCGGCTGTAAAAAAAGATACCAGACATCGATTTGTTATTCTCTTTTCACCACTTCGTAGCAGTCTCCACTTCCGTTACACGTGTTAACCACACTGTCTCCACTTCCGTTACACGTGTTAACCACACTGTCTCCACTTCCGTTACACGTGTTAACCACACTGTCTCCACTTCCGTTACACGTGTTAACCACACTGTCTCCACTTCCGTTACACGTGTTAACCACACTGTCTCCACTTCCTTTACACGTGTTAACCACACTGTCTCCACTTCCGTTACACGTGTTAACCACACTGTCTCCACTTCCGTTACACGTGTTAACCACACTGTCTCCACTTCCGTTATATGTGTTAACAACACTGTCTCCACTATCGTTACACGTGTTAACCACACTGTGCCCACTTCCGTTACACGTGTTAA
Source organism: Oasisia sp. SBJ-2009 (assembly GCA_964017155.1). Classification (NCBI taxonomy): domain Eukaryota; kingdom Metazoa; phylum Annelida; class Polychaeta; order Sabellida; family Siboglinidae; genus Oasisia; species Oasisia sp. SBJ-2009. The sequence goes on along the minus strand of OZ024866.1, from coordinate 32,149,930 downwards.
CCATACAGTATCCACTTCCGCTACACCTTTCTCCTCATTTTAATACGGTACCATAATCTTAAAAAATACACCAGAGACCCGCTGAGATGTCCAACTGCACACTTTGAGAATTCCCATACACCCTCAAAATGCAGCACAACACACATTCTATACGAGCACACGAAAATGTACTCTACTTTGTATCCAATTAGAAGCTTTGGTTCAGAAACATAACATTACACACAATTTGGTCCACACCTATGTTGACCGCTTGACGATGTCCACTCGTCTTCTTTTATATTCGTTCAATTCCTCCGGCCCTTGACCTTTGACCTACCAATCCTCGATGTATTAAAAAAGACGCAAATACAGTTTTGCTTTTGATTTATTTTTGTCAATTCAAATACTCATTTCCCGGGCTGTACCACTGAAGTTATGTTGACGTTAGTATATGTTGCACGCAATGCTTAACTGCCGACCACAGACATTACCCGGTGATGGAAAGAGTTTATGTTTAAAATACTCTAATGGTGGCAGTTGCTGCTTTTGCTTTGTGCAACACGGGCGAGTGAAGACTACTACTACTACTACTACTACTACTACTACTACTACTACTACTACTACTACTACTACTACTACTACTACTACTACTACTACTACTACTACTACTACTACTACTACTACTACTACTACTACTACTACTACTACTACCACTACCACTACCACTACCACTACCACTACCACTACCACTACCACTACCACTACCACTACCACTACCACTACCACTACCACTACCACTACCACTACCACTACCACTACCACTACCACTACCACTACCAATACGGCACTACCACTACTACTATTACTACTACTACTACTACTTCTTGTACTAGTACCTGCTAATACTACTACGAATTATTATTATTATTACTATTAGCAGCAACAATAAGTTACTCATGTAGCGCTCGTTTTCTAAGGAACCTGCGCTCCAAGACGCCATAAACCAAAACAGTGCGCATATATCATAAATACGGACTTGGCGACACAAAGTAATTATTACAGCGAGGGGCCATCATTGATTTATGATGGGTATGCAAGTTATGACATCGATGTGCATGATTTCCAGCTGTTCCTTCCTTACACCACATTTCCGGCTTCGTACTAAATAAACAATCACCAGTGGGCTAATTAAATTCCAGGCCGTAAAAACTGATGAACAGCAGTGGTCAAATGTTTCACAATTATCGTGCAATGCGAAAATGAACGACAAGGAACAAGATGGGCGCATGATTAGTAGGAACGTCATATAAGGACTATATTGGTATAAATAACACAGCTTAATCAGCCAGGCGCTCACGATGTAGATCGAATTTCGAAATTCGATACCGACTGTGGCAAGGTGACTTATCGCCGAGAATGAAACATGAAATCAGAATCTTTTCAAAGACCACGAAATAAATGGTTTTTCAGGGTGTGCATCTTTAATATATTGACTACAATAATCCTGGACGATAACTGATAACTATCAACTACCACAAATAAAGGTATACCGAAAACTCTGCATGTTTAAAAAATTATGCCAATAATAGTTGCATTGTTTTGTGCCTGGGTGCGTACAAACTGAAACTCATCATGCAATATGCAACTTGGTTCTTATTTATCATATTGCACGGTCATTGTGCCACATTTGACTATTATTCTTCATTCTACATAACCAACAAAGTAATTAATATATAGCTGAATGCTTGTTTAGTGTGTAATCGGAAGTGTGGTGCATCTTGAACGGGTGAAAATAAATCATGCGCAGTGTGACATTATGCACCGGAAGTATCTGTTTCTGTAACTGGCAAAATATCCTGATGACACATCACGCCAGTGCGCATGGTGGGTCGTCTGACTTAATTGTTAAAATGTTGGATTAAATTATTTTGAATTGAGTTTAATGATTTACTTGAGACAGTGTTTGGGGGCAGAGAATTCCATTCTTTAACTGTGGTTGGGAAGAAGCCGTTTCCAAATATGTTTGCAGAGTATCTAATTTGCAAGAACTGACTGTTACGTCAGGATCTAGTGTTGTGTAGGATATAGTGATCTAGCGGGATATCTATAAGGTTATGTTCCATCTTGTATGTAATGCTAAGTCTTTTAATTATTCTTCTTGTCGTCGATGGTCTTTGTTTAGTAGTCAATTCATGTGATGTTCTGTAATGTGCGCACAGCCCTGCAGTGTGTTTTAGCAAAGCGGAAAAAGCTTCCCGAACAACTGTTCAATCAATGCTTAAACACCGGACTGTCGCTCAATCACCGAATAGTTAAGTTAGTATACTGATTGGTTGGCAGGAAAGGTTGCAGTTGGATCCGGACAAAATATGTTGCAATTCCTATATCCCTGGATAGGTTCTTTTGCGAAATGTCTGACAGAGCTGGCTGCACCTATGTGACTGCGCTTTAGGCAGAGCTATGTAACATTGCAATCTTTCTGTATGTTGCTTTTATCTGGCACAGCTATTGTTTGGTAGAGGTGACCGTGAGTACATCTAGTCTGTGTTCAACGGATGAATTGAGATACACGTGCCGCATTTTCGTACGTTTTTAATGATTTTATCAACGAACTGACTGAACCACTAATCGGTCAGCCGTGACGCCAAATGTTGACAATTACCATCAACTACCGGTCCAACGTCGTGCATCAGTGTCGCACTGCATGGCCGAGCCTGACCAAGCCCTCTACACATACAGTGCCTGTCATTTATACCAGCTTGGCCTGTCGTCACGCTTGCCTCCTCGAACCTGGAATACCATATGTGAACTTGGTATAGCTGTAAGACGACCAACCAAGCGTGGCTGCCGAGGCGGACGTCAACGTCAACATCAACAAGCTGTCTTCACCGTAATCGGTAAGTCAGCTCCTACGGGCGAGTGCTATCTTCACAACAACACAACGACAACCTATTTCCAGTCACCCTAACATAGAATCCCCTAATCTACCCGCCTACAGCCGTTTCATTATGCATCATCTGTTCGCAGCAAAACAACTGACAATTGCATTGCAAGATTACACAAGGAATCTGTCAAAGCAACATCTTTGAAAACATTTAAGTTAGCGTCATAGGGAAAATGTATGATTCTGCTCGTGGTTTATCGCCCACACCAAACAAGAAGAACGATTTCTTCAGAGTTCGCTGTTATTCTGGATATATATACGCGACATCATCGCACGGTTCCCCTCTGGCTATGGCACTGTCCCCATTTAACGATGGACAAGGCGTAGACCACGCGACACTGGCAAAATCACAGCGTTAATAATACAAACGACGGAATGCGACAGTATCACGCGTGCTACACCTACTATTTATATAAGTTTGGTGGATCTGGTTGCTATGCAACTAGTCACGTGGTGGATTCATCAATAGCAAGCGGCGCCGCCACGTGTTGGCCATCAGTGGGAATTTTTTGTCAAGTCACTGGCATTTTTAAATGTCAAAAGTTAACACTTTGATTGCGGAAGTGTATTTTAATAAACCACGATAGTGTAAACTTTATTTTTTAACAGTTTTCTGTTGATAGGGCGCGTGTATTCTGTTCAGCGCTTAGACCTTATGTGGACATGGTATTCCTGATAGTATATTCTTATTGCACAACTAACCTCCAAATTAGACATAAACTTAGATTTCAAATTAATTTTTAAATTCCAAAGAACATTCGTTGGCAAAGGAATCGATATAGAGAAAGTATACATTATAATTTTCATCGTAACATCATGTTTCAAGATCGCACGGAAAGCCTGTCTTGCAGCAAGCAACATTGATTGTTCCCCTGAAGCGAAGCTACTTTATTGTATTTTTATTTGTCAAACTAGGGCCGATAAGTACGCTCTAATTAATGACAAAGATCTCTCTGGCGACCAGTGCTAATAAGTTTTCGAAATGAGTTCGTGTGTGCTTATTTTGCAACAATTGCGAGAACCGAAATGTTTATACCTGCCTGTTTCAATCAGCGCCGAACTTCTAGTCGACTTTCGTCGTCCAGTCGCAATCGTTGCTGGGGCCACTAAAACAGAAATAGAATAGAAATAGATTTCTAGCGCAGTTGGTTAATTAAGCTTTGACACGGGTTGCTAACAATATTACCGTCATTCGTGTCACGGGAAGCGATGAAAGACAAATATCTTTGTTTCTGTCTCTGTCTCTGTGTCTCTCAGTCTGTCTGTCTTTCTGTCTCTCTCTCCCTGTCTCCCAATCTCTCTTCCATTCTTTCTCTGTATCTCTGTCTCTCCTAGTCTGTCTCTCACTGTCTGTCTGTCTGTCTGTCTGTCTGTCTGTATGTCTGTCTGTCTGTCTGTCTGTCTGCCTGCCTGCCTGCCTGTCTGCCTGTCTGTCTGTCTGTCTGTCTGTCTGTCTGTCTGTCTGTCTGTCTGTCTGTCTGTCTGTCTGTCTGTCTGTCTGTCTGTCTGTCTGTCTGTCTGTCTGTCTGTCTCTCTCAGTCTGTCTGTCTGTGTCTGCTGATTTTTAAAAAGCATTTTATTGAGACAACGCAGGAACAGTTGTCATAGCACTTGATTAAGCGAAATTGGAATTCCAAACCAAGAACCTTTTTTGTATCAGTTGACAGTTATTTTGGACTTGCGATCTCTCAGCTGTCGCCAATCTCTAAAGGTGTCTTATTTTATCTTAATCAATTAAATTTTAGGTCACGGGGAGATAACTGAACAACATTAGGGCCACGTCTAAACAAGTTTGCGGATCGATGGCCACGGACATTGCAACGACTTCCAGCATTGTCTGATCATTCCAACGTTCAGGCGGATGTTAGATTCAATTTAACGGTTTGCACAAATCTTGTCTGAA
>OZ024866.1:32135104-32140104 GCA_964017155.1 Oasisia sp. SBJ-2009 | reverse complement strand
ATGAATTTAATTTTCTAGGATTAACTCTGGACACAAATCTTACTTGGAAAAAACACGTAAATAAAATAGCAAATAAATGTTCTAGGATTACGGGCGTTTTAAACAAACTAAAGCATGTACTACCACTAGACATTAAAAAACTTTTATATAATTCTCTAATCCTATCATATATTAATTATTGTATTACAGTTTGGGGACACAAAGGTAGCCGAATATTGAAAATCCAAAAAAAGGCAGTTCGAATAATAGCATTGAACAGGTACAATTCACATACTGAACCACTTTTTAAAACTCTCGAAATATTGAAAATAGATGATCTATTAAAAGTGCAAGAACTAAAAAATTTCTATAAATATAGGCACGGTATTTTGCCTGTTTATTTATTAAATTGGAATATTATACCCAATTACAATATACACAGTCATGATACTCGCAAAGCAACAAATATACACACATCTATGACAAGACATGAATTTGCCAAAAAATCCCTTAAACACAACTTGCCTCATACTATAAACGATACTCCATAATTAGTTTTGGAAAAGATTATTGCCCACAGTTTACAAGGGTTTGCGTATTACTTAAAAACATATATCTTGCAAAGATATCACTACGCATGTACAATATCTGATTGTTATGTATGTCAGATAAGTCTACAAAATCACTAGAACTCAAATTTACATATAAATGAATAGATGCAAACAAATGTTATATGTTCTTATGTATTTGTCAGTAACATGTCTTATAGATAGATTTACACATAACATAGAGACAAACATCGTATTGAATGAATACAAATATAATAATGTATAATAATCCGAGTGGCTCCTGTGATAGCGACTTTTTAGTCTTAGCAGGAGTCACTGACCCCAATTTCATATGTATTCTTAATTACTTATGGTGACATTTGTACATGTGCGTATTATTGCTATTATTTAATGTAATTGTTTTGGGGTCAGAAATAAAAATAAACAAACAAACAAACAAACAAACATGAGAGAGTGCTAAGATGACAAGCTTAACTTCTCCGGTAAGGTGTCCTAATGTGCAGGGAATTTATATTTTTAAAGGGGTTGTGTAACTGACTTGCAAAACAGCGACAGACGTGCCAAGAACTCTGTCTAACGTCTGCGAGAAGGTCATGGAACTGGCTGAATAAATGACGTAGAATTGAGTCACACGGTCAGAGACGATCCAGAAAAAACGCATTGAAGACGATACGAGGTAAATGTCGTCTCTTGCATGTCAATGTTACATACATCACAAGAGTCAATTCCGTTGGACTGTTTAGACAAAAAGACACCGTTTTTTCTTACACCAACCGCGTATTCTGTTAAAGCCTTTCACACAGAATTTAATCACTTCAACGTCTTCTCGCTTGATGACGTTAGTGGCAACGGTTTCGTAAACGGGATGTCACAGGGTTAGCAAAGGAAACGAAGTTCTTAGCCGGTATGATAGCAAGACTGGCGTAGGGTCAACAATGTGATAAGCCATTTACAGTCTCCAATGTTGGACAGGCGGTACTGGAAGACTTCGCCTGTTTGTCAAGCAAATTTTTGTCCAAATTGTAGTTCGCAGTTCGCAGTGTGTGTGTGTGCGTGTGCGTGTGCGTGTGCGTGTGCGTGTGCGTGTGCGTGTGCGTGTGCGTGTGCGTGTGCGTGTGCGTGTGCGTGTGCGTGTGCGTGTGCGTGTGCGTGTGCGTGTGCGTGTGCGTGTGCGTGTGCGTGTGCGTGTGCGTGTGCGTGTGCGTGTGCGTGTGCGTGTGCGTGTGCGTGTGCGTGTGCGTGTGCGTGTGCGTGTGCGTGTGCGTGTGCGTGTGCGTGTGCGTGTGCGTGTGCGTGTGCGTGTGCGTGTGCGTGTGCGTGTGCGTGTGCGTGTGCGTGTGCGTGTGCGTGTGCGTGTGCGTGTGGGTGTGCGTGTGCGTGTGCGTGTGCGTGTGGGTGTGCGTGTGCGTGTGCGGGTGCGGGTGCGGGTGCGGGTGCGGGTGCGGGTGCGGGTGCGGGTGCGGGTGCGTGTGCGTGTGCGTGTGCGTGTGCGTGTGCGTGTGCGTGTGCGTGCGCGTGCGCGTGCGCGTGCGCGTGTGCGTGTGCGTGTGCGTGTGCGTGTGTGTGTGTGCGTGCGTGTATGTATACATGTCAGTGTACGTGTATGTGCGTCTGTGTAAGCGTGCGTGCGTGCGCGCGCACACACCGATACACACGTGCATGCAGCTAGAAGTGCAACTTAGCCTTAACAACGCTGTCAGCAGTCGCCATTGACTGGGAATTGCCGACGCTATTCATGTAGACTGGCCCCGCGGCGCTGCTGCCGACACGTTCACAATGCTAGCGGCACTTCCGCCCCGAACAACGGAACCACAACGATGCCGGACGGACCCTGTATGAGTTGACCTGTGCGAGTCGGTGGGTGTGAATCGCGGTGTGTCCATTAGGCTGAAGCCAGCGCGCTACGGGAAACCTTAATTGCAGCCGTGATATCCATCTTACATTGCAAAGTAACGACGACGATTACACCTGAATCCGATGTTTACGAGATAGCGCGTATAAATAAAGCCCGTATCAGCAGCCCGCCCACACGCACACTCGTGTGCACGCACCACGCTCGCATGCGAGCACACGGGAACACAGCAAATGTCCTCCCATGTCGCAATAATGAACTGCATCATACAAGCGCAGTGATTAACTAATCCGAAAATACGACTCCTAAGACACACCTGAGTCAACGGCACATGCTTAATTTTGAACGCGGAATTATTGAAACCATTAACGTGGGGCGCAGTGACGTAGTTGGTGGAGTAGCGGAATGTAACATATTTCCATTATGAGTTAACCACACAATATTTGCACTACGAGTCAACCACACAATATCTGCACTACGAGTCAACCACACAATATTTGCACTACGAGTCAACCACACAATATTTGCACTACGAGTCAACCACACAATATTTGCACTACGAGTCAACCACACAATATTTGCAATAATACGAGTCAACCACAACATATTTGCACTACGAGTCAACCACACAATATTTGCACTACGAGTCAACCACACAATATTTGCACTACGAGTCAACCACACAATATTTGCACTACGAGTCAACCACACAATATTTGCACTACGAGTCAACCACACAATATTTGCACTACGAGTCAACCACACAATATTTGCACTACGAGTCAACCACACAATATTTGCACTACGAGTCAACCACACAATATTTGCACTACGAGTCAACCACAAAATATTTGCACTACGAGTCAACCACACAATATTTGCACTACTAGTAAACCACCAAATTTTTGCACTACGAGTCAACCACATAAAATCATACTTACCCCATAATGTTTAAACACCAAAATCAAGCAAATTATTTAAAACGCATCTGGGGATTCTTCGATTCGTGAAATAATTTGTTTACGAGAGGAGCAAAATGCACATAATTATCTACAATCCGTGAATGCATACTTGTCCATTTGTATAGCTAGATGTATTTTGCTTTCCAAATATGAACACGGTTTCTAGCTCACCCGCACTCCAACTCATATTCAATTGCGCAAGCCCCATGAAAAGGGTCACAAAGAATTTACACAGAGAATAGTGTGAGATTTGCAATGCTGTCATATATTCCCTATCTCTAGCAACATTATGCGAACAATCTGGTGCAATAAGCACATTGCAAGTTCATAATTATATGACGTTATTACAGAGAACTTTCGGTGATTTTGCTAATGAAACACCGAATGGCTTAGATTGCATTTGATGTTGTGGTAGAAAAGATGTCATAAATTCAAGATGTTGAACTAATTTAATATGCCTGTGAAGCAAACCCATTCGCCAACATATTGTGAAGTTTTCACACTCGTGTGTTTTACACTCATTATTTATAGTGGTTTGTGTAAGGCCATCCCTTTAGCAATATCACTAAATAGTATGTTCTCATGAAAATGGGGTTAGTGTTAAAATGAGTGATTTCACACAGAAAGCTATGAATCCTGCAATACAATCACATATCTTCCAGCTCTGGCTATGAACATTCGTGCCTAAAATGTACCGACAAACCGTCTGGTCCTAATAATAACGTGACTTGAATATTGGACGTCATATGACACGTACAAGTATGACACAAGAGACTCATATTAAGACTGAAACAGTCTTTCTCCTACGATCCATCTCAGTCAATATGCCGAAGACGACAGTTTTCTCATTAATAAAGTGTCTAGAAACTGTCTCGCGCATTAAATTTAGTACAAGTACGTAATCGTAACTACGTTACTTCGTCACCTTGGCGAATTATGTTTATCCTTCACCAGGAATATCGAAATTTCATACAAGCAAGTTTGTATCATTTACAGAATTGCACTGCTATAGTGTTTAGCCGTAATGCGTAGGCTACTAACCAACTAAGAATCACCTGTGCGTTAGGTGATTCTCCGTCATACAAAAGACATATTTTTAGTCAAAATTATGGTCGTCAAACAAGCCTAACATTATTTGATCTCAATCCTCGTTGACAGAGGGCACGGCAGTAGTTAAAGTAGAAGCGCAGACTGTGGGAACAGTTTCATACCAAGTTTATGTGTCATGTTTGTAATTATCAGTCGAACCTGTCATTCAGGCGATGAATTGGCTCCTGGTGTATCGCAGACTGGTGACGGCGGCAGATTATGTTAGTAGGTTGTGGAACAATTGTATTGCAGTGAGTGTGTTCTACATGGCCAAGAAACAACTCGTGTGATGGGTACAGCCCTGTACCGGCAACCATCCGTGATTTTCCGAGTCTTCTGGGTTTTAGTAAACTTCTGGACTTTCTAAATATAAGCAAACCTCCCGCTGTTTCACATCATATCACCAACACTACCCCCGTCCCCGTCTTCCCACCAGCCCCAAGTATGTGGATTGCGACCTGAGCACTTGACACTAACTGCTATGACCACTGCTGCATTTAAAGTAAAGCTAAAGACTTATCTATTTTCAAGAACTTTTTGTACAGCGCT
>OZ024866.1:32122604-32130104 GCA_964017155.1 Oasisia sp. SBJ-2009 | reverse complement strand
AAAATATGTAATGATAACGCACGACCTCCCCAGACAACTGTCTAGATCGATAGTTCTAAATTCGGGTCGGTATCAAATTAGGACAAGAAACAGAACATCGTGACTTTAGTCCAGATGTTGCGAGAACGGATCTGGGAACATCCTCAAGCCGACACTGACACCGACACCGACACCGGCACCGGCACCGGCACCGGCACCGGCACCGGCACCGGCACCGGCACCGGCACCGGCACCGGCACCGGCACCGGCACCGGCACCGGCACCGGCACCGGCACCGGCACCGGCACCGGCACCGGCACCGGCACCGGCACCGGCACCGGCACCGGCACCGGCACCGGCACCGGCACCGGCACCGGCACCGGCACCGGCACCGGCACCGGCACCGGCACCGGCACCGGCACCGGCACCGACACCGACACCGACACCGACACCGACACCGACACCGACACAGACACAGACACAGACACAGACACAGACACAGACACAGACACAGACACAGACACAGACACCGAGTCACGGCAATCATTTTATAACTGAAGATAGACACTGAACTTCACAGTTTGATCACACATGCCCACGTATCACAGTCTAAACATAGGTGATACTCTTGGACTAATGTTTTAGTTTCTTGGGCCCGTCTACGCACCATCGTACGCGCCTCTTCTATGCCAAATACCACTTGGTTATATAGAATCAGGCCTGTAACTGTGCATCGCCAGATTTTTACCGACCGACAAACCACCTTCCGAAGGCAGCACGCTCCGAACAGATCCGAAATCACGAAAGTCTGCGGCAACTTCGCACCTCATCTATGGTATCGCAAATCAACTCCTTTGTTGGGACATAGACATCATTCTTTTTTCTTTGCAATGTGTATTCGCATCCAGAAATATATACAAATCAAAATGATACGAATAACATTGTAACTTATAATTAGTGAAACAACTGTCTCCGTGTACTTTTTCAACAGTTCATAACTTTGCTAATGTGGTGAAACCATTATAATAACTTGCACCTTCAATTACAAATCATAATAGCATTAATAAAGCAATCGCAAGAAATCTATGACACAGTATATGCTTATCCTACACCTATTATGACGGACGGACTTGCAAGTTTACCTCTCCATTGTTCTTGTCGATGGAAATGACGATGATCACTTATTTATTATGACACTGCTTACGGGCGATTAAACCTCTCCAGTGGCGGAGTGACGAGTCTGACCCTTTCGAAGTTTCTCCCACCAATTTAAGCTCAACACAATTGCAGATGAGTGATGGTGATTATTCCACGTAGGTGATCATGGTTTTATAGGATATATCTTACTGAGTCAAGAATCCGCAAATTGTTCATTGTGCGTATAATTATTATTGTATATATATATATATATATATATATATATATATATATATATATATATACATATATATATATATATATACATATATATATATATATATATATATATATATATACATATATATATATATATATATATATATATATATATATATATATACATATATATATACATGTATATATAGGTGTATATATGTATGTATATACGTATGTATATATAATATATATGTATATATGTATATATATATGTATATATATATATATATATTATATATATATATATATATATATATATATTTATGTATATATATATATATATATATATATATATATATATATTTATGTATATATGTATATGTATATGTATATATATATATATATATATATATATATATATATATATATATATATATATATATATATGTGTGTGTGTGTGTGTGTGTGTGTGTGTGTGTGTGTGTGTGTGTGTGTGTGTGTGTGTGTGTGTGTGTGTGTGTGTGTGTGTGTGTGTGTGTGTGTATACCCGAAGTGGCAGACGAATTTAACGCGGCACTTGATGGCAGGTTCCAGCGAAGTTTCAGAGATAAGATAAACGCGTTGTGTCATTAATCGACTGCCAGCCGATGACACCCCAGCAAACAACGACCCGTGATTTCACATGTTCTGTAAGTCAATTCACGAGTTCAACTGGCTGAATTCACTTTTTTGTGTAAGTGAATTAACCGGATTCTGGTATGCCGTACGCCAACAGTTGCGACTACTCGTGTTGGTGTCTTTGAAGCTGCGTTGCCATCGGGTGTGAAGAGGATAGTGCTGCCATCTGCCGTGAAATCGTGTAAATTCGACTCGCTGTCAACATCGTTCGTGCGATGCTCTGTCGCCCGTCTTTTACCATATCTTACAGCGTATTATTATTATACGTAATCACCATACCCGGACTTTAAGATATTAAATTATAATGACCACGCTTGAATACACCCCTGAATGGGTCAGCCGTCCTGGCTTTGATATTGTTCAGATTAAGTTGTATTATTTTCATTATTAGAAAGAAAATATGGAACCGTACACATTGAACCACAACCCGGTAGGTTTACGGCGGGCGGGGAGATTGGTAGGCACGTGCCCCTAGACGTTTGGAAATTCACCATAGGCCTGTTGTCGTTGTGAAATTCTCCATTGACGGTCTGACGTAATAAATTAAGTGACCCTTAAACGTTGTGACGTTCTGAAGTGTCGCCTAGACGTTGTGACACTGTGAAGTGCCCCGTTGACGATGTGACGTTGTGAAGTGCCCCGTAGAAGGTGGCATTGTGCAGTACCCCCTAAACGAGGTGAACGTGTGATGTGCCACACATATGGTGTGTCGTTGTAAAATGCCCCTTAAACGATGTGGCGTGCCCCCTAGACGATGTGACGTTGTGAAGTGCCACCTAGACGGTGTGGCGTTGTGATGCGGTGTGGCATTGTGATCTGTGTCGCGTTGTGATGTACGTGCCTTCTATTCCCATAGACGGTGTCATATTGGGGTGTGCAGTCTAGATGGTGTGACGTTGTGAAGTGTCCCCTCGACGTTGTGATTTGATGGAGTCCCCTCTAGACTTGTGAAATGCCCTGCAGAAGGTGTGACCCTGGGCCGTGCCAACTAGACGGTGTGACGTTACATGAAGTGTCCAGGAGACGGCGGACGTTGTGATGTGCCCCTTAGATAGTGTGGCGTTATTATCCCCTAGACGGAGTGATGTTGTGAAATGCCCCCTAGACGGTGTGATGTTGTGAATTGGCCCCTAGACGGAGTGATGTTGTGAAATACACCTAGACGGAGTGATGTTGTGAAATGCCCCCTAGACGGAGTGATGTTGTGAAATGCCCCCTAGACGGTGTGAAGTGTCCTCTGGATGATGTGGGGTTGGGATGTACGGTGTGACGTCGTGAAAGAACTGGTCATTATTCTCTACGACAGTCAACCTAGCAAGCCAAAGCCCGTACTCTAATTACATCCTCACCGTTCTCTATCATTCTGTTGTTTGTTGCAGTCGTCGCTAGACATAACTCTGGGATGCAACATCCCACTTCTATCATGTGTCGCTCTAAGCCTAAGGTGTCGTCTAATAGACGCTCGTGTTGACAGCGAAGATATTTCCACGTCGTCTCAATGTTGTACTCCGTTGATGAAAGAGGAGCCCCAGTGACACTTCCAAAACATTGCACTTGTTAATTGCATGCTGTCTTAGAATACCTGACCATACATTACATCGCGTGCAGTGAAGTCACCGGTGACCAATGCCTTTTTAGCTTTACCCCGTTTCAATTGCAGGCATCTGTCTGCGGGAGAGTTCTGCCTATGGGGTCGGGACATCCACGCTGGAGATGGTGGCAAATTGGTTGTTCTGCATTGGGAGACAAAGTGACATAAAGTCGTCAGCATGTCTGATAAACCGACTCTCGACTAAGAGGACCCGGGTTCGAATCCTGTGCTGCGGTGTTAAACCTTGGGCACGTTTTGTCGGTCTACATTGCTCCAGTTCACTCAGCTGTATGAATGGGTACCTGGCTATAGACAGTGGAGTTTTTGGTACGAGCAGCCTTCGCATATTAATTGCAGCGTGGCTGGATGCTTCCAGATGGTGTTTGATTGAACAGGTCTGTCAGGGAAGTAAAGTGTAAAGTGCTTTGAGCAGTACGGAGGACCAATTCTGCCTGATTCGTAGAGTCACAAAGTACAGAGGGCATAAAGCTGCTGTGTAAGACTCTCCTTCCGAGTTCTACCCGTTCTAAAAAAAAAATCATTATTCAAATAGGATTCAGTTAGGAATGTTCCACTACTGTCGCTGGTTGCAGCCCAATAGGCGACAGAGCAACGACAATGTCATCATTGTTATCATCAATGTGCATGGTGGCTAATGGCGTTCAAGAATTCAAAATACTAGTTGTTCGGTTACTAGACTAAGGTAAAATTGCATTTTGTTGTACTTTTCTTGGCATCACTGCACTCACGGGTGAATTGACCATGATTTCCGTTTCAGTTGTTGTGTTTTTTCTTCTGACTACGGGCTCTATGAGCAGTCTCCAGTTCCGTTTATCTGTTGCTCTTTTTCTCCATTCTTGTCTCACTCTTTCTGGGTCATTGTTAATACAATCCCCCATCGCAATTTCAGTCTTTCTCGCCTCCTTTTCCATCCACTTTCTGAGCATCTGCTCTCTTTGCCAGTTTTCATGTCTCATTCTTTCCACATGACCAGCCCATGTCAACCTACTCATGACCACTTTTGTTCTTAAAACTTACCTTCATTCCAATCTCCACTTTCATATCACGACACAATTCAATACAATACATTACTATACAACAGCTGATGACATCCAGCTATATGTCAGTTATAACCCTGTGATGTCTGCTGAGCTGGAACACGCGAAACAGCTGCTCGTCCAGTGCATAGCAGAAATACGAGCTTGGATGCTGTTACATCAATTGAAACTGAACAACGAGAAAACCGAGTTTATCGTGCTGCAGTCACCGCACAATCTGCGAGTCTATGGCAGCCCCAGCTTGGAGCTACCTGGCCTAACATTAACATCGACAGACGCAGTGAGAAATCTGGGCTGCTACTTCGATAGGTATATGCAATTGGACCGCCTCGTGTCTAGCTACTGCTCTTCGGCATATTACCATCTACGTCTGATCAGCAGAATTCGACACCTGCTGACCCGAGACGCGTGCCATGCCGCAATACGTTGTCTTGTGTAGAGTCGCCTCGACTACTGCAATTGTCTACTCGGTGGACTTGAACACTGGACTGACAAACCGACTCCAACGGGCACAAAACTCGGCCGCTCGCGTTATCAACCGTGTCAGACGGCGAGATCACATCACACCGATTCTGCGATCGTTGCATTGGCTGCCGATCAAGATAAGAGTAACGTTCAAGATCTGTACTTGCATGTATAAGATCCTGCATGGCCTGGCCCCGGACTACCTCAATTGTGCGATAGCTCGCCACGCGCCTACTCGTGCATTGCGATCAGCGAGTGACGTAACATTGCTCGCAGTGACGGTGTAGAGGAGAACGGTCGGAAAGTGCAGTTTTGCAGTGGCAGGTCCAACCATGTGGAACAGCTTGCCTAAGAGTGTGAGAACAATTGAGACATTGGCAGCTTTCAGAAAACATCTAAAAACTCACTTATTTCGTTTACACTACCTGCCTTGATGACACTGATTTGTATTCTATGACGCTGCTTGGTTTTAAATTGTTCGGTTTGGAATTGCATTTTTACACACTAATTTATTGTTTTATAATTATTTATCTTAGCTTATTTATTTTTACTTACTTATTGCTTTATTTTACTTATTTATTTAAATTAGATTAATAATTTGATCTTACCTTATGTATTTAATTAGTCTATATTTTAGATTTGGTCAACACGTCATAGTAATGCGTTTTTATTGATCTTAACTTATTTATCTTAGCTTATTTATTGTTATCTTACCTTATGTATTTAGTTAATTTAAATTTTAGATTTAGTGAACACATCGTATTAATGTGAAGCGCTTTGATTGATATTTAGTTAGCTAAAAAGCGCTATATTAAGCAACGGAATTATTATTATTATTATTACGGCACGGCACGGCACGGCACGGCACGGCACGGCACGGCACGGCACGGCACGGCACGGCACGGCACGGCACGGCACGGCACGGCACGGCACGGCACGGCACGGCACGGCACGGCACGGCACGGCACGGCACGGCACGGCACGGCACGGCACGGCACGGCACGGCACGGCACGGCACGGCACGGCACGGCACGGCACGGCACGGCACGGCACGGCACGGCACGGCACGGCACGGCACGGCACGGCACGGCACGGCACGGCACGGCACGGCACGGCACGGCACGGCACGGCACGGCACGCCACGCCACGCCACGCCACGCCACGCCACGCCACGCCACGCCACGCCACGCCACGCCACGCCACGCCACGCCACGCCACGCCACGCCACGCCACGCCACGCCACGCCACGCCACGCCACGCCACGCCACGCCACGCCACGCCACGCCACGCCACGCCACGCCACGCCACGCCACGCCACGCCACGCCACGCCACGCCACGCCACGCCACGCCACGCCACGCCACGCCACGCCACGCCACGCCACGCCACGCCACGCCACGCCACGCCACGCCACGCCACGCCACGCCACGCCACGCCACGCCACGCCACGCCACGCCACGCCACGCCACGCCACGCCACGCCACGCCACGCCACGCCACGCCACGCCACGCCACGCCACGCCACGCCACGCCACGCCACGCCACGCCACGCCACGCCACGCCACGCCACGCCACGCCACGCCACGCCACGCCACGCCACGCCACGCCACGCCACGCCATACCGTAATAATCAATAACTAGCATTTTTTATTAATACAACTAAAATACATTTGTACACAATTAATGTTAAACCAAATAATAACAACTTGTCGAATTGCTTGTACATTTTTTTATCATTCAGCATACATACAAGTCAGAATAAAACTTAATAATATATATATTTATATGCGCAAATGGATAAGAAAAAACTTTCATCAACAGAATAATGAAAATCATAAAACCACATCAAATAGCCAGGGAACTGGGTAACGGCGACGACATCGCTACGTAGCTTGTTGTTACTACGCTGGGAGACTAAAATTAAACAAAATTTGGGTGAATGGCTGCGTGACGTACGCGGTCCTATTTTTGGCATCGTGTCAGTCGGCCGGTCGATATGACGTCGTCAGTGCACCGAGGCGTGACCGACTGCGGTGGGAGGGACTACTCAAAGGGGGTTTATTCCCTTAAAAGGGAATCGAGTGCAACAGGGAAATACCAGATGAAATAAACAACTTAGCACGGCAATCAGCTGTGTATGACCGTACTCTAACAATATTAGATACCTGGATTAGATAGCTGGACGATGTTGACATATTATATAAACAATTTGTTTTGTATAGTGCTGTCAGCGCAAAATATCGAAGTGAAGGTACAACTGACGTCATTGTAAGAGGGACACGCATGATTGAATTCGACTGTGACAGCCGTCATAACCCTAGACGCATACGCGTTGACCGGTCACGAGTGAAAGACATTTTTGAATCAGTCCAAGG
>OZ024866.1:31877604-32117604 GCA_964017155.1 Oasisia sp. SBJ-2009 | reverse complement strand
TGACAGCGTTGTTCAATGCAGTTGATACACACATTTTTCTATGCATTTTCTAATCAGTACTGCCGAATTAACTAATTATTTGGCTCAGAATCAGTTTTATAAGCTATAGCCAGGTTACGACCAAGGAAATCGAAGAGTTCGATGTTCATCACCATCGGATTCGGCGATACCCAGAGTAGCGTCCCAGATTAGTCAGTCATTCAGTGACACGTCGACAGTCAAGACAGACAAGAAGTCGACCAAATGAAGGTATAGCCATGACTCATGAGCCAGACCCCGAAATTTGGGAAACGGGTAATTTTTTAGGGACGAATGCTCAGAGTGATCTTTTGATTGGTCTACATCAACATTTGCAAAGTATATCGATATTCAAAATATGTAATACTTATTTTATTCCACTTGTGCAAATAAATGGTTAAAAAGGTATATTTTACACTTATTTTTAGCGGTGGTGGTAAAACTTATAAGATTTAATCAATTTTAACAAGATTGCCATCCGAGAGTGAACTCCAGATGGCAAGCGGAAAAGGAAGCCTTCGGCATATTGAGAATCCAACCCATATTATCTACGACTACGTATATTCAGCTCTTTTGAGTTATTTGTAGATGTTGTTTTTAAACAAAACATGCCACACTCCACATAGTCAGAGTGACAGACACAGTCACAGGGTCAGGGACCATTACGCAACAGGGGCCAATGAGTACTTCGTGTAATATAAGTTGTTTATTTTGAAAATGTATGTTCACAAACCTCATTTTACATCTTTGTCAATCAGATTGTCAGATAGATGCCAAATGTAGTATGCTTTGGCTTTTGCTCATTCTATGTTACATCTGCCGGTATTTACAAATCAAATGATATCCTAACATAATTCTTTGAGTTTGACTTGCGAGCTTGTTTGACTGCCAGGTCATTGACCTGTGCGTTTATAAATTATCTTATGTTGTTATATTATGTTGTTATATAATAATTAACGACAGCACACACATCCTATATAACGAGTACGTCCTTCTGCCCTCGTCCAGAAGGTTCAGAACAATAACATCCAAAACAAACAGAAAGCGAGATTCATTCATCCCAATGTCAGTACGACTCCTAAATTCAAAACGATAATCACCTCTGGCGTTATGTGTGTATGTTGTATTTTATTTTTTTATTTGTAAAAGGAAGACCACAATTACAATTTAACTTTAATTTTAAAATTATATTATTGAATTTATCTTGTATTTTATTATGATTGATGTTCACTTACTGTTTTAATAATGAATTTATTAGCATTTTTTTTATTTCTCTACTCTGTATTTTATATTTTTATGACGACGAACGCTGCAAAATGAATTTCCCGGTTCGGGACAATAAAGTTTTATTGTATTGTATTGTATGTCAGTCTATGATTCTATGCTGATAACTGATTTTTTTGTGGAGTTTAAAAGCGGTTAATGATTTTTCCTCTCGGTGTTGTATTTTTGGATCCCGTTGACAGGCCCTGTCTTTCCAAATTATTTGCAAGATTATGTTAGTGGGTACGGCCAGTTAAAAAAGTTATGAACAAAGAAGAAAAAAAATTAATGTGTTCGTACAAATATCATGATATTTCTTCAATAACAAGTTGAGGCAGTTAAAATGGCCTATGTTTGACGATGTTTTGTGACTATTTTATTTAGTTGGATTCAGCGGCATTCATATGCAGAAGTGTAATGAATTGTGTGAGCGATAATATGATTACAGTGATAACTTATCAGTTGATAGTGCTTACAAACATGCACACGATCCGTTTATGGAGCCCCACCTCAAGACATCGCAATTTTGCCTTGTGGTATACAAAGCACTTGGATACCGATGTGATTGATAGCAGGTGTCTTTGATTAATAGTATTAATAATAGTTAGCATGTATTTATGCCTGCACATATGGCTGTGCATGTGTAATTAATGGTATTATTGTATTATTTTCCTTTTTTAGTTATTTACCATGTCATTCATACTTTTATGTGTTGGTTAGGCTACATTAAATTGATTAATTATTGTATATGATAATTTATCATTAATGTTTGTAAAATAATATTTACACATGACTTCTGTATGTCGTTACTGGGGTATTCTTTGATGACAGTTTTATGTGAAATATTATTTAGTTTTGAGTATATACATAATTTGTATAATATTGTTGAAAGTTATGATACATTATATATTAAGTGAATAAAAAATGAGCTATGTATTGGCATTTGTCATAGTTTACAACAATACCAGTATAATTGAAAAAAGCAATCTTGTTATGTACAAAATCAAATAGAAGAATGCTTGGAAAAAAAACTTAAATTGCAATTTCATTAATATTTTACCTATTTACTTAAGGGAAGCACAATTGCAGTTTAATTAATTACTGTTTTCAAAAGAAACTAAGAAATGTAATTCTAAAGATAATTTTTTTATTTGCAAGATAAAATCTGTCAGAAAATTGTCAGAATTTTTTTTTTAATTAAAAATTTAATAACATTGCAGTTTCCTTAATATTTCATATATGTATATGAAACAAGCACCATTGCATTTAGTGATTATGACTAGGGGAAAATAACTATATTAAATGTGTGTAGTTTATATATGAAAAATTACATATATTAGCAAACTGTCAGAAAACGTCATGAAATTTGTAACTTTACACTTTCAGTAGTTTGCTTAATATTTCACTTAAATACATGAAACAACTGCTATTATACTTCTTATAGTGACTACTATCAGGAAACATTTAAAAAATATTATTTTCTAAAGAAAATGTTGGTCCAACCACCCTACTGAAGCCAGTAAAGGGATGGTCTAAGAGAAACAACTATAAAATAATGAGTATACAACTCAGAAGTACAGCCCTGTATGAAAATTTCACAGAAATGGTTCTACTTCACAGCCATGCTAAGATTATTTTAGTATCTTGAGAATTGTGGATGTTGTGACATTATATCTACCACAACGTAAAATGCAATCTAAGCCATTTGGGTTTTTATCGACAAAGTCATTGACAAGACAAGTTCTCTGCAATGACCTCATATATCATTTTTCAGTGTGCTTATTGCACCAGAATGTTCGCATATCTTGCTAGATATAGAAAATAGGTGGCTGCATTGCAAAATTATCTGTGAAATCACCCATTTTAACCCTTTTTTAATTTCCGCCATAACTCTTTTTCTATCGATATTACTGAAGGGGTGATTACATGTAGCTCATAATAAATCATTGTTATCTGTCCAAGCCTCCCAGGTGGACGACATTTGCACATCATGTGGAAGACATGTGATGTGTTATAACAATACCAAAGTAATTTTAATATCATAAGAAATGTCGATTTTATGGTACTTTTTCTGCTGGATCAGAAACCGAAATCCTCATCACCCATGCTTTCTATGAAAGAACATAATCACTTAAATATCTGGCTAGCGATCTTATAAGGATGGGACAAATATTCGATTCATATTCAAAATTTTGAATATTAGAACATTTTCCCGTTATTCAGTTCAATTCTAAAATTTGCACTTATATAAATGAACATCGCTCGAATATTTTCCTTCATGTCCTCCCGCAAAATTGGTCCCAGGCGATCTTTTACTTTCTGACTTAACTATGAAAAAGACTACAACTGCCAAACTACTCCTCACATATATCTTATATGTGTATATATACACACACTAGGTTGCAAAATAAAGTCACTAAACATTACTTCAACAAATAAACTTCACAAAACAAACTCTGGTAAAACTCGCTGGCAACACGGTGTTATCGCTATCGGTGGTGGCTAGTGGCTACGTGTAACTTACCGTAATATCGGTATTGTGTTTTGTTAGCAGTGTCGGTTTATGGTTTAAGGCTAAGGTTTCGGGGAAGTTTAGGATGAATTGAAGTTAGCTTAGGCTTAGTTAAGGTTGTACCGGCAAGACATCTTGACACCGTTCAGTATTCTAATCATATTTGAAGCCACTAAATATTCGTATTTGATTTGATATTCGATTTGTATTAGAAATTTCGATTCACTATTCGATTCAAATTAAATTAAAGATTAGTCCCATCTTTATTACATATCCTCACTGAATGCCCTTAAATTGCTCAGGAATGTTAGTATATATCCCAAGATATTGAAAATATGTGATAGCATTGCAATGCATACATTATTATCTGTGAAATCACTGTTTTAATATCCATTTTCCGTATCCGACGTAACTCACGGTTTTTCAATGAAAATTACTGAATGGGTGAACCTATTCTCTACCCAACGTTATGAAATTTGCTTGTGATGTGGCACATATATAATTTGTTATAGCAATGTCAAAATAATTTTAATATCAATAATTGTGGATTTTATGGCACATTTTCTGCTGCATCAGAAAATAAAATCCTCACCATTCAAGCTTTCTACAAAAAAATAAATCACTGAAGTACCATGCTAACAATCTTGTGTATCATCATTGAAGGTTATACTTGTACTAGAATGTTGGTTTATATCTGTATATGAAAAATATCTGATAACATTAGAAGTACTCAGTGTTCTCTATGAAATAACTAGTTGGTAACTCATTTTGTGTCAGCATTACAAAATGGCAGGCCTTCATTTAAAATGGACATAACTTTATTATTTTCAGGGTTGGAAAAAATCATGATTTTTCAAATAAATTGAATCAATCAGAATTTATTTCGATTAAATCAGATTTTTTCGATTAAATATATTTAATTGATTTTTTAACCATTCTTGACAAACATAAGAAATAATACATCATTTGGAAAATAAATAAATATGTGGAATATCATAATACCCAATAGGCTGAACATGTCATTCTTAGCATTTCTAAAGAATTAAAGCAAAGTTGTTATGTACAAATTTAAACTTTATTTAAAAATATATACAGTTAATTCAACTGGCAGTAGGATGCAACAAAACAATCAGTTCATATCAGTTGTCAGAGTCCGAAGCAATGTTCACATTTAGAACTCTGTATATGAACACAAGTTTGGCCGCTTTTGCCTGTTATGCAATTTACTGTGTACGAGACCAAATGTTGAAAAGGCTTGTTCCACATCAGGGCTTGATGCATCTGAGCACAGCAAGCATTTAATTAACTTAATGTAGTCTTCATCAAAGCGTCCTTCCATTGCCATCCACCATTCCACTGAACTCACGTCAACAAAGTAACTGTCCTCAAACATGTAAGCTTTGAACGAGGCACTTCGAGCTCGAAACTTAACAACTGTAGAGACGCAGTATGGAAGCACATGTTTATTGGCTTTCCAATAACATATTGTTTGTTTCTCTAGCTTTAAATATAAGGCGTGTAAGGTCCGTGTATATACCGTTTTTTCCTTTTTCGTTTTCAAATTTGCGAACGAAAAACGGATAACGAATTCGTTTTTCGTTTTTCGTTTTCAAATTTGCGAACGAAAAACGAATTCCTTTTTCGTTTTTCGTTTTCAAAAGTGAAGTAAGAAAAACGAATTCGTTTTTCGTTTTCAAAAGTGAAGTAAGATAAACGAAAAACTAATTCGTTTTTCGTTTTTGCATTTAGGATGCTTCGGTCGCACTGCCATTTCGGGTGGCCGGTAAAAATTGGTAGTTTCGGCGGGATACTTCGGTCGCACTGGCAGCGTTTTGAAAATAAACTTGCAGAAATTGCATCGGTGAAGTGGTACGTCTAAGTACCTACACGTGAATATTGGTCGTTTCGGCGCTGTTTTTTATGTTTCGACAATTTAATAAACTTTACTCAACCTTATATATGATAGATAGAAAGATGGATAAATCGAGAGTAGATGTATTTATTTTGTAACTGCAACTATGTGATGCAATAGTTATTTTAAATTTAGTTTGTAAAATAGTTGACTTAGGAGGCCGCTATTATGACTAATAAAAAGTCGCTATCTTAGGGGCCACTTTGGGTTTTTAAATTAGCAATTTTTGATGTAATTATTGAATTCCATTGACGGACCATTACGGATAGCCCAATTGTATTTAGGAGCATGTATATTCCTGAGTATTGTTTATTAACATTTGCTACTTTACGCATATTGTAAGTAGAGGATATGTGGTAAAAATATAATACGTTAATGGCTTAATGTGTGAGTTAGTGTTAATTCATTATTATTTTGCATATGTAGTAATTTACAACAGTAGAAGTATGTTTGTATCTGTTTGTAAAATGCTGCTTTACATAATGTATCAGTCTTTTTAAAATTGTGATTGTATATGTTTTGATTAAACAAATATAGGTATTGTTTATTGTGTGAGGCATACTATTTGTAATATTCTTTTTTACAAATGTATATTATGTCCTGAATGCATGTGTTCTGCTGTGTGCTGGTGTGAAATGATTATGCATATTTCTGGTTTGTGTTATCTGCCAATTTTGAAAGTATGCGGGTAATATTTTATGTTTATATTTATAATAAAATTACAATATAACTACAATAAGTCGGTATTTAACTTTTGCTTAACCATTAATTCTATGTGGAGCTATATTTATTTGAAAATATGATTCTTACAAGTTTTTTTTGCAATTTGTTTATTTAATTACATTTGTGTCCCTAGATCAGTAGATGGTAATTAGTGTGAGGCAATATTATAGAATTATAGAGTGAATTTTTTATTCTAGTTTGAATAATATGCTTTAACCTAGTTATAGGTCCGATTGTTCGAGACATATTTTGCTATTTTATCAGTATGTTTAATCCAGTTTAAATGCGAGATTAATGTAAAGCCCATAATGTTAAACTGGTTAAATCTCTCAATATCTTCATCAACCTATTTATTAGGCATTTGAGAAAAAACTTTTGTTTTATTAATATTTTAATGATAATGTATAATAATAACACAAGTTTTATTGGCAATTCAACTGAGTGGATTGACATATACAATAAAATACAATTAACGCATCTGTATGTAGTTTTAGCTATATGTTTATTATAGGTCTTTATTAATCAGATATTCAATATTCACTGTGTTTCTTTCATCTGTGAAGGTTTTAATTGTACTTGTATCATCAAGTATCATGAGCATAAGTTATCATACCTCAAGATCTTACCTCAAGACCGGTCAGTAGTTGCCCAAACTGAGCATTGAGACCATCTCAAGTTTTGTTTTCTGTTGTTGTAGTTCTCTATTGATGTATTTGTTTTCATGTTTTGTTTTTTATATCCGGTTTGTCAAAGCTGGTTAATTTGAAAAATTGTAATTATACAGATCTGGGTGACCTCTCCAATCTCTTCGGAGGTGTGACTTCAGTTCGTTTACTGTTCTGGCCTGAACTGTATCTTCTGAAAGGGAGTTCCACATTTTAACCATTCTGTTCGAGAAGAAGTGGTGTCTGTAGTCAGCTGCACTCTATGTTTGGAGTTTTTCGCTGTGCCCTCTTGTTGTACCACTGGCTTTTTTTAACATCAGCTTTGATGGGCACTGTGGAAATCTGCAATCCTGGTTGACCGAGTCTATTCTTTTGATAATTTTGAATGTCTGGATTATGTCTGTTCTCTGTCTTCTGAAGTTCAAGGTAGGAAGCCGTAATTCTATTAGTCTGTTGTTGTATGGCAGTCCCTTTGTTTCCGGCACAAGTCATGTTGCCCACTGCTGAACTTGTTCACTGAGGTCTCTAATTATGTTATAGTTATGCTGGCTTTTGGAAATCATTGATATAATTATAGTAAATAACAATGTCAGTGGGACTAAAATTGATCCTTGGGGGACGCCTCTTTTTATAGGTAAATTATATCATTGTACCTCTTCTAGTCTTACAGACTGCTTATAGTTAGTTGAATATTATTGCTGTGAGCTCCATTCCAATGGTTCCTGGCTATCTCACTGATCGGTTTGCGTTAAAAATAGAATGCATGTTTGTCACACTTGCAACTCCATACATACTCCATTTCAGTTGTTAATAACCAGTCAGGTGACACTGTTTCATATTCTATTGGAAACATGAATAAAAAAGATTACAAATAATTAAAAAAATCATTAGACTGTTAAATCTTTAATTATAATGACATAAGATTATGTGCACTTCATAGACATTCCAAAAGGCATGACTAAGTGACAGTCCACATTCGACTGGCAAACTACTCAAACTCATCCACTTCTACATAACAATAATAGTAATAACAATAATAAAAATCTGATTGTCTGAGATAAAGTCCTTACTATGACTACCACTACCACCACCACACAAATATTTATTAATCTAAACAATCTACCAGCCATATGCAAACAATCCCTCAGCCATATCTATCATGAAATGTTTGCAAGTGTGTACATCTATCATGAGAAACTGTTAAAATGTGTATTTTAAATATCTCTGCACTGCTTGCATTCTGTATACATTCCGGGATAGCGTCCCAAAGTTTTCCAAACTTGTAAGCAAATTTACACTGGCCTAAAGACAAGTTGTACTTCTTGACAGGAATATTTGGGCAGTTGCAAGTGTGACAATCATATACACTACTGTTTAATGTGAACGGATCACTGAGGTAGCCAGGAGCCAGTGGAATGGAGCTCACAGCAATACACCTAACACAATAATATGCAACTAACTGTAAGCAGTGTGTAAGACAAGAAGAGGTACAATGACATACTTTACCTACAAAACGAGGCGTACAGATGCGTTAATTGTATTTTATTGTGTAATGTCAATCCAACTCAGTTGAATTGCCAATAAAACTTGTGTTATTATTATAAATTATCATTAAAATATTAATAAAACAAAAGTTTTTTCTCAAATGCCTAATAAATAGGTTGATGAAGTAACATTAACAATTGACAGTGTAGATATTGAGAGATTTAACCAGTTTAACATTATGGGCTTTACATTAATCTCGCATTTAAACTGGATTAAACATACTGATAAAATAGCAAAATATGTCTCGAACAATCGGACCTATAACTAGGTTAAAGCATATTATTCAAACTAGAATAAAAAATTCACTCTATAATTCTATAATATTGCCTCACACTAATTACCATCTACTGATCTAGGGACACAAATGTAATTAAATAAACAAATTGCAAAAAAAACTTGTAAGAATCATATTTTCAAATAAATATAGCTCCACATAGAATTAATGGTTAAGCAAAAGTTAAATACCGACTTATTGTAGTTATATTGTAATTTTATTATAAATATAAACATAAAATATTACCCGCATACTTTCAAAATTGGCAGATAACACAAACCAGAAATATGCATAATCATTTCACACCAGCACACAGCAGAACACATGCATTCAGGACATAATATACATTTGTAAAAAAGAATATTACAAATAGTATGCCTCACACAATAAACAATACCTATATTTGTTTAATCAAAACATATACAATCACAATTTTAAAAAGACTGATACATTATGTAAAGCAGCATTTTACAAACAGATACAAACATACTTCTACTGTTGTAAATTACTACATATGCAAAATAATAATGAATTAACACTAACTCACACATTAAGCCATTAACGTATTATATTTTTACCACATATCCTCTACTTACAATATGCGTAAAGTAGCAAATGTTAATAAACAATACTCAGGAATATACATGCTCCTAAATACAATTGGGCTATCCGTAATGGTCCGTCAATGGAATTAAGTAATTACATAACAAATTGCTAATTTAAAAACCCAAAGTGGCCCCTAAGATAGCGACTATTTATTAGTCATAATAGGGGCCTCCTAAGTCAAATATTTTACAAACTAAATTTAAAATAACTATTGCATCACATAGTTGCAGTTACAAAATAAATACATCTACTCTCGATTTATCCATCTTTCTATCTATCATATATAAGGTTGAGTAAAGTTTATTAAATTGTCGAAACATAAAAAACAGCGCCGAAACGACCAATATTCACGTGTAGGTACTTAGACGTACCACTTCACCGATGCAATTTCTGCAAGTTTATTTTCAAAACGCTGCCAGTGCGACCGAAGTATCCCGCCGAAACTACTCATTTTTACCGACCACCCGAAGTGGCAGTGCGACCGAAGCATCCTAAATGCAAAAACCAAAAATGAAAAACGAATTCGTTTTTCGTTTTTCTTACTTCAGTTTTGAAAACGAATTCGTTTTTCGTTTTTCGTTCGCAAATTTGAAAACGAATTCGTTATCCGTTTTTCGTTCACAAATTTGAAAACGAAAAAGGAAAAAACGGTATATACACGGACCGTGTAAGTCTCGCACGCGAAAACGAGGCTGGGGGAAGTTGGGGGCAGGAGGTCCATATTCTCCATGTTAACGTATAGGACTTCGTTTTGTTTTTGGTTGTAATAATCGAACGGTTCCAGTCTAACTATTTCAGTTATACTGTCCGAAGGATTATTACAAGCAGAAGCAGTGGAACACTTTGCCGGTGACAATGATCACGGAAATCATGAATTTTAATCGATTTTAATGGTGGTTGCCATGGCAATAGCGGCAAGTACTTGCGTTTGGCGATCTTGACAAATAATGAAAAGTGCCATTTTTCGCGTAGTACAACCTGTTTGGGGCAAACGTACACATGTGTTATGATTATGCGAATTTAGACAACTTGTCAGAAATAAGTGCTTATCAAAACCACAATGTACAGCAATGTAAAATGCAAATCCCGTAAACTATTTTATTGTGTATTATTCTTGTGTCCATTCCCCAATTGTCTCGCTTAGACCCCAGTGAGCTCCAATCGCGCGGAGTCACGCCATTTATCGTGACACACTTACGGGCCCTATTAATAGCAGAGTTATAGGCATTACTGTAGCAGTCAGTATGCGAATCGGGTCAAAGTTCAGTGATCTATATATTCAATGATACTTGACCTAGATTTTTTTTTTTTTTTTTTTTATATACTCATTGAACCAACAACTGTACTAATTTTCATCAAAAACTGATTGATTTTACATGGAATGACCCTACTGTGAGTTTTGTAATGCTATCAACTCTTTTCTATGTATGTAGACCAACATTCTAGTGCAATAAGAACCTTCAGCATAGCTTTATGCAGAGACCCATCCACCCGTCATTTGGACAGGCAAAAACAAATATGGACGAGTAGAAATATGGGTGAACGGGTAAAAATATGAAGAAGCAAAAATAAGGTCTTCCAAAACCATTTAAGATATTATTAGTTATGCCTTGAAAGTGAACGTAAATGGTGTCACATGTGTGTTTGTAGTCCTTTTCATGTCAAAAATACATTTAAAGTTTGTGAACTTGCTTAACAGCTAACATCCACATGTCCACCAAAACATGTGTGACTGGCAATGGTTTGATCCTGCATAAAGCCCTGACCTTCAACATTGCTAGTCAGAAATATTTAAGCCATTTTTTCTTTATTAAAGCCTAATCATCAAGGATATAATTTTAAGCTGTGACAGGAAAAGTGCTATTCAATCCACAATTGTCAATATATGCTGAAGTAGTATCTATCTTTTCCCACAACATAACATGCAGCAACTTACCACATCATATTGCGTATTGCAAATTGCATACATCTGGGACAGTAATGATTTTATGTGGCCACCTCTGCAGTAATGTTCATAGAAAAGCAGACATGGCAGAAATGGAAAAAATATTTTAAAAGGTTATTCCATACAGAATACTGTGTGCTTTGCAATGCTGTCACATATTTTCAAGCCCTGTACATATATACCAACATTCTGGTGCAATAGTAACCATTAGTGAGGATACACAAGATTGTTAACTAGGAATTTAAGTGATTTTGTGCTTTTTCATTTTCAGACATGGTAGAAAAAGTCCTATACAATCCACAGTTCGTGAGCTATTAAAATTGTTTTGATATTGTTATAATACACTACATGAAGGCCACATCACATGCAAATGGCATACTGTTGGGATAGAAAATAATAATTTAAATTTATGGCAATGTATGTGTGATCACTCCTTGAATAATATCCATAGAAAAACAGTTATGGCGGAAAAGGTGAATGCATTAGAAACAGTGATATCACAAATAATACTGTAAACTTTGCAGTGCTATCATCTATTCAAGGTTCAATCTAGGCTGCACACCTGCACCTATAGTGTGCTATTTGTAACATTTTCCCGCCCAAATTGCCTTGTAAATATAGAACTCGGCACACACAGATTGAGTCAACGCACCCTTACAAAAAGTAATCTTATATTAAAATATACAAACATATTTTTTAAACTTATTATTCCATGCAGATATGTTATACCCGCCATTAGGCCGAATTTGTCCGCTGTCTGCTACCACCGACTGGGAAGCATCGCGCTCGTGAAGAATACGCCATAAGTGTGGCATACATGCCAAACTAGATGGCAAAACCAGGCTACTTTTTATTTTTGGATGGGTAAAAACCGTGGTGCACGGGTAGAAATTTGGGTTGCCGGGTGGTGGATGGGTAAAACAATGAACGAGCAAAAAAGGTCATCATTTAAAGTTTGTAAACTACCTTAGCAGTTAACATTCATGTGTCCACCAAAACATGTGTGACTGGCAATAATTTGGTTCTGCATAAAGCCCTGCATTAGCATCCATTGTAATAAAAAGGTTGCATTGAACACCAGTGATTTAGCGAAAATGGGCACTGAAAAGGTTGCATCAGCGACATCTTTTGATGATATGCCTTTCGCCAACAATGGTCACAGCAAATTGAAACCTGCATAAGTAAATGTATTTGGAAACATGTCGTTTCTTATCAGTCAATTTGTGTTGATCTTCACTGCAAATGTTGCACAAAATTTATGCCATCAGGAAAACGAAAGTTACAATGAGTTGAATTATAAACGTAGCAATTACCACGTACAGTAGTCTCGGTTAACTGACTGTCGGTCAGTTGCGTAACTACATCGAGAAGACAGTCTGGTGACTTTCCCTAATACATAGGGGCCAACATAATATTTTTCACAATGATGTAAACTTTTCAAATTAATTTATTTGATGAACCTTAAAAAATAAGCCATGACTTAGCGAAAATGCACATGAAATTTTAATCATGGTGTCAGTCCACTAATATAAAATCTGAGGCGCCATACGCATTATGCAATTTTAACACATTTATTTATAAACTATGTTACATGGATTATTACATATTACGATAAATTAATTATTTACCTTAATGCAACAGTCAGTCTTTTGTTGGTGACAGTGTTGTGTCTATTCTACATATCACATAACATAATAGTTAAATAAAAAAAATAATGTAAAACAAAGACGTAAAATACCAGGTAGATGATTTATTAGAGCCTTGCCCTTGAGGCTTGATTGTAGGCCATTTTATGAGCTCAAACATTTTAAAACACAATTTGTCATATTTAATATTAATTAACAATTGATTTACTCATTGACATTTTCCATTAATATTTTATTTTATATGATTTAATTGAGACTAAAGCAAAGTCAGTGAAGATGTATTCAGGATGTTGTCTACATGGCTTTACAGGTGTAGTGGGGTGGGGTTGAAACTACCTGGCTGTTATCAGCACATGAAAAGCATTACACTGTACTTGGTATATTGGTTATGCCTGAAGTTCAACTCTAAAGCTGCAGAATCAGGCCTATGTGATACCATGATAAATTAGCATTTAATGACAGGGTAATCTGTGACTATACATGTAAACATCGCCTTGGTTTGTGAGGGTCCACCTGTGACAATAACAGTTTGAACACTGTCCAAACCTCTCGACCTCTTTCTTCCAAGATTGTATTACAAAATCCACCGCTGCAACACTATCAAATGTTTGACAGAATAATAAATTGCCAAGATGTCTTTTAATACAGAAAGTGCACTAGTGTTTTATCATGCAGGCAACAATGATATCGCCTGTCACACATAGACTTTGTAACAATATTGCTTCTTGGGTGAATAATTAATGATCCCCACCATTCGTCAATCACGAGGGCATTCACAAAATATAAGTTCCACAGTGTGTAGAAGTCTTCCTATACACATGGGAATATTTTAGACACAATTGTGTAATCAGCTTTAAATAAAATGCCACAAAATGAATGTTAATTGAAATATGAAATATGCTAATGCATTAGGATTGTCCTATTTTTCTGTGAAGGGTCGGGTTACGGAAATGTCGACAGTGGTCAGTCGCTTTGAAACCAGTGGCCCATCGGGCCAGTAACATTTTAAAACCGGTGGCCTTAGCTGGCCTAACAGCTTTAAAACACACATCGGGCCAGTTTCAAGGCCTGGATAAAAAATAATTGACGTGACCCAAAAATTAAAGTTGTTTTATGTGACCTTGACATGACCATGACATGACCTAATTATGTGGCATATATTATATTTGACCTAGTTATGTGAACTACATATTACATTTGACCTAATTGCAGGGCATAATAGGGTTATTTAAGATATTTATACAAAATAATTGTGATTCAAAACGGGGCATTTTCACACATTGATTTGGGAAATGAATGAAAATTGTCCATCCACAAAAATATTACTACCCAGTGACCTTGCAATAATATTGTATAATTACCATTATTTCTCAACATGTAACATTACCAAATTATATGGAATAATTTAGAAACATTTCATTTCAGACATATTAAGACCATTAATTTTATTATCATATATTCATACTGTGCAGCAACATCTATAATTTCATGAATGCCGTTATCTGTGCATGTATATAATGTTCATAATACTCGACAGACAGAGGTCTGAGAAGTGGCAAATGTATGTTGTTTAATTTTGGGAAGTGTAAATGCTTTCACACAGGACATCACCAGGGAATGAAGACGTACAATATACAATGGGCGGTACTCTACTAAATACTGCCGGTAAAGAAAACGACTTAGGGTTAAATATTCGTGCTGATACAAAGGTCTCTGAGGAGTGTGGAATTGCAGCATCGAAGGGAAACCAAATTATTCTATTAATTAGGTGAAATATAGTGTAAGAAAAACAAACTAGAGTAGAGCGCAGTGGCTCAGGGGTAGAGTTTTTTCACTCTACATTGCTCCAGTTCACTCAGCTGAATAAATGAGTACCTGGCTATAGACAGTGGTGGATATGTGTACGAGCAGCCTTCGCGCATTAATTATAGCATATGGCTGGATGCTTCCCAGAGAAGTCGAGATGGTGTCTGAGTAAACAGGTCTGTCAGGGAAGTAAAGTGTAAAGCACTTTGAACGGTCCTGAGGACGGGATACTGGGACGGGACGGGATTTAATAATACTGCTGTTCAAAACAATAGGCCTCATTTAGAATTTGCATATATAGTGTTTGTTCATTTCCTAAATCTCCTATCACTAATGTGTAGTGATTTGATTTTCCTAATGTTTCATCCACATCCATGGTTGCCACTGGTCAGGGAAAAGTCAGGGAAATTCAAGGTCAGGGAAAAGTCAGGGAATTTTGTGCTGGGTCAGGGAAATTTGAGATTTTGAGAAAAGCCAGGGAAATACTAGAAAATCCCTTGAAAGTCAGGGAAATTTGACTTTCTCATGTCATATGCACAATGCCGCGATGTCGCGAACTCGAATTCATTACGCATAACGATCCCGTGAAACAATGTTGATACATGTACCACAAACATATGCTGTTTTAATAAATAATAAATTAAAAAGCTACAGAGCCCACAATGATGAAGCCTCAGATCATGCCTGGATAATGTTGTTATGTCAATGACTTTATTTTGTAAGTTAATTGCTAATTATATGTACATCGCGCATACATTTTCATGATTATTCAGCCAGCATGGTCAGGGAAAATGAAACTTTGAGTCAGGGAAAAGTCAGGGAATTTTGAAAGCTTCCCTGACATCGGAATGTCTTCCGAGTAAGATATTGTTATTGCATATATTTTGTACCATGCAAATTTAAATAAGTTACACAATTGTTGGTAATCAGTCCCTAAAAATGCAAATATCTGTACAGTTACATACATGTTGTCTTTGTTGTTTTGCAGCATCCAAAACGTGATCCACCAGTATGGCTGCGCCCCCACCTGGTGGGGTGCCACCTCCTGGAGCACTACCCCCTGGGGCACCACCCTCCGGGGTTCCACCTGTACCTCCGCCTGTCATAAATCTGTTCACCCATCCGGATTACTATAACTTTCTGAAGTTGGGTAAAGCAATAAAGGTCACAGCTGATGGTCTGACTGGCCTTGCATGTCAAGTTATGACGACCTTCCACAACACACTGCAACAACAACATGGCGCTGGAGTTTGCCCCACACCTGGCCGAAAGAGGATATCCAAGAACAGAGGACGCTGGACCATTAACTGTCCATGTGCAGTGTGTGATCCATGGATGAACAGCATTGCAAATGAATTTGCAACCAATCAGTTCTGCTGGGACAATGCAGATGCTGATTTGTGGCCGGTAGGTGCCTGGCAGGTGGCCAAAGTGTACATGAGTGGAGGAAAGGCCACATCATGTAACACCCCACTAGATACGGACCCAGCAGGGATCCTGCAGCTGATGATCAACTGTGGGAAATTCCAACCACTTCTCGATGTACAGAAAGTGAAGAAGGTAAGTTTCCATTTCCATGACTTGTCACTTAGTTTAGTCATTTTTTCAGATGTCATAATATAGAGTATATTTCATTATTTTGTGAGGCATGACATGGGCCTATATTAATTTTATTTCTCCAATCTGTGTAACAAATAGTACACTGTCTCTTTGCTTTAAGAACATGTTCTTTGGATACTTTAAACAAAGTTCATGGTAAAGACGACATTCAAATTATAAGGGCAATTCCATATTGCAGAGCCCAAACTGCTAAAAATAAAAATCTTCAGTGTTTCCCTTGAGTGGAATGATGGGCGAGGTGGCAGGATGGGCCGAGCGAGCACTGTGAGTCTGGGGGCATGGTCACCTAGAACTGTTTAAAAACTACCTTGAAAATGGTGCATTCTGAGGAGTGTTTTAACCTATTTCCTGGGAATTAGGGAGGAAACAAATACATAACTACAAGATAGCAACATGTAAACATGTTTATTGCATGAAATATCAATGAGTTGGCAAGTTTGACATATTTGGAGTGAGGTGACTTATCATGTCAAATCAATCAAAAATGGTGATCGTTTTCAATTTTGATGAATTTTGGTGTGTTGGTCTATGCGTCCCCCAATTTTTCAGTAAATCTAACCTTCACGTCCAGAGATAGAGGTAATCAAACTTTGACCTGACCTTGATACCTGATGACCTTCCAGGTGTAATAACTCAACTTCTAGGTGACCTAGGTGAAAAGTGTACCTACAGATGATGTTGGTGTCATTTAAAATTTCGACCCAATTTTTTTAAACATATTTAAAAAAATGGTTTGACCTTTGACCTGATCTACCAAAAAACATGTAACCTCCGTTTTCATAAAATTTTTGTTATGTTGAAGCATACATATATGGCATGAATCTGTAGAAGTGTTATTGTACACAATTGAATACTTCAGTGGGGTTGCTGTCATCTATCAGATTTATGAATAGATCAGAATGGTGAGAGCCTTTGGTAAGATTAGCAAGAATCCAAAATTTGAGCGTTCTAGCTGAACTAGTTTTCAAGTTGCAGCAGTTTGAAATTTGGGACTTAGACGTTTATCGACAGCTTGTTAAAAATAAATATATTTATTTACATTTCACTAGTCAATATCTTTGGCACTCTTTAGTCTGTGTCAGTGAAATTGTGTGAAGTTGTACTCCCTAATATAAAGATTGCATAACTACAATTATAACATAAATACAGTGCATGGTTAATGTGCAGCAAGTTGATAAACATCATGATTTATTCAAAAAATAACTTGCGGGAGAGTTTTCAGACCCATGATTGTGAGCAAAATACACATACATTTGACCAAAATTGTACATATTTGGTACCTAGACATACATATGTGCAAATCTAAGAACTATGGCAGATCTGGTTGCCTAAATTATGAATCTGTACATATGCAAAGATGGTATGTTATTATATTTCTTTATAAATGACCAACTTCTGACCCAGAAAAGTCAATGAGGCATAGCTTGTATTATCACAAAACTTTTGCTAGGTGTTAGTTCATTTCTATATCTCAAATAACTAGTAAGTCTCAATATCCTTCCAAGTTTCCTTCACCAAAAATGGCATACGTCTGGGTGCCCCAACTTTTAAAATATATTGCTTGTGATATACAAGAGGGTTTTCAGACATTGATAGCAAGCTAAATATAGATGGTTAAATGAACTGTTGTGTGTATTTGATATATATATATATATATATATATATATATATATATATATATATATATGCATAACATTGTATATTATCAGAGCGTGCAATATGACTCCCCTGACGGTCTTAATTATGAATCTACACATACCCAAATGTTCTACATTTTATATTTCTTTAAAATTAGCAAACTTCAAACCCTAATAGGTCAACGTGGATTAGAAGGTATTGTTATCAAACTTTTACCAGACATAAACCAAATATTTAAAAAGTTGTACCAATTTGTCCCCATTCTTCTTGAGAAGGAAACATGGAAGGATATTGAGAGTTACTTGTTATTTTGTCTTTGAACTGGTTTATGCTTGGTAAAAGTTTAATAACAATACAGTCTAATCCACATTGACCTTTTAGGTTTGGAAGTTTACTAATTTTAAAGAAATATAAAATGTAGGACATTTGGGTATGTGTAGATTCATAATTAAGACAGTCAAACAAGTCATATTACTCTGATAATACATAATGTTATGAGAGGGAGACTTAACATGTACATGTGTATGCTGTTACTTAGAAGAATCCCACACTTTTATGGTCACCTAGAACTGTTTAAAACTACCTTCAAAATGGTACATTCTGAAGGATGTTTTATGCTTGGAATTAGAGAGGAAACAAATACATAACTACAAGGTAGCAACATGTAAACATATTTATAGCATGAAATATCTATGAGTTGGCAATTTTGGCGTATTTGAGTGAGAAAAACAGCGAGGTAGCCCACCTTGCTCATCATATAGCAGGGGAAATGTTCACTGTTGTTGAAATAGTATAAATGTTGTGTTACTGATGTGATATTCAGCCCAAAATAAACAATTGTATT
Organism: Oasisia sp. SBJ-2009; assembly: GCA_964017155.1. Classification (NCBI taxonomy): domain Eukaryota; kingdom Metazoa; phylum Annelida; class Polychaeta; order Sabellida; family Siboglinidae; genus Oasisia; species Oasisia sp. SBJ-2009. Next base: position 32,098,587 of record OZ024866.1, on the reverse strand, counting down.
GTCAGTTCATCATAAAAAAAAATGTGTTTGTAATAGAGTGAATTGTTAGCAATCAAGCTAGTGGAAAATAAGGGCCAGCAGGAATCCCTCCCATCTTACCATTAAATGTTTTTGTTTGTTTGTTTGTTTGTTCAGGTTTTTATAAAGTTCATGTATTCATTATTCAGAAAGCAACATGTACTGCATAAGCCATATTTTGCTATGGACAGTCATGCATTTTCATATATTTATTCTGTAATTCCATAACCAAAGAAGTACATAGTTTTCTTGAGAGCTAACAAGTGAAATGAAATGAGAGGTTACTTAAAATACTCTTATTAGATACACCCACAAATTTGTGTGCGTCTTTAGTCATTTTGTGGGCATCATGGTAACAGAAGTACTGTAATAGAATTACATGCTTCTTCTCTTGCACTATAAATCATAATAATTATAAGAAACTAATAATGCGACCTAAATTGCATCAGAGGTCAGCACAGAAACTGGGACTGTGTTTTAGTTAATTATGAATAGAATCTTTGGAGAGAATATGAAAACTATCCATGGATTCAGAAACATCTACCTTCTGCAACATGTATCATAGATCTGTAACATATGCTACAACATAGAATGGCAGCTGTGATCCACAGAAATTTACAACATAGGCTAGATTATCTACCAAGATCAGATCATAGAAATTTCACAAAAAATGTGCTATACAAATGATTAATATAAAACACCAATCCTATTTTTTAATCTGAAAATATACTTACCCGGTAATATTGCTGATATTCACATGTCGCTACAGCCTGTCTCATTATTTTTGCATCATTATCACCTTAATACAATGCCTAAATCCTTCAAACATTAAAAAGAATATATAGCCACAGAGTGACAGACATGAGAATTACTAGAAGACAAAACCTCTGACATATCTGTATATGTCGGTTGGTCCGGTCCGGTCCGGTCCGGTCCGGTCCGGTCCGGTCCGGTCCGGTCCGGTCCGGTCCGGTCCGGTCCGGTCCGGTCCGGTCCGGTCCGGTCCGGTCCGGTCCGGTCCGGTCCGGTCCGGTCCGGTCCGGTCCGGTCCGGTCCGGTCCGGTCCGGTCCGGTCCGGTCCGGTCCGGTCCGGTCCGGTCCGGTCCGGTCTGGTCCAACTAACTTCCTCTACTTGGAAGTGAACAGGGAAAGGATTGTGCAAGTCTCAGGGGACAAGTATCTACAAGCAAGGCTTATTTGATGAAAAGTGATCGCATCGTTTTTAAGCTTACTCATCAATAGTCTCATAATTCTTAAATGTGAAATAACATCCATGATTTTCTCTAACAATAAAACAGTGCACTTTTCCATAAATTCCGCCCGCCTGTCCGCTCCCCTGTAATGTATTTGTTTTTTTTAGGTGAGGGATATTAGGAATGCATTAATGCATTCCTCAACCTTCAATGTGACGTCAGCAGACTTGACAGTTCATATACAAGACATGGTTGATCTTCTGCAAGAGCCTGTTGTGTCTACATACCTTTGTGCAAGCAATGCTATTCGTGATCTTCGCCAGGTATATATACATTTTTATGCATGCAATTAACATAATGTAGAAATGTTTATGATGTATTATGATCATGATGTGCTATATATTGTTAAACACCACAAACAGTTGTGGATCTGGTACTAATAGCAAATTAAACCTTACCACGGACTTATATACACTGGACGGCTGTCTCCTGTGCTTGTGGCGCTTCATGAGTGCAGCAGTGGGCTACAAAGGTCACGAACGCAGAAGAGGTACGTACTCCACACTTCTGGTTTCTGAGTCTCTGCATCGAGCTGCCAGACGGGTGAGATTCTAGTGGTGAATATAACTGTTTAATTCAATGGCAATGCAAATATTCCCAAAATGATGGATGTAACTACTTTGGTAAATGTTGTGGCTATCTTCAGTGTAGTTCTAAATGTTTTGTATTAATTCCAAAAACAAATATTTTGCACACAGATACCTTATGGCATATACAACTTCTGAGATAGGGCTGCCCGGATTTAAAGGTCAAGGTCAGATGAAGGTCAAACAACAAAATATTTCATAATTCCAATTTATCATCTACTAACACTACAACAATGTTTGTATTTCGGAAGGTTACATGAGATTTTTATGGCTGCAAAACTGTATTTTATATTTTGTACTTTATATAATTTGCATAAATTCAAAATGGCTGCCTACATGATCGAAACTAATTATTATAATTTCAGTGTGCACACATAGCTGCATGCGTGTACTATAATATTGGGTACCGACACATAGTGCACATCTACATTAATAGAGGCAGTCACATTTACTCAGTTAATAAACTAATTAACTCACACCACCATTGCTAACCAATTCCTCTCATGCCACTACAATGAGCTTGTTCTTGACTCTTTACTGCGCAGACCGTCCAAAACCGCCCAACCCCTCGTACGCGCAGACCGTCCAAAACCGCCCAGTAAACTCACAGTTCATGGGCCTTTCGTTTACCGCGATCAGATCCTTCTTTTACATTAACCAGCCAGCTCAAACTGCTGACCTAAGCTCTATGTAGGTCATGGAAACGTGCTGTCGCCATCTTGTGAAAAATTGTTTTCGTGTGCGAATTAAGCGAGTTTATTTGGAAGTATGTTGAAGTGCGTTCGTATAGTTGACCTCCGACATCGTGCGGCATTTGGCGGATATTACTGAGATTATTTCTCGACAATTTCGAGTCGGATATCGATGTTTGCAACTTGAATAATGTCGACAGTGATCACGGAGACCCTGTTATCGTCCATCTACGTTGTCTGTGCCGTGTGCGACTTTTCGTTGTTGAGATTCGAAAAAGACGACCCGTTGGCGGCATGTTCATTTCGCCGATATACTTGATCGGATCACCGTCCGTACTTCGTTTGGTTGATTTAGTTTATGGTATTTTATTAATATGCATGGCTTGGTATAAGCATTGGTTTGTACGTTGAAACAGTGCTGTTTTGGTCGGTCTTGCCAACAGTCATTCACCTTGTCCTAAGATGTCGTACTCCCATACATGGTACATGTAAATCGCTCAATCAGTCTGAATGCTGCAGATGTAAATTTCAAAGGAACAAATCCAACCTGAGACGCACTGGTGAACCCAGCAGTGGATGACGGATATGTTTTCCATGCTTTCCAGACTGACTTTTTGCCTTTACCGCTGAACTGGGATGTTGCATCGGACCTGAGAAGGCAAAATGAGTTGATGTGGTAGTAGCGGAAGTGCTTCCCTGTACGAAAGCCGACCCAAATTTGCATTCCTGGATGGTGCTGGAAAAGGTCGTGAAAGATTGCAACCAAAATGACAACCACATCTGTGTCTATGGTTTTGACGAGAACAGTAGTTGCCCCCTCATTCAACACATCATCTGCATGTGTGTAGACATATTATGCTGTCTGCCTCTTTGTTGTCATTCACTGACATCGATATGTCAGCACGATTCGACTTTCACAGTGGTAATGAACACATGTTTACTTGGTAGGTAGTCTAGGGGGGCAGATAACAGCAATTTTTTAGGGGAATCGTGCAAATGATGATACAAGCATCAAATTTGGCACACTTGTTCTCCAAGTGATACTAATCAAAACTGCCCGATTGGCCAATTAAAAATCCAAGATGGCGGCCATATTTCAAAATGGCCGCCAAATTAGCCGCCCGAAGTTGACGTTTTGCTTAGAAGTATTTGTAGTTGTCCGATTTGCATGATCTAGGTGTGGATTCCTATGTTTTCAAGCCTGCTGAAGTAGTTTTTCCTGTTTATAAAGCACACTGACACATATTTTTCAAGATGGCCACCAGATTGTCTGTTTTTCATTACGTAAGCTTTGCCCCGGCTAGTAAATGTTCAAAGTTATGCATACCATGCCACTCGTCCTCCAGCTGCTACTGTTCACATATGCAGCTGCAGAGTGATGTGCAGGGGAGCTCTGACTGAAAGCACTTGCATCTTCCTTTGCAACCTTTCTTACAGGAACATTTCGTCAGTTCCCGACAGCTCGCTGCAATAGGGGGTAGTGTTGTCCAACATATCTGCCATGTCTGTCCTTTCTGTGTCCACCCCCATTCAGCGGGACTGCTCGTGTCTGGATTGGAGATGGTTGCCTGGCCCCAGATGATCCCAGCCTGATAGGCCGCACGCATTGCATGTTCTCTGAGGGCTGCCTGTGTTGGTGGAATTGAGTTGTACAGCCCCTGCTTGCGGGCAACGAGATCTAGTCTTGCTTCGTCCACACCAGTGGCTGCGCTTGATCTGTCGTTCATGAGGACAACAAATCTCTCCAGCCTCTGCAGGTCAAGATCACGAATCAATGTTGGATGCTGGCTGAGATTAGTGAATGTTTCAGAAACATCATCAAATACGTTCCATGAGCTCCATGTCCAGCACCAGACTCCAGAACTGGAACTGCAGACTCTCTTTCCTCCATTGTTCACACCAATCCTCAAAGGTTATATCTGATATGCTAGACTCTTCAGAGCGGTAATCATGGTATGCCTTCTTCATCAGTTTGTACAAGCTGCATGCAGTGATCTGGTGTGCTTGTCTTGTCCTGGTGACAGACAGGTAAGACTCTGTTGTACCAGATGAGGCCACCTCTTCTTCCACAATGGCACTGGTCCAGCCACTATCCCGTAGTAATCTTCCTATCGATCTCAGTGCAGCCATTTCTATATGAAGTCCACCGAACATGATCACGAACTTGTCCTCTCCATATTCGGGCCACTTCTATTGTATTTGTTTTGCCAGAGCATACAACGGTTGGTCAGCAGCAATGACAGGTGTCTGCCCTGGGTTCAGGAAAGCCACTGTATCACGGACCTTCGCCATGGCATGCTTGATCGTTGCAACAGAGTGACCCTGGTCTCGCCACAGAGGCATCATTGCTGAAATGCTCACTTCAAATGGATGGCTCCTTTTCTGCGTTGCATGGTGGGCTAACCATGTGATGCTGACTGCATCAGCCACATCCTCAGTGAGGAAGACTTCCTCCAACCAAGAATATTCTTCTTTGTAGTATGACCAGATCGACTCGGGTGCTGGTAAGGATTGGCTTGCTACTGCAGGAGGATTGGGGTTTATCGTGATGTATGCTGGTCGAATATTGGTGTATGCTTCTGGAAGCTCTGGAACTTTCTTAACCTTCATTTCTGACTCTAGTTTGAGCAGCTCACGTTCATCGCCAGCATTTTCAGTGCTTGGATGTTGGAAAATGGACACACTTGTACCATGGAAAGATGTTTGAGCGTTGTCGCAGTCGGATTATGATCTATGTTGTCCACTGCTGCAGTTGTGAACAACTGCTTTCTCAAGACTGGGGGACATCTTCCACATACTGTGCAACAACTGCTTCTCCTAACTGTGCTGAGATTTCTAGGATTCTGTCGTATGATATGCTGAGCCCATTCTCATGGAGCATTTCAATGATTTGTCTCTTCCTCGTCTTGGCAAACACATACAGACCCATGTAGACTGCAAAAGGTGGCTCACGGTCCTTGGAATGCCTGTGGACATCCGTTCGTTCCTTGTATTTGGCAAAGCAGTTGTACTGTAGGAGTTGTGATATAGAAAGGTCAGATTTCGATGCTCCATGCTGGAGTTGGCACTCGATGTCTGCACCATGTTCGATCATGCATACAAATTGCAGCAGTGATGGTGGTACAGCCTGTTCTAGGTCTGTGTCATGAAAGCTGCTGCTGAAATTTGACTTTTGATGGAGCATGTCTCGTCTTATTATCCCAGCAGCTTTCGCTAGATGGATCGCTTCACCGTACTTGGATGCTTGTGAGAGGATTGAGCCTACATCATTTTCAAAAGCCAGCAGAACATCTCGTCCTTGGCGATGAGCTTGCAGCTTGGGAACGTGAAAAAGCAGCTGGTCCTTGAGTCGAGTAGGATGAACATCAGGCGATTCAACACCAAGCTGCTCCAGCCTCTCCTTGTAAAGCATGGTCAAATCAGCAAGCTTGAAAATGAGTGGATCTCTACTATCACTGGCATTTTTCATCTCACTAATGTAGGTGACTAGTTCGGAGAAAGCAATTGGATATGCTTCCTTCCAGTGCTCCTGTGCTTTCTCTTGCTCCTGCACCTTTAGGTAGGCTCGCTCTCGGTTATACAATGCCACCAAGCAGGCAGGGTGATATTTCAGTTCTTGTGCTATGACATCTCCTACACTTAGTTTGGCAAGGAGTTTTCTATCACTGAGTGTTTTTGCACATTCGTTTATTCTCTTATTCACTTGCATTGTCATTGCTTCTCTTTGGTTTCGCAAAAGAAACATTCTTGTGTTTTAGCTTCTTGGACCTTTCGTGGGATCTTAATTCTACCGCCATCATCACCTGCAGGGGTTGATCTTTTTTCAGCTCTGTGTAACTTTGTGTTGTTAAATAGAAGCCTGCAACTCTCATGATATCGTGCCTTCTTTTGTCTCAAGGTTTCATCTATCCCACCACCTTCATCAAGTCTTGCAGGGTCTAGCTTGATTGGTAGTGCATTGAGTGAGTGAAACAGAGGAATATTCGTTGCCAAGTTCATATATCCATCATCGCCACTTCTGGCAGGATTGGCCTGGGGGGACTTTAGATCTTCTTTCTTAACCTCCTGACATAGGCAACACTTGGTCCAGTCAGTGTTCCACGATTTTCCAGTAGAACTCGCGTCCATGGTCAGTATGACGTTCAGGGTCGAGGGTTTATCCTTTTACCACCCTGTACATGTAAAATAGACACTTTCCTGTATTGGATACAACTAGGTTCTTGCACCGTGCCCTACACCTAGTCCGATCGTTCATCCAGTGTCATAAGTCCTGTGCGATCTGTACACCATCCAGATAACTAAAACCCCATTATCCTTGGCTCGGCTGTCCCGTGCTGACATGTCCTGTCCATTCAGGTGCAGCTGCCTAACTGATCCGGGATTGATTAGGCAGCATTTGGGACACTAGTAGGTTGATGCAGTATGATGCCAACATACATTACCTACTTAGCTGACACTGAACCCCATGCTGAGTTTCACAGCAGTGATGTCACCAATGTGCCTTGGTAGTGCCCGACAATCACTCCTTCAAGAACTTCATCAACTTCATGCACTTGAAAGTTTTGGAGCTAAATGTACTCCATCACACGCAGATACCTTCTGTGTGCTACCCTCATCTAGTTTAGCCCGCGAGCCAATGCAGTTTACCAGGGTGTGGCCGATGCCGTGCACTAGCATCTTCTTGGAGCCATAGATGAGAGTTGGGCTAGTGGTGAGGACAGTGCTGTAACAAGTACTCCAGAAAAGTAACTAAGTAAAAGTAAAAGTAATCTCCCAAAAAACTAAAAAAGTACCCCCGAAAAAAACTACTTAAGTAAAGGTACTGCTCCACATCCACAAAACTACTTAAGTAAAAGTACAAAAGTATTCGGTCAGTGCCAATATATATATATATTTATATATATAATATTATATATATAATATTATATATATAATATTTTCTTCATCATCCTATATATATATATATATATATATATATATATATATATATATATATATATATATATATATATATATATATCAGGGTTGTTTCATTTAAATCATTTGATTTAAATAATTGATTTAAATCATGATTTAAATCATGATTTAAATCATGATTTAAATCACTCCCAAAAATCATTGATTTTTGATTTTTATAAATCTGATTTTGATTTATATGAATCTGCTTGGCTGGGTAGAATGCTTTGTATGCCTCATGCATCTATAGGCCTCAGTATATAACCCCACACCCATAATAAGTGATTGGTCAAGGGAGATCAATTTGAATGAACAGGAAGCCTGGCCTCATAAAAAGGGCTCTATAGGCAACTGTTATACAATATAAGGAGATTAAAGCTGATGGGGAGTAGGAGTGCTCCACAGTTGAAACATCTCCCCAGTTGAAACATCTCCCCCGTTGGAGGGTATGGGTGGAGGGGGTATTGATGAACAAAGGCTACCAGGGTCAGTAGGCAATTGCAGCCCACAACAGTGCCATGGATATGCAAAATTAGCAGATAAGGCAACCTGGGTCTCAGGCTGAGCCGCTGAGATCATCAGGAATTGCATTAGACACAGGCCAGAGGCAGAGCCTAATCAAAGCTGCAGGTCAGCATTAAAGGCCTGTTAGATCACTGCTTTATTGTACGAGTTCTACCACTTATTTGTGTTTATTCATAATGTCTGAAAGAAAAAAAGACTGGTTTTATTTTGAGATCAAGACTAGCTGTGGTGCCAGCAACGATTGGGTGTAAAGCCAAATGTATGTTCGAGGTATTTCATTTCAGAATGCAGTGAAGCTTCCAAATATTGTGTTTAATAGGAAGGAAGTTTTCAATTAAGAAGCTCCAAGTTTAAAAAAAAATCAAAACAATAAAAAAATCCGATTTAAATCAAATAAATCCGATTTAAAAAACATCTTGATTTGTTCAACCCTGATATATATATATATATATATATATATATATATATATAAACACCTTTTGAATGAAACTCAAAAGGCATTTATGTGGGCAACAAAACCAGAGCTTTTATTCGGGTGTATATGGTAAACAAATTAGGACGCTGACAAGCTCAGTGTCCAGCCTCTCTTTCGATAGTTCTCGAGTTTGAAAGGGTAAATATTGATTTGCTCTCGATTGTTGTTAAACAATTATGTTACGAGGTTCCGTTTATTGCGACATTTATCATTCTGTTGTTCAGTACTATGTCGTCGCAAATTTGTTGACCGTTTATGTTGTCACTGCCCGTGCGAATCGCACTAATGGCGATGATTAACATCGCTGTTGTGCGTTAATCCTTTGTTCGCCTCGGGCGTCTTCGACCATCGCATCGGTCCATGAACCTCGCTCTGGATGAGCGATATCAAGCTATCTTTCTTTTGAGAGGGGAGTTAACGGGGCTTTGGCTATACTCCCTAACCCGGGATATTATAAGTGCCAGTCGGGATGTCGTTTTTATTGACTTTGGCACCACTTATTGACTACCCCTCCCTGTATTCTATATTGTTGACGTGGGCGATAAAGTGATACTTTCCCCGTCATATCTCACTGGTGGCAGTGGTTATTTCCCATATGTTTTACCGCGATTCTTACATTTCTCTCTATCGCCTCGATGATGAGTTTAATACCCGTGTCTTCCTATATCTTAAATACATACATGTTCGTCGCCACCACATCTCATGACATAAGTACAATTTTGGTCCTATCACGGGTGACGGGTGTTGTCGAACTGGCAGCAGTATTTTTTAGACGGGGTCCATTTAAACGACGGAGGAAATCAGAAATCTTTCCACAGTGTTCGCGGGATCGTTCTTGCTACAGAAAATAACTAGTAGCTCCTTTACTGTTCTTCGACACGTGGGCGCTGCTTTAATTAAATTGAATTTGAATTACATTTATTTCAACAACAACTACCCATACTACAATTACTACTACATTATACATACAATACCAATTTAAAAAAGGGTAAATGATGTTCCATTGTTTTCATGTTTACTTATAATTAGTTCAAATATATTACATAATGCATTTGCACAGTGCAATAGACACTGTGCCAAATTTTTTTCCATGTATAATCATACCATATGTAATCATTGCTTTGCTACTTGCTTTGTATCCTCCCGGTGTATCCTGTGGGGACTGTTACTTACTGGCGTTGCATTTTCCAGACCGTTACCTGCTTCGCTGGTTTACATTGTGCCTTGTTCGCGCACCTGTCTTTGTATATTATCTGCTTGTAAGGCTGTGATTTTTCCATGACTTGCAAATGTAACTTTCCTGCCATTATGGCGGTGATTTTTTCACAGCAATGTGTCTTTGTCAGTTAAGGACTTGTAATTGTCACTTTGCCATTTCAGCTGTGCCTTTTTCAGGCCGTGTCATTGTACATTTTCTGCCATTATGGCTGTGCCTGTTTCAGGTCATGTCATTGTAAGTTGTTCCCATTATGGATGTGCCTTTTTCAGGCCGTGTAATTGGATATTTTTTGCCATTCTGGCTGTGCCTTTTTAAGGCTTGTAATTGGATATTTTATGCCATTATGGCTGTGCCTTTTTAAGGCCGTGTAATTGGATATTTTATGCCATTCTGGCTGTGCCTTTTTAAGGCCGTGTAATTGGATATTTTATGCCATTCTGGCTGTGCCTTTTTAAGGCCGTGTAATTGGATATTGTATGCCATTCTGGCTGTGCCTTTTTAAGGCCGTGTAATTGGATATTTTATGCCATTCTGGCTGTGCCTTTTTAAGGCCGTGTAATTGGATATTTTATGCCATTCTGGCTGTGCCTTTTTTAAGGCCGTGTAATTGGATAGTTTATGCCATTCTGGCTGTGCCTTTTTAAGGCCGTGTAATTGGATATTTTATGCCATGCTGGCTGTGCCTTTTTAAGGCCGTGTAATTGGATATTTTATGCCCTTATGGCTGTGCCTTTTTAAGGCCGTGTAATTTGGTATTTTATGCCATTATGGCGGTGCCAAATTTAAGGCGGTGTAATTGCATATTTTATGCCATTGTGGCTGTGCCTTTTTAAGGCAGTGTAATTCGACATTTTCTGCCATTACGGCTGTGCCTTTTTTAAGGCCGTGTAATTGGAAATGTTATGCCACTATGGCTGTGCCTTTTTAAGGCCGTGTAATTGGATATTTTATGGCATTATGGCTGTGCCTTTTTTAAGGCCGTGTAATTGTCACTTCTCTGCCATTTTGGCTGTGCCTTTTTTAAGGCCGTGTAATTGGATATTTTATGCCCTTCTGTGTGTGCCTGTTTACAGGCTGTGTAATTGTTTCGCCATTCGGGCTGTGCCTTGTTATGGCCGTGTAATGCATTTGCCGTTTGGGCTGTGCCTCTTCCAGGCCACGTCAGCGTACTTGATTGCCATTACGACTTCATTGTGGTGTTATTAACGTAATTTCTTCGATTCCACCTGCTTACTACCGCACTTTCAGTTTCAGTTTTATCTCGTCTCGTTCTTTGCAACGCTGTTAGTATTACACGTTATCGTTCATGTCTTCATGACCGAGTACTTTTCAAACATTTCAGATCGTTGTTTGCTGGAGTGCCTGCATGTTCCTTTTGCCTTGTGTGCCATAACGTTATATTTACAGGTGTGTTAACTTCAATTGCACCAGTCCACGACGGTATGGGTGTTTAAGACTCCCGCTACGATCTCTTTGATTCCGTACAGCCATTCAGCGGATCTACTAGTACATTTTACGCCCCCTTTTTTTTTCACGTATCGCCACCTGGCGATTATGCAATAACGTTGTTTCGTTGCCATCGGTGACCACTTATCGTTTGCTACTACACAAACTTGTCCAAAGGGGCCAACGTCAATATTTTTAGACGCTATATAGCCCGATCAGGCTCCTATGCCACAATATACGATGTTATGCTTGTGTCTGATCAGTCATCATGAACACCGCATGTTACCCTGTCACCATTGTGTTTTACGGACACAGGTTTTTTTCCGGAGATTACAGTTTATGAACCGGGAGGACACCCGCAATTTCGCACTGTGTCCCGGTGGTCATGTTATCTCCCTTACATGGCAGGGAGGAATGACAACTGCCCACTTGGAACAGAAGACGCTTTTGTTTGGCTGCATGAGCCCTCATGTTGGCTTCCGTGATATTGGGACGGATGAGTTGTCGCCGGGTTTCACGTTTTGTAGAGGGCTGCGGCGCGTCTATTGATATCCTTTTATCATGTCACACAGGTGGTAATGTTGGAATTTTCCGCAGGTTGTCGACTGGCAGGTATCACTGACCCGTTGACTTTAATTACAGTGTTGTATCTTACAATACTTCGTTGAAAAAAGAGAATTTATGTAGCCGGTCCTCGGTACACACGCCCCAATCAATTCCTCCGTCATCAGGGTCTCCTGGAAAACTGGCAACAATATCTTTTGGCAGAGGGCGTGCAGTTGAATGAACTTGGTTTGACCATTTATTACAGGTCTCTGCGTCGAGATGTTATTATATACTCCTCACACAACAGTGTTGGCAAATTCACTCCATCTTCTAGGCACCAGCTGTATTTGCCGTGTCAAGTCGTTAAGTAGATTTTGCGTTGTGTTTTGATACTTACTCCTTTTTAATAGGTGATATCCTGAGGCCTTGGTTTGATTAGGGTGCCTACCAACTGCACATATTATTTATTACTTTCAGGATTTCGTACTAGCCTACCTGGCTGCCGGCCGGTCTGATCGATATATGACATGGAGTTAATGTTTATTTGTTACAAAATTGTAATGGAGGTAATACTTCACCATCACAATTTGTTACGGACCATGTACCCATGTAGCTCTACACTTGGTTAGCAAGTCTACATACTTCAATAATGTGTGTTCTATCCTTTGCTTTCTTTACTAGCACTACACCTGCACATGTTTACTGGGTCTGCAGATGACCTTTGCTGTCAATCTATGTGTTTGTTATAACGGTGATGACATTGTGTACTAGTGTATTGGAATTATTTTGTGCTAGTTATACATAAAGAGTTGGCTTACTTTTAAGCTCGCATACAAACATATATCTGACTTGTGTTTTCAGCAAACTAGCCACGTCTCTGTGTCACAAATTTAGATGGTAGCGTTGTCCCGCATAAATATATATATATAATATTTTCATCATCATATATATATATATGTATAAACTTATATAAGATCTTCTGATGCCACCAGTTCACTTATGCTGTTGATCTTTGTCTTTTATGATAGATATCATTATCTTAGCTTAAGATAATTAATAAATTTAAGGTGTTTTGATATTTAAATGTAGCGTTCATATTTACTACGATTCCATTCTGTATCTACTACCAACGGCATTTCAAAGAAGACCAATGCAGCCACTGCACCACAAACCTCGTAGAACAGGAGGCTACAGCGCAGCCTATGCGATGTTCAAAAAACATTGTTACACACTGTTGAGGGTTGAACAAAAAATTCACGAAATTGTGCAGTTTTGAAATAAATTATGCACCAACAGACCACGATGTATGGAGATGAACGATAATATAGATAGATAGATAGATAGATCTAGAATAATAACCTGACTCTCAGTCGCTGAACACGCATAAAGATTCAAAACTAAAATCAATACGCTCATTATTGGCACAATTTCCTTCGTCTTTCAGTTATCGTTAAAATACCGATTTATAACGCGCATTTACCACGCCAAAACGACTACGACTCCCCATTTTATACGAGCACCTTTTATACACGGTTGATGAATTCTTAAGTTTATGCATCAGTAGCGTGTTTTGCATGGCTAAGTGTTACGCCTAATATTTGTGATGCAATTCATCATGACATTTCAACCTAGCATTATACTGATCTTTTCTACTGAGATGCAACCTATTTATCCGATTTCTAAACAAAAGTGTCATTGAATCTCGATTGCAATTTTCTAGCCATTGACTCGCGGCATGGTCGATGTGCCGGTCTTACGGAAACACCGATGTGCGAAGCCGGGACTGGCAGCAGGGAAATGCGACTTGGTCATTGATGCCTGCACAAAACAAACAATGCTTTGCCCCACATTTACTCTTTAATTGACCTTAATCAAACAGACCCTTCATGGGTTCCGCTGGGACATCTCGGAAACCAAGCGCCAGTTATATAATAGATGAGTGTGAAACACGATTGATGCCATGATGTCGGCCCGAGCGGCGAGTGCAAAGCAAACAACGACTACACAATCAGGGGTCGAGACTAATTTTAAAATTGGTGGTAGTTAAATATAGTAACGCAAAATTTAGAAGTAAAAAAGTAAGAAAGTAAACCAAAAAGTACTTAGTTACAAGTAAAAGTAATTCCCAAAAAATTTACTTCGTTACAAGTAGATTTCAAAATAAACTACTTAAGTAATGTAACAAAGTAAATGTAATTCGTTACATCCCAGCACTGGGTGAGGACCAGTGCCAGTAGTCCATCCAATGGATGTGGCTGACTGCTGAAACAAAGGTACTACCTCTAACACTAGACCCCTACACCCCATAGCCATGCAAACGTATGGAAATCATAAACAAATGTGCGAAGTGATAACAAATATGTGTCGGTGTGCTTTATTAACAGGAAAATCTACTTCAGCAGGCTTGAAAACATAGGAATCCACACCTAGATCATGCAAATCGGACAACTACAAATACTTCTAAGCAAAACGTCAACTTCTGCAGCTAATTTGGCGGCCATCTTGAAAAATGGCCGCCATCTTGGATTTTCAGTTGGCCAATCGGGCAGATTTGATTAGTATCACTTGGAGAACAAGTGTGCCAAATTTGATGCTTGTATCATCATTTGCACGATTTTTCTGCTATCTCCTACACTAGTCATGTTTGACGACATTTCCTGTCAGAAGTTTGAACAGTTCTTTCTTTTTTGTGGCATTTTATACCTCCAAAGTAAATTGGCAATTTGGCATCATGGAACACTTGTTTTGTGTGTGCCTTTCCCACGTTTTTCTTGGGTTGTGGCTTTCAAGCTGCCATGTCAGTACGTGTCCCAGACGAATTCAATTCTAGAACAGCCGTGTGGTTGTCTTTCAGTCCAGGGAATGAAGATGGTGTCACTGTGTTCACCAAACGTTGCGGTGTTGTTTAGTGGCAGGGCATGCACTATCGCAGCACCATCGAACACTTTGGCATTGAAATGTGAGGGTGTTTCTTGTTGGAAATCTGGTTCAATGCAATGCAACAGCTCATGTTTGGTGCTGGTTAGGCGAAGTTTCCCATGCAGTGATAATGCTGATGGTCATGGATAGTTTCCATGTGCAAAAATCTAATCCAGTCTGGTGTCTCGAACTTGTGCAGCAATGAACAGCTGACTGAAGAAATTACAGTCAACTTTCATTTGTTGACATTGTTGTTTTGGTTTTAAGTTTGTCGTAGTGAAGTGACGACACTTGAATAAGAGCAGTTGGTTTTTCTTAATGGCCTTGTGGGGAAATCTTCCTTACAGTAAGCACATTGTTGACGTATTTTGAATATTGCTCTTTTTCAGATGTTCCATTGAGTGCAGTGCTTGTACCACCGTTTAATTCATGTAGTCATGGTTGTCCAAGGTCATTAACTCATTGGATGAATCCATGAACGGATTTCCCATTGTCACGAAAACATCGCACATGTTGGTGACCTGTTTCTTAAAGGTTTCCTGGCTTGCATGTCCTTGCTCATGATTCAGAACATGAACATGATTCAGAATGGGCATGCAATAAATTTCCTCAAGCTCACTGAGGATCCTGGCTTGCTCAGGATCTGCCACCATCCATCGCTTAAGGGCAGCAGGATTTTCAGTGAGGCCGACGGCACCACCAGCACCCTTTACAGCTTCATTGTTTTGCTTGTGTGCTCGGTCAAGAGGCATGCTCGAGAACATTCGTTTTGTCTTTGCGAACACTCAGTGCTTTTTGAACTCATCTCTGAGTTCAGATGGAAGGGCTTTCATGTCCCTTATATGAGCAGGTAGCCAGTGGGCGTAGTTCTTGCGTTCAAGAGCAAATAACAGGGTACCAGTGGCTCCAGGAACCGTATTCACGTCGCCCGGTTAAGCCTTCTAACCCGGAGGTAATGCTATCCGCCGGATAACGGCACGTAATTTTGTATTCATTTACTATCGGCGGTTACGTCATTTACCTCTGGGTAGTTTATCTGCTCGACATGAATACGGCTCCAGGACATCTATGTATAGAGAAAAGTTCCTTTCTCTGTGTGATCGGACAAATATGAGGACCAGCCGTTCAATCTGCAGGATTTTATCCCAGAATGCAAACGTTGGACTCTTCTGAATCATCCAATCTTTCCAGTGTTCAAACATTGTGTCTTCGTCTGCTGCGCTGCACATTGTTTTGAAGGCATGATGCATGATGCATGATGCATGATGCATGATGCATCATGCATCATGCATCATGCATCATGCATCATGCATCATGCATCATGCATCATGCATCATGCATCATGCATCATGCATCATGTTGGTGTTTTACAAGGGACATGGCAATCACCTGATATGCATGACGTCCTGGTCAGGTATGCTACTTTGAGAAAGGAATCGGCTGCTCCAATACCCAGTAGTCACAACACCAGCTTCACTCATTGCACATTGAAATTATAATAATTAATGTTGAGCATATTGGCAGCCATTTTGAATTCATGTTATGGAAATATATGGATTAGTAAATAAATGAGCTTTTAAAATCATTACAAAATAGCAATAAAATATCGAGATATTGGACAATATGAGTATATAATTGTTGATCTTTGACCTTGACCTGACATTTACCTTGGCCTTCAAAAATCGGGCAGCCCCCTCTAAAAAGTGTCATTTGGTACTAAGGTACAACTGTGGCAAATTTGGTGCTTTGGCCTAGCGTGTCACGATCATACCCCTAAGCGACTCCACTATAAAAAGTAAAAGGTAAAGGATGATTATTGAGATTGACACAATGAATATTTTTCATATCCTAGGGTTTGCTCTCAACCATACAATAGGACTTGTTGGCATTATAAGTAATATTAAACAGTTCGCCATACTTGGCAGAGCAGTCTGCAAGGGTTCTCAATCCAGCTACACATTGAGAACAAATACAGAGGTCATCAGCATACATCAAGTTGTTGATTAAGGTGCCTGCATAAAGACAACCAATTTGTAATTTGTTGAGATTTACACTTAAGTCATCCATGTGTACACATTGAAAAGGTGAGGTGAAAGGATACCATCTTGTTTAACACCATTTGAAACAGTAAAAGCTAGAAAAACCTGACACCATTGTAAAGCCTGACACCATTACATGGTGTCAGGGCTGGTGTCAGATGAAGACACATTTGAATTAGGAATCTGATATATTTCACCAACAAATAAGGTATGACCATTAATGCAGGTTTCAATTAATATAAATTCAAATTCTTCATCTACAAAAATACCAAGGTTTTCAAGATGATTAAACTTAACATTGTCATGTACACACATGGCGACACCAACTTTTGATTTAAATATCCTGTTCTTCTAAATACAATTGTTGTTAGGTAACTCAGGAAGGTGAGCGTTGTTGTCATTTAACAAGGTTTCACACAATAATAATCAATTTCAATATTTGCATCAGGTTGCTGTAAGAGTAGCATTTTTAATTGATCAAACTTTGATGAAAGTCCCGGTATGTTTACATGAATATTTGGAAGGGGGCGGAGGTCTCCCCTTGACCGTTAGCCAACATTCCATCACAAAATTGTCTGACCATGTCATTAATGAATCAGGACAGCCAAAGGTTGCCATAATTTTACATATAAGCAATCTCGGCAAACAGTGTCAAAGGTCTTGGTGAGGTCCATAAATGTGGTGTAGAGATCTGTATGTTCTTGACACTTTCCTGGAGTCGTCTGGCAGCAAAGGTCATGTCCACTGTGCCACGATCTTTCCAGAAGCTGCATTGGCTCTCTGGTTACAGGCCTTAGTTGAGATGGACAAGTAGACAATCGGGCAGGATTTTTGCAAGGATTTTGCATGCAGCGGATAACAACGATATCCCTCTGTAATTATCACAGAACTGACAATTTCTTTTTTGTTTGTACAGATGGATTAGTAATGTATCTTTGAACTCTTGAGGGATACATTTCTGAAACCACATTTCACAGAAAAGTTCGGTCAGTTTGAATCAGCTGCTGGAGTCTTGTTATTGGAGAGACGGTTTATGGACTTTGTTGTTTCTTGTTGGGTGGGAGGTGCAGCAAGAGCCTAGTTGATTTGGACCTGAGGCAAATGGTTGATGGCCTTAATGCTGATAAAGTGCTGATAAAGTGCTCTGCCCACTGCTCTAAGATTGTGTCCCTTTTAATAATAACGGTTGTTTCATCTGCACTCAAGAGGAGCTGTGCAAGAATTGATTGGGCCGTACACTTTGTAGAAGTTCTTTAAATCATGCCTGTCAGCATGCACCTGAATTTCATCTGCCTTTTGGCTGAGCAAGGTGTCTTGCCACTCGTGAAGTTGTATACTGATAGCTTTATGCAGAGACCCGTCCACCTGTCATTTGGACGGGTAAAAACGAAAATGGACAGGTGGAATATGGGTGGACGGTTGGTGGACGGGTAAAAAATGAAGGAGCAAATAAGGTCTTCCAAAATCATAGATATTGTTAGTTATGCCTTGAAAGTGAGTGTAAATGTTGTCACGTGTGTTTGTAGTCCATTTCAGGTCATCAGGCACATTTAAAAGTTTGTAAACCGGCTTAACAGTTAACAGCGAGGGAGGAGAAATTTCAATAAAGGCAAATATAAACAAATGAGAACCTACTTAGCAAGCATAAATTGGACTGACTTAATGAAGGACAAGACAGCAACAGAATGTTGGATAATTTTGAAAGGTGATATTGAGGGCATTATTGAAACATTTGCTCCTATACAAAATCAAGGGAAACGATCTAGGAAGAAACACCTGTCAAAAGAAGCTATACGAAAGATTGCCTACAAACAAATAATGTGGAGAATATACAGAAACAGTGGAAATATAGAAGACTATAACAAATACAAAAAGGCCCTAAATTTAGCTACAGCTGAAATGAGAAAATCAAAACGGTCTTTTGAGCAGAAATTAACGAATAACATAAAAAATGATAGTAAGAGTTTCTACGCTTACCTAAGGAGTAAACAGAAGGTTCGAGATAAAGTAGGACCACTAAAAAACAGTGCAGGTAATGTAATATCTGATGGGTTTCAAATGGCAGAGGATCTGAATGAATATTTCAGCTCTGTATTCACTAAAGAATATATAAGTTCACTGCCGTTACCTGCTAGGAAATTTGAGGGTGATGAATCACAAAATTTAGGCCAGTTGTTTGTCACTCCTAAAATGATATCAAAAAAAATTAAAATGATGAAAAAAAGTAAATCACCTGGAGTTGATGGAATAACACCTAAATTACTTAAGGAAATTGTAAACAAAATAAGTACACCACTTGCTAATTTTTTAAATATATCACTTAAAGAGGGAATTGTTCCAGCAGAATGGAAGGAGGCAAATGTAACACCGTTATTTAAAAAGGGGTCGAGGAGTTAGACAGAAAATTATAGACCAGTGAGCTTAACATCAGTATTATGCAAATTATTAGAAACATTTATTAGAGACCACATGGTAGACTTTCTTATAAAAAAAAATAATAACAAAATCTCAACATGGGTTCCTAAAAGCTAGGTCTTGTCTAACCAATCTCTTATGTTTTTTAGAAGATATTACTAAGTGGGTAGATGATGGTTCACCGGTGGATGTAGTATACTTAGATTTTCAGAAAGCATTCGATAAAGTGCCACATCAAAGACTGTTAATTTAATTAAAAGCCTATGGTATAGGGGAAAGTATGATAAATTGGATACAAGCATGGTTGACAGATAGAAGACAGAGAGTAATAGTAGAGGGAGAGATATCAAACTGGAAACCAGTTTTGAGTTGAGTTCCACAGGGGTCGGTGTTGGGACCAATACTGTTTTTGATATTTATAAATGATTTGGATGATGACTTATCAAGTAAAGTACTTAAATTTGCAGGCGACACAAAAGTGTTCAAAACTGAAAAAACTGATACAGATAAAGAAACTTTACAAGATGATATAACCAAGTTAGTAAAATGGTCTGAAAAATGGCAGATGTTATTTAATTTTGGTAAATGTAAATGCATCCACATTGGACATGGTAATGTGAGCAAAGAATACTTTATGGGCAATACTATATTAGGCACAAGTGTAAAAGAAAAGGACTTGGGAGTTACAGTTAGTGCCGACATGACAGTTTCAGAGCAATGTGGACTTGCTGCTGCAAAAGGAAATCAAATGTTTTGATTCATTAGAAGAAACATCACATATATGGATAAGACTTTAATAATACCATTGTACAAGGCAATAGTTAGGCCACACTTAGAATATTGCATTCAGGCATGGAGGCCATATCAAAAGAAAGACATTGATAAACTTGAAAGAATTCAAAGGAGGGCAACTAAACTAATTCCAGAACATAAACATTTATCCTATGAAAGACGCCTGTTAGAATGTAGATTGACAACATTAGAAACTAGAAGATTAAGGCAGTGTTAGTCAAGCCATACTCTATATTAGATAAAAGAAAATTCTCCTTCTCCCAGAGAACAATAACTGATTGAAATAATTTAAGTCATGATTGTGTAAATGCCAGCAGTGTAAATATGTTTAAAAATAAAATGGACAATTATCTGGCAAGGGCGGGCTATACCTAGGTTGAACACTTAAATGTTTTAGAAATTATTTTAATACTGATTAAATTATTGATTCATATGATTATTTTAATTAATTTATTATTAAACAAAATTGTGTTATTGTAGGATATTTTATGTATTTATTTATTTTACTTGTATATTTTTTTAGAGAAACGTGTACATTTGATTTTACTTATGTATTTTTAGAGACAACGTATTTTAATTAGCAGCATTTTAGTGCATTTTATAATATTGTATATTTAAAGATTTTAAGTGAACACTCGATAAGCCATAGGCTTCCTTGTTCACATGCCATCTGGAGCTTGGTTCTGGACGGCAACTTGTTAAACCTTGTTAAACCTTGTTAAACCTTGTTAAACCTTGTTAAACATCTATGTGTTCACCAAAACATGTGTGACTGGCAATAATAGTATCCTGCATAAAGCCCTGGCTGTACTGTAGACCTAACCCTGTTGAAAGCATCTTTCTTGGCAGTAGATGTTTTGGTCGTTACTGTAGACCCACTGAAGGTGATGTTTTCCGTCCATAAGTGCCTGGATATCTTCATAAATATCATCGAACCAGTCCTGGTGTTTATGGAAAGTGAATCCAAGGGATTCTGAGGCAGTACCAGCTCTGAAGGCAGCCCCGCTTGCTTCTACATCGTGAGGATTGTGATCTATGCCTTCCAAATAACCATCCAACTCGTCCACAAGTGAATGTTTAGCGATATCAACAATCTTAAGTTAAAGACATAGACACATGTGAGTGTATCACTACAATTTATTGGCTATATGTTTTTTAATGAGGGATGGGTGGCATCGGTCCTTAAATGAGACCTCATAAGATCATACGTTGTAACCACAACACATACAGACTATTCAGGTAATAGAACGTTGCCGAGTGCTGAAAACAGCTAGAACTAGAACTATTAAAATATTGTTGGATTATTGAATATTTTTAATATCTTAAAAGCCCTGAAGATATAAGCCAAACAAATAAATAAGTAATTTATTGCATGAATTATCTGTGAGTTACCAGGCATTGCAGTATAAGAGGTTTGTAGTATTGAAATTAACTGTGCCAAATATACAGGTTTACTGAACAGTAACACACTGTTGTTAATAACAATGTAATGAATCATTGATATAAACTACAAACATAATGCAGTTTCAGTTTCAGTTACATATATCCTGGATGTACAGTTGTTGTTTTTATATTGAATGTCAATGATTTGCTTTATTGCAGATTGAACAATTTGATCTGGCTATCAATGACAGCTCTGTCATTCTCTATGAACGCATCACTTGGGGGCAGACACTTAACTACTTGATCCAAAAACACCAAGCACTGGACCAGCAGCAGCAGACCCTAGCTCAAGGACATCAAGGCCTGGATCAACGACAACAAGCACTGGACCAGCAGCAGCAGACCCTAGCTCAAGGACATCAAGGCCTGGATCAACGACAACAAGCACTGGACCAGCAGCAGCAGACCCTAGCTCAAGGACATCAAGGCCTGGATCAACGACAACAAGCACTGGACCAGCAGCAGCAGACCCTAGCTCAAGGACATCAAGGCCTGGATCAACAACAACAAGCACTGGACCAGCAGCAGCAAGCCCTAGCTCAAGGACATCAAGGCCTGGATCAACAACAACAAAGACTGGACCAGCAGCAGCAAGCCCTAGCTCAAGGACACGAAGTCCTCGGCCATCAGCAACAGGCCCTAGCCCAAGGACACCAAGCCCTGGATCAACGACAACAAGCGCTGGATCGGCAGCAATGGGCCCTAGCTCAAGGACACCATGGCCTGTATCAACAATACCAATCCCTTGACCAGCAACAACAGGGCCAAGCTCAAGGACACAAAGTCCTCGGCCATCAGCAACAGGCCCTAGCCCAAGGACACCAAGCCCTGGATCAACGACAACAAGCGCTGGATCGGCAGCAACAGGCCCTAGCTCAAGGACACCAAGTCCTGGGCCATCAGCAACAGGCCCTAGCTCAAGGACACCAAGTCCTGGGCCATCAGCAACAGGACCTAGCTCAAGGACACCAAGTCCTGGACCATCAGCAACAGGACCTAGCTCAAGGACACCAAGTCCTGGGCCATCAGCAACAGGCCCTAGCTCAAGAACACCAAGTCCTGGGCCATCAGCAACAGGCCCTAGCCCAAGGACACCAAGCCCTCGGCCAACGACAACAAGCACTGGACCAAAAGCAGCAAGAGCTAGTCCAAAAGCAACATGCCCAAGCCCAACAACAGCAAACCCTAGACCAGCAACAAAACGTCCTGCGCCACCAACAGCAAACCCTGTATGAACGCCATAACACCCTCGACCAAGTTGTGAGCCAGCAGCAGTCTGTTACAGCTCAACAGGTAAGAGATGTACAGAAACGAATAGTGTATCTGCTAGTATTTCTGGTGTGAACATTGTGCCTGCATGAAGGAATCCGTGCATACATTTAAATGATTTCAGTGTGTGACTGCTGAAATATACTTTTCTTCTCAGAGATACGTACAACTCAGGTTTGACTTCACTAAAAAAAACATGTTTCTTAGCATGATCTGTCTGTGCCACTGACCCTATTGCAAAGACCTTTCCCAAACCTAGTTACAAAGTAGGCTTTGACATTGTAACGTCAAATATTTCCTTGTAGTTTGAGATTACAAGTTGCATGAGACAGTCCCTGAACTATCGATAGTAAAGATGAAGGACACGCGGAATGCCAAATTCAACATGTCTTGAATCAAAATGCAGGCCTGGTTTTTTTTGGGTGCGCACGCACTGTTTTCACATGTCATGCAACTATGTTTTGTTATAATTCACATATCAAGTACAGTTTATATAGTATTTGTTAATATATAATATAATAATCTATACTATACATGTTATTTTACGTTGATGTAGTTGTTGAACTTGAAACAAAACCTATGGACAGTGGAAGGGAATGTCATCACTTTCATCAGTGCACATGAAGAACTGGCGAAAGATCTTGCCGATGAGTTGAAGTGTGTGAAGAAAAATCATGAAAGGAGAATCACACATCTAGAAGGTACGTTTGAAGTCATAGTATTGGTAATGATCTACTAGAAGGTATGTTTGAAGTTATAATATTGGTAATTATCTGTTGAGAGCCAGATCATATAGCATACTTGTACATGTAACAAGCCGTGTTTTATACTAACACATTGTCTTGATGGCTATTTTCATCTAAATCTGTTCCTGATGGTAATTGTTCCTTGCAGCAACTTAGAAGCCAAACCATTGATGTCCACAGCATTAGTGCCACATCTGGCATCAAGCACCTGTCTCACCATTGTCAGCAGCTGCCATGCTGAAGAATTTGTTTGACATTGTTGTCTTTCATGTGGTAGCTGACCTACAAGCACAAACTCAACAATTGTTACTGTTGGCATCAGAACTGCAAATAATTAATAGAGATTTGACAACCACTAAGTGATTTGACAGTAGTCAGAGTCGCTGCAGTTCTTACTGTGATATCGTTTCCGTGATGATGTGCCATGCAGACGGTTTCAACATTCAAACAAGTAGTGCTTCACTTCACCAGGGAATGATGCACACTTTCATGAGTTTCCTGGGCTGTATAGGAACACTGATGAAGGCATCTGGCGTGGACATTCTCATCAGCGCAGCATTTGCTGGCATCATCAGCATAGTCAACGGAAAGACCAATGCTCTACGGGCATACCATCTCATCATTGCCGTGTTGCTGCAGAATTTATACTCGAATGGCGCCAAGACATATGAGGATCTGATTGTCTACCTCGAGACAGCCAGAGGGCAACTGACCGGCAGGCTATGAATGGACTGCTTTGTCAAGCCTACACTGTTGTCGCTCATGTTCCTGCCCAGAGACCGGAACGGTGACTTCCTCCTCCAGCAGTAATGCCTCAAAGCAATGCTGCCACACTGTTTCGCAGCAGGTCACTACAGTTATGCACGCTACCTGAGCTGGTATGTGCGACAGATGGAGCACCTTCCCCAGCGTGCCAAGGAGGACCTACTGGCAGGTGCACAGGTCTGTCGGCACTCAGATGGGGGAACCGCAATGCCAGCAGATCAGTCCGGAGAGCAGACACATATCAAGCGAGGGAAGGGTTCTGGAGGTATGAAGGGCATTTCAACGAGCCCCGAGCAAGTGGCTGTGTGGGTGAATAGTTTCAGTCTGTGGACCAACCTTGTCATCGTCATGGAACATATTATGTACAATGAAGCTGGGGAGGAGCAGAAGTCACACTGTGAAGTAGATGGGGAGGAGAAGAATAAGCACAAGGAGGAAGGAGAGGGAAGAAGGAGACTGGACGAGGCCGATTGGAAGAAGATCGCGGTGGAGATGGAGAAGTACAGTCACCCCCCCTCAATGACCAGCAACCAGGTGTCTATGACATCTGCAATGGCCAAGTGGCGCCAGACACAGTGAATGTTTAGAACGCATTGGCCATCGGGAGTGAGCAGAGCAGGCAGTTCTCCGCATTGCTAAGCAGTGAATTCCATAAGACAATAAAGAAGAAGGTCAAAACAATGGAGTTGCTCAAGAAGGCAGTCACTGTCAAGGGAAGGCCATCTACGATGTCTGTTCAGTCGGCTGTTAGTCATGGGGCAGCAGCGCTGCATTGACATAGCCGATGTCCAGTGATGAGTCCAGTCCATCCGGCCCTGATCGATGAGTACAGCTGTTTGTGGAAGGGAGACAAGGCCGTGCTCGTCAAGTCTCTCAGTGTCTCTGTCACGACTCCATGTACTCCAGACGTGGTGCTGGTTGATGCCACCCAGCTTCTGTACCATGTCGTCTGGCCAGTCTCCGGGACTACAAGAGACCTGGCTGCACGCTTCGGCACTCGACTGGCCCACTACCCTCTTGTCTCCAAGAAAATCGTTCTGTTCGACAGACATGACAAAGAAGCTACCAGCGCAAAGGACCATGAGCGGACGAGAAGAGAAGTGCAGTCAACTTCTCGGTATCCACGCACTGTCAGGCTGCAATACAGTGTCATGCCCCTTTAGAAAAGGAAAAAAGTCAGCGCTCAAGCTCCTAGAGATAGATATACCAGTCTCGATCAAGTACTCAGACAGCCTGGCGTGACCCACGCTCAACTCCAGGAGACAGCGTACACATTCTTCTTACCCCTCTATGGACAGAAGGGATATACAACAATGAATGACGCACATGCTCACTTCTACTGTGGCCATAAGAAACCTCCGCCACTAAAGAAACTTCCACCGACTGATGCCAACCTGCAGCTGCATGTGCTCCGAGCTCATCTTCAGATGAGACTGTGGAAAGCCACGGCCAACGTGATCCACCTGAAGAAGCTCGAAATATTGCCAACTTTGGTTGGAACATCGAAGGCTCCACCATCACACTGGCCGTCTCAACAGCGCCAGTTGCTCCCCAAGCACCCCTGGATGTAGTTGCTGCACTGCAGAGTGCAAGGCATGCAGTGGCACACGCCGCAGCTGCAACAGTGCATGCCTTTCATGCACGGACTACTGCAAATGCGAGGGAGGAGACATCTGCTGTAGTCCTTTCATCAGCAAGCATATGGATTTTGAAGATGATGAAAGGGAGCGATGATGTGTCGATGATGAATAAACATATTTCCTTGTTATATATATATATATATATATATATATATATATATATATATATATATATATATATATATATATATATATATATATATATACTTGCATATCGAAATGGCTGACAAATAAATTCAAATTCACATATGTTTTATTTCCTTAATCATGAATTCTGAGAAATGCTAAAGGTTTTACAAGTAAACTTGACCTTTGACCTCTGATTTGACCTTGACTCTGACCCAATATCCCAAAAAATAACTCCAGAAATGGACTCCCCATCCTGGACAACCCATAAAACGTGGTATTACGCGACCCTCTATGTCATCGAGATCTAAGGTTGAAAATTTGCCGAAAAGCAAGATGGCCCGAGGCCGCCATCTTGAATTATGAGAAATGCTCAAGGTTGCACAAGGTGCAACCAAGCTAATTTTGCTCTCCTAACTATATAAAATACATTTCCATAAAAAAAAGTTTACAGTAATTAACATTGCAGGGTCATCATTATGGCAACTTGACTAATGTCAAAGTCTACTTTTGTAATTGGGTGGACCATGTGTGATAATATAGATGATTACAAAAATCACAATGTTGAAAATAAGCCTATTTGATATATGTTTTACTGATGAAGAACATTAATTATTGCTTCGACTATGGATTCACATTCTCTTGTTAATTCCATTGTGCCTTACCATATATAATAATACAAATAATAATAGCAATGTTTATTTGCTTAGCAACATATATCTTAATATATAGCCTTTTAAGAGCCATTTGTATATGCAACTGTTGAACTTTGCAGAACGATTCTTAATTGCTTTAAAATTGTTGTATTAATTGTTTTCAGATGAACTTCAGAGGAATGATGAAAGACTGAAGAATGTGGAAGGTATGTTCTTGTTTAAATGCATCCATTATAATTGCCTATTGAACTGGACTTTCGTCTACATAACCAACATATATGTGTGTATTTAAAATATAGAAATGATCCCATCATCAAGTAATTTGAGAGTAATAAATCGTTTTGGTCTCTTCGACAAAACATCTAAAACATAATTAGTATCACATGTCATTAGCATGACATTTGAGTTTTGTCATTGATGTCACAATGAACTGTAAATAAATTGATTGAAAATATGTTTACTTGGATAATTAGGTAAAATACTGGTAGTGTTATGAGGGTTTCCATAATATATAGTGACTAATGAAGGTTATGACAAAAATAATTAATCATGTTGATTTTGTTTGCCTGGGTTTTTCTATGTGTTTAACATATAAAGATCAATATGTGTTACAGAGCATAGCTATTTTGGGAGTGACATTTGGTGGCCATTTTAAAAATAGCAACCAATCATTGTTTTCTGCATATCTCAGGCACTGGTTCACATAGAGCCATAATCTTGGGCATAAATATAAGTTTCCAGGTGTACCAATATTAAATATTTTCCTGTACCTTGTGAAATATACATTGAGAACTGGGACATAGTAATTTTACATAATGGAGTGACAGTTGATATTTCAATCTATATTTATTGGCATGCCAGAAGCAATTACATGCTTTAATATGAGACATTCATAACCTTTAAGCAGGGTTATGTCCAAAACATTACTTGTAAATATCAGTTTTCAAAGGACAGGGTAGGTAGGGCCTCTTGCCATGTCCATACACAAAACGTTACAAAAAGTAGAAACCCTCTTATATGCAAATAATGTGATCAGAATAACTAAAAATGTGGACAACGATTGAGTGGCATGAACAATATGGTAAGTCATGATAACTGGAACAGTGATAACAACTGAAAGTGAAAAAGTTTCTTTAGCACTATTTTCCTTATATTATAGTACAGGGATGAAAGTGAGCTGAGATGATAAGCATAAGATAAAGTATTGCCTGGTGTTTATCATATAGGCTGATGGAATAGACCATTCGTATTTTTGTGCTACATGGGTCACATTTATATGTGTGTCCAGCAAAATAATTATTGTTTTGCATGTAGTGCTTCTAATGATCATGTCCAGACAAATAATAATTTAGGTTTCCGTTGGAAAGTCAAATAATAATGCTGACATTGCAAAATTATATCCCTTTGTCAAAATCCAGTTAGAAAACTTCAACATAAATTTGTATTTGCTAATAGAAAATTACCAGTTTGGGTCGATCTTACACTAAGGAGTGAATTCCACTCTAGAGAATGAAAACCTCTTTTTGGCTCACTGACCAGTAAGTGACAGGCCCAGGATAAGCCACAAGTTAAATAAAGTTAATAATTATTTTTACACTCAAATTCTTGGTTGGCCATTTATTTTATATGATCTAAAAGCACTTCCTTTTTACCTGCACAGTACTATGATGGAAATTACTATATTGCACTGACGTGAAAAGTGAAAGTCAGACCTCCTAAATTTCAAAATCATTACTAACATTTGATTTACACAAGTCTTATCACAGTGATTATGACATGTCTTGTTTGCTGTGATTCTGAAGAATTTCATGTTCTACTTCTACTAAAAGTGTAAAGCACATTAATCAGTCCTGAAGACTGGAACTTACATTTACTTTTTACTTTCAAATGTTATTCTTGATATTTTGACAAGGTGAAGTCAAGGATTTATAGCTACCCAATCTATAGAATCCTTGGTGAAACTATGAGGGGATCCACTCCTATGATATGTAGTGAACTAAAGTAAAGTAAGTGGTGGCTGTGACCATCTTTACTCCTTTCTGGGCTACCACAACATAGGCTCCACATTTGTAATTAGTTGGACATGTTGTTATGTTTCTCCTGATTGCTTTGAAAACAGTTTTCTTCATATCCACATGTAAATGGGTTTTCACTGTTGTTTTGATGAATTATAGTGTTTGCTCAGTTTCTTTTCAAAATCAATTCAGTGTGGATTATTACACTAAAATTATCAAGTTACTTTAGCAAATTACCTTTTTAAAAGAAATATTGTGATACAACCACCATCTAAAAAATGGCTGTATATTCAGTATCAGGAAAAGGTTCCACCAAATATTCTTGCATGGTTTTGTTTTTGATATGTTGTTGTCAGAGGTTTTTGTCTTTTTTCTATGCAAAAACACCCATTTAAAAATTAACATCTGAAGAGCCAAATCATGATAATACACTGTAGTTGCTAATATTGAGTTTTCTGACAGATGGTGTAATCCATTAAAACTACTGAAAATGGGATATCTGGTTTAAAAACTGTACAGTAAAGCTTAAGCATTTAGAAAATGAAAGTGTTCCATTTTTCGTTGCTTTGCTTTTATATATATATATATATATATATATATATATATATATATATATATATATATATATATATATATATATATATATATTAACCTATCCAACTCCCAGGATGCAGGGTAGGTCGAGGACAATGACAATTTAATGTACTAAATATAATTTACAATGTTTTAAATTTGTAATTAGTTTTTTTACCAAACATTTATGTTTAGCCTTCAAACGGTCAAAAAGCTATGGCTTTCTATTATACTGTATTTTCACATAATTTTATCATGATATGATTCCCGGTATTAATCATGACCAAATAAATAATTTTTAGGACGTGAACCTACAATCGACATGCAACAGGCAGAAGGTGGGATAATAACATTACAATGCAACTGTGATTTTGCAATTAAATTTGCTTGCATTTATGTTGCACAGCTACTAACTTTCACAATTTATATTAAGGTATGATTCATTCTCTGAAACTGGGCACCGGTATAGGACACCCACTTCAACAGAACAAACTATTTTGTGCACTACAAAAAATTGTGTGTTGGTGGAAGGATATATCTATGCTCTGCACTGCTTGATGCTTTCTGTCACCCACAACTACGTCTTTCAAAGTTGTTTCCACTTACCAGTCTGTCATATATGAGTCAACAAACTGTCAATAGCTTGCCTAGCTCCAGGCCACCTCACCAGACTATTGCGTAAACACAGATAGTGACTGATTTTAATCTGCACAAGTTATGACACTCAGACACTTGTTTTACATAATAATTGTTTATTATCTTCTATTCCTAGTTCATTTTCATGCACCCTTCGCACTGTGCACTGCTCAACTCCTAGGTTAGCACCACCATTTAAAAGGCTGTGTAGACTACACAAACCTAAGACCTAAGCGATTCTGACGCAAATCCTAGGAACTAAGTTGAACGTGAAAGAACGTTACTGTTAAGTTAGACTTATGAAAATCATCTTTGAAAATACACATGTACTTTCTATGGCTTCAAGCTCGTTTTTGTATCATATTTTGCTTTGAACTGGGGTTGGTGTCGAACATGTGTACTTTGATATTGATGTACTGTTACCTGGGCTTAATTTTCTTCAGCTTGGCAAACTTATGTTTGACAAAATTGGCTTGTCAAATGCCACATGATTGACACCCATTTCTTTGTTTTGGTTTTCATTAACAAATACAGGTACCATGTTAATATTCACATTGCAACCATTTGTTAGATATTTCTTTTTGTTAGCTGCGTGTATTGCCTGTTGTCTGCCGTAAATGAATGGTGTCCATGCTGTAAGACTGATACATTATTTATGATAAACAGATGGCAATTCTGAAAAAAATACGAGTAATCATGTCATCATTTATGGTAATTTCTAGTTCTTTGGGCCAAAATGTCAATGGACTCATGGCATCACTTTGTGTCCACCCTGGACAACTGTAGAGTTAAAATTCATACACTTTTTGATGTTGTCTGTTGCATTCACACAATATGGTTGTGTTTCTGGTAATCTGATATGAATAACCAGATAAATGCCAATTAGGTGACTGTGGAGAAGAGACTAGACTATGATTCACCAATACACATTTCATTAACATGTCATTCATAATTACCAACTTAACTGTATTTTAGTCCTATGGATTCAGGGCCACTTGGTCTATTTTTAGCCCCTCACATCTGCCAGGTAGATTAACGCTCTGCCAATGTTGCCATCAGGGTTCTCCTATTTTATTAAAAAACCTTGTAGCTTTGCCTCTAAATTTGTCATAGGCATATCTGAGGATATCTTCATTGTACACAAGAAATTTGTAGTTCACTAGTCTTTTGTAAGAGTATGCATCTCAGGGCTCGTCTTCTTCTTCTTTATCGCCTTTTCCCACTAGGTGGGGTCAGCGGCCTGAATTCTTGATTTCCAGAATGTTCTGTCCTGGGCATCCTCCGGGGTGATCCGCAGTTCTGCATATCCCTTCGGATGCAATCCACCCATCTCCCTCTCGGTCTCCCTCTTGGCCTTTTTCCTGGCACTATCATATCAACAATTGCTCTCACTTCATTGTTTTTTCCATTCTCTGCATGTGTCCCTACCTGCATAGTCTAATTTCTCTGACTTTCTCTTTGATGCTATTCACTTCTAGCGCCTTTCTGATGGCCACGCTCTTTACTTTGTCTCTCAGTGTTACACCTTTAATTCTTCTCAACATCCTCATTTCTGTTTTCGCGAGAATCTGTTCTTCCGTCTTTCCAACTGTCCAACGTACTGCTCCATACAGAAGAACTGGTCTATTGACAGTCATGTAGAGCTGTGCCATTAATTTTCTTGTTATTTTCTTGTCACTGATAAATCCAGATAAGTCTCTCCACTTGCTCCACGCTGCACTAACTCTTGCTCTTACTGCTTCCTCTGATCGTCGTTCTTCACTGATGGTGACACCTAAATATTTGAATTTTTCATCTGTCTGAGGCTCGTGCCTTGGCTGTCTTTGATGTTTGCTTTTGTTCCTCTCCTGCTACTGACCATCACTTACGTTTTCCCGGTGTTGACTTTTAATCTCCTGCTCTCCGTCGTAATCTGCCAACCAAGCCACCACCTCTGTATCTGTTACTACTGCCAGATCGTCAGCAAACAACAGTTCACATGGCAGGCAGCATCTGAACTCTTCGCTGATGACATCTAGTACATCCCTGGTGTAGGCCAACTTTCATGGGGAACTCGTTAGTTCTGCCATGCGTGGTTTTCACTACTGTTGATGCTCCAATGTATGTTGCTTCTACTAGCCTCACTAGCTTCTCTGGGACCTCTGTGCTTCCCAGACATTAATACACCAGATTACTGGACACCCTGTCATACGCGTTTTCCAAATCTACGAAGGTACAGAGCAAATCCTTGTGCAGTTCTAGGTGTTTTTCTTGCCGTTGTTGTATGATAAATACTGCATGTGTTGTATCTTTCCCTGAACCAAATCCAAATTGCATGTTGTTGACTGGTGGCTCCACATGTCTCATCTGCTGCCCCTATGATGACTTTCTTAAATAATTTCCATCTTTCTTCTGCATTGGTGTCTGGCTCCAGCTGGTATTTCTGTTACACTTTGTCTCTGTATTCCTGTATTCTTTTTCTCCCTTAAGAGTACATATCTGAATCATCTTTTCTCTGGCCCTTCTCCTATGTGTTTCTTCTTGTGTCCTCATGACTGCACATAGCAGCAGATGCTGAGATACAACCTCCTCTCCGGGTATTACCTTGCAGTCTCGCATATCCTTCAGATCAGCTCTTCGTGTCATGATGAAATCAATTTGTAAGTTGTTCTCTCCACTCTTGTAGGTGATCAGATGCTCTTCTTTCATTTTTCTTGAAGAAAGTGTTTACTAGTACCAAGACTAGGCTCTCCATGCTTTTCAATATTTGTTTCCCCCTTCTCTGATAGGCTACCTCCCACTTTTTGTTTTGAGGCGCCATATATTCCCGCCTTCATCCATGCTCCTGTCAGTATAAACGCTCTCGCCATATGAAGGCCAGGAGCAGGACTTGAACCGTCAGAGTCTTCACTATTACACATGCCATATGGAAGCATTTAATGGTAGCAGGAGCTTATCCCTAGTTCTGCCTCCAGCTTTGACAGCATTTTGAGAGCATGTCAGGGCTTCCTTCTTTTTTTCTCAGGGCCTCCAGAAAAAGCAACATGTTAAAATTGGTCTGTTTCTGCTTGAGCTTTTATCAGACCTCAGGACACAAACTCCTGTGGTGATTTGTATATATGTGTGACTGCATAACTAATTGCTCTTCCATAGCAATGGTAGGGGATTGTTGTATCAATAACCCAGTATAATGTATAGGAGCGACTGCGTAACTAATTGCTCTTCCCTAGCTGTGGTGGGGCTGTATCGATATTGTCACGTGTAAGTGACAATTGACAGAGATAGAACATTAATATTCTAGACGATAATAGAGTGAAAATTCGTACACTTAATTGATATTACCAGATGCATTCACACAATATGGCAAATACGGTAAACACGATTAGAGTAGTAGACAATGCCACCAAAAGTGTTATATTGTTTTCACGTGTCACACCGTGTGGCCGCTGAATGGGCTTATTGTACTGAACTGGTTAACACTGCTGGTGTAAGATGCACCAGCTTTAAGAATTAAGGGATACAGTGTTGCCATGCAATGCGTGGATGAAGTGACAATCTCTTTGTGATAAGCTGCTGATTACATCTCTAAATATAAGTGACTTGAACATGGAAGTACAAGATGTGACAATGTGAACAATTGACATCCTGGAGTAATTAATGATGTGACTGACAAATATATTGTTAGCATAATCAACTCTTGCACATTTTCCCAATGAAGTGAAAGACATTATTAAGCAATGGTTATATAATTCCAGCGATGTAGTGTTCATATATATTTTGTATTTCATAAATTTTACTACAGGTCATTAACGCACTTGTTCCATGTATTCCATATGTAATTGATAAACATATCAGGCATTTGTTAGATATATCTACATTAATACCAAGACGTTATAATTATACTGTTATGTATATTTTTTTCCACATCTCATTGCCAAAGTAATTATATTTAATTAGCTATTTCATGCTATATCGTATGTCAGTGGATGTAATTTATTTACTCACATTCCAAAATAAATTTATTTTCAGACTGCCTGCGAAAAAAGTTGTTGGAGAAGTATTCAGCGAAACCTACTGATGTGTATGTGGAGGTAACACTTCAGCAGTACACTCCAGAGAATATTTCTGATAAGTTCAATTTCCAAGACTTAATGGAAAAGGAGACCCGATTGCATTCCAGTGAAACTATGCCCATTGAGGACCTCTTCAGGAAGACTGGAAATGAAGCCCACAACAAGAACAAGGCTGCATTACGAAGTTCTACTTTGACTAGACAGGGAGAAAGAAACACTATGCTGGATGGTGTAAACATGAATACAGTCCCGACAAAGGTTCAAATTCAGGGTAAACCAGGCATTGGAAAGTCAACGCTATTGAACCACATGTCACATCAGTGGGCAAAGGGCTCTCTGTGGTCTGATGTGAAGTACCTATTTGCAATTGATCTGAAAGAGTTCAATCCAGATGACAAATGGTCACTCCGTGACTTATTGCTCGATGAGTTTGGCATGTCTGAACCTATGAAATCTGCATGCTTTCAAGACATTCTTGCTCATTCCGAGAACATCGTAATACTTATTGATGCAATTGATGAGTTTTCCGGGTTCAGATATTCTCCTTGCCGACTACAACTCAACAAGGACGTGGTTATGTCAACTTTGGTTTCTGCTATCATCGGCAGTAAGGTGTTGCCTGGGGCCAAAGTCATCACGACAACTCGGCCATCCAAGCAATCAGATGTCAAAGCATTTGACCGTATTGTGCAGCTGCCTGGTTTTACCAGCAAAAGTGTGCACAAGTACATTCGCGAGACTACAAACACAGCAGAGGAGAAAGATTTCATCATGAAGCACATTGATACAAATCCATCCATGGCAGGATTGTGTCATGTACCACTTCAGTGTGGTTTCATATGTGGATGTTTAGCAGATGCCTTTGCTAACAATGTTGATGTCCCGACTTTGAACACGACAACAGATCTGTATAGAGAGGCAACTCTTCAAACTGCATCGAAAGTTGATCCTCGTTTGAAGGACAACCAGAAAGAAACAAATCTAGATGACCTGTTAGGCACCGTAGGAGAATCTTTGCAGAAGCATGCAGATCTAGCGATACATGGCATATTGTCATCACCGCAAAAGTTCTTCTTTGGGGAAGCTGATCTCGAAATGTTTGGCTTTGATGAAACTGACAGGAAATCTGGGTTTTTAGTAGAATCTCAGACACAAGACAGGCGAATGAGAGGATCAAAACGACCATGCTGGACATTTGTTCATGCAACAATGTTGCAATTCTTTGCGGCTATTGGTGTACTTAGGTCAAGTGACAACAGTAAGTGGGAAAGTCTCAAGAAGAAGAATCTGGATGAGCAACTGAAAACCATGGTATGTTTTTTGGCAGGTCTGCTTGAAGATTCCAATCACAAAGATTATGTGAAACATCTAGTCCCAAATGGTGCAAAGCTGCAGGTACGGGATGTGATCGCAGAAATCACAGGGAAACTGAATGATGACGCAACGACGATTTCCGCAGTGTTTGAAACACAGAATGCTGACATGGTGGATATCGTTGGAGGAGAAATTAAAGCGAGTAACATGTCTCCATCTGATGTACGTGCGCTGGCATGGGTATTGGAAAAGGAAAGGTGCCGCATCACCAGTTTGAGGTATGTAATTTAAACATAACCTACCCAGGGTACTATATTTCTAATTTATTCCATGCTATTAACATTCTGTACTATGTTGATGAATGTAGATTTATTTATTCAGCATATATGGGAAATTAACATGGATAGCCATATAATAAAGATATTGTCTATCACATCATCACCACGATTTTCCATTATACAACTATTTATTGTTGGTAGCTATACACTTTATTTCAATAACAACTCAAATGTATTATCATTTCCTTCAATTCATACAGCAGTCTTTCCATGGTAACACAATTTGTATGTAGTAGTTACGTGGTGGTACGTTCTGTTCAAATGGTGTTCAAGGGCAATGCATTTATGATGGTGATTTCTTTTTACAGCTTACCCAAATGTAACACAGTCCACATGGAACCACTCATGGTAGCGCTTAGAGGGAAGGAATCACTTCTAAGTCTCGAGTAAGTACTAATAATGATATGGGTAGTGGTAAATAATATCAAGAATACCTACAGTTATAAATAATGTGTTATCTCTGTTAGCATGCACAATCTACTTTGTGGGTTTATTGGTTACATAATTGCACGATCAAGCTTAACGTTTTGCAAATTACTTGTACACTTGCTTAGGACCAGCAATATTATAAATTACGTTGGAGTTACATATTTTCTTCCCATGTCAATCCACTTTTACCCAAGAACAACATTAATATTTCTTAATTTTGACACTCTTATTTTCTGAAATAATTCAGCAACATATCAGCATTTATTAGAACAACCACATATTTCACCCTGAGAATAATGAGTCAGTATTCTGCTTGCTGCATGACTGTCAAATGTCCAGTATTTTTTTCTTGTTGAAATCGCCTGCAATGTAGAATTTTGCACTTGAAGAACGTGAGATATGCAAGTTCAGTGAAGAATCTGTCCTGCTCGGCAGTGTAGTTGTTGACTTGTTGCGATATCGGGTTGTATATGTTAATAATCGTCAGCAAGGAGTACACAGGCACAGTTGAGTTACAGCAGTGCCCAAATATCCCAAACAGTTCGATTTTGTCAATATGTTTCAACCGGGAAGATGAGACCGCAGTGTTATAATAGTGACCGAAAGCCAATAATGAACTGATACTTGCATGATTGTCAGAACTGCCGGAACACATCGTCTCATGCAGACAACAAATGTTTACATGACTTTGTTGTTTGTCCAGATCTTCGCTCAGCATTGTTTCGTTGCTTAGCAAAGACTACGTATTTGCATGTGACAAATATGTTGTGCATGGCAGTAGATAATGTAGAAAATGTACACGCACGTACGCATCCACGCGCGTGCGTTCACACATTACTTTTCGCATGTCAGCATCTCTATGTATTTGGTGCAAACCAGCCCGACCAGCAAATTATTAATGCAGAGATAAATCTTGTTGTTGATAAGTGTTCTGATTCCACATAAACAATGTGGAATGAGTAATAATTTGTAAGTTAATGAGGGCCATTTTTCGGCCACGCCCAAACGTGCCTTATGGACATTATTTGTGTATCTATGTATGCATGTACAGTGTAAGCATGTATATCGAAAGTGGACTAATTAAAACAATGATCATGCAGTTTGTATGTTGTGAATAAATGACTGATGAAGAAATAATATATGCATCACTTCGCGAAAGTGTAGTATTAGCGTATAGATCTTAAAACTATTTCCTATAATGGCCTTCACACAATAAGTTGCCATTCCTTGGCGTACCTTTTTGACCGAACCGTGATGGTGTACACGGTTCATCGACATTCGTCACCAGATTACATGAGGCATTGTCTGCTCTTCGCAGTCACATTGTGTTTACTGCGTCACGTCCATGTAGAACCACCTCTTCATGTTTGTTTTTGCGCAATAGACCATGGTGCGTGTGGTTGAGTGGTCGCCTGCAGAGCCATGGATGGTCATACCATGCTGATAGGGATTCAGCTAGTTGTAATTCCATTTTGACGACTGAGGATATTTCTTGCAGTCTGATTTCAAACATGTTTAATGTTGCTGGGACAATGTGTTGAACATGTGTTGTTCATGAAGTCAGTCAGTGCATAGCAGGTATATAAATATATCAATGCAGGTTTGTGCATAAAAAACTTGCAAATATGTGATTGTTTGTACATATAAAGTCAACTGGTAGACTTGTATAGGTATTGCTGCAAGCTTTTAGTTATGTTTATGAATATTATTTTACAGCCTCCATGACAGCGATTTCAGTGACTCTGAAAGTTACACTGCTCTCGCTGCAGCCATTTCCTCTAACTCAACTTTGGACATGCTCATGTAAGTCATTTTAACAATGTTGTTCAGTATTAATAGTAACATATTTTGTGGAATGTAAATAAGACTGGTGTGCATTACATGCATGTTTATGCATTATATGTATGTGTTGTTTGTCATTCTTCTTCATCCATGTATGGCTCTAATGATTTGACTGGATCACAGATTGATAGTCCATCTAATCCGGATTGTTTTTGCACATGTTGGAATGGTCAGAACACAGTACCTGTACATGTGTACACAAAGATGGGACATCTGACTTCTAAATTTAAATGCGTAATTTAGATTCAAAATGTGTACATCCTGAAGCAGGAAGTAACTGCATGAGACAATCGAAGTCGGGATAACATTCATCATGGCAAAGCGATGACAACATGAAGTTAAGGGCCGTTTCAAGGGAAAGGTTCCAAAATAGTCTTACATGGACCAAAAAATAACGTGCATTTTTTAGACAACAGTTATTACAAATTCAAATTACACATACACAGAAAGTAGAAAAGTTGCAAGTTGAAGCTTAAACATAATCATTTGCTATTATGTGGTATTCCACTCATAGATATTTTAATATGTTCAAATAATAAGAGCACAGTTTTTTGCAATGTCTACACAAAATATAAATACTCTCAAATGCTTCCAGGTGATAATATTGTTACTGCCTTCACTGTATTCATGTGCTTGGGCTTAACATATAATTAGTTGATGTGAATTTATTTAACAAAATGCTGTTTTTAGTAAACATATTTGTGATCGGCGATCATTCAATATCATTCTATAAAAATAAAATGGCTACTGACCATAAAACACACCTACAAGCCGCAGGTAGAGTAGAATAACTGTTTAAGATATTATGTAATTCGGGCCACAGGTTTTTAAGTTATATCACACTGTATGAGTGCACTGTATGTTTTAAAGAATATCATTGACAATTCTTTTTACATTATATTTATGTATATACTGTTATTAATGCGTTAAATAACTGTCAATAGTAACTATATTAGTTAACTTAATTAAATTACTACTAAAATGTTTTATTATGGTAAATACAACAGAACATACAGAATATTTAACAAGACATGGAAATGTAGAATATGTTTTCTGGGAAGGGGTTATGGTCTATACATGGTAACCATTCAACTTTGTGAAGCATTTTGATATCTAGTGAACTGACCCAATAACATGCAAATAGGACAAATGATGACATATGTTGAAAAAAGGGATGCCCTGTGAAATGTGACCTATAATTTCCTTCTATAGATTGACATCGGAACACGTCTCACAACAACCTTGGCAATCCACTCTGAGCAGGATTTAAAAAAACGTGCCATAGTTTATCTGCACAGTATATTGTAGGGATTGTTCTGTATTTTGAAGTGTGTTTATCAGTGCGTCTGTATGTTTTATAGTTTGGATGACTGCAACATTGGAGCCAAAGGGATGGTGGCAATAGCCACCGCGCTTTGTAAATGCCCACAAATGAAGAAACTTTGGTGCGTTTCCCTACAAACATTGTAATATGTTGTATCAATTGGATCTGTAGATGACATATTTAGACAAAATATATGCACACATTTTGTTATTCAATGCTATTACCAATGCAAGACACTGCAGCTTAATCTTTGAATACCGGGGTAATTATTATTTTGTGTATGCGAGCGATTGTGGAAGCGTTTGTGTGAGAATGTGTGTTACACTGATTAACGATCATATGTACTGTGCTGTGTTTATTACACGTATAGGTTAGATACCAATGATCTCAGTGATCCAGCGGCCACCAACGCTCTGGCAGACTCAATTCAGAAAATGAGTTCTTTGCAGAAACTGACGTAAGTACTACATTGTCTGAGTGAAAGTGACTTTGTAGGTGTGACAACATCACTGATATGACAATATTTTAATCCAGTCAATCTATATTTGTAGTAAAACAGTTGCAAATAAGTTACTATTATTATAACAAAGCATAATACAGTTTTACCAATGTTGACTTAATTGAAAATTTTAATTTATGACACATTGATAAGTCAGCAGTTCTTAATGCCTAAGTAACGTAATACATATACACACTATGCACACTGTATATGTATATACCAAATATATTATCATGTATGTGCAGATATAATATATAATATATATATATATATATATATATATATATATATATATATGTATATATTATTTATTCACCTGTACATTAAAATCAAATTTTATTTTGTAACAACAAGAATTCATTATACATGTACATGAGCAATCAAAACAAAAAAGTATTGTTATGGGGTGGTCACATGGCACATAATGTGCCGTCTTCCTGGGACCCCAAAACAGAAACATATAAAGTACAGATACATATATACTTATACACGTAGAATCATGAAATCGCTGTTCGCAATATAATTTATTTCACAATGTTATTAATTTGAACATGGACTGCAGAATGTTTAAAAAATTGATAATCTTTTGTAAATCCAAATAGTATGTCTTTTTAAATAAACGATTTTAGTTACACTCTACACATCTGGGATTTGGGCAATGCACATGGTTAAGGTAGCTAGATAGATAGTGTTTTGATATCACAAATTTGAATTTATGTTGGGATTTGAGATGTTGAATCTTTAATCAAGGTTATTCCATAGTTTTGTAAAATGATGTAAAGGTAACTTAGAAGAAAAATGTGTTCTGGGCTTTCCTGTATGTATTTGGTTTTGTTGTCTGGTAATTCTCGTGTTAGCGCCTAGATTATTTGTTGGTATATAATGTTCGAAGGATTTAGGCAGTGTTTTATGGTAATAGTGAAACATAAATAATGAGACATGCAACTTGTGTATATCAGTGATTTTAAGTATATTTTCAGATTTTAAAATAGGATTGGCATGACTTCTATATCTGTAGTTGTTAATTATTCGTAACTGTTTCATCTAGAGAAATATTTGTGGTGTGTGGATATATGTTTTATGGGACAAGGATTTCAAATAAACCATGTTTGGAATTTTCCGGCTTTCGCATCTGCAATTTTTAAAGATAGCTTTTGTCAATACAAATGTCACAATATTTCAAAAACTACATCACATTGAGCAGTAATGTTGATGACATTGAATAGCTTGTTGGATAGCGATATACATCAATGTACATATTACCTTGCACCATTTTTAAAGATGGCGTCCGGCTCAGCCATTTATCCATATCTTAAGAACTATGCGTAATCTAGAGCCACCAAATTGATGTCAAGATATAAGGTTTTTATATATGATTATTTAGATTGTATTAGTGTTATCCTTTATTGACTTTCATACAAACGCCATTTTGTAATATCCGCCGTTTTTTAAGATGGCGCCCAACAAAATTTCTAAAAGTATTATATCCATAGCTTAAGAACTACGTGGCATAGAGACCAAAAGATTATGTCAAAATACAAAATATTTTTTAGAAGTAGTTATGTGTTGTATTACTTTTGACTTATCCGTCATTCTAAAAGACGGCTCCATCAAATAGTATTATTTCTGTATGTTAGAGTCAGTTATCCCTATGGCCTATGATCTACGTATCATCGAACCTTGAAGCTGATGTGGCAACATAGATGTTTGGAGGCAACGACTTAATGATGGCTCTTAGATATTCTGTAAAGCGGACAGAGTTGGCCAATTCAAAGATTGGTTTATTGATTACAAAATTATGCCATAGCATATTGAAAACTCCCGATATGTTCATCCACACCCACCCCACTCCATCCAACATCCACTGTAATTACATGTCATTGTGAAGCGCATGTTGGCTTTTATGCATGAAAACTGTCTTCCACAAACTTTCACCTGTCTTTTGGAAACTTTCGTAAAACCTTTTTACTTGACAATCATAAGATAAGCACTAGGGTGACAAACGACAAAGGAAATCTTGCTGTCGTGGAGTGTAACTGCAAAGTAGATGGAATAGAAAGATGGCTTATAAACTGAGATTCTGAAGGTAAAATCACTATTTTTCCCAGGATGCTAGCTATAACACGACTTTCAAAAGAAGATTTTACTTGAAAGCAATAATTGGCACTCACGAGTTTGCGTACAGAAACTGGATGTTGATAGACCCAAATAAATCGAGCAATCTAACAAATGACAAAGTAACAGCCAAAGGTGGCACAACCCCATAAGGTATTATATAAATCCGTCCAATAGAGATGGTGTCTCATAGTCGATGAAATGACAGCCTTGCAGGGTGTTGGTGGCTGTCAAGAACTTTAATAACTACAAAGACGATGCCAAATCATATGTTAAGCTCATCCAATCAAAAGCTTGAGGTTATGACCAAGTGAAGGTTATCTTTGACAGTTATACGAAGGTATTTTCACTGAAGGAATCAACACCATGCAGAGACAATTCCAAGGGAATACTATCCAACACAGTTGATGATTCAACATGCAACAGACTTCTATATCTGGTTCAAAATGTCTTCGACATGAGAACCTAGCAATGATGTAAAGACAAACCCCGACTGCCCTGTGTCTACAAGTGTGAGCATACCCAAAGAAGCAAACAGTTGCATAATTCAACATACTGTGGAAGTTGCACAAACATATTAATAGTCTACCTATACCCTAACACACTGATGTCGTGCTCTTGGCTCTTCGCTGGGAGACACAATTGGGTACCAGCTTCACAGCATTTATTTCGTCTTCCGAACAGTACTTCCTGCACTGGCTGGGTTTGCAGAAGGAGCAGAATAGTCCACTGAAATGGTGCGTGGTTGGAACATACAAGGCGAGCACATGTGCAGGCGAATGTTTGATAATGGGATGGAGTCTTAGACCCAATCATCCCAAAATCTCTGGAGCCTGGATAGCACCAGCAAGGTGGCCGAGTGTTGTCAGTGCAAACCAAGGAAACACCAGCTCCATAATTCAGGACTGGTTCAGTTTTGCAGCTGACGCAATGCAGCTATGCATTAAAAAATCTGTCTAATTTTGATGCATGTCCACGATCAATAAGTGTGGCTACATGACAGGTTGCATAGGGCATCCTGGGAAAAAGTAGTGATGTTGTGTTCGGAATCTTAGTTTCTAAGCTTGCACCCAAATACATTCAAGATCTTGTAACACCATACTCGCCGAACCGTAACCTCCGGTCAGCTGATCAGTGTCTGCTCGTGGTTCCGCGCTACAATCTGGAGGGCTACGGCAGGCGGGCTTTCTCAGTGTCTGGACCAGTGCTTTGGAACAGTTTGCCAGAAAACATTCGTCAGTCAGACACTTTAGCAAAATTCAAGACCCTCCTCAAGACACATTTATTTAAACTAGCGTACTACCAATGAGGAACTGTTCTGTGTGACACTCTCATGATAATGTATTTTATGAATCATTACTTGTATTAGTATTATTTTATAACAAATTTATTATTATTATTTTATGTACATATTTATTTTAAATATTAATTTCGGTATTATTATTTTATTGTATAATAATCATGTTTTACTTTTTAAATTAATCTTATTTATAAAATTTATATTTACGCAATCTTAGAAACAATATCCTATACCTAGCTATGCACATGTATATATACCATGCTATACATTTTTAGATATCTTTTGTATGATTCTATGTACATTTTATTGTAATGCGTATATGCGCCTATGAACGGGCTGGTCCCGGAGATATGGCGCTTTATAAATGCTTGTAATAATAATAAGTCAACTTTCTATTCCATCTACTTTGCAGTTACACTCCACGACAGCAAGATATCCTTTGTCACCCTAGTGCTTATCATATGATTGTCAAGTGAAAAGGTTTAATGAAAGTTTCCAGAAGATAGGTGAAAGTTTGTGGAAGACAGTTTTCATATATAAAATCCAACATGCGCTTCACAATGCTGTGCAATTGCAGTGGATGTTGGATGTGGGTGGATGAACATATTGGGAGTATTCAATGAATCAGTAAACCAATGTTTGAATTAGCTGTCCATTTTACAGAATATCTAAAAGCCATCTTTAAATCGTTGCTTCCAAACATCTATATTTCCACATCAGCTTCAAGGTTCGATGATACGTAGATCATACAACTTTGGGATAACATGCTCTCTTAAGATACAGAGAAATAATACTGTTTGATGGGAGCCATCTTTTAGAATGACAGTCAAAAGTATGAAATGAAAGTCAAAAGTAATACAACACATAATTACTTCTAAAAAATATTTTGTATTTTGACATCATCTTTTGGTTTCTAAGCCACGTAGTTCTTAAGCTATGGATATAGTACTTTTAGACATTTTGTCGGGCACCATCTTAAAACAATTGCGGCTATTTAAAAGTCAATAAAGGTTAACACTAATACAATCTAAGTAATCATATCTAAAAACTTTACATCTTGACATCAATTTGATGGTTCTAGATTACGTAGTTCTTAAGATATGGGTAAATGGCTGTGCTGGACGCCATCTTTATAAATATGAATGTTAATGAAAGTAAAATGTACATTGGTGTATATTGCTATCCACCAAACTATCCAATGTCATCAACATTACTGCTCAATGTGATGTAAGTTTTGAGATATTGTGGCATTTGTATTGACGACTGCCATCTTTAAAAATGGCGGACGCGAAAGCCGGAAAATTCAAAAAATTGTTTATTTGAAATTCTTGTCCCATACAACATATA
Organism: Oasisia sp. SBJ-2009; assembly: GCA_964017155.1. NCBI lineage: Eukaryota > Metazoa > Annelida > Polychaeta > Sabellida > Siboglinidae > Oasisia > Oasisia sp. SBJ-2009. The sequence continues at coordinate 32,054,276 of OZ024866.1, read as the reverse complement.
TCAACAAACCACAATTTTCTTCTCTAGATGAAACAGTTATTAACATACGGCGAATTATGATTTTAAAACCTGTTGCCAAGATTATACCCAAACATATGCTTCCTTTACACATGCCGACGCACTATTAGAACAACCAGATCTGTATGAAGTTAGACGACGTGGCTGGGCTATTTAACACCACCCTAGCCTCGATTAACCAGGCTCTGTAAGGTGGCAGCACTTTTCAGCCCCTCAACTCCATCTGGAATATTAATGGCCTACCGATATCTCCGCCTGGGCGGCCTTTCCCCAGATTAGGTTAGAGACGCTGATTGGCTCTCAGGCCAACTATGAAATAAAAATAACGATAATGATATGCTATGAAAAGTATTCAAAATTGAACTTACATTCACACAAAAATGAACGGAAATGCATATTTGCAGTTGTTTATGAAACAGGAATTAGACATGCCGATTGGCTGTCAATGTCATGCGAACATAAAATGAAAAGAATAAATACGTATAATTGTGTCTAAAGCGATACTGTTTTCGAGTGTACTTTCTATGTTGGTTATATCGACACAATTAATTAGTTAAAAATAATTAAATATTATTTTTAAGAATTTATAATACCAGAGAATGAATTCCCTGTGACATGGTGACATTTTATGACATTTTGAAGAAATACAAAGTACATTAAATAAAAGGATGACACAAAAAAGTGCACTTATTTCCATTGTGGTCCCCATTTTGAGAATTCTGTGACGAAATGTGACAAAGTGGTCAGTAAAATTATGCTCAGAGGACATGCACAAGTAGTTCATCCATCGAATCAAACACACAATAGTCCAAGAAGGGGCCATTTTGATGGTAATGGAAATGAAAAAGATCCAAGAGAGTCAACAGGATATGTTTCAATTCATTACACCGTCGGACAGTACTGACGATGGGTGGAAATAACGCTCTTTGAAGGACAATGTTGGTTTTGCTGAAGCTATTTGGTCTACTTGCACAGCTGTGAATAACTTGCCATTCTTTGTAGCCAATCATGTCTTAGATATGATGCAAGTCATATTTCCGGATTCAGCTATCGCAAAAGATTTTCGCTGTAAACAAAACAAGACATTGTATGCCATATCTGATGGACTAGGCCCATTCTTCCATGCTCGGATTGAGAATGACATTAGTAATAAAGCTCCTGTGTGTAGCATTCAGGTTGATGAGGCAACTACTGCCAAACACTGACGTCAGTTTGATGTAATAGTTAAGTATTGGCCTGAGGATTGTGAACAGGTCATCTCAAATCATTCAACATGGGCCATGCAAATACAGAACAATTGAAAGCTAATGTCATGGATGCCCTCAGTGGCTTGTATCACGACAAGTTATTGCAACTGTCTTCTGATGTTCCTAATGTCATGAAAGCTCAGCAGAAGAAGGCAATACAAGATATCAACAAGGATATTGTGGATGTAGATACATGTAACATCCACAAGACTCACAATGCCTTCTCTGCTGCTTTTGAAGCAATCAATTCCAGTATTGAGAGACTTGGTTTGAAGGTGTTTCAGTGTTTCAAGTACTCCACTGCTAAGAGGGAAGATGATGAATTACCCCAAGTTAAAGTCAAAGTCACCACCCATTTCTTCCTATGTCATTTGAGTCTAGATGGACATCCCTTAAAGATGTTGTTGTTGGGCTTGCAGAGCAGTTGCCAGCCCTGAAGCAATACTTCCTGAAAGACCTGTTGGATAAGGAGAAGGAAAGTGGAAGAGTGAAGACAATCTGCCAAATACTGCAAGACAAGCTGATCCTGGCAGAGATGAAGAAGTTGAAGGATGGCAAGAAGATCTCGGATGCTTCTTATTCCTCATTCTTTAGAAAGGCAAAGCAACTGTATCGGAAGGGTATCAGCGAGTTACTCAGAACATTTCCACTGAAGAATTCCCTGCTGCGTTACCTACAAGTGTTACACCCTATCGTCAGAAATGCCCTGCAGTCGAAGAAAGCAATCAGGCAAGTTGCCACACGGATCAAGGCCTTCCCGATAGGAGAGATTGACAAGTTGTCCGATGAATGGTTGGAGTACATGTTGGAAGAAATTCCAGAGGATTGGTATTGACATACTTCCGAAAACACTGATAATGATGAGGAGGAGGAAGAAGTCACTGCCCAGAGTGATCAAGTGGTGAAGTATGAAAGACCCACAGGAGAAAGAAAGTACCCAGCTCTCATGAAATTGGCAAGAATTGCTCTCACCCTTAACCATGGCAATGCAGATGTAGAGAGAGGATTTAGCAAGAACAAGTTGTTGCTGACAAGCCACAGAACGAGGTTGGAAATGCCAGCCATCAATGGCCTGCGTACGGTTTCATCCTTCGTATCCAAGTATTGGAGTGAACTTCACAGGCTGCCCTTCTCCAAAGATGTAGCTAACAGGATCCGCTCATCCCATGCAAGCTATGAAGAAAGGAAGAAGGAGAGAGGTCATGAAAAAGGAGACAGGAGGAAGACAGAGGCGAAGACCAACACTACTCCCGACCCTGTCGCCTCACTGATGATAGTAAAAAAGTGAGACAATGAAGCAGACATCATGGAGAGACAATCCTAGACACTCAGCCTGGAATTTTTTGGCAGATAGATTTCAAGGGGTCCAGTTGGAGGTTTTTGTGCTCCCTCGACATGGTATTCCTCTCTTTACAATGGAAGTTCACTATACCAAGCCATACAGAGTGCTTTTGTCACGATTGCAATATTTGGTAACTGTGTTGCGTAATGTTATGATTGTTTAAATTCCAAAGCGTTGCATGAAACATAATTTGTCTAATTAATAACTTGTACAGATATTTAATTAAATAACGCGTATTTTGGATGCTTGAAGAGAAATGTCCAGCAATGACCTACACCGCGGAAACATGGGCACTCACCACCCAAGCAAAGAACAAGCTAGCAGCCGCACAAACAAAGATGGAAAGGAGTATTTAAGCATCACATACCGGGACAAAAAACAAACATTTGGGTAAGAGAAAAGACAAGACAAGACGTGATTGAACAAGTCAGAAGACGGAAGTGGATGTGGGCAGGGCATGTCAGCAAGATACAAGATTACTGATGGACACTGCATATCACCACCAGGAATCCGTACAAATGGAAAAGACCTGGAGGAAGGCCAGCAAGACGGTGTAGAGACGAACTGGACGACTACTGGAAGGGTACCATCTGTCAGAGGATAGCGCAAGATAGGCAGACGTGGAAGCAGATGCTGAGGCCTTTGCCCAACCACGGGACACTGGCTGACAATGATGATGATGATGATGGTTAATTTGATATATAACAGTTTGTTTTGATTTTAATTTACATGTTATTGAGTTCGACTTCAGTAGTGTATAGTCTACTGTTTAACAGTGCCACTGTTTGTTTTGGTATTTCAGTTTGAATTCATGCACATTTGGGGTCCATGGGGTAGTGGCAATAGCTACTGCTCTAGTACATTGTCCACTTCTTGAAACACTTTGGTAAGTTACGGTTGTGTGCAATTCAATTCAAAATTGCCACAGTACCTGCATGTATGTGTTAGATGATATTTTGAAATGTTGTGTATGTAAACATTACTCCACATAGTTGTTTTATTATAGTAATAATAATAATAGGGATATTAATGATAATTGTAATCACTATGTGTCGATTGACTGCATTGATTAATGTTTTGCAAATTAGGTTGTTGGTGTGACTTTTGAGATTCTATTTCAATATATTTAATATCAAACCGTACAGGTTGAACAACATCAACCTAAGTGATCCAGAAGCCAGCAAAGCTCTGGCAAATTCCTTTCGGAAGTTGCCTTCCCTGATTGGATTGAGGTTAGTACCAATGCTGAAATAGGATGTTACACATATTTACATCTTGCAAAATGCTGAGGCTAATCTTGGCAAATAATATTATTATCGGGAAGGTGTTCAGCTTAGTTTCTTTTAAATCGGGTGTGTCATGATATATGATAATTTCGTGAAGGAATTCAAATTGCATGTTTGAGAGGTAGCCACATTCAAGTATGAATACACCACTCACACCTTTGTGACATTGGTCAAATGTGTAGTTATGTTGGGATTGCTTGAGACGCTGGCGGCCTCTGCAAATGTCATACTTATTTATACCAGATATTTGTGGAAAACGTCTAGTCTCCATGTTACAATGGGGAGACATGGGTCAATAATAACTATGGAGTTAATGTTAAACAAGATCATTGTAGAATGATTAGAACTGTTTATCCCTGTTAAAATGAGTTAGTAGAACAGCTAACATATAATTTTACATTTTTAGCATAAAAATAAGAGCAACAATTCTTGCTAGATGTGTTGAGATGCCATTCTCGCCTTGGAAATTGTAGGTCATCAACTCACACTTGGACCAGAATATTTGTGTAAATTATCTGATATCTAATTGAACACATATTTACAAAAAAACATACAATTAATGCATTATCTGTGGTTTTGAGTGTTGAACCATAAATGTATGGCATATTCTGACTTAATTAAAGGGGAACTGAAAACATTTCTCTGAAACAAGATTTCTTATGTCACAACTAATTATTTTGTACTCACACCGATGTTTTTATGTGAGTACAAAATAATTAGTTGTGAAATGAGAAATCTTGTTTGCCCCTGTATCTTTGTGACGAAAATATAGTTCTCAGAAGTCAAATTGAAATTGGAAAATATTCTCACAAATGAGCAATCATAGGGGGGCTCGGTGAAGAAGCACTGTACCTTTGCCATACAACCTTATACATTCTATGCATTGTGAAATGTTTTTCAATAGTTGAATGAAGATAACATTGTACATAGCAGTGGCTCTGTGTATATTGGTTTTCAGCTTGTCATCATGTGCACTTGAAGGTGATGGTATGTTGGCAGTGGCAACAGCTCTGAGGAATTGCTCACAAGTCCAGACATTGTTGTGAGTTGAGTCGTGTATAATAAAATACATGATATGGCCTATTAATTGTATTACTGTTGTTTGGTAGTTGTGTTTGTACTTCTCGGTTGATATGTTATTGTGAATATAATAATGTTAGTCAGTGTTACTGCATTGCTATACTGTATGCAAACTACCTCCATGAGGATCTCTTTCAGTCTAAATAATTGATGAATGTGTGACGAGAAATAATTATACCTAAAAATAATGTCTTTTTAATAGTTTAACTTGGATCTTTATCAAATTAATCCACTGAATAAAGTCATGTTATGTTACACATTGTTGTGACATTGTAACTGACAAATCACTATGGCATTATCATGCATAATTATTTCTCTTGTCATACAATCATCAATTATTTTTACTGCAACAGATCGTTATGGAGGTTCTATGCTTAAACTAGTGTAATGCCAAGGAAAAGTGGGTTTTCACGTAAATTTTTTCACTAAACACAGTTATAAAATTACCTTGAAACCATACAATTGCTATTAATAAGCAATATATATGCATTCATAACTATTGTAATAGCTATAGTTTACAAGAATTGTTTTTCTTCTTCCTTATGTACTGTATCAATGAAAAATCACACATCTTCCCTTCTCGTTCAAAAGTAACTTTTTTTTCTACAGGAAGACATCCATCTTCGGCCAAAATTGTGTCATAACGTGAAACTAATGTCTCGGAATCGTAAACCTCGTGGTCGACGTACCCAAGAAAGTACCTTCATCAGTTATTCTAGGTGCTCCGGTTCAACAGTTATGTTTTTCGCGCTACCAGATGGCAACCATCTTGTAATTCTGGGTAAAAACGATGTCACAATGTCAAACTGATGTCAGAATCGGAATTATTGTCGTCAATTTACAAAACGAGTGTCTTCATATAAGATCCTCAGTGGTCTTGTTCAAAAGTAAATTTTTCAAAATCGTGCCAGAGACCATCTTGGACATGGCCCTCTGGTGTAAAATGCTAGGATTTTTAGAGGGACCTGGTGGCTAAATATTTGATGAAACCCCGCTTTAAAAGCTGTAATGCCAAAAACAACCAATGCTTTTGTGTAGGTTGAACAACAACAGTCTCGGTCGTCCTGATGTCGGTAAAGCACTGGCAAACTCCATTCAGAAGATGACGTCTTTGCAAAGTTTGCAGTGAGTACTATAAAATATTTCTAACAAAATCTGTAGGTGTTGCGCGATTAGTGGGTATTTACCTGGTAAAATGTTTGTCCTATTACTGATCATTTGACCTTGTTTTTCCACCTGAACTCCAAGGCAATGTTTGGCGTACAAATATACATGAATAATTTGGTGTCCCTAAACCATTCTCAAACATAACGCTTCTCTAGTTGAATACAGCATTTATATTGTATTGATGTTCTTCCATATAACCTCTGTAGTGAATAATGTTCCATTGATATCTTTGAAACTCAGCTCGATGACCTCTGTAGCAAATGTATATGTGCTTATGGTAAAGGGTTTGTTCATGTCAACCAAGTGCAGATCCCTGACAGTCTCAAGAAAGAGGAATCCAACAAAGTCAGGCGTATTTTTGGAGACATCAAACTGCCAGAGAAAGATGACCAGGACTCTTAGGTGTCCCTGTTGTTAGTAAGCTGACTTGGACTACCCCTGGTAAGCACATTTGCAACATTACTACCAGAGCTGGACAGAAAGTAGGAGAACTAAGGCTGGTTGCTTACAAACTGAATGTCGTGGGGAGAGCTACAATGTACAAGGCCCATGTTCGTTGTGTTATGGAGTATGCTTCACTATGCTGGATGAGTGCCTCTGAATGAACAGCAGAGTGGTTCTAAATGTTCCCTCATTTCAACATAGACATGAGGTGGCTGCTACAATTGTGCTGTACGAAATGCACCGCATCTTATACCCACTTGATATTTCTTCAGCCTTTTAGATTAGCAATCCACACCAGTATGTCTATATCAAGGCATGTGCTTACCAGCGCAATCTGAAGATGCTACTATGCTGACAGGACTACATCCACTCTGTGGTGGAGATCTTTAAAAGTCGTGTGCATTAGTATCTTATTCCTACAGTAGCAGAGGGTTTGATGACATCTTTCTAAGCTGCTGTGAACCATTGATTGGCCTATTCGGACTAAACATCCAATCTTTACATACCTGTATATATGCATTATTTATTATTATCTAATGTGGCTATTGTTCACAAGAGCATTGTATTAAAAAGCTATATAAGAATTGTCACATTATACAAGTTGCTGAAATGAAATGGAGTCTTATTTTTCCAAAACATCTTGCTGTGTTCTTGGATCTTGTAATCAGATCAGTCAATAATAATGTGTAATGTGGCCATACCTAAAGATTAATAATTCAGGAATAGTTGTCTGATAGTCAGTTAGTGTGATGAACTACCAGCTGGCTACAACTGTATTGTACCCTGCTACGAGATTAATAATTCTAAAATTATTTTGTTATGTAATATTTTTATTTCTTGAAAATTGCCTGCATTATAAAGATGAATTATTTAGGTTATTAGATGCGGGGTTTATGAAACAGAAGACATTTGGTGCTTATGCAGTCCTTCTCAAATCACGTGCGTAATTATTTCCGCAGTAGCAGAGGTTCAATAAAAAAGGCTAGGTCCTGTGAATCATTGATTGTCCATTTAGGACTACAGATGCATTGTGTATGTGCCTGTATCTGTGCACCTGTCCCTGTTTATTTCTATTATGGCTACTCTTCACAAGATGATTATATAAGAAACAATCTTAGTATTTTCCCATAATACAAGTTGGTGAAATAAATGTATTTATTACCTAACATAGACTTAGCCTAGCTCCACAAGGTGCAATAGACTTGGCCGCGCCCAAGTTGCTCGCAATAATTAATGAAAATGAAAGAAATGACCTGTCCCTACGGCTCCCACTACCTTATCCAACTGAGGTTCTTCTCTTCTCACGTGGCGCCACCATTGTATAAGTCTCGCGTTCGAGTAGCTGCGTATTGTATCAGTTTATGTAGCTATATCACATTTCTGTTAATACTGAGTTACGGTGTATCTTTTCTCTTATCACATCTGTTATATAGTGGGTTATTTTCATACCACTTTTCAGTTGTAACTTTCTATCATCAACCATTGTTCGACTTCGCCCTTTCATCTTTAACTATTGTCATAGCCGATCACTCGCGACCACGCCCCCGACGCAAATGCCCCGTCGGTACTAGACTGATGCGTGGGAGCGATAACCGTCCGAACAAGTGTCGCTCTTGTCATGGATGTACAATAGACAACAAGTGCGACACTTGTTCAAAGTGGACAGGCATAGTTTGGGCAGTTCCCAAGCCCATTTGAACAGAAAACGCAGCGCCATCTCAGATACGCAGGCGTATAATAAACCGTCTACAAAGCTGTAGCCCACGCTTAGAGAGGAACTCAGCCACAAGGACAAGCGGGCTCGATTAGAGACTTGTAGCATTTCTAGTTGCACCTTCCTGGGGTTTTCTCCAGTGCCATCCCCGGAGATAATCCAGAACCATGAGTCCAAGTTAGAGGAAATTCTCTACCTTCTCTGCGAACAAAGATCAGTACCTAACGTCGTAAATAGCACGGCTAATCGGCCCTTTGCTCCCGGAGGTCCAGTATAGAGCTGGCCGTTCGACGGAACTGTCCAGACAAATGGCAATATCCCGCCAGTTGGATTATCTACTAGGGTATCCGAGCACTTATCCGGCAGTCTAGGTCAATGGCGAAAAACCGGAGACATACCTCGGGGCCGAACCCACGGACTGTTTTCCGGAACCAAATCCGGAGATTGATCTCGTTCGGCCCAGGTCACCGAACGACCAGAAAATCCCGGACCCGGATGAAACCCGAGACATCACACAGTTCGGGTGGTGTCGCCGGGCGACCGGAGAAAAGCCGGCCTCTGGACGGAGCCGAACTCAAGAACCATTCGACCAATCAGAACCCTTCGCAGGCAGATTCCGTAGGCAGATCATCTTGTGATCTGCCAATCTGCATCCCGACTTGCGTCCCAACTGGTGTTACGAGAACTAGTTGGAGACTCCCGTTATCCGGGGATGGTAGCCGAACAAACAGACCTCAGTTACGGGAAAATGTAGGCGCATTAAGCCCGGAGTTTGCGTTTGTAGGCGCCATGACACGGTGTAAAGAATCACCGCTTAGCTTTTAATATTTAATCATATATAATCATAAGCACTGCTTAGCTTTGAATATTTAATCATAGTAATCATATAACCAATGTATTGGCTACTTGTACTGGCTACTAGACATGTAGAAAGACACTTTATATAATCGTAGACTAGCGCGTTAGACATAAGGAAACACTTTACTCAGACAAACAGGGAACGGGTTGACGCCCGTGTACTAAGAAAACAAGTTTCACATCAGGGAGACAGACGTATTTATAAAACGGAGAGAATAGCGACTGGTACGCAGTTCAAGCAACCTTGTGTATGACTAATTGCTCAGAAGGGTGGTCTGCCCCACCCTGGAGCACCCTGGGAGGACGAATACGTAGGGCCGACGTTTGTAAACGGTCACGGTTATACGTGGACAGTTTAACTACGGATCTGCGGGAAGCAGAGCAATCTGGCATAACTGATAACCTTTAAAGGACAATACGTGAATTATCGTTACAAGCGGTCATGGCTACGTATGTGCAGTGAGAAAGAAGCAGGGAGACTTGGGATAGATTGGAGCATTGAAATAAGGAGATTTTTGGGAGATACAGGGAGACCGAACGCGTTCGAAGATGAGTTACGGTCTACCATTTTGGCGTTTCAAATTCACTATTATAATATGAGACTGATGCTCATATTTTCATTATGGACTTCTAAATTGTGCAGCTACTTTTAAACATGTCAAATTGTAGAGGTTTGGTAGAGACGCGAAGAACAATAGGGATTGCAAAGCTTTGAGTTTATATTGTAGTACTTACGTATTGCAAAAGCAATACACTGTATGTTTAGTCGATTGTATGATGCTGAACTCGTAGCGATGAATAAATTCGAGGTTGTATCTGGAATCGAGCGTTGATTGCTGCATCATTGAATCAGACATATATCTTCTGATTCTGGCGAGCGCCATGTCGACATGACATAACCGATTACACGCCAACACACGCCGTGAAGATGGCCACCCCCCGCGCACGCGACCCAGACGGGGTGTCCTCTTTACAATGGGGGCCCTGTTTCGCAACACGCAACTACTACGGTTTTCGGCCAACCAATCTCAAACATTCACAGTTTAATGTGGAGTACTGCAGTAGTTTATAGTATTGAGTTTCTTTGTTACAATGTCGGTAGGGAATAATGTTTCATTGATCTCTGTGTTTAAGTCGGTTGAAAGTAGTTTTGTAGCAAATGCGTATGTTATAAAGGTTTTTTTCATGCCAAACAACTGCAAAACCCTAACCATTTCAAGAAAGAGGCAGACATCAAAGTGCCAGAGTAACATGACCTGCATGTCAGTCAGAGCTGGATAGAAACTAGGAACAGTAAAGAAGGTTGCTAATAAACTGAATGTCATGGAAAGGGCCGCATTATCCAAGGGTGAGGTTCAGTGTCATGGATCATGTTTCACCGTGTTGGATGAGTGGCTCAACCATGACACTTACTCATCTGCCAGTTTCTCAATTAACGCTCTCTTTTCTGCTTTATTCTTTTTTTTCAGTACTTTGTCCAGTTACTGTTGCCTTGTCTGTAGCTGTTCCCTCAGTCATTGGGATTTGGTATCAGTCATCTGCTTTTTTGTTGCCTTTCTTTTATCAATTGTTGTCCACATGTCTGGTTTTAATACACTATCCTTTTTGTTTTGTTTTGTAGCCTGAAACCTTTTCGTCAATGCCTCGTTGAAGCTTACAATGGTTAACTCTTGTTCATCATAGACTATGCGAAAGCGGTTTTGCAAGTCTAGTTGAAAAGCTTTCTCCTGTGTTAGTGTTCTTCAACATGTTAAATCGCCACTGCCTCTCCCCTCCTCTTTTTGTCTTTCTTAATTTTAATGACAATATTTCCATCACCAGCACATGATCCCTCCCCACATCAGCTCCATGTCTGGGTTTGATGTTTTGAAGTGATTGTCTACACTTCTGATGGATTATCACATGATCGATCTGCCTAAAAGTGCTACTATCTGGAGAAGTTATTTTCCACACATAGGTCAGAAAGTCTCTCACCGTTGTTATTGATGCATCCAAAGCCTTGGGTGCCCATGGCCCTTTCTCTTCCTGTATTGCCGCTTGTGTGTGGCCCTAATTTCTTCGTCCAGCTGTTCATTGAACTCATCCTGGATCTCCTCCTCTGCGTCTTCTGTTGATGCATGACAGGCAATCGCTGTCAGCTTTGCAAATTTAGAATTCAGTCTAGTCTTAATCAATCAGCAATTGATTGGTTTCCAGTTAGGCAGACGTTTTTCCACTTTCTAATCACAATTATGACGACTCCACCTCTGTGCTATTGATATGTTTGGTTAGAATAAAGAATGGTATGTCCATTGGACAAGCTTCTCTTTCCCGAATCTCTGCATCGTGCCTGACTCATTCATAGAAGTTTGATATTGTAATTCTCCATTTCCCGCTGTACTTGCTGAAACTGTCCCTATTGATGGAGTGTTGTCACATTCCAGGAGCCCACTCGTACCTTCGTTTTCGGCTTGACGATGTCCACTATCGGGGTGTCAGCTTTCGACTGGATTAGGCTGACATCCTTCATGATTCCAGTTTCCCGGGTAGCTTCACTCCTTGCCCCATTTACATTGTGTTATTTAGTATTGGGTTCTGTAGCATAAAGTGTTTTATGTGTTGAGGGTGCCAACCTCACGCACAACACTCCTCCTTTCTCAGCCAGACTTGGGATCTGCCATGGCGGAGTTTTTTCTTTTACAGACCATGTCATATTTATTTAATTGCTGATGTAATTTTCTCGAAGTTGGTACACACTATATATTGTCCATTTTAGGAAAGTTCCTATGGTCCGATATTTGAGTGTTCTCAGGAAATCGTAGGAAAGTGTTACATACTATGCGTACTGAAATGTCTGTTGCTAGTTGAATGACTATAAAAGTCTACATAGTAAAAGCTCTGTACATAATGCTTTTCAGGTTATCATCTTGCGGACTTGAGGCTGAGGGAATGTTGGAAGTGGCCATCGCATTGTCTAGTTGCCCACAAATCGAGCAGTTGGCGTGAGTTGAGTTTTGTATATATTGATTTTTTTGTATACACCATTTATTCATATTCAAGCTCAACATTATGTTTATATAACATGGATGATATATTTTATGATTATTGTATTGTTCATAAGGTATATTGTAATTTGTTTGATAGATATTGTATTGTGAGTTGTAAGGTTGCTCTTTATCTTTTGTTAATTGGTATAAATCCTAGGCAAACCAATACGTTTGTATAGGTTGGATGAAAACAATCTCAGTCGTCCCGATGTCGGCAAAGCTGTGGCAGACGCAATTAAGAAGATGAAGTCGTTACGCCTTTTGCAGTAAGTACTAGTGTGAAATGTTTCCCAATAGCTCTGTTGCGGTTTTGTGATTATGTTGTATCCACCTCATAAAATGTTTGTCCCCAAAATTATTTTGTAAACTTGTTTTTCCCATCTGATCTCCAAGGCATAATTTGGTCATTCAATTCAAGCTGAACAATTCGGAATATCCAAACCAATCTCAAACATTCGCAGTTTATTGTGGAGTACTGCAGTAGTTTATAGTATTGAACTTATTTGTTACAATGTCGGTAGGGATTAATGTTTCATTGATCTCTGTGTTTAAGTTGGTTGAAAGTAGTTTTGTCGCAAATGCGTATGTTATGAAAGGTTTTTTCATGCCAAGCAACTGCAAAACCCCAACCATTTCAAGAAAGAGGAAGACATCAAAGTGCCAGAGTAACATGACCTGCATGTCAGTCAGAGTCAATTAACGCTCTCTTTTCTGCTTTATTCTGTTTTTTCAATACTTTGTTCAGTTCCACGTGTCTTGCCTGTAGCGTTCCCTCAGTCGTTGGGATTTGGTATTATTTATCTTCTTTTTTTGTTGCCTTTCTTTTATCCATTGTTGTCCACATGGCTGGTTTTAATCCTGTCAAGTACACTAAATGTGTTCAGTGATAACACACATGACCGAAATTTAGAATCTTTAATAACCGAAAAACTTGTTAAGATAAATGATTGGCTCAAAATTTATAAATTATCACTAAATGTAGTAAAATCTAAATTGATGATATTTCAAAAGAAAAAGACAAAATATACAGATATTAAATCTGAAGATAGACAATATAAATGTTGATCAAGTTAAGGAATTTAATTTCTTGGGTTTAATTATAGATACACATTTAAACTGGAAAAAGCACTCTGAACAAATATCAAATGCGTGTTCTAAGAAAATTGGAATCTTAAACAAATTGAAACATATTTTACCTCTAGATATTAAACAAGTATTATATAATTCATTAATAGTGCCACACATTAATTACTGCATCATGGAATGGGGCTTTGAATAAAATAAAATAATAAAGTTACCAAAAAACCTGAGAATTATTACTTTAAGTAACTACATTTCCCACACTGAGCCACTGTACAAACAACTAGGCTTATTAAAAGTAGATGACATCCTTAAATTACAACAATTAAAATTTTACTATAAATATCTACACAATGACCAACCTTGCTATTTACAAAATTGGAGGTTTGCGTTTAAGTATGAGGTACATGGTCATGACACAAGAGACAAAAATAAAATATACACTTATCAAATTAAACATGATTTTGCAAAGAAATGTCTCAGACATAATTTACCACTATTATTAAATAACCTTCCTGAAATAGTGAAAGAAAAACATATGTCACATAGTAATCGGGGATTTGTAAATTATGTTAAACTGTATTTCTTACAAAGTTATGAAGTAAGATGCACTAGACAAAACTGCTATGTTTGTATGCAAAATTAAGAATGTAAAACCACCGAAAAACTTCATTCAGTATTTATATTTAAAAACACAGCTTTTTTACTTGAAATACAATAATCTTGTCAGCTGCGCACATGCATCTTCATATTATGTTTGTTTTGGGTTTGTTTCTAGAAGAATTTGTTCTAGATGAAGAAATTATTCTGTATGTTAAATTTTCTGAAAGGTGGCTCCTCGATAGTGACTAGCTCGGTCTTAGAGGAGTCTCCTGGCACCAGGTTGTAATTGTTAATTATACGAATTATTACCATGTTTGCTATGATTTTGATGTTTGTATTGTTCTGATTATTTATGTATGACATGGATAACGCATAGGTGTGTATTGTTTTGAAATAATTGTCAAATAAAAACAAATTCTTCTTCTTCTTTTTTGTTTTCTTTTGTAGTCTAATACTTTTTCGTCAAAGCCAGGTTGAAGCTTACAATGGTTAACTCTTGTTCATCATAGAGTATGCGAAAGCGGTTTTGCAAGTCTAGTTGAAAAGCTTTCCCTGTGTTAGTGTTCTTCAACTTGTCTGTGTCTGCTGCCTCTCCTCTCCTCTTTTTGTCTTTCCTAGTTTTAATGACATTATTGCCATCACCAGCACATGATACCTCCCCACTCCCCAATCCAAAGTTAATTCACCTTTTTATCCTACGTTTCAGTTCTTTCTGATGATGTTGTTATTCTCAGAAGGCATTTAAAAAATTTGACAATATTCTCACAAACGAGAAATCATTGCCGGCGGAGCTGATAGAATTATGTTGTGTTGCCAGAATTCATGCATGGAAATCCTAAATGTGTTGAGTGATATTATTTCGATATGTTTTATAGACCACACAATATTATTTAATTGCTAATGTAATTTTTCTCAAAGTTGGGACACAGTATATATTGTTCATTCTTGGAAATTCCTCTGGTCCTATATTTGAGAGTTCTCGGGGCAATGTAAGAAAGTTTTACATACTATCCGTAGTGAAATATTGTTTTTTATTTTAATGAATTTAAAACTATATAATAATAGCTGTACAAATTGCTTTTCAGTTTATCATCATGTGCACTTGAGGCTGAGGGTATGTTGGAAGTGGCCACTGCATTGTCCAATTGCCCACAAATCGAGCAGTTGGTGTGAGTTGAGTTTTCTATACAGAGTATATTGTAGTTTTGGTATATCGCATTTATTAATTTTGAAGATCCACCAGATCTAAAGCTGATGTTTCCAGAGCCTTTTAGATTAGCAACCCACACCAGTATGTCAATACCAATGCACATGCTTACCGACCCAATCTCTAGGATATACTATTCTGGCAGGACTCTCATCCACTGTGTGGTGCAGATCTTTTAAGGTCGTGGGCATTATAATGTCATCTAATTTCTACAGTAGCAGAGGGTTTAAAGACATATTTATAATCTGGTGTGAACAACTGATTTGTCCCATTAGGACTAATGATTCCACCTGTACGTGCCTGTATATGTGGATTATTTATTCTTTTCTAATGTGGCTATTGTTCACAAGAGCATTGTATTAAAAGTAAGCCTAGAATTGTCACATTATTCAAGTTGATGAAATTAATTTCTTTCCAATACATCTTGCTGTGTTGATGGATCTTGTAATGAGATCAGTCAATAATAATGTTTAATGTGGCCATATTTTTTTATGCAACCTCCAAAGTGCAAAATGTATTTTCACTCTAATATTGGACAATAAAGTTATTATATTATTATTATTAGAGAGAGTGTATTGAATTTTTTGTATATCGCTTTCTTTTATATTCAAGCCTGAAATATTATGTTCCATTTACATGCATGATATATTTTGTGAGTGTATGATGTTGATTAGGTATATATGAAGTTAATTTCTGATTATTTTATTGTAAACTGTAAAGTTGCTCTTTACCTACAAAACCCCATGTTAATTGGTAAATCGATCCAAAACAACGAATACTTTTGTATAGGTTGGACAAAAACAGTCTCAGACGTCCTGATGTTGGCAAAGCTCTGGCAGACTCCATTAAGAAGATGAAGTCGTTGCACATTTTGCAGTAAGTGCTGCTTTGAAATATTTCCCACTGGCTTTGTTACTTTGTTACATTTGCAACATTACAACCAGAGCTTGGCATGAAGTAGGAGGACTAATGTAGGTTGCTAACAAATTGAATCTCGTGGGAAGAGCCACAAGTACAAGGCCGAGTGTCGCAGTGTCATATAGTATGCTTCACTATGCTAGATGAGTGCCTCTGAGTGAATAGGATACAAGAGTGGTTTTAGACGTTCCCGCATTACACCATAGACATGAGATGCTACATCTGTGCTGTATAAAATGCACCCTAGTTTATTTCCACCAGATCTGAAGCTGACGCTTCCTGAGTCTTTTAGATTAGCAACCAACATCGGTATGTCAATACCAAGGCTGACCCAATCTGTAGGGTCTACTTTTCTAGCTGCAGGACTGTCATCCACTCTGTGGTGCAGATCTTTAAAAGTTGTGTGCATTATAATGTAATTTCTACATTAGCGGAGGGTTCGATGATATGTTCCTAATCTGGTGTGAACAATTGAATTGCCCATTAGCATTACTGATTCCATCTGTACATGCCTGTATATGTGCATTATTTATTCTTTTCTAATGTGGTTATTGTTCACAAGAGCATTGTATTAAAAAGTAACCTTAGAATTGTCACATTATTCAAGTTGATGAAATGACGTTTTCCTTATCTTTCTACTACATCTTGCTGTGTTGTTGGATATTGTAATAAGATCAGTCAATAATAATGTGTAATGTGGCCATACCTAAAGACTAATAATTCAGGGATAGCTGACTGGGAGTCAGTTAGTTTGATGAACTACCAGCTGGCTACAACTGTATTGTAACCTGCTATGAGATTAATCATTCTAAAATAATTTTGTTATGTAATATTTTTATTTTTAATATATCTATATTCTTGAAAACTGTGTGCATTATAAAGATGATTTATTTAGGTTATCAGTTGCGAGGTTTATGAAGCAGAAGACAATTGGTGCTTATGCAGTCCGCACAAGTCATGTGCATAATTATTTCCGCAGTAGCAGAGGGTTCAATAAAAATTGTCAGCTCCTGTGAATCATTGATTGGCCATTTAGGACTACATACGCATTGTTTATGTGCTTGTATCTGTGAACATGTCCCTGTTAATTTCTATTATGGCTACTGTTCACAAGATGATTAGTAAACTATTTTTTAATCGTTGAATGAATACAACATTGTACATAGCAACGGCTCTGTATATATTGCTTTTCAGCTTATCATCATGTGCACTTGAAGGTGATGGTATGTTGGCAGTGGCTACGGCTCTCTCGGATTGCCCACAAGTCCAGAGATTGTGGTGAGTTGAGTCGTGTATATTGAAATACATGATATGGCCTGTTAATTTTATTATTGTTGTTTGTTAGTTGTGTTTGTACAGTTTGGTTAATGTTATTATTTTTATTATAATAATATTTGTCAGTACTACCGCATTTCTATACTTTATGTAAACTACCTCCATAAGGATCTCTTGCAGTA
This sequence comes from Oasisia sp. SBJ-2009, assembly GCA_964017155.1. Classification (NCBI taxonomy): domain Eukaryota; kingdom Metazoa; phylum Annelida; class Polychaeta; order Sabellida; family Siboglinidae; genus Oasisia; species Oasisia sp. SBJ-2009. The sequence goes on along the minus strand of OZ024866.1, from coordinate 32,036,829 downwards.
AAAATAATTAATCAATGTGTGAGAAGAGACATAATTATACTTCAAAATAATCTCTTTTTAATAGCAATAACTTGCATAGTTATCAAATGACTCCACTCAATACATCATAACAATGTTTTTACACTGAAATTGTACTTTGTAGCCATTTCGTTTAGGCAAATGACACTACAGCACAATTAAAACACACTTAAAGGTAACCAGTTATGTTTTCATGTTATGTTACACATTGTTGTGACATTGTAACTGATGAATCAATATGGCAGTATTATTAATTATTATTTCTGTTGTCATACAATCATCAGTTATTATGACTGCATGCAAGAGATCGTTATGGAGGTTGTTTGCTTAAACTAGTGTAATGCCAAGGAAATGTGGGTTTTCACGTAAAACAGTTTTAACTAAACATAGTTATAATAAAATGACCTCGAAACCATCAAATTGCTATTAATAAGCAATATATATGCATTCATAACTATTGTAATAGCTATAGTTTACAAGCATTGTTTTTTTCCTTCCTTATGTACTGTGTCAATGACAAATCCCACATCGTCTCTTCTCGTTTAAAAGTTACGTTTTTTCTACAGGAAGACATCCATCTTCGGTCATAATTGTGTCATAACGTGAAACTGATGTCTCAGAATCGTAAACCTCGTGGTTGACGTACCCAAGAAAGTGTCTTCATCAATTATTCTCGGTGCTCTGGTTCAACAGTTACGTTTTTTGCGCTACCAGATGGCAACCATCTTGTATTTCTGGGTAAAAACGATGTCACAGTGTCTGATGTCAGAATTGGAATTATTGTCGTCAATTTACAAAACGAATGTCTTCATATAAGATCCTCAGTGGTCTTGTTCAAAAGTAAATTTTTCAAGATGGTGCCAGAGACCATCTTGGACATGGCCCTCTGGTGTAAAATGCTAGGATTTTTAGAGGGACCTGGTGGCTAAATATTTGATGAAACCCCGCTTTAAAAGCTGTAATGCCAAAACAACCAATGCGTTTGCATAGGTTGGACAACAACAGTCTAGGTCGTCCTGATGTCGGTAAAGCACTGGCAAACTCCATTCAGAAGATGACGTCTTTGCAACTTTTGCAGTGAGTACTATAAAATATTTATAACAAAATCTGTAGGTGTTGTGCGATTAGTGGGTATTGGTAATTTGACCTGGTAAAATGTTTGTCCTATTACTGATCATTTGACCTTGTTTTTCCACCTGAACTCCCAGTCAATGTTTGGCGTACAAATATACATGAATAATTTGGTGTCCCTAAACCATTCTCAAACATAACGCTTCTCAAGTTGAATACAGCAATTATATTGTATTGATGTTCTTCCATATAACCTCTGTACCGAATAATGTTCCATTGATATCTTTGAAACTCAGCTCGATGACCTCTGTAGCAAATGTATATGTGCTTATGATAAAGGGTAAAGGAAATTTCATTGAAGACCTAGCCAAGGAAGCAGAGGATGCATCAGCCCACGGAAACATGAAACAACTGTATGATATAACAAGAAAATTATCAGGAAAGTACAAGCACACAGACAGACCCATCAAAGATAAGAATGGCAATGTAATGAAGACCAGATGAAGAGATGGAGGGAACATTTTGAAGAACTGCTAAACCGGCCACCACCTCAGAACCCTCCAGACATCGCACCAGCTGAAGAAGTACTCCAGATAAACTGTGAAAGACCAAGTAAGGCAGAGATTGAGAAAGCCATCCATCACATGAAGAGAGGAAAAGCTTCCGGCCCAGACAAATTCCTGCAGAGGCAATCAAGGCTGACACAGAGACCTCCACAGAGATACTGCATGACCTATTCGGGAAGATATGGGAACAAGAAGAAATACCAACGGAATGGAAAGAAGGGTACCTCGTGAAGCTCCCAAAGAAAGGCGATATGCAAGAATGTAAGAACTACAGAGGGATAATGCTCCTATCAGTACCCGGAAAGTTCCTCAACAGAGTAATCTTGGACAGACTTAAGACAGGGATAGATGTCAAGCTCAGAGACCACCAAGCTGGCTTCTGTAAAGACAGATCATGCACCGACCAAATAGCGACACTGCGAATCATTGTTGAACAATCCATGGAGTGGGACTCATCCCTGTACATAAACTTTGTAGATTACGAAAAGGCATTTGATAGCCTCGACAGAGATACGCTGTGGAAGCTTCTACAGCACAACGGGATACCGGAGAAATTTATATCTCTGATTAGAAATAATTACAAAGATATGGTATGCAGGGTCGTTCATACAGGACAACTAACAGGCTCCTTCATGGTAAAGACAGGAGTGAGGCAAGGATGTCTTCTGTCACCGTTCCTATTCCTGCTCGCCATAGACTGGATCATGAAAACGACTACAAAAAATAGAAGAAATGGGATCTAGTGGACACCTTGGAGCCAGTTGGAGGACCTGGACTTTGCAGATGACCTCACTCTCCTCTCACACAGCCACAAACAGATGCAGGAAAAAACAGAGCAGCTAAACACAGTATCAATACAGCTAGTACTCAACATCAACAGAAGCAAGACAAAGATTATGAAAGCCAACACAAAGAACAACAACCCCATCACATTGAACGGAGAGCCACTGGAAGAGACAGACTCATTCACATACCTGGGCAGCACAATCAACAAAAACGGAGGCACAGAAGGAGATGTCAAAGCAAGAATACAGAAAGCAAGAGTGGCATTCATCATGTTCAGGAAAATGTGGAGAGCAAGACACATCAAAATTAACACCAAGCTGAAAATATTCAACTCAAATGTCAAGGCAGTTCTACTCTATGGATCAGAGACATGGCGAACCACACAGAAGACACTAAAGAGAATACAGACCTTCATCAACAAATGCCTGCGCAGAATACTACACCTGAAGTGGACAGACAAGGTACCCAACACCACACTCTGGAAAACAACCAAGCAACTACCCATAGAAAATGAAATAAAGAAGAGAAAATGGAAGTGGATAGGACATACACTAAGGAAACCACTAGAAACAATCACCCGTCAAGCCATCACATGGAACCCCCCAGGGAAGAGAAGAAGAAGAGGTAGGCCACGAAACACCTGGTAGAGAGATACAGAAAAAGATACAAAAGAGATGGGGTACACCCGGAAAGAAATGGAGAAGATGGCCACAGACAGAAAACTGTGGCGTTCCATAGTCGATGGCCTATGCTCCGAGCGAGCGAAAAGGCTTAAGTAAGTAAGTTATGATAAAGGATTTGTTCATGTCAACCAAGTGCAGATCCCTAACAGTCTCAAGTAAGAGGAATCCAACAAAGTCAGGCGTATTTTTGGAGACATCAAACTGCCAGTGAAAGATGACCAGGACTCTTAGGTGTCCCTGTTGTTAGTAAGCTGACTCGGACTAAGCACATTTGCAACATTACTACCAGAGCTGGACAGAAAGTAGGAGAACTAAGGCTAAGGCTAAGGTTGCTTAAAAACTTAATGTCGTGGGGAGAGCTACAATGTACAAGGCCCATGTTCGCAGTTTTATGGAGTATGCTTCACTATACTGGATGAGTGCCTCTGAATGAACAGCAGAGTGGTTCTAAATGTTCCCTCATTTCAACATAGACATGAGGTGGCTACTACAATTGTGCTGTACAAAATGCACCGCATCTTATACCCACTTGATATTTCCTCAGTCTTTTAGATTAGCAATCCACACCAGTACCAAGGCATGAGCTTCCCAACGCAACCTGAAGATGCTACTATGCTGGCAGGACTACATCCACTCTGTGGTGCAGATCTTTAAAAGTCCTGTGCATTAGCATCTTATTCCTACAGTAGCAGAGGGTTTGATGACATCTTTCTAAGCTGCTGTGAACCATTGATTGGCCTATTCGGATTAAACATCCAATCTTTACATACATGTATATATGCATTATTTATTATTATCTAATGTGGCTATTGTTCACAAGAGCATTGTATTAAAAAGCTATATAGGAATTGTCACATTATACAAGTTGCTGAAATGAAATGGAGTCTTATTTTTCCAAAACATCTTGCTGTGTTCTTGGATCTTATCTTGTAATCAGATCAGTCAATAATAATGTGTAATGTGGCCATACCTAAAGATTAATAATTCAGGGATAGTTATCTGAGAGTCAGTTAGTGTGATGAACTACCAGCTGGCTACAACTGTATTGTACCCTACTATGAGATTAATAATTCTAAAATTATTTTGTTATGTAATATTTTTATTTTTAATGTATCCATATTCTTGAAAATTGCCTGCATTATAAAGATGAATTATTTAGGTTATCAGATACGGGGTTTATGAAACAGAAGACATTTGGTGCTTATGCAGTACTTCTCAAATCACGTGCGTAATCATTTACACAGTAGCAGAGGGTTCAATAAAAAAGGCTAGGTCCTGTGAATCATTGATTGTCCATTTAGGACTACACATGTACAGATGCACTGTTTATGTGCCAGTATCTGTGCACCTGTCCCTGTTCATTTCTATTATGGCTACAGTTCACAAGATGATTATATAAGAAACAATCTTAGTATTTTCGCATAATACAAGTTGGTGAAATAAATGTATTTATTACCTAACATAGACTTAACCTAGCTCCACAAGGTGCAATAGACTTGGCCGCGCCCAAGTTGCTCGCCATAATTAATGAAAATGAAAAAATGACCTGTCCCTACAGCTCCCACTACCTTATCCAACTGAGCTTCTTCTCTTCTCACTTGGCGCTGCCATTGTATAAGTCTCGCGTTCGAGTAGCTGCGTATTGTATCAGTTTATTTAGCTATGTCACATTTCTGTTAATACTGAGTTACGGTGTATCTTTTCTCTTATCACATCTGTTATATAGTGGGTCATTTTCATACCACTTTTCAGTTGTAACTTTCTGTCATCAACCAATGTTCGACTTTGCCCTTTCATCTTTAACTATTGTCATAGCCGATCACTCGCAACCACGCCCCCGACGCAAATGCCCCGTCGGTACTAGACTGATGCGTGGGAGTGATAACCGTCCGAACAAGTGTCGCTCTTGTCATGGATGTACAATAGACAACAAGTGCGACACTTGTTCAAATTGGACAGGCATAGTTTGGGCAGGTCCCAAGCCCATTTGAACAGAAAACGCCGCGCCGTCTCAGATACGCAGGCGTATAATAAACCGTCTACAAAGCTGAAGCCCGCGCTTAGAGAGGAACACAGCCACAAGGACAAGTGGGCTCGTTTAGAGACTTGTAGCATTTCTAGTTGCAGCTTCCTGAGGTTTTCTCCAGTGCCATCCCCGGAGATAATCCAGAACCATGAGTCCAAGTTAGAGGAAATTCTCTACTTTCTCCGCGAACAAAGATCAGTACCTAACGTCATAAATAGCACGGCTAATCGGCCCTGTGCTCCCGGAGGTCCAATATAGAGCTGGCCGTTCGACGGAACTGTCCGGACAAATGACAATGTTGGATTACCTACTAGGCCTAGGGTATCCGAGCACTTAACCGGCAGTCTAGGTCAATGGACTCACGCTGGAGGGCCCGATCCGGGCAAAAAACCGGAAACATACCTCGGGGCCGAACCCACGGACGGTTTTCCGTAACCAAATCCGGAGATTGATCTCGTTCGGCCCAGGTCACCGAACGACCAGGAAATTCCGGAGCTGGACGAAAACCCGTTCGGGTGGTGTCGCCGGGCGACCGGAGAAAAGCCGGCCTCGGGACGGAGACGAACTCAAGAACAGTTCGACCAATCAGAACCCTTCGCAGGCAGATTCCGTAGCCGGAGCCTGGTTCTTACAGCTTGCGTTCTGCCTATCTGCATCCCGACTTGCGTCCCAACTGGGGTTACCAGAACTAGTTGGAGTCTCCCGTTATCCGGGGATGATAGCCGAACAAACAGACCTCAGTTACGGGAAAATGTAGGCGCATTAAATCCGGAGTTTGTGTTAGTAGGCGCCATGACACGGGGGCGCTGTTTCGCAACACGCAACTACTACGGTTTTCGGTCAACCAATCTCAAACATTCACAGTTTAATGTGGAGTACTGCAGTTGTTTATAGTATTGAGCTTTTTTGTTACAATGTCGGTAGGTAGGGAATAATGTTTCATTGATCTCTGTGTTTAAGTTGGTTGAAAGTAGTTTTGTAGCAAATGCATATGTTATAAAGGTTTTTTTCATGCCAAGCAACTGCAAAACCCTAACCATTTCAGGAAAGAGGCAGACATCAAAGTGCCAGAGTAACATGACCTGCATGTCAGTCAGAGCTGGATAGAAACTAGGAACAGTAAGGAAGGTTGCTAATAAACTGAATGTCATGGAAAGGGCCGCAGTATCCAAGGGTCAGGTTCAATGTCATGGACCATGTTTCACTGTGTTGGATGAGTGGCTCAACCATGACATTTACTTATCTGCCAGTTTCTCAATTAACGCTCTCTTGTCTGCTTTATTCTGTTTTTTCAATACTTTGTCCAGTTCCAGGTACCTTGTCTGTAGCTGTTCCCTCAGTCATTGGGATTTGGTATCATTCATCTGCTTTTTTGTTGCCTTTCTTTTATCAATTGTTGTCCACGTGTCTGGTTTTAATAAAACTCTCCTTTTTGTTTTCTTTTGTAGCCTGAAACGTTTTCTTCAATGCATTGTTGAAGCTTACAATGGTTAACTCTTGTTCATCATAGAGTATGCAAAAGCGGTTTTGCAAGTCTAGTTGAAAAGCTTTCTCCTGTGTTAGTGTTGTTCAACATGTCTGTTAAATCGCCGCTGCCTCTCCTCTCCTCTTTTTGTCTTTCTTAATTTTAATGACAATATTGCCACCACCAGCACATGATCCCTCCCCACATCAGCTCCATGTCTGGGTTTGATGTTTTGAAGTTATTGTCTTCACTTCTGATGGATTATCACATGATCGATCTGCCTAAAAGTGCTACTATCTGGAGAAGTTATTTTCCACACATAGGTCAGAAAGTCTCTCACCGTTGTTATTGATATATCCAAAGCCTTGAATGCCCATGGCCCTTTCTCTTCTTGTATTGTCCTCTCTAACTCTTGCATTGAGGTCTCCCACCACCATGAGTACACCACACTTGTGTGTGGCCCTAATTTCTTCGTCCAGCTGTACATCAAACTCATCCTGGATCTCCTCCTCTGCGTCTTGTGTTGATGCATGACAGGCAATCACTGTCAGTTTGCAAATTTAGAAATCAGTCTAGTCTTGAGCAATCAGCAATTGATTGGTTTCCAGTTAAGCAGATGTTTTTCCACTTTCTAATCACATTTCTGACAACTCCACCTCTGTGCTATTGATCTGTTTGGTTAGAATAAAGAATGGAGTGGAGAAGCTTCTCTTTCCCGAATCTCTGCATCGTGCCTGACTCATTCATAGAAGTTTGATGTTGTAATTCTCCATTTCCCGCTGTACTTGCTGAAACTGTCCCTCTTGATGGAGTGTTGTCACATTCCAGGAGCCCACTCGTACCTTCGTTTTCGGCTTGACGAACTCCACTATCGGGGTGTCAGCTTTCGACTGGATTTGGCTGATATCCTTCATGATTCCAGTTTCCCGGGTAGCTTCACTCCTTGGACCATTTACATTGTGTTATTTAGTATTGGGTTCTGTAGCAACAAGTGTTTTATGTGTTAAGGGTGCCAACCTCACGCACAACACTCCTCCTTTTTCAGCCAGACTTGGGATCTGCCATGGCGGAGTTATTTCTTACGTACGGAATGTCTGTTGCTAGTTGAATGAATATAAAAGTCTACATAGTAAAAGCTCTGTATATAATGGTTTTCAGGTTATCATCATGCGCACTTGAGGCTGACGGTATGTTGGAAGTGGCCATCGCATTGTCGAGTTGCCCACAAATCGAACAGTTGGCGTGAGTTGAGTTTTGTATATATTGATTTTTTTGTATACCCCATTTATTTATATTCAAGCTCAACATTATGTTTATATAACATGGATGATATATTTTATGATTATAGTATTGTTCATAAGGTATATTGTAATATGATTGATAAATATTGTATTGTGAGTTGTAAGGTTGCTCTTTATCCTTTGTTAATTGATATCAATCCTAGACAAACCAATACGTTTGTATAGGTTGGACGAAAACAATCTCAGTCGTCCTGATGTCGGCAAAGCTGTGGCAGACGCAATTAAGAAGATGAAGTCGTTACACGTTTTGCAGTAAGTACTACTGTGAAATGTTTCCCAATAGCTCTGTTGCTGCTTTGTCATTATGTTGTATACACCTGATAAAATGTTTGTCCCCAAAATTATTTTGTAAACTTATTTTTCCCATTTGATCTCCAAGGCATAATTTGGTCATTCAATTCGAGCTGAACAATTTGGAATATCCAAACCAATCTCAAACATTCCCAGTTTAATGTGGAGTACTGCAGTAGTTTATAGTATTGAGCTTCTTTGTTACAATATCGGTAGGGATTAATGTTTCATTGATCTCTGTGTTTAAGTTGGTTGAAAGTAGTTTTGTCGCAAATGCGTATGTTATAAAGGTTTTTTTCATGCCAAGCAACGGCAAAGTCCTAATCATTTCAAGAAAGAGGAAGACATCAAAGTGCCAAAGAAACATGACCTGCATGTCAGTCAGAGCTGGACAGAAACTAAGAACAGAAAAGAAGGTTGCTAATAAAGTGAATGTCATGGCGAGGCCCCAGTATCCAAGGGTCAGGTTCAGTGTGATGGACTATGTTTCACCGTGCTGGTTGAGTGGCTCAACCATTACACTTAAAGGTTCCCAATCATTTCGTTTTGCCCATCGCCAATCCTTTTCTTTTATGTCCTGATGTGTAATGTTTCAATAGTTTAACTAGTATGCACAGTCAGTTTAATTTTAAAATGCGTACTTGTCTTTTTTTATTCGGGAAAAAAGAATCGTCGTTACACCGGGTATAACTGGTGAAACCATTAGCCAGTGTAGACGTCCTGCCATTTTTGGGTCACGTGTTCTGAACGAGATCGGCATCCTACAGCAAAATAATAAACAAACCGCATGTGCTTTTGCGTGTTGTGACGAACGTTCCGAAGTGTTTCTTCTGTGAAGGTATGTATTACGTGCTTTATCGTAGTTAGCAACCAGGGCGAGTAGTCGTGGGCTAATTCAATAAGAACTGCAACTTGCAAACTTCATTATAGGCCTACTCGGCGCGGATTCTCTAACTTGTTATATTATTTTTAAAGTTTGACAGTCGGCATCGCTTAGGCCTTAGCCTTAGGGCCTAGGCTAAGTTAGGCCTTAGGCCGCTTAGCCTTAGTCTCCGCCAGATAGCTGACATACACTCATACAGCATGTATTTATACTTTTATATGTATTGAATTTGATTACGCAGGATCTTGTTCATAAGCTGTGTCATTGCGAAAGTACATATCTAGAGAGTGTAGATGACGTTAGGGACGAAATGATAAATCATTGGCTTCGGAACATTGGCAGTACTAGTAGCTAGGCTCCGGGTGATCGTGGGGAGCATCCGTTATCTCGTGCAACTAAACGTCAAACGAATAATTATGTTGGTTATCACAATTATTTAAACGGTGTTTTGTGACTCACATTTTATTATGATTGCTGGATGTTGTTGATTTGCATTATATTTTATGCAACATAATTTAGATTTTTATGACAACCATGATGGTGATGAATTTATTCAATATAAAAAATGTAAACATGAACATAAAATGCTTGTATAGCTACTAGCAAGTGTACACCATATGCAAGTATTACACATAACATTCTTGCACTTGTTTCCATTTTGGTCAGTGATGCCTGGCTGTAGTCTATGTAATACCTGATACCTTTCAATTCACATATGCCAGCTGTTCTAAACTTTATCTTTTCATCACAGCAATATATGAATGCATAATACAACTCGAATTATGATATATTAGTATGGGCCACACTACAGGCGGGGCTAAGATTAATGCAATCACTTGTGTCGGTCAAATGCATGGAAGATACGTCTGATCATTCCAAGTGAATTAAACATTTTAACAAATCAACAATGTATAAATTTTCTAAATATTTTAATATGCCCATTTCAATACACATTTGCTTTCATTAACATTTTCATAATATCCTGGACATGGAAAACTAGGATAACCTTTGCAGTTGTGTAATGCATGTTATACTAAGTGTGTCCAGTCCAGTGTCCACACAGACTTCGGCCAACACCTTTAAAAAACTATTCAGCATACAAAAATAATTCAAAAATCAATTTATGAAATCAATTATTATTCATTCTGAAGAAGGTAGACATGTTTGAATATTTGGTGAAGGAAATATACTGTTGGCATCACCACAACACCTTATTTTGTCACTTCCAACATTTACTTTGACATGGATACAACCTCCAGCTGAGCCATTAAATGTCAAATATAACATATGTAGTAGTTATTACATGACATACCCTGACACAAAATTGTATATTGAAAATAAAACAGAAAATATGAATGCGCTATTCTTGAGAGTATTCAAATAATTCTATAATAATATCTAATATAAGGCATCCCTTATCCCTACAATTAAATATAGCAGGGTAATTTTACTTTCATGTAATGACAATACACACCTAATGAATTACAACCCTGCTTAGATATCAACCTGTACGTGCTGCTGTAGCCGAACATTTCTTGCTGCCTTTTTTATGGAATGCTTTAGGTCATACATAAAATATTATGTTATACAGCTGTAGATTGATTGATTACATGGCAATGAACACTCCATAATGACAACTCTAATACCATGATGCCAGTTTTTTTTCTTCTGAGTTTGAATATATGCTTTTCTTTTCAGGTCAATACTCAACAGGAAACTGAACAGCACCACTAGGTCAAAAAGTTAATAAGCTATAATTTTACTGTCCAAGATCCCGGACAAGATTCCACAACCATGGGCTGTGCAAGACGCTGCAGATCAAATGTCATGTGAATATCAAGCGAGTGATCTCAGTTGTGTGTTGCATCCATGACAGTCTCCCCTGTACCGATGGTGTGTGCACTGACTTCCAGGCCAGTCAGTTACCCAAATTGACTAGAGACCAATATAGATCTGATTAACTTTGCAGTTTGTGGTAGTACGGCGGGTGCCTTGGTCTGGCAAATATGGCATGAGCCTTCGGTCAACCTCTCTCAACACTATAAGATAGGTTCGGCATTCTTTGGTGAACTTCATCGGCTTGGATATCGATGGCATTACTGTGTGAGTTCACTCTCTTTAATGGTAGTGCATGCCAGGTACCTGACATTTTCTGTGCATCCACATCTACCTATGCAAGAAACAAAGTGACAATTAACATGGCTCTCATTTATAAAATCTTGTCAGATGAGTCTGCCATTCAAGCCAAACTGAAACTTGTATGCAAACTTGTCAAGAGAAATATGTTTAATAAAACATCAATTTAAGTTCTACTGCTGTAAAAATAATCTATTTACAGCATGTTTCAGTAATATCTATAATGCGTGCATTATGAGTAAACATTACAATTTTAGGTAAATTGTCAAGATTTTGTTGTGTAACAATTGTTTCAGGATTTTGAACAATTTGCCCATGGGTGTAGTGTTTTCAACCTTTTCTTAATTTTCTATTACTGCTTGTTTTTATCTGATGTGCATGTGATATTAAAAATAAATACATATATCATGTGCAGTGCTTGCCATTATATTGTAGTCAATCTTGTCAAAAAGTTTCAATAAAATGTTTTTACTTTATGTTGTCTTTACTTTAGTCCACATGCGATTCCAACAATATACAATTTATCAAGGACACCCATTATTGCAAAGACCTCATGCAGACAAATAAACTATCATACGCAGGAGCAGGTTCAGAAATAAATTCTAGGGGGCACAACAACTTCCACTGGCATATGAACCAAATTAATATTAAAACTAAGCTGACAATTTAGATGCATATTAACATATATAATGCTTTACTGGTCAAGCGGTTAATTTTTTTAAACATAACCGGGCATAGCTGTGTATGTGACAACAATTGTAATAATTGTTTTACCAGCAGAACTGATTAGTATAAGGAATTGGTGTTACTCGATGACAGAAGTACCGCACACTTGAAACTCGTTTTATTTTCAGGTCATAGGGAAGCCTGCACCCTTTGACTTTGCATAATCTATCCGTCTACACAAATAGGCAAATAGACGACTGTGACAAATAATGATTACCCTGGGTACACATAATTTCAATGGGCTAATGATGAATAATTTTGAATATGTTGTAAGTTTGTAATTATGAATTAAATGTTTCTTCACCATAATCACATAGTTTGCATATTTTTCTCTGGTTATTCATATGAGATGACCACAAACACAGAAAAATGGTGTGAATGCAGTGACATAGGTGGGCATTAATTAGTGCTTTCTGTAAAGATAGAGTTAGGTATTCCACTCTACTCAATCAGAATGCAGTTGATACCAATCATAGTGTATGATGTAATGAGTATTTCAATATATAATTTCCATAATATTAATTTCTATGTTTGTAACATAAATATGGCAACATATAATTAACCAACATACACCACACTTACATCATTATAAACATAATTAATCAAAACAAACATAACATCTTTCTTGCCATTATACAAAATTAATAGTTTATAAGAAACATCTTTAAAATGCAGTTACTTGTGTCATGATGATATTTTATGACTATCAAATACCAATGATTACCTCCATTCTGGCAAGCTCCAAAAGGCATTCTTTGTACACAATGCAGCATGGTTTGTCATAAGTGTCATGTCTTCATCGTCTGTACTCATCAGTCACAATTTCTTCAATGTCATGCACAAGTTCACATGTAGTAACAGGCTGCAGAGTGGCAACGTCTTTGCGGCATCTGAAATAAAACATAACCAAACCAGTGAACATTACCGTGAACACCTCAAAATGGACATTTAATCATCAACACTGGCCCAAGAGGTCCTCAGGTCCTTTGGACTATACAGCCCTGAATAATGAATTTGTAACATTGAATGAAATGTTTTTTTTAATCTTAGTCACTGCTGAGTTTTTCACCACAAAGCACAGCAAATTGTGTTTGTTAACTTGCACAGCACCATAACAGGTCATTAGTGATTTTAAGTAAAATAATATTAGAATAAACTGTTACTAAAATCAGTTCATTTTAATGCCATGAAGACTAAGTGAGCTGAAAACCTACTTAGTGTTCCTCACAACTGCACTGTAGGCATACTACTGAAATTTCATCATGACGAAATGTACCCGTCTGTGAGACTAATGTTCAGTTTTTCTTTAATCTTGGTCATAAACAAAGGTTGCTAGTATTAGCGCAGTGGTTCAGGGGTAGAGCATCGGACTCTCAAATAAGAGGACCCGGGTTCAAATCCTGTGCTGCCATGTGAAACCTTGGGCAAGTTTTTTCACACTACATTGTTCCAGTTCACTCAACTGTATGAATGAGTACCTGGCTATAAACAGTGATGAATATTTGCGTACAAGCAGTCTTCGCGACATTGCCACATGGCTGAATACTTCCCAGAGAAGCCGAGACGGTCTTCGATTGAACATGTCTGCCAGGGAGTAAAGTGTAAAAAGCACTTTGAGCAATCCTAAAGATTGTATACTGAGCTATATAAGAACTTACCTTTACCTTTAAACCATGACAAAAGTTACAATTTTGTATCAAAGTTTTGCATAAAACAAATGTACTTGGTGTAACACATATACACACATACACCATTATATTTACCAGCGAATCTCTTCTAGTGTGTCATCTCCAAATTGATAGGTTCTATCAGCTGGATCAACTGCTTCTAATCACACTGGGTCGTCATCATAGGGGATTCTACAACAACATAAATTTTATAATTAAATTATGCACAAATATTGAAGAATACATGTATGAAAAATCAGCTGGAAAAGTGAACTGCAAATGAAATACAAAATAAAATTGAAAGTTTGACAAAAGCCTTGTACACAAATAAGAATGGCCACAATGGTTAAAAATCCATCAAACATGTTTTTACCATGGCTGGTCACGAAGAAATTCCATTCGCAATCCAGTCCAAAGTCACCACTGTAGTGATGAATATTAGCAAATTCTTGAAATTGTTGTACTGGGCTGCGGACCCATCACAGGGTAAAAGCAGTATACATGTACATGTAAGTACTGTGACATAAATTGAAAAAATCTACCCATGGTAGAACTGTCACTAAATTACAATTGATACAACTTATATTTGTATGAGAAGTTTTTATAAATTTACTTGATATTTGTGTTATGTTTGCTTTATGCTTCGTAAACATATCTATACCAGTTTTAATATGTACAGATTCATAAATACGACAAACAGACATGCAAAACTGCCTGAAAATGTATACCGATATGCATAGATATCTAATATTTATAAACATTACCAACAACATGTATGTTTAACTCAAAATCAGTGCTTGAAAACACGCTCGCAAGTGATATATTGATAAGTTTTGGGTACCAATGGGTCCTCATTCTTCTTGAGAAGGAAGCATGGAAGGATATTGTGAGTTACTTGTTTTTTATGTGTTTGTTTGGTTTATGCCTGGTAAACGTTTCATAACAATATCTTCTAATCCACACTGACCGGTCGGAAGTTTGCTAATTTGTAAGAAATATAAAATATAGCACGTTGGGTATGTGTACATTCCTAATGAAGACAGTCAGGCATGTCATGTTGCTCTGATAATTCACAATGTTATGCAAAGATATCAAACTGACACAACAGTTCATTGAACCATCCATATTTAGCTTACAATCAATGTCTGAAAACCCTCTCGTATATCACGAGCAATTTATTTTAAAAATTGGGGCACCCAGACAATTTTTGTTGTGAAGGAAGCTCGGAAGGATATTGAGACTTACTAGTTATTTGAGCTATAAGAATGAGCTTACACCTAGAAAAGACTTTGTGACAATACAAGCTACGCCTCATCGAAATGTTTGGGTCGGAAGTTGGTCATATTTTAAGAAATATAATAACATACCATCTTTGCATATGTATAGATTCATAATTAAGGCAACCAGATCTGCCATATTCCTCTGATTTGCACATTTATATACCAAATATGTACAATTTATGTCTAAGGTATGTGTATTCTGCTAACAATAAGGGTCTGAAAACCCTATCGCGAGTGATATTTTGAAGAAATCATGATTTGTATCAACTTGCTGTACATTAACTGTACACTCACACTGTATTTATATTGTAATTGTATTTGTGTAATCTATATATTATATAGATCAACTCAACACAATTTCACTGACACAGGCTCAAGATTGCAGAATATATTGACTAGTGAAATGTGAATAAAATTATTTATTTTTAATTTTAACAAGCTGTCAAATGTCAAAGTGCCATAACTTGAAACCTATTTAAGCTAGAACGCTCAACTTTTTGATTCTTGCTAATCTTACCAAATGCAAAGCAGCAAAGCTCTCATCGTACTGTATTACTGATCCATTCAAAAATAATCTAAGACTAAGTCTTAGACTTAGACGTCGACGACAGCAACCAATTTATGGAATTTTATTTGCGTTCACTCGGAATGACCCTAAATGGGCTAATACCGTCGACTAATTTAATAGCAAAACAATTTTGCTTGCACACGCAGTATTAAAACAATGTGAAAATGGTTGAAGCCGAGTAATAACAGTACTAACCTGTCAATAAGACACTTGGCGAACGCTGCATCAGTTTTGATGCCGGTCATTAGACATTACTTTTGTCTGAATCCATAAACTCATCGCCTTTCCTATGTACACTTTTGCGGGCGGTCGATTTCGTTTCAGTTCTGCTTGTGCCCTTTTCTTTGCCGAGTCGGTGGCGTATTTCCGTGGGCGACCACACATTGACATTTCATATAAAAACGAGTTAAAATGCAAAAGCAAGTCGGAAAAGAAACACGTGTGTAAATACTGCCTGGATGGGGGTCAAGGCCGATCTCGCGACATCACATAATCACCCGCTATCACGTGATTAAGGCGAAGATAGTCTACCACATAAAACCCGTACGGTAGACATTTTCAGTATGAAAAAGACTATATAAATCTTGGGCAAGCCTAAAATAGTTTTTACATTTTAACAAAAAACGAATAAACAAATGCGCAAAACCGAAGCAGTATGTCACAGGGGATACTTGGTAGGTTTGCTCTTTCGCAAAATTAGCATGAAACGCGAGGAGCAAAACAATCGAACTGATTAAGCATTTTTAAACGTATCAAATCCATTCGTAGTAAAACCCTGAGGATCACTAGTGTAAATGAACAGCAGACAAGAGTGGATCTAGTCATCCCCTTATTACATCATATAAATGAGTTGGCTGCTTCACATATGCTGTACAAAACACACACTAGCTTATATCCACCAGCTATTAAGCTGATGTTTCCTCAACCTTGCATGGTGACACAAGCAATCTGCACCAGTGAGTCTTTGCCAAGGCAAGTGGTCACTGAAATGATCTCGAGAACCTACTCCGCTGGCTGAACTTTCATTTACTCAGCCGTCCAGATCTCGTATCGACTACTGGATACCATACTTTATGAAACAGAAGACAATTGGTGCTCAGTCATTCATGAAACATGTACATCATGGTTTCTGCAGTAGCAGAAGGTTCAATTAAATTCTTTTAAGCGCATGTGAAACATTGATTGGCCCATTGGGACTACACATGTATTGTTTATATGTCTGTATCTGTGAACCTGTTCCTTTTCAAGCCTAATATGCCTGTTGTTCACAAGAACATTATGTAAGAAAGCAATCTTAGTATTATCGCTTAATACAAATTGGTGTCTCAAAGTTCCAGCACATCGTGTTGCCTCTAGCAATGAGAACAGTCAATGGTACTGCTATTATTGAACAGCTATACTAATAAAGTGAAAAACCAAGAGAAGGATTTACCTGTATATTAATGATAGGAAGTGGACATTCCTAAGTCAATTCACCTTGTCTTTCTACATTTACCTTGTTTATAACAAAATGTTTGTTTTCAGAAGGTAATTCTAACTTTGAAAAAAATATTCTCACAAACAATTCAAGAAGTCATTGCCGGGATCGCTTATAAAAGTTCTGTTGCATTGCTAATATTCACACACGGAAACCCTAAATGTGCTGTGTGATATTATTTCAAACTATTTTAAACTGACCTACTTAATCCTCTTTGTGTAGGGTCACACATAAGGCCGTAACTAACGAATGTCAATGTTTTCTGTCTGCTGCTAACTTTGTCACTTTCCCCAACTCCATCTGAGTGTTTTTATCTCACGCTCCACTTATGTTCCCGACTTCTCCTTTTTGGTCTTCCCGTGCTGTCTTCCAACCAGGAGTCCAGCGCATGGCTATTTTCGAAATCAAAGTCTGCATAGACTGGTATGTTCCCTTCCTGGGACTGTTCCACGATCTGCCGCAATGTAAAAATATGGTCCCTAGAGGAGTTTCCTTTACTAAATCCTGCTTGTTTTTTGCCCATCTGTGGGTCAATGGCTGCCGAAATTATGTAAAAAATAATCCTGCCGACACTTTTGCTATCGAAGCGTTCCAAATTGATCCCTCTCCAGTTGTTGCCCATACTAAGGTTTTCTTCCTTTGCTTGTTTGGAATCACCCTCTTCTTGCAGTCGCTTTATATTCATTCTTCCTCCCATATACCTTGAAGAATCTCTGTCAATGTTGAACTATGGCTTCTTATCCAGCCTTGAACATATCTGCACTCACACCGTCAGTTCCCGGTGCTTTCCCTGACTTCATGGAACTGACTGCTTTCGTCACCTCTTCAGTAGATGGTGGGTCTCTGTTGTTTGCTAGGTCTTCGCCACTTACTGGAATGTCTGCTAGATTGCTTGGCACTTCTTTGTTGAGGATGGTCTCAAAGTGTTAGTTCCACCTCTGGGTCTGCTCTGCTACACCAGTAATAGCATTTCCATTGTTTAACTTTCGCTGGAACTTTGCTGTAGCTAAAGCCGCCGGCAAGTGTCATTGTTATCCAGCTATATTCTGAGTAGTTGCATCTGTTTCTGCTTCAATTGTCAGTTTCTCAATGAAAGCTCTCTTGTCTGCTTTAGGCTGTTTTTTCAATTCTTTTTCCAGTTTCAGGTGTCTTGCCTGTAGCTGTTCCCTCAGTCGTTGGGATTTGGTATAATTTATCTTGTTTTTTTGCCTTTCTTTTATCAATTGTTTTGCATGGGTTTGCTTTCAACCACTCTTCTTTTTGTTTTCTTCTGTAGCATAAAACGTTTTTGTCAATGCCTGGTTCAAGCTATCAATGGTTATCTCTTGTTCATCATGGAAAGCTGTTTTGCAAGTCTAGTTGAAAAGCTATTCATGTGTTAGTGTTCTTCAACGTATCTGTGTTAAATCGTCGCTGTCTGTCCTGTCCTCTTTTTGTCTTTCTTAGTTTTAATGACAACATTGTCATCACCAGCACATGATCCCTCCCCAAAGTGATCGTCTTCACTTCTGATTGATTATCACATTATCGATCTGACTGAAAGTGTTACTATCTGGAGAAGTTATTTCCCATACATAGGTTAGAAAGTCCTCAATGTTGTTATTGCTGCATCCATAATCTTGGGTGCCCATGGGCCTTTCTCTACCTGTTTTGTCCTCTCTAACTATTGGGTTAGGTTTCCCACCATCATCGTGCTGGTGTGTGGTCCTAATTTCTTCGTCCAGCTGTTCATCAAACTCATCCTGGATATCCTCCTCTGCATCTTCTGTTGAGGCCTGACAGGCAATCGCTGTCAGCTTTGCCAATTTTGGAATTCAATCTAGACTTGATCAATCAGCCATTGATTGGTTTCTAGTCAAGCAGATGTTTTTTCACTCTCTAGTCACAATTATGACAACTCGGCCTCTGTGTTGTTGATCTGTTTGGCCAGAATAAAAAATGGTATGGCCAGTGGACAAGGTTCTCTTTCCCAAGTCTATCCAACATGCGTCACTCATGCATAGAAGTTTCATTTCGTAATTCTCAATTTGCCGCAGTTCTTGCTAAAACTGTCCTGCTTGATAGAGTGTTCTGACATTCCAGGAGCCCACTAGTACCTTGGTTTTCGGCTTGACGACTCCACTCTTGGGGTGTCAGCTTTCAACTGGATTTGGCTGACATCCTTCATTATTCCAGTTTCCTGTGTAGAGTCACTCCTTGCACCACTTACATTGTGTTCTATAGTATTGGGTTATGTAGTGTAATGTTTTTATGTGGTGAGGGTGCCAACCTCACACAGAATCCTCCTCCTTTATCAGCTAGGCTTGGGACAGGCCATGGTGGAAAAATATTTTTTTAATTGCTTATATAATTTTCTCAAAGTTGGTACACAATATATATTGTTTATTTTTGGAAAGTTCCTGTGGTCCGACATTTGAGTATTTTCGGGAAAACGTAGGAAAGTGTTACTTACTATGTGTAATGAAATGTCTGTTGCTAGTTGAATGAATATAAAACTACATAGTAATGGATCTGTAAATAATGCTTTTCAGTTTATCATCATGCGGACTTGAGGCTGAGGGTATGTTGGAAGTGGCCACCGCATTGTCAAACTGCCCACAAATCGAGAACTTGGTGTGAGTTGTGTTTTGTATATATTGATTTTTTGGTGTATCCCATTTATTTTTATTCAAGCTTAACATTGTGTTTATATAACGTGGGAGATATATTTTATTATCATAGTATTGTTCGTAAGGGATATTGTAAGTTAATTTATGAATATTGTATTGTTAGTTATACGGTTGCTCTTTATCCCATATTAATTGGTATCAATCCTAGACAAACCAATATGTTTGTATAGGTTGGATGAAAACAATCTCAGTCGTCCTGATGTCGGCAAAGCTCTGGCAGACTCAATTAAGAAGATGAAGTCATTACACGTTTTGCAGTAAGTACTACTTTGAAATATTTCCCAATTGTTCTGTTGCTGTTTTGGGATTATGTTGTATCCACAATCTCGATAGGGAATAATGTTTCATTGATCTCTGTGTATAAGTCGGTTGTAATTCGTTTGGTAGGAAATGCACATGTGCAAATGAGGGCCCCAGTATCCAAGGGCCATGTTCAGTGTCATGGACTATGCTTCACGGTGCTGGATGAGTGGCTCAACCACTACAATTAGACGTCTCAAATCCATTCAGAGTAAAACACTGAGGATCACTAGTGTGAATGAACAGCAGGCAAGGGTGGATCTAATTATTATTACATCAGATAAGTCAGGTGGCTGCTACACATATACTGTACAAAACACACTAGCTTATATCCACCCGGTATTAATCTGACGTTTTCTCAGCCTTGTATGGTTAGACAAGCAACCTGCACTGGTGTGTCTATGCCAAGGCACGCGGTCACTGAACTGATCTCGAGAACCTACTCCACTGGCTGAACTTTCATTCACAGTGCCGTCCAGATCTCGGATCGACTACCGGATATCATAGTGTATGAAACACAAGACAGTTGGAGCTCAGTTCTTCGAATCATAAGTTACGTGCGTTCTTAGAGTCCGATATTAGAGTATCCTCCGCGCTTAGTTGGAACCGTTTACATTCTAAGCTTAGTGAAATGTTTTTTACTAGTTTAATGAATACAACGTTGTACATGGCAATGGCTCTGTATATATTGCATTTCAGCTTATCATCATGTGCACTTGAAGGTGATGGTATGTTGGCAGTGGCTACAGCCCTCTCAGGTTGCCCACAAGTCCAGAATTTGTGGTAAGTTGAGTCGTGTATATTGAAATATATGATATGGCCTGTTACTGGTATTATTGTTGTTTAATGGTTGTATTTGTACAGCTCGGTTGATATATTATTTTGATTACAATAATGTTAATCAGGTTAATCAGTGTTACTGCATTACTATACTTTATGTAAACTACCTCCATGAGGATCTCTTGCAGTCAAAATAATTGATGAATGTGACAAGAGAAATAATTATGCCTCAAGATAATCTGTTTTTAATAGCTATAACTTGCATAGTTATCAAATGCATCCACTCAATACATGTCAATTTGTGTTACCCTAAAATGGTACTTTTTGGCCATTTCGTTTAGACAAAATAATGACACCATAGCACAATAAAAACAAATATATGATCATGTTATGTTACACATTGTGGTGATATTGTAACTGATGAATCAAAATGACATTATTATACATAGTTATTTCTCTTTTCATAAAATCATTAATTATTTTGACTGCAGGAGTTCCTTATGGAGGTGAGGTACCTTGCTGATAGAACTTTAAAGTGGGTTTTTAAATGTTTAAATTTGTTCACTGAACATAATCAGGAACCATAAAATTGGTATTACTAACCATATAATGGCATGCATGGAATAATTATAATAGATATAGCTTACAAGTATTGTTTTTCTCCTTCCTGACATACTGTATTAATGGCAAATCCGACATCTTCCCTTCCCCTTCAAAAGTTTGTTTACATTCTACAGGAAGGCGGCCATCTTGGGTAAAAATGTTGTCGTGTCGCCAAACTGATATCTCAGAATTGGAATCGTTGTGCTGAATGTTACCAAGAAAGTGTCTTCACACATGATTCTAGGTCCTCTGCTTCAACAGTTACGTTTTTGTGCAACCAGATGGCAGCTATCTTGTATTTGGGGGTTCAAAGTGATGCTATAGTGACTAACTGGTATAGTAAGCAGAATTATCATGGTCAATTTACCAAAATAGTGTGCTCATTCATGATTCTAGGTGCTCCAGTTCAAAATAAAAAAAATCGAGATGGTGCCAGTGGCCATTTTAACTTCACGAATAAGTGTTTTCATGTATGATTCCTGGTGCTCTGGTTCAAAATTAAAAGTTTTAATATGGTGCCAGCGGCCTTCATGGACTTGGCCCTCTCGTGGAGAAAGCAATGATTTTTAGGTGGACCTGGAGGCTAAGTCTTTTTTTAAATCCCGTTTTAAAAGGTGTAATGACAAAACAACCAATACGTCTGTATAGGTTGGACAAGAACAGTCTCAATCGTCCTGATGTCGGCAAAGCACTGGCAAACTCGATTCAGAAGATGATGTCATTGCAGATTTTGAAGTGAGTAATATGAAATGTTTTCCGCAAGATTTGTAGGTGGTGCCCGAATAATGGATATTTAATATGGAAAACTACACTAGGTTATAGTATTGAGCTTGTTACTTCCAATCTCGTAGGGAATAATGTTCCATTGGTCTCCCTGTCACAGTCAAACGTGCTATTTGAAGACAACAAACTGACAGAGAAAGATGAGGTGGAATCAGTCAGAGCTGGACAGAACCTAGGAGCAGTAAAGATCGTTGCTAAGAAACTGAATGTCGTGGAGAGGGTCTCAATGTACGAGGCGCAGATTCACAATATCATGGACTAAGCTTCACTGTGCTTGATGAGTGCCTCCACCATTACACTTAGACGTCTCAAATCCATCCAGAGGATCATTGGTGTGAATAAACAGCAGGCAAGAGTGGATCTAGTCGTCTCCACAATAAGTCATCATGCCTCTCGTCTCCTCTTTTTGTCTTTCTTAGTCTTAATGACAACTTTGCCACCATCAGCGCATGATCCCTCCCAACATCAGCTCCGCGTCTGGGTTTGATGTCTTGAAGTGATCGTCTTCACTTATGATTGATAATCACATGATCGACCCGACTGCCAGTGTTACCATCTGGAGAAGTTATTTTCCTCACATAGGTTAGAAAATCTCTCAATGTTGTTATTGATGCATCCAAAGTCTTGGGAGCCCATGGCTCTTTCTCTTCCTGTATTGTCCTCTCTAACTCTTGCATCAACTGGGAAACAGTGGTCAGTGAATGCAGTGGAGACACTTCGCGGCTGTTTTGAATGCACCGATTGGGGAGTATTCAAAGAGGCTGCAGCCGACATTGACGAGTACACCGAAACAGTCAGTGATTACATCACCTTCTGCGAGGGCCTCTGTATACCAACCAAAACAATAACAATCTACCCCAACGACAAACAGTGGTTCAATACTTCTATTAAACACAAGCTTCAGGTGAAACATGATGCATTCAAAGCCAATGATAAAGATAAATACAAGAAAGCGAGATATGAAGCGGAAAATGCCATCAAGACCGGCAAGGCGAAATACCGTGACAAACTTGAAGAGAATCTGTCCACCAACAACTCCAAGAACATTTGGCAGGGACTGAAGGCCATAACGAACTACAAGCCGTCTCCCAAGAACACTACGGCTACCGACACTAATCTTCCTGACAGATTGAATGACTTTTATAGCCGGTTTGATAAACTGAACACTACTTCTCCTTCCTGTATCACTCCCTCCTCATCCCTCCCTCCTTTCGCAGTGGATGAATATGTTGTGAGAAGCATGTTTCAACGTTTAAATAGCAGAAAAGCTGCCGGTCCGGACAACATCTCTCCATGTCTACTTAAACTGTGTGCCGACCAGCTGTCAAGTGTATTCACAGACATATTCAATGTGTCTCTTTCCCAATGTAAAATCCCTCATTGCTTCAAAAAATCAACTATCATTCCTGTTCACAAGAAATCTACAGCCTCTTGTTTAAACGATTACAGGCCTGTTGCCTTGACTTCTGTAGTCATGAAGACACTCGAGCGCTTGGTCCTGCAGTTTCTGAAATCAATTATCGATCCATTGCTTGACCAATTTCAATTTGCATATCGCAACAATAGATCCGTTGACGACGCTGTCGCCATAGGATTGTTTCACGTTCTTAAACATCTCGACAGCCCAAATACTTACGCTAGGATCCTTTTTGTTGATTTTAGCTCTGCTTTTAACACGATTATCCCATCAAAACTTTTCGATAAGATACAGAGTCTCGGTGTTCCTCAATCCATGTGTCTGTGGATCCTCGATTTTCTTTTAAATAGGCCGCAGGTTGTAAAAATAGGCGACAACTTATTTATTATCATCAGTTACGTTATCTACTGGCACGCCTCAGGGCTGTGTTCTGTCACCAATGTTATACTCTCTTTTTACACATGACTGTTTATCTTGTCACATAGGTACTAAAATACTGAAATTTGCCGATGACACTACAGTGATAGGGCTTATAACAAATTCTGATGAAGCTGAATATCGGGACCAAGTAAACAAACTCATCAGTTGGTGCAGCGATAACAATCTGGAACTTAATGTAAATAAAACGAAAGAAATGATTGTGGATTTTAGGAGAAAGAAATCTTCTCCACCCTCGCCTCTAGTGATCGATGGCAGGACAGTTGAAATCGTCCAACATTTCAAATTTCTCGGTTCAACAATCTCCAGTAATCTTAAATGGGAACTAAATGTTGTAAATATTGTCAAAAAGGCCCAGCAGCGGCTGTACTTTTTAAGAAGGTTAAGATCGTTTGGTTTGACCACACTGGTCATGCTCAACTTTTACAGAGCTGTAATCGAGAGTGTTCTGACATTTTCTATCTCAGTATGGTTTGGATCGATTACACAGAAGGAAATGCTCAGATTAAACAGAGTTGTGAAAACTGCTTCCCGAATCATTGGCAGAGACCTTCCCAGTCTTGAAATACTGTATCAGCAGCGTCTGTTAGGAAGAGCGACTCTCATCTCTCAAGATACATCCCATCCTGCCCATGACCTATTTGAACCTCTCCCATCTAGTCGCCGATTCAGATCCATAAAAACCAGGACCAACCGCTTTAGTACTAGCTTTTCCCCCTTAGCCGTTCAAGCCCTGTCAAAACAGAAGTGATTTTCTCCCACCCGCAGCAAACACATAGTCCACTTTCCGATGAGTTTTAGTATGTATATTTTATCATAATTTATTATATTTTATATATTTTTTATTTTATTTCATATTTTACATTTTAAGCTACTATATTTCTACTAGATCGTATCAATTATTTATCGATGTTATAATGAGCAATTTTTTATTCGGACCTTTTTATGTGATTGTTCTTATTTATTTTATTTAATGTAGTAGTATATTTTAACATCATTGTTTGGTGCATGTGAATGTATTGTCATGTGAATGTACTACTACAACGACCAATATCATTACACATTCCAATGTTTTATTGTAACTACAATGTGAACACATGGCAATAAAGCTATCTTATCTCTTATCTTATTGAGGTTTCCCACCACCATGAGTACTTCCTGCTGGTGTGTGGTCCTAATTTCTTCAACCAGCTGTTCATCAAACTCATCCTGGATCTCCTCCTCTGCATCTTCTGTTGATGCATGACAGGCAATCACTGTCAGCTTTGCAAATTTTGGAATTCAATCTAGACTTGATCAATCAGCCATAGATTGGTTTCCAGTTAAGTACATGTTTTTCCACTTTCTATTCACAATTATGACAACTCCGCCTCTGTGCTGTTCATCTGTTTGGCCAGAATAACGAATGGTATGTCCAGTGAACAAGGTTCTCTTTCCCGACTCTATCGAACCTGCCTCACTCATGCATAGAAGTTTGATTTTGTAATTCTCTATTTCCAGCAGTATTTGCTGAAACTGTCCTGCTTGTTAGAGTGTTCTGACATTCCAGGAGCCCACTAGTACCTTGGGTTTAGGCTTGACGACTCCACTCTCGGGGTGTCACCCTTTGACTGGATTTGGCTGACATCCTTCATGATTCCAGTTTCCTGGGTAGCTTCACTCTTTGCTCCATTTACATTGTGTTCTATAGTACTGGGTTCTGTAGCATAATGTTTTTATGTGGTCACTGTGCCAAACTCGCGCACAACCTTCCTCCTTTCTCAGCCAGACTTTTTTACAGACCATATAATATTTATTTAATTGCTGATGTAATTTCCTCGAAGTTGGTACAAACTATATATTATTCATTTTAGGAAAGTTCCTGTGGTCCAATATTTGAGTGTTCTCAGGAAATTGTAGGAAAGTTTTACATACTATGCGTACTGAAATGTTTGTTGCTAGTTGAATGAATATAAAACTCTACATAGTAACAGCTCTGTACATAATGCTTTTCAGATTATCATCTTGTGTACTTGAGGCTGAGGGAATGTTGGAAGTGGCCATTGCATTGTCGAGTTGCCCACAAATCGAGCAGTTGGCGTAAGTTGAGTTTTGTAAATATTGATTTTTTTTTTATCCCCCATTTATTTATATTCAAGCTCGACATTGTTTTTATGTAACATGGATGATATACTTTATGATGATAGTATTGTTCATAAGGTATATTGTAATTTAATTGATGAATATTGTATTGTGAGTTGTAAGGTTGCTCTTTGTCCTTTGTTAATTGGTATCAAGCTTAGACAAACCAATACGTTTGTATAGGTTGGACGAAAACAATCTCAGTCGTCCTGATGTCGGCAAAGCTGTGGCAGACGCAATTAAGAAGATGAAGTCGTTACACGTTTTGCAGTAAGTACTACTGTGAAATGTTTCCCAATAGCTCTGTTGCTGCTTTGTCATTATGTTGTATACACCTGATAAAATGTTTGTCCCCAAAATTATTTTGTAAACTTATTTTTCCCATCTGATCTCCAAGGCATAATTTGGTCATTCAATTCGAGCTGAACAATTTGGAATATCCAAACCAATCTCAAACATTCCCAGTTTAATGTGGAGTACTGCAGTAGTTTATAGTATTGAGCTTCTTTGTTACAATATCGGTAGGGATTAATGTTTCATTGATCTCTGTGTTTAAGTTGGTTGAAAGTAGTTTTGTCGCAAATGCGTATGTTATAAAGGTTTTTTTCATGCCAAGCAACGGCAAAGTCCTAATCATTTCAAGAAAGAGGAAGACATCAAAGTGCCAGAGAAACATGACCTGCATGTCAGTCAGAGCTGGACAGAAACTAAGAACAGAAAAGAAGGTTGCTAATAAAGTGAATGTCATGGCGAGGCCCCAGTATCCAAGGGTCAGGTTCAGTGTGATGGACTATGTTTCACCGTGCTGGTTGAGTGGCTCAACCATTACACTTAAAGGTTCCCAATCATTTCGTTTTGCCCATCGCCAATCCTTTTCTTTTATGTCCTGATGTGTAATGTTTCAATAGTTTAACTAGTATGCACAGTCAGTTTAATTTTAAAATGCGTACTTGTCTTTTTTTATTCGGGAAAAAAGAATCGTCGTTACACCGGGTATAACTGGTGAAACCATTAGCCAGTGTAGACGTCCTGCCATTTTTGGGTCACGTGTTCTGAACGAGATCGGCATCCTACAGCAAAATAATAAACAAACCGCATGTGCTTTTGCGTGTTGTGACGAACGTTCCGAAGTGTTTCTTCTGTGAAGGTATGTATTACGTGCTTTATCGTAGTTAGCAACCAGGGCGAGTAGTCGTGGGCTAATTCAATAAGAACTGCAACTTGCAAACTTCATTATAGGCCTACTCGGCGCGGATTCTCTAACTTGTTATATTATTTTTAAAGTTTGACAGTCGGCATCGCTTAGGCCTTAGCCTTAGGGCCTAGGCTAAGTTAGGCCTTAGGCCGCTTAGCCTTAGTCTCCGCCAGATAGCTGACATACACTCATACAGCATGTATTTATACTTTTATATGTATTGAATTTGATTACGCAGGATCTTGTTCATAAGCTGTGTCATTGCGAAAGTACATATCTAGAGAGTGTAGATGACGTTAGGGACGAAATGATAAATCATTGGCTTCGGAACATTGGCAGTACTAGTAGCTAGGCTCCGGGTGATCGTGGGGAGCATCCGTTATCTCGTGCAACTAAACGTCAAACGAATAATTATGTTGGTTATCACAATTATTTAAACGGTGTTTTGTGACTCACATTTTATTATGATTGCTGGATGTTGTTGATTTGCATTATATTTTATGCAACATAATTTAGATTTTTATGACAACCATGATGGTGATGAATTTATTCAATATAAAAAATGTAAACATGAACATAAAATGCTTGTATAGCTACTAGCAAGTGTACACCATATGCAAGTATTACACATAACATTCTTGCACTTGTTTCCATTTTGGTCAGTGATGCCTGGCTGTAGTCTATGTAATACCTGATACCTTTTAATTCACATATGCCAGCTGTTCTAATCTTTATCTTTTCATCACAGCAATATATGAATGCATAGTACAACTCGAATTATGATATATTAGTATGGGCCACACTACAGGCGGGGCTAAGATTAATGCAATCACTTGTGTCGGTCAAATGCATGGAAGATACGTCTGATCATTCCAAGTGAATTAAACATTTTAACAAATCAACAATGTATAAATTTTCAAAATATTTTAATATGCCCATTTCAATACACATTTGCTTTCATTAACATTTTCATAATATCCTGGACATGGAAAACTAGGATAACCTTTGCAGTTGTGTAATGCATGTTATACTAAGTGTGTCCAGTCCAGTGTCCACACAGACTTCGGCCAACACCTTTAAAAAACTATTCAGCATACAAAAATAATTCAAAAATCAATTTATGAAATCAATTATTATTCATTCTGAAGAAGGTAGACATGTTTGAATATTTGGTGAAGGAAATATACTGTTGGCATCACCACAACACCTTATTTTGTCACTTCCAACATTTACTTTGACATGGATACAACCTCCAGCTGAGCCATTAAATGTCAAATATAACGTATGTAGTAGTTATTACATGACATACCCTGACACAAAATTGTATATTGAAAATAAAACAGAAAATATGAATGCGCTATTCTTGAGAGTATTCAAATAATTCTATAATAATATCTAATATAAGGCATCCCTTATCCCTACAATTAAATATAGCAGGGTAATTTTACTTTCATGTAATGACAATACACACCTAATGAATTACAACCCTGCTTAGATATCAACCTGTACGTGCTGCTGTAGCCGAACATTTCTTGCTGCCTTTTTTATGGAATGCTTTAGGTCATACATAAAATATTATGTTATACAGCTGTAGATTGATTGATTACATGGCAATGAACACTCCATAATGACAACTCTAATACCATGATGCCAGTTTTTTTTCTTCTGAGTTTGAATATATGCTTTTCTTTTCAGGTCAATACTCAACAGGAAACTGAACAGCACCACTAGGTCAAAAAGTGAATAAGCTATAATTTTACTGTCCAAGATCCCGGACAAGATTCCACAACCATGGGCTGTGCAAGACGCTGCAGATCAAATGTCACGTGAATATCAAGCGAGTGATCTCAGTTGTGTGTTGCATCCATGACAGTCTCCCCTGTACCGATGGTGTGTGCACTGACTTCCAGGCCAGTCAGTTACCCAAATTGACTAGAGACCAATATAGATCTGATTAACTTTGCAGTTTGTGGTAGTACGGCGGGTGCCTTGGTCTGGCAAATATGGCATGAGCCTTCGGTCAACCTCTCTCAACACTATAAGATAGGTTCGGCATTCTTTGGTGAACTTCATCGGCTTGGATATCAATGGCATTACTGTGTGAGTTCACTCTCTTTAATGGTAGTGCATGCCAGGTACCTGACATTTTCTGTGCATCCACATCTACCTATGCAAGAAACAAAGTGACAATTAACATGGCTCTCATTTATAAAATCTTGTCAGATGAGTCTGCCATTCAAGCCAAACTGAAACTTGTATGCAAACTTGTCAAGAGAAATATGTTTAATAAAACATCAATTTAAGTTCTACTGCTGTAAAAATAATCTATTTACAGCATTTTTCAGTAATATCTATAATGCGTGCATTATGAGTAAACATTACAATTTTAGGTAAATTGTCAAGATTTTGTTGTGTAACAATTGTTTTCAACCTTTTCTTAATTTTCTATTACTGCTTGTTTTTATCTGATGTGCATGTGATATTAAAAATAAATACATATATCATGTGCAGTGCTTGCCATTATATTGTAGTCAATCTTGTCAAAAAGTTTCAATAAAATGTTTTTACTTTATTTTGTCTTTACTTTAGTCCACATGCGATTCCAACAATATACAATTTATCAAGGACACCCATTATTGCAAAGACCTCATGCAGACAAATAAACTATCATACGCAGGAGCAGGTTCAGAAATAAATTCTAGGGGGCACAACAACTTCCACTGGCATATGAACCAAATTAATATTAAAACTAAGCTGACAATTTAGATGCATATTAACATATATAATGCTTTACTGGTCAAGCGGTTAATTTTTTTAAACATAACCGTGCATAGCTGTGTATGTGACAACAATTGTAATAATTGTTTTACCAGCAGAACTGATTAGTATAAGGAATTGGTGTTACTCGATGACAGAAGTACCGCACACTTGAAACTCGTTTTATTTTCAGGTCATAGGGAAGCCTGCACCCTTTGACTTTGCATAATCTATCCGTCTACACAAATAGGCAAATAGACGACTGTGACAAATAATGATTACCCTGGGTACACATAATTTCAATGGGCTAATGATGAATAATTTTGAATATGTTGTAAGTTTGTAATTATGAATTAAATGTTTCTTCACCATAATCACATAGTTTGCATATTTTTCTCTGGTTATTCATATGAGATGACCACAAACACAGAAAAATGGTGTGAATGCAGTGACATAGGTGGGCATTAATTAGTGCTTTCTGTACAGATAGAGTTAGGTATTCCACTCTACTCAATCAGAATGCAGTTGATAGCAATCATAGTGTATGATGTAATGAGTATTTCAATATATAATTTCCATAATATTAATTTCTATGTTTGTAACATAAATATGGCAACATATAATTAACCAACATACACCACACTTACATCATTATAAACATAATTAATCAAAACAAACATAACATCTTTCTTGCCATTATACAAAATTAATAGTTTATAAGAAACATCTTTAAAATGCAGTTACTTGTGTCATGATGATATTTTATGACTATCAAATACCAATGATTACCTCCATTCTGGCAAGCTCCAAAAGGCATTCTTTGTACACAATGCAGCATGGTTTGTCATAAGTGTCATGTCTTCATCGTCTGTACTCATCAGTCACAATTTCTTCAATGTCATGCACAAGTTCACATGTAGTAACAGGCTGCAGAGTGGCAACGTCTTTGCGGCATCTGAAATAAAACATAACCAAACCAGTGAACATTACTGTGAACACCTCAAAATGGACATTTAATCATCAACACTGGCCCAAGAGGTCCTCAGGTCCTTTGGACTATACAGCCCTGAATAATGAATTTGTAACATTGAATGAAATGTTTTTTTTAATCTTAGTCACTGCTGAGTTTTTCACCACAAAGCACAGCAGATTGTGTTTGTTAACTTGCACAGCACCATAACAGGTCATTAGTGATTTTAAGTAAAATAATATTAGAATAAACTGTTACTAAAATCAGTTCATTTTAATGCCATGAAGACTAAGTGAGCTGAAAACCTACTTAGTGTTCCTCACAACTGCACTGTAGGCATACTACTGAAATTTCATCATGACGAAATGTACCCGTCTGTGAGACTAATGTTCCGTTTTTCTTTAATCTTGGTCATAAACAAAGGTTGCTAGTATCAGCGCAGTGGTTCAGGGGTAGAACATCGGACTCTCAAATAAGAGGACCCGGGTTCAAATCCTGTGCTGCCATGTGAAACCTTGGGCAAGTTTTTTCACACTACATTGTTCCAGTTCACTCAACTGTATGAATGAGTACCTGGCTATAAACAGTGATGAATATTTGCGTACAAGCAGTCTTCGCGACATTGCCACATGGCTGAATACTTCCCAGAGAAGCCGAGACGGTCTTCGATTGAACATGTCTGCCAGGGAGTAAAGTGTAAAAAGCACTTTGAGCAATCCTAAAGATTGTATACTGAGCTATATAAGAACTTACCTTTACCTTTAAACCATGACAAAAGTTACAATTTTGTATCAAAGTTTTGCATAAAACAAATGTACTTGATGTAACACATATACACACATACACCATTATATTTACCAGCGAATCTCTTCTAGTGTGTCATCTCCAAATTGATAGGTTCTATCAGCTGGATCAACTGCTTTTAATCACACTGGGTCGTCATCATAGGGGATTCTACAACAACATAAATTTTATAATTAAATTATGCACAAATATTGAAGAATACATGTATGAAAAATCAGCTGGAAAAGTGAACTGCAAATGAAATACAAAATAAAATTGAAAGTTTGACAAAAGCTTTGTACACAAATAAGAATGGCCACAATGGTTAAAAATCCATCAAACATGTTTTTACCATGGCTGGTCACGAAGAAATTCCATTCGCAATCCAGTCCAAAGTCACCACTGTAGTGATGAATATTAGCAAATTCTTGAAATTGTTGTACTGGGCTGCGGACCCATCACTGGGTAAAAGCAGTATACATGTACATGTAAGTACTGTGACATAAATTGAAAAAATCTACCCATGGTAGAACTGTCACTAAATTACAATTGATACAACTTATATTTGTATGAGAAGTTTTTATAAATTTACTTGATATTTGTGTTATGTTTGCTTTATGCTTCGTAAACATATCTATACCAGTTTTAATATGTACAGATTCATAAATACGACAAACAGACATGCAAAACTGCCTGAAAATGTATACCGATATGCATAGATATCTAATATTTATAAACATTACCAACAACATGTATGTTTAACTCAAAATCAGTGCTTGAAAACACGCTCGCAAGTGATATATTGATAAGTTTTGGGTACCAATGGGTCCTCATTCTTCTTGAGAAGGAAGCATGGAAGGATATTGTGAGTTACTTGTTTTTTATGTGTGTGTTTGGTTTATGCCTGGTAAACGTTTCATAACAATATCTTCTAATCCACACTGACCGGTCGGAAGTTTGCTAATTTGTAAGAAATATAAAATATAGCACGTTGGGTATGTGTACATTCCTAATGAAGACAGTCAGGCATGTCATGTTGCTCTGATAATTCACAATGTTATGCAAAGATATCAAACTGACACAACAGTTCATTGAACCATCCATATTTAGCTTACAATCAATGTCTGAAAACCCTCTCGTATATCACGAGCAATTTATTTTAAAAATTGGGGCACCCAGACAATTTTTGTTGTGAAGGAAGCTCGGAAGGATATTGAGACTTACTAGTTATTTGAGCTATAAGAATGAGCTTACACCTAGAAAAGACTTTGTGACAATACAAGCTACGCCTCATCGAAATGTTTGGGTCGGAAGTTGGTCATATTTTAAGAAATATAATAACATACCATCTTTGCATATGTATAGATTCATAATTAAGGCAACCAGATCTGCCATATTCCTCTGATTTGCACATTTATATACCAAATATGTACAATTTATGTCTAAGGTATGTGTATTCTGCTAACAATAAGGGTCTGAAAACCCTATCGCGAGTGATATTTTGAAGAAATCATGATTTGTATCAACTTGCTGTACATTAACTGTACACTCACACTGTATTTATATTGTAATTGTATTTGTGTAATCTATATATTATATAGATCAACTCAACACAATTTCACTGACACAGGCTCAAGATTGCAGAATATATTGACTAGTGAAATGTGAATAAAATTATTTATTTTAAATTTTAACAAGCTGTCAAATGTCAAAGTGCCATAACTTGAAACCTATTTAAGCTAGAACGCTCAACTTTTTGATTCTTGCTAATCTTACCAAATGCAAAGCAGCAAAGCTCTCATCGTACTGTATTACTGATCCATTCAAAAATAATCTAAGACTAAGTCTTAGACTTAGACGTCGACGACAGCAACCAATTTATGGAATTTTATTTGCGTTCACTCGGAATGACCCTAAATGGGCTAATACCGTCGACTAATTTAATAGCAAAACAATTTTGTCAGCTTGCACACGCAGTATTAAAACAATGTGAAAATGGTTGAAGCCGAGTAATAACAGTACTAACCTGTCAATAAGACACTTGGCGAACGCTGCATCAGTTTTGATGCCGGTCATTAGACATTACTTTTGTCTGAATCCATAAACTCATCGCCTTTCCTATGTACACTTTTGCGGGCGGTCGATTTCGTTTCAGTTCTGCTTGTGCCCTTTTCTTTGCCGAGTCGGTGGCGTATTTCCGTGGGCGACCACACATTGACATTTCATATAAAAACGAGTTAAAATGCAAAAGCAAGTCGGAAAAGAAACACGTGTGTAAATACTGCCTGGATGGGGTCAAGGCCGATCTCGCGACATCACATAATCACCCGCTATCACGTGATTAAGGCGAAGATAGTCTACCACATAAAACCCGTACGGTAGAAATTTTCAGTATGAAAAAGACTATATAAATCTTGGGCAAGCCTAAAATAGTTTTTACATTTTAACAAAAAACGAATAAACAAATGCGCAAAACCGAAACAGTATGTCACAGGGGATACTTGGTAGGTTTGCTCTTTCGCAAAATTAGCATGAAACGCGAGGAGCAAAACAATCGAACTGATTAAGCATTTTTAAACGTGTCAAATCCATTCGTAGTAAAACCCTGAGGATCACTAGTGTAAATGAACAGCAGACAAGAGTGGATCTAGTCATCCCCTTATTACATCATATAAATGAGTTGGCTGCTTCACATATGCTGTACAAAACACACACTAGCTTATATCCACCAGCTATTAAGCTGATGTTTCCTCAACCTTGCATGGTGACACAAGCAATCTGCACCAGTGAGTCTTTGCCAAGGCAAGTGGTCACTGAAATGATCTCGAGAACCTACTCCGCTGGCTGAACTTTCATTTACTCAGCCGTCCAGATCTCGTATCGACTACTGGATACCATACTTTATGAAACAGAAGACAATTGGTGCTCAGTCATTCATGAAACATGTACATCATGGTTTCTGCAGTAGCAGAAGGTTCAATTAAATTCTTTTAAGCGCATGTGAAACATTGATTGGCCCATTGG
This sequence comes from Oasisia sp. SBJ-2009, assembly GCA_964017155.1. Taxonomy (NCBI): domain Eukaryota; kingdom Metazoa; phylum Annelida; class Polychaeta; order Sabellida; family Siboglinidae; genus Oasisia; species Oasisia sp. SBJ-2009. The sequence continues at coordinate 32,002,045 of OZ024866.1, read as the reverse complement.
GACTACACATGTATTGTTTATATGTCTGTATCTGTGAACCTGTTCCTTTTCAAGCCTAATATGCCTGTTGTTCACAAGAACATTATGTAAGAAAGCAATCTTAGTATTATCGCTTAATACAAATTGGTGTCTCAAAGTTCCAGCACATCGTGTTGCCTCTAGCAATGAGAACAGTCAATGGTACTGCTATTATTGAACAGCTATACTAATAAAGTGAAAAACCAAGAAAAGGATTTACCTGTATATTAATGTCATGGACCGTAATCGGTGACGCCACCTGGGGATTAATAGTTAGTATTAATTAAGCAGTCACAATAGGTGGCACTGCAGTAGGTTCAGCGGCATTTGGGAGTTGCGTGGGAGGAAGGCGCGGGACTCGAGACTTGCAAACAACGGAGTCGAGTAACAAACCGCATACATGTACGTTACGAGATGTGACGAATTATCTTGAAAGATTTGTGTGCTGCTCTAACTGATGCGCCAAGAAGTGTGTGCCTGACATTCCTGGCTGTGGGCAGGTACATATCATGATTAATTCTTGTATTCTTATATTATATTTCGAGTGTTGGTATGTATTTGTGCTACGGTTCTCATAAAGTTGTCAACAGAGAACGGATGTCTTAAGTGGATTCTGTTGGTTGTGTTGCGCTGTTGGACAGTATATTTACTTACGGTTCATGTACTTAATTTTAATGTATATTGACTGTATTTACATCAGTTTTGAGATGTTTACTTTGATTGATGGTAAAGATATCCCTGTGTTGTATTGTGTATGTGTGTATATTTATATATGTGGTAACACCTGTGTTATTGTTACAGGGTCTTGTCTTGTTCTTCATGTACAATAAAGATTGTTGACGGTTACCGCCCGCTCCGCGTCCATCCTTGACAACTGGTGTCGGAAGTGGGGATTGCCCAGCAACAACTTTGAAAGAAAAAGACCCTGTCGCACAGTCGCGTATAGTTCATGGTGAGCTATGTCGTAATCAGTTGGATATGTTTAATGTGTAGTGGTACAGGTGCTGCAGTTATACAGTACAGGTTGTATATATCATATAGTGTTATCATCCGCACTAATCAAAGTTGCAGCTGTATACAGTAGACGTATGTCAGTAAGTGAATATTATCAGTTAGATGTGTGTCATCTAAGGGATGTCGTAACCACATTTGGTTAGAGGGTTTATGTTGTAATGGTTTACATTGTTATGTTAGTCCGTGATTTGATATCCTGATGTTTGTTGTGTCTGTTCAGTCACACCTCTCAGTGAGTTGACACCAATCTTTGAAATTTGGTTGATCTTTTAATTAACTTGTCACTTCTTTCCATCAACATGACTGATGAACAAATTGCCGCTTTAATTGCACAGTCAAACGCAGCTTTAGCAGCAACATTGGCTGGTGTCATTCACCAGTTCAGGGCCCCGCTTGCACCAACAATTAAGCTGGCCAAATTTATGGGCCATCCTATGACTGCTGGTGATCCAACTCTGGTTGAGTGGTTGGACCAGTTTGATATGTATGTACGTCAGGCAGAGGTGAGTGATGTTGATAAGGCAGTGGTAATGTTTGACCACCTAGGAGGGTGCGCACGGGAGGAAGTGTTGTGCCACCCTGATGCGGTGCGAAATGATTATGGTGCTTTGGTTGCACTGCTGAAATTGCATTTTGCACCACACGAAACAGTGCATTTATTGAGTGCAGAGTTCTGTGCTCGAGTGCAGTTGCCTGGAGAGACTCTGGCTGAATACAGCAGAGTGCTCATGGGATTGCGCAATCGAATGGAGAAGGCAGCGGCCACTGATGTAGAGGGTCATGCACTGGCGCTACTGCGAGACACTGCTTTGAAGTATCAGTTTATTGAGGGCGTTCAGGAGCAGTCTGTTCGTCGAGAGCTGAGGCGGATTGCTTTTCATTCTGCAGGCTCGCCCTTTCACCACATGCGGAATGAGGCCCTGTATCTGTTTGATAATGAAGAACAACCTGGTGCCCTGCAAGGGGGAGATTTGTCTCCGGTCAATTCTAGGCTTCTAGAGGTAGCGCAGATGCAGCAAGAGCTGCAAAAGCAAGTGGTGGAGCTGGCATCACAACAGTGCCAGGCAGCTGGGCAAATGCAGGTGGTAATAGACCAGTTGCCCAGTCTGGCTGGCCAACCTCAGTTAGCAGGGCAGGCTAGGCCAGCAAGCTCGACCAGGCCCAACCCCCGAGACGGCTCATGTTTCTATTGTAGGGAACATGGTCATTTCGTCAGAGAATGTCCCAACAGGAGGACTCCATCCGTGCCACTTAGTCGCAGGGGTAGCTCCTGTTTCCATGGTAAGCAGGAGGGCCACTTTGTCCGCGATTGCCCGCAGAAGAAGTGTGTAAGTGTGAGGAGCAGAGGGCCTGAGCAGAGCAGTGCTCAAGTGACATGTCTGGCTAGTGATCAGGTAGATGGAGTTTTATCTAAGGGAGTGACAGAGAGGTTGGGTATAGCAGAAGGGAGGATTGTACAGTTGGAAGGGAGGTTGTTGGAGGCAGAGACCTTGGAGGTACAGCTCCGCCAGCAGGTAGTGACCCTAAAGGCTGGCCAGGAGCAGATGAGGAGGCAGGGGGAGGAACTGCACAGGGAAGCAAGGGAGAAAAGGGGTTTTGCAGAGAGGCTGGAGAAAGCCAATGGTGAAATCTCAGCATTGAGAGGCAATGTGGAATCTGCCCGGGCTGATGTGATGGTGGCCAGCAGTAAGAATTCTCAACTGCTTAGCCAGTTGAAAGGCAATCAGGTTGCGTATGGAGCCCTGGTGGAGCAGCTCAAAGAAATGCGTGAGGAGCTTGGTGAGCAGAAAAGCCAGTTCTGCAAACAGGTGGCAGAGCTGCAGAGCAATCTGTCCGCCGTCTGCAGCAAGAGGGATGCCACAGTTTGTCTCTGTGAGACCACTCAAGTGGATGCGGAGCTCTTCCAAAGCCAGGTGGAGAGGCTGGAATGTGAGAGGGGCGAGGCAGAGGTGAGCAGAAAACATCGGAATTGGCTGGCTGCATGGAGACAACCATATAATTTGTTTGGAAGAAAGGCCAACGTTTATCGTTGGTGCAGGAAGTGGCACACCTCTGCATGTCTGTAGAACTTGCCAGGTCTGTAATCTGTATATATCTCCTAAACACAGTGTTAGAAGATAGTTGCCTGCATGAGCAGGACATGGCGTTCGCCACTATCTTATCGTTTGTCATTTTGAGGTCTCTTGTTGGTGGATAGTTGCCTGCACGAGCGGGACATGGCGCTTGCCACTATCTATTCAGCTGTCGTCTGTAGTGTCCAGTTGGTGGATAGTTGCCTGCACGAGCGGGACATGGCGCTTGCTACTATCTATTCAGCTGTCGTCTGTGGTGTCCAGTTGGTAGATAGTTGCCTGCACGAGCGGGACATGGCGCTTGCCACTATCTATTCAGCTGTCGTCTGTAGTGTCCAGTTGGTGGATAGTTGCCTGCACGAGCGGGACATGGCGCTTGTCACTATCTATTCAGCTGTCGTCTGTGGTGTCCAGTTGGTAGATAGTTGCCTGCACGAGCGGGACATGGCGCTTGCCACTATCTATTCAGCTGTCGTCTGTAGTGTCCAGTTGGTGGATAGTTGCCTGCACGAGCGGGACATGGCGCTTGTCACTATCTATTCAGCTGTCGTCTGTAGTGTCCAGTTGGTAGATAGTTGCCTGCACGAGCGGGACATGGCGCTTGCCACTATCTATTCAGCTGTCGTCTGTAGTGTCCAGTTGGTAGATAGTTGCCTGCACGAGCGGGACATGGCGCTTGCCACTATCTATTCAGCTGTCGTCTGTAGTGTCCAGTTGGTAGATAGTTGCCTGCACGAGCGGGACATGGCGCTTGCCACTATCTATTCAGCTGTCGTCTGTAGTGTCCAGTTGGTAGATAGTTGCCTGCACGAGCGGGACATGGCGCTTGCCACTATCTATTCAGCTGTCGTCTGTAGTGTCCAGTTGGTAGATAGTTGCCTGCACGAGCGGGACATGGCGCTTGCCACTATCTTATAATTATCGTTTTGAAAGTCTCTTAGAAGATAGTTGCCTGCATGAGCGGGACATGGCGTTTGCCACTATCTTGTAATGTAACAATTCACTGGTAGTTCCCTGCACTAGCGGGACATGGGTTTCCTCTACCTTCGACTGCAATGTGTTGCTTGTAAGGCATAGGTGCCAGGCTAAGGTAAATTGACACAATAATAGTTGTTGCAATGGGTGTCACAGGTAGTGTGAAATATTTATGATGTTTGCTCCATGGGGAGACGGGGTCGCCCACGTCATTTAGCATGTTTAATTTTGCTATGTTGTTAATTTTGGTTTAGACCTTATGTTCTTTATATTTATGCTATGAAAGTATAATGGTGTTTGCTCCAGGTGGAGACGGGGGTTGCCCGCACCAACCAGTGAGTGTAGTCGTGGGTACTACTGTTTTTTTATTATTCTGACTTGTGTCTATTGTGAGGCCTTTGGGTCACAAGTGTTTGGTATTGGTGTAATCCGTGGACGGATTCAGACAAAACTGGGGCAGATGTCATGGACCGTAATCGGTGACGCCACCTGGGGATTAATAGTTAGTATTAATTAAGCAGTCACAATAGGTGGCACTGCAGTAGGTTCAGCGGGATTTGGGAGTTGCGTGGGAGGAAGGCGCGGGACTCGAGACTTGCAAACAACGGAGTCGAGTAACAAACCGCATACATGTACGTTACGAGATGTGACGAATTATCTTGAAAGATTTGTGTGCTGCTCTAACTGATGCGCCAAGAAGTGTGTGCCTGACATTCCTGGCTGTGGGCAGGTACATATCATGATTAATTCTTGTATTCTTATATTATATTTCGAGTGTTGGTATGTATTTGTGCTACGGTTCTCATAAAGTTGTCAACAGAGAACGGATGTCTTAAGTGGATTCTGTTGGTTGTGTTGCGCTGTTGGACAGTATATTTACTTACGGTTCATGTACTTAATTTTAATGTATATTGACTGTATTTACATCAGTTTTGAGATGTTTACTTTGATTGATGGTAAAGATATCCCTGTGTTGTATTGTGTATGTGTGTATATTTATATATGTGGTAACACCTGTGTTATTGTTACAGGGTCTTGTCTTGTTCTTCATGTACAATAAAGATTGTTGACGGTTACCGCCCGCTCCGCGTCCATCCTTGACATTAATGATAGGAAGTGGACATTCCTAAGTCAATTCACCTTGTCTTTCTACATTTACCTTGTTTATAACAAAATGTTTGTTTTCAGAAGGTAATTCTAACTTTGAAAAAAATATTCTCACAAACAATTCAAGAAGTCATTGCCGGGATCGCTTATAAAAGTTCTGTTGCATTGCTAATATTCACACACGGAAACCCTAAATGTGCTGTGTGATATTATTTCAAACTATTTTAAACTGACCTACTTAATCCTCTTTGTGTAGGGTCACACATAAGGCCGTAACTAACGAATGTCAATGTTTTCTGTCTGCTGCTAACTTTGTCACTTTCCCCAACTCCATCTGAGTGTTTTTATCTCACGCTCCACTTATGTTCCCGACTTCTCCTTTTTGGTCTTCCCGTGCTGTCTTCCAACCAGGAGTCCAGCGCATGGCTATTTTCGAAATCAAAGTCTGCATAGACTGGTATGTTCCCTTCCTGGGACTGTTCCACGATCTGCCGCAATGTAAAAATATGGTCCCTAGAGGAGTTTCCTTTACTAAATCCTGCTTGTTTTTTGCCCATCTGTGGGTCAATGGCTGCCGAAATTATGTAAAAAATAATCCTGCCGACACTTTTGCTATCGAAGCGTTCCAAATTGATCCCTCTCCAGTTGTTGCCCATACTAAGGTTTTCTTCCTTTGCTTGTTTGGAATCACCCTCTTCTTGCAGTCGCTTTATATTCATTCTTCCTCCCATATACCTTGAAGAATCTCTGTCAATGTTGAACTATGGCTTCTTATCCAGCCTTGAACATATCTGCACTCACACCGTCAGTTCCCGGTGCTTTCCCTGACTTCATGGAACTGACTGCTTTCGTCACCTCTTCAGTAGATGGTGGGTCTCTGTTGTTTGCTAGGTCTTCGCCACTTACTGGAATGTCTGCTAGATTGCTTGGCACTTCTTTGTTGAGGATGGTCTCAAAGTGTTAGTTCCACCTCTGGGTCTGCTCTGCTACACCAGTAATAGCATTTCCATTGTTTAACTTTCGCTGGAACTTTGCTGTAGCTAAAGCCGCCGGCAAGTGTCATTGTTATCCAGCTATATTCTGAGTAGTTGCATCTGTTTCTGCTTCAATTGTCAGTTTCTCAATGAAAGCTCTCTTGTCTGCTTTAGGCTGTTTTTTCAATTCTTTTTCCAGTTTCAGGTGTCTTGCCTGTAGCTGTTCCCTCAGTCGTTGGGATTTGGTATAATTTATCTTGTTTTTTTGCCTTTCTTTTATCAATTGTTTTGCATGGGTTTGCTTTCAACCACTCTTCTTTTTGTTTTCTTCTGTAGCATAACACGTTTTTGTCAATGCCTGGTTCAAGCTATCAATGGTTATCTCTTGTTCATCATGGAAAGCTGTTTTGCAAGTCTAGTTGAAAAGCTATTCCTGTGTTAGTGTTCTTCAACGTATCTGTGTTAAATCGTCGCTGTCTGTCCTGTCCTCTTTTTGTCTTTCTTAGTTTTAATGACAACATTGTCATCACCAGCACATGATCCCTCCCCAAAGTGATCGTCTTCACTTCTGATTGATTATCACATTATCGATCTGACTGAAAGTGTTACTATCTGGAGAAGTTATTTCCCATACATAGGTTAGAAAGTTCTCAATGTTGTTATTGCTGCATCCATAATCTTGGGTGCCCATGGGCCTTTCTCTACCTGTTTTGTCCTCTCTAACTCTTGGGTTAGGTTTCCCACCATCATCGTGCTGGTGTATGGTCCTAATTTCTTCGTCCAGCTGTTCATCAAACTCATCCTGGATCTCCTCCTCTGCATCTTCTGTTGAGGCCTGACAGGCAATCGCTGTCAGCTTTGCCAATTTTGGAATTCAATCTAGACTTGATCAATCAGCCATTGATTGGTTTCTAGTCAAGCAGATGTTTTTTCACTCTCTAGTCACAATTATGACAACTCGGCCTCTGTGTTGTTGATCTGTTTGGCCAGAATAAAAAATGGTATGGCCAGTGGACAAGGTTCTCTTTCCCAAGTCTATCCAACATGCGTCACTCATGCATAGAAGTTTCATTTCGTAATTCTCAATTTGCCGCAGTTCTTGCTAAAACTGTCCTGCTTGATAGAGTGTTCTGACATTCCAGGAGCCCACTAGTACCTTGGTTTTCGGCTTGACAACTCCACTCTTGGGGTGTCAGCTTTCAACTGGATTTGGCTGACATCCTTCATTATTCCAGTTTCTTGTGTAGAGTCACTCCTTGCACCACTTACATTGTGTTCTATAGTATTGGGTTATGTAGTGTAATGTTTTTCTGTGGTGAGGGTGCCAACCTCACACAGAATCCTCCTCCTTTATCAGCTAGGCTTGGGACAGGCCATGGTGGAAATTTTTTTTTTAATTGCTTATATAATTTTCTCAAAGTTGGTACACAATATATATTGTTTATTTTTGGAAAGTTCCTGTGGTCCGACATTTGAGTATTTTCGGGAAAACGTAGGAAAGTGTTACTTACTATGTGTAATGAAATGTCTGTTGCTAGTTGAATGAATATAAAACTACATAGTAATGGATCTGTAAATAATGCTTTTCAGTTTATCATCATGCGGACTTGAGGCTGAGGGTATGTTGGAAGTGGCCACCGCATTGTCAAACTGCCCACAAATCGAGAAGTTGGTGTGAGTTGTGTTTTGTATATATTGATTTTTTGGTGTATCCCATTTATTTTTATTCAAGCTTAACATTGTGTTTATATAACGTGGGAGATATATTTTATTATCATAGTATTGTTCGTAAGGGATATTGTAAGTTAATTTATGAATATTGTATTGTTAGTTATACGGTTGCTCTTTATCCCATATTAATTGGTATCAATCCTAGACAAACCAATATGTTTGTATAGGTTGGATGAAAACAATCTCAGTCGTCCTGATGTCGGCAAAGCTCTGGCAGACTCAATTAAGAAGATGAAGTCATTACACGTTTTGCAGTAAGTACTACTTTGAAATATTTCCCAATTGTTCTGTTGTTGTTTTGGGATTATGTTGTATCCACAATCTCGATAGGGAATAATGTTTCATTGATCTCTGTGTATAAGTCGGTTGTAATTCGTTTGGTAGGAAATGCACATGTGCAAATGAGGGCCCCAGTATCCAAGGGCCATGTTCAGTGTCATGGACTATGCTTCACGGTGCTGGATGAGTGGCTCAACCACTACAATTAGACGTCTCAAATCCATTCAGAGTAAAACACTGAGGATCACTAGTGTGAATGAACAGCAGGCAAGGGTGGATCTAATTATTATTACATCAGATAAGTCAGGTGGCTGCTACACATATACTGTACAAAACACACTAGCTTATATCCACCCGGTATTAATCTGACGTTTTCTCAGCCTTGTATGGTTAGACAAGCAACCTGCACTGGTGTGTCTATGCCAAGGCACGCGGTCACTGAACTGATCTCGAGAACCTACTCCACTGGCTGAACTTTCATTCACAGTGCCGTCCAGATCTCGGATCGACTACCGGATATCATAGTGTATGAAACACAAGACAGTTGGAGCTCAGTTCTTCGAATCATAAGTTACGTGCGTTCTTAGAGTCCGATATTAGAGTATCCTCCGCGCTTAGTTGGAACCGTTTACATTCTAAGCTTAGTGAAATGTTTTTTACTAGTTTAATGAATACAACGTTGTACATGGCAATGGCTCTGTATATATTGCATTTCAGCTTATCATCATGTGCACTTGAAGGTGATGGTATGTTGGCAGTGGCTACAGCTCTCTCAGGTTGCCCACAAGTCCAGTATTTGTGGTAAGTTGAGTCGTGTATATTGAAATATATGATATGGCCTGTTAATTGTATTATTGTTGTTTAATGGTTGTATTTGTACAGCTCGGTTGATATATTATTTTGATTACAATAATGTTAATCAGGTTAATCAGTGTTACTGCATTACTATACTTTATGTAAACTACCTCCATGAGGATCTCTTGCAGTCAAAATAATTGATGAATGTGACAAGAGAAATAATTATGCCTCAAGATAATCTGTTTTTAATAGCTATAACTTGCATAGTTATCAAATGCATCCACTCAATACATGTCAATTTGTGTTACCCTGAAATGGTACTTTTTGGCCATTTCGTTTAGACAAAATAATGACACCATAGCACAATAAAAACAAATATATGATCATGTTATGTTACACATTGTGGTGATATTGTAACTGATGAATCAAAATGACATTATTATACATAGTTATTTCTCTTTTCATAAAATCATTAATTATTTTGACTGCAGGAGTTCCTTATGGAGGTGAGGTACCTTGCTGATAGAACTTTAAAGTGGGTTTTTAAATGTTTAAATTTGTTCACTGAACATAATCAGGAACCATAAAATTGGTATTACTAACCATATAATGGCATGCATGGAATAATTATAATAGATATAGCTTACAAGTATTGTTTTTCTCCTTCCTGACATACTGTATTAATGGCAAATCCGACATCTTCCCTTCCCCTTCAAAAGTTTGTTTACATTCTACAGGAAGGCGGCCATCTTGGGTAAAAATGTTGTCGTGTCGCCAAACTGATATCTCAGAATTGGAATCGTTGTGCTGAATGTTACCGAGAAAGTGTCTTCACACATGATTCTAGGTCCTCTGCTTCAACAGTTACGTTTTTGTGCAACCAGATGGCAGCTATCTTGTATTTGGGGGGTCAAAGTGATGCTATAGTGACTAACTGGTATAGTAAGCAGAATTATCATGGCCAATTTACCAAAATAGTGTGCTCATACATGATTCTAGGTGCTCTAGTTCAAAATAAAAAAAATCGAGATGGTGCCAGTGGCCATTTTGACTTCACGAATAAGTGTTTTCATGTATGATTCCTGGTGCTCTGGTTCAAAATTAAAAGTTTTAATATGGTGCCAGCGGCCTTCATGGACTTGGCCCTCTCGTGGAGAAAGCAATGATTTTTAGGTGGACCTGGAGGCTAAGTCTTTTTTAAAATCCCGTTTTAAAAGGTGTAATGACAAAACAACCAATACGTCTGTATAGGTTGGACAAGAACAGTCTCAATCGTCCTGATGTCGGCAAAGCACTGGCAAACTCGATTCAGAAGATGATGTCATTGCAGATTTTGAAGTGAGTAATATGAAATGTTTTCCGCAAGATTTGTAGGTGGTGCCCGAATAATGGATATTTAATATGGAAAACTACACTAGGTTATAGTATTGAGCTTGTTACTTCCAATCTCGTAGGGAATAATGTTCCATTGGTCTCCCTGTCACAGTCAAACGTGCTATTTGAAGACAACAAACTGACAGAGAAAGATGAGGTGGAATCAGTCAGAGCTGGACAGAACCTAGGAGCAGTAAAGAACGTTGCTAAGAAACTGAATGTCGTGGAGAGGGTCTCAATGTACGAGGCGCAGATTCACAATATCATGGACTAAGCTTCACTGTGCTTGATGAGTGCCTCCACCATTACACTTAGACGTCTCAAATCCATCCAGAGGATCATTGGTGTGAATAAACAGCAGGCAAGAGTGGATCTAGTCGTCTCCACAATAAGTCATCATGCCTCTCCTCTCCTCTTTTTGTCTTTCTTAGTCTTAATGACAACTTTGCCACCATCAGCGCATGATCCCTCCCAACATCAGCTCCGCGTCTGGGTTTGATGTCTTGAAGTGATCGTCTTCACTTATGATTGATAATCACATGATCGACCCGACTGCCAGTGTTACCATCTGGAGAAGTTATTTTCCTCACATAGGTTAGAAAATCTCTCAATGTTGTTATTGATGCATCCAAAGTCTTGGGTGCCCATGGCCCTTTCTCTTCCTGTATTGTCCTCTCTAACTCTTGCATTGAGGTTTCCCACCACCATGAGTACTTCCTGCTGGTGTGTGGTCCTAATTTCTTCAACCAACTGTTCATCAAACTCATCCTGGATCTCCTCCTCTGCATCTTCTGTTGATGCATGACAGGCAATCACTGTCAGCTTTGCAAATTTTGGAATTCAATCTAGACTTGATCAATCAGTTAAGTACATGTTTTTCCACTTTCTATTCACAATTATGACAACTCCGCCTCTGTGCTGTTCATCTGTTTGGCCAGAATAACGAATGGTATGTCCAGTGAACAAGGTTCTCTTTCCCGAATCTATCGAACCTGCCTCACTCATGCATAGAAGTTTGATTTTGTAATTCTCTATTTCCAGCAGTATTTGCTGAAACTGTCCTGCTTGTTAGAGTGTTCTGACATTCCAGGAGCCCACTAGTACCTTGGGTTTAGGCTTGACGACTCCACTCTCGGGGTGTCACCCTTTGACTGGATTTGGCTGACATCCTTCATGATTCCAGTTTCCTGGGTAGCTTCACTCTTTGCTCCATTTACATTGTGTTCTATAGTACTGGGTTCTGTAGCATAATGTTTTTATGTGGTCACTGTGCCAATCTCGCGCACAACCTTCCTCCTTTCTCAGCCAGACTTTTTTACAGACCATATAATATTTATTTAATTGCTGATGTAATTTCCTCGAAGTTGGTACAAACTATATATTGTTCATTTTAGGAAAGTTCCTGTGGTCCAATGTTTGAGTGTTCTCAGGAAATTGTAGGAAAGTTTTACATACTATGCGTACTGAAATGTTTGTTGCTAGTTGAATGAATATAAAACTCTACATAGTAACAGCTCTGTACATAATGCTTTTCAGATTATCATCTTGCGTACTTGAGGCTGAGGGAATGTTGGAAGTGGCCATTGCATTGTCGAGTTGCCCACAAATCGAGCAGTTGGCGTAAGTTGAGTTTTGTAAATATTGATTTTTTTTTGTATCCCCCATTTATTTATATTCAAGCTCGACATTGTTTTTATGTAACATGGATGATATACTTTATGATGATAGTATTGTTCATAAGGTATATTGTAATTCAATTTATGAATATTGTATTGTGCGTTGTAAGGTTGCTCTTTGTCCTTTGTTAATTGGTATCAAGCCTAGACAAACCAATACGTTTGTATAGGTTGGACGAAAACAATCTCAGTCGTCCTGATGTCGGCAAAGCTGTGGCAGACGCAATTAAGAAGATGAAGTCGTTACACGTTTTGCAGTAAGTACTACTGTGAAATGTTTCCCAATAGCTCTGTTGCTGCTTTGTCATTATGTTGTATACACCTGATAAAATGTTTGTCCCCAAAATTATTTTGTAAACTTATTTTTCCCATCTGATCTCCAAGGCATAATTTGGTCATTCAATTCGAGCTGAACAATTTGGAATATCCAAACCAATCTCAAACATTCCCAGTTTAATGTGGAGTACTGCAGTAGTTTATAGTATTGAGCTTCTTTGTTACAATATCGGTAGGGATTAATGTTTCATTGATCTCTGTGTTTAAGTTGGTTGAAAGTAGTTTTGTCGCAAATGCGTATGTTATAAAGGTTTTTTTCATGCCAAGCAACGGCAAAGTCCTAATCATTTCAAGAAAGAGGAAGACACCAAAGTGCCAGAGAAACATGACCTGCATGTCAGTCAGAGCTGGACAGAAACTAAGAACAGAAAAGAAGGTTGCTAATAAAGTGAATGTCATGGCGAGGCCCCAGTATCCAAGGGTCAGGTTCAGTGTGATGGACTATGTTTCACCGTGCTGGTTGAGTGGCTCAACCATTACACTTAAAGGTTCCCAATCATTTCGTTTTGCCCATCGCCAATCCTTTTCTTTTATGTCCTGATGTGTAATGTTTCAATAGTTTAACTAGTATGCACAGTCAGTTTAATTTTAAAATGCGTACTTGTCTTTTTTTATTCGGGAAAAAAGAATCGTCGTTACACCGGGTATAACTGGTGAAACCATTAGCCAGTGTAGACGTCCTGCCATTTTTGGGTCACGTGTTCTGAACGAGATCGGCATCCTACAGCAAAATAATAAACAAACCGCATGTGCTTTTGCGTGTTGTGACGAACGTTCCGAAGTGTTTCTTCTGTGAAGGTATGTATTACGTGCTTTATCGTAGTTAGCAACCAGGGCGAGTAGTCGTGGGCTAATTCAATAAGAACTGCAACTTGCAAACTTCATTATAGGCCTACTCGGCGCGGATTCTCTAACTTGTTATATTATTTTTAAAGTTTGACAGTCGGCATCGCTTAGGCCTTAGCCTTAGGGCCTAGGCTAAGTTAGGCCTTAGGCCGCTTAGCCTTAGTCTCCGCCAGATAGCTGACATACACTCATACAGCATGTATTTATACTTTTATATGTATTGAATTTGATTACGCAGGATCTTGTTCATAAGCTGTGTCATTGCGAAAGTACATATCTAGAGAGTGTAGATGACGTTAGGGACGAAATGATAAATCATTGGCTTCGGAACATTGGCAGTACTAGTAGCTAGGCTCCGGGTGATCGTGGGGAGCATCCGTTATCTCGTGCAACTAAACGTCAAACGAATAATTATGTTGGTTATCACAATTATTTAAACGGTGTTTTGTGACTCACATTTTATTATGATTGCTGGATGTTGTTGATTTGCATTATATTTTATGCAACATAATTTAGATTTTTATGACAACCATGATGGTGATGAATTTATTCAATATAAAAAATGTAAACATGAACATAAAATGCTTGTATAGCTACTAGCAAGTGTACACCATATGCAAGTATTACACATAACATTCTTGCACTTGTTTCCATTTTGGTCAGTGATGCCTGGCTGTAGTCTATGTAATACCTGATACCTTTTAATTCACATATGCCAGCTGTTCTAATCTTTATCTTTTCATCACAGCAATATATGAATGCATAGTACAACTCGAATTATGATATATTAGTATGGGCCACACTACAGGCGGGGCTAAGATTAATGCAATCACTTGTGTCGGTCAAATGCATGGAAGATACGTCTGATCATTCCAAGTGAATTAAACATTTTAACAAATCAACAATGTATAAATTTTCAAAATATTTTAATATGCCCATTTCAATACACATTTGCTTTCATTAACATTTTCATAATATCCTGGACATGGAAAACTAGGATAACCTTTGCAGTTGTGTAATGCATGTTATACTAAGTGTGTCCAGTCCAGTGTCCACACAGACTTCGGCCAACACCTTTAAAAAACTATTCAGCATACAAAAATAATTCAAAAATCAATTTATGAAATCAATTATTATTCATTCTGAAGAAGGTAGACATGTTTGAATATTTGGTGAAGGAAATATACTGTTGGCATCACCACAACACCTTATTTTGTCACTTCCAACATTTACTTTGACATGGATACAACCTCCAGCTGAGCCATTAAATGTCAAATATAACGTATGTAGTAGTTATTACATGACATACCCTGACACAAAATTGTATATTGAAAATAAAACAGAAAATATGAATGCGCTATTCTTGAGAGTATTCAAATAATTCTATAATAATATCTAATATAAGGCATCCCTTATCCCTACAATTAAATATAGCAGGGTAATTTTACTTTCATGTAATGACAATACACACCTAATGAATTACAACCCTGCTTAGATATCAACCTGTACGTGCTGCTGTAGCCGAACATTTCTTGCTGCCTTTTTTATGGAATGCTTTAGGTCATACATAAAATATTATGTTATACAGCTGTAGATTGATTGATTACATGGCAATGAACACTCCATAATGACAACTCTAATACCATGATGCCAGTTTTTTTTCTTCTGAGTTTGAATATATGCTTTTCTTTTCAGGTCAATACTCAACAGGAAACTGAACAGCACCACTAGGTCAAAAAGTGAATAAGCTATAATTTTACTGTCCAAGATCCCGGACAAGATTCCACAACCATGGGCTGTGCAAGACGCTGCAGATCAAATGTCACGTGAATATCAAGCGAGTGATCTCAGTTGTGTGTTGCATCCATGACAGTCTCCCCTGTACCGATGGTGTGTGCACTGACTTCCAGGCCAGTCAGTTACCCAAATTGACTAGAGACCAATATAGATCTGATTAACTTTGCAGTTTGTGGTAGTACGGCGGGTGCCTTGGTCTGGCAAATATGGCATGAGCCTTCGGTCAACCTCTCTCAACACTATAAGATAGGTTCGGCATTCTTTGGTGAACTTCATCGGCTTGGATATCAATGGCATTACTGTGTGAGTTCACTCTCTTTAATGGTAGTGCATGCCAGGTACCTGACATTTTCTGTGCATCCACATCTACCTATGCAAGAAACAAAGTGACAATTAACATGGCTCTCATTTATAAAATCTTGTCAGATGAGTCTGCCATTCAAGCCAAACTGAAACTTGTATGCAAACTTGTCAAGAGAAATATGTTTAATAAAACATCAATTTAAGTTCTACTGCTGTAAAAATAATCTATTTACAGCATTTTTCAGTAATATCTATAATGCGTGCATTATGAGTAAACATTACAATTTTAGGTAAATTGTCAAGATTTTGTTGTGTAACAATTGTTTTCAACCTTTTCTTAATTTTCTATTACTGCTTGTTTTTATCTGATGTGCATGTGATATTAAAAATAAATACATATATCATGTGCAGTGCTTGCCATTATATTGTAGTCAATCTTGTCAAAAAGTTTCAATAAAATGTTTTTACTTTATTTTGTCTTTACTTTAGTCCACATGCGATTCCAACAATATACAATTTATCAAGGACACCCATTATTGCAAAGACCTCATGCAGACAAATAAACTATCATACGCAGGAGCAGGTTCAGAAATAAATTCTAGGGGGCACAACAACTTCCACTGGCATATGAACCAAATTAATATTAAAACTAAGCTGACAATTTAGATGCATATTAACATATATAATGCTTTACTGGTCAAGCGGTTAATTTTTTTAAACATAACCGTGCATAGCTGTGTATGTGACAACAATTGTAATAATTGTTTTACCAGCAGAACTGATTAGTATAAGGAATTGGTGTTACTCGATGACAGAAGTACCGCACACTTGAAACTCGTTTTATTTTCAGGTCATAGGGAAGCCTGCACCCTTTGACTTTGCATAATCTATCCGTCTACACAAATAGGCAAATAGACGACTGTGACAAATAATGATTACCCTGGGTACACATAATTTCAATGGGCTAATGATGAATAATTTTGAATATGTTGTAAGTTTGTAATTATGAATTAAATGTTTCTTCACCATAATCACATAGTTTGCATATTTTTCTCTGGTTATTCATATGAGATGACCACAAACACAGAAAAATGGTGTGAATGCAGTGACATAGGTGGGCATTAATTAGTGCTTTCTGTACAGATAGAGTTAGGTATTCCACTCTACTCAATCAGAATGCAGTTGATAGCAATCATAGTGTATGATGTAATGAGTATTTCAATATATAATTTCCATAATATTAATTTCTATGTTTGTAACATAAATATGGCAACATATAATTAACCAACATACACCACACTTACATCATTATAAACATAATTAATCAAAACAAACATAACATCTTTCTTGCCATTATACAAAATTAATAGTTTATAAGAAACATCTTTAAAATGCAGTTACTTGTGTCATGATGATATTTTATGACTATCAAATACCAATGATTACCTCCATTCTGGCAAGCTCCAAAAGGCATTCTTTGTACACAATGCAGCATGGTTTGTCATAAGTGTCATGTCTTCATCGTCTGTACTCATCAGTCACAATTTCTTCAATGTCATGCACAAGTTCACATGTAGTAACAGGCTGCAGAGTGGCAACGTCTTTGCGGCATCTGAAATAAAACATAACCAAACCAGTGAACATTACTGTGAACACCTCAAAATGGACATTTAATCATCAACACTGGCCCAAGAGGTCCTCAGGTCCTTTGGACTATACAGCCCTGAATAATGAATTTGTAACATTGAATGAAATGTTTTTTTTAATCTTAGTCACTGCTGAGTTTTTCACCACAAAGCACAGCAAATTGTGTTTGTTAACTTGCACAGCACCATAACAGGTCATTAGTGATTTTAAGTAAAATAATATTAGAATAAACTGTTACTAAAATCAGTTCATTTTAATGCCATGAAGACTAAGTGAGCTGAAAACCTACTTAGTGTTCCTCACAACTGCACTGTAGGCATACTACTGAAATTTCATCATGACGAAATGTACCCGTCTGTGAGACTAATGTTCCGTTTTTCTTTAATCTTGGTCATAAACAAAGGTTGCTAGTATCAGCGCAGTGGTTCAGGGGTAGAGCATCGGACTCTCAAATAAGAGGACCCGGGTTCAAATCCTGTGCTGCCATGTGAAACCTTGGGCAAGTTTTTTCACACTACATTGTTCCAGTTCACTCAACTGTATGAATGAGTACCTGGCTATAAACAGTGATGAATATTTGCGTACAAGCAGTCTTCGCGACATTGCCACATGGCTGAATACTTCCCAGAGAAGCCGAGACGGTCTTCGATTGAACATGTCTGCCAGGGAGTAAAGTGTAAAAAGCACTTTGAGCAATCCTAAAGATTGTATACTGAGCTATATAAGAACTTACCTTTACCTTTAAACCATGACAAAAGTTACAATTTTGTATCAAAGTTTTGCATAAAACAAATGTACTTGATGTAACACATATACACACATACACCATTATATTTACCAGCGAATCTCTTCTAGTGTGTCATCTCCAAATTGATAGGTTCTATCAGCTGGATCAACTGCTTTTAATCACACTGGGTCGTCATCATAGGGGATTCTACAACAACATAAATTTTATAATTAAATTATGCACAAATATTGAAGAATACATGTATGAAAAATCAGCTGGAAAAGTGAACTGCAAATGAAATACAAAATAAAATTGAAAGTTTGACAAAAGCTTTGTACACAAATAAGAATGGCCACAATGGTTAAAAATCCATCAAACATGTTTTTACCATGGCTGGTCACGAAGAAATTCCATTCGCAATCCAGTCCAAAGTCACCACTGTAGTGATGAATATTAGCAAATTCTTGAAATTGTTGTACTGGGCTGCGGACCCATCACTGGGTAAAAGCAGTATACATGTACATGTAAGTACTGTGACATAAATTGAAAAAATCTACCCATGGTAGAACTGTCACTAAATTACAATTGATACAACTTATATTTGTATGAGAAGTTTTTATAAATTTACTTGATATTTGTGTTATGTTTGCTTTATGCTTCGTAAACATATCTATACCAGTTTTAATATGTACAGATTCATAAATACGACAAACAGACATGCAAAACTGCCTGAAAATGTATACCGATATGCATAGATATCTAATATTTATAAACATTACCAACAACATGTATGTTTAACTCAAAATCAGTGCTTGAAAACACGCTCGCAAGTGATATATTGATAAGTTTTGGGTACCAATGGGTCCTCATTCTTCTTGAGAAGGAAGCATGGAAGGATATTGTGAGTTACTTGTTTTTTATGTGTGTGTTTGGTTTATGCCTGGTAAACGTTTCATAACAATATCTTCTACTCCACACTGACCGGTCGGAAGTTTGCTAATTTGTAAGAAATATAAAATATAGCACGTTGGGTATGTGTACATTCCTAATGAAGACAGTCAGGCATGTCATGTTGCTCTGATAATTCACAATGTTATGCAAAGATATCAAACTGACACAACAGTTCATTGAACCATCCATATTTAGCTTACAATCAATGTCTGAAAACCCTCTCGTATATCACGAGCAATTTATTTTAAAAATTGGGGCACCCAGACAATTTTTGTTGTGAAGGAAGCTCGGAAGGATATTGAGACTTACTAGTTATTTGAGCTATAAGAATGAGCTTACACCTAGAAAAGACTTTGTGACAATACAAGCTACGCCTCATCGAAATGTTTGGGTCGGAAGTTGGTCATATTTTAAGAAATATAATAACATACCATCTTTGCATATGTATAGATTCATAATTAAGGCAACCAGATCTGCCATATTCCTCTGATTTGCACATTTATATACCAAATATGTACAATTTATGTCTAAGGTATGTGTATTCTGCTAACAATAAGGGTCTGAAAACCCTATCGCGAGTGATATTTTGAAGAAATCATGATTTGTATCAACTTGCTGTACATTAACTGTACACTCACACTGTATTTATATTGTAATTGTATTTGTGTAATCTATATATTATATAGATCAACTCAACACAATTTCACTGACACAGGCTCAAGATTGCAGAATATATTGACTAGTGAAATGTGAATAAAATTATTTATTTTAAATTTTAACAAGCTGTCAAATGTCAAAGTGCCATAACTTGAAACCTATTTAAGCTAGAACGCTCAACTTTTTGATTCTTGCTAATCTTACCAAATGCAAAGCAGCAAAGCTCTCATCGTACTGTATTACTGATCCATTCAAAAATAATCTAAGACTAAGTCTTAGACTTAGACGTCGACGACAGCAACCAATTTATGGAATTTTATTTGCGTTCACTCGGAATGACCCTAAATGGGCTAATACCGTCGACTAATTTAATAGCAAAACAATTTTGTCAGCTTGCACACGCAGTATTAAAACAATGTGAACATGGTTGAAGCCGAGTAATAACAGTACTAACCTGTCAATAAGACACTTGGCGAACGCTGCATCAGTTTTGATGCCGGTCATTAGACATTACTTTTGTCTGAATCCATAAACTCATCGCCTTTCCTATGTACACTTTTGCGGGCGGTCGATTTCGTTTCAGTTCTGCTTGTGCCCTTTTCTTTGCCGAGTCGGTGGCGTATTTCCGTGGGCGACCACACATTGACATTTCATATAAAAACGAGTTAAAATGCAAAAGCAAGTCGGAAAAGAAACACGTGTGTAAATACTGCCTGGATGGGGGTCAAGGCCGATCTCGCGACATCACATAATCACCCGCTATCACGTGATTAAGGCGAAGATAGTCTACCACATAAAACCCGTACGGTAGAAATTTTCAGTATGAAAAAGACTATATAAATCTTGGGCAAGCCTAAAATAGTTTTTACATTTTAACAAAAAACGAATAAACAAATGCGCAAAACCGAAACAGTATGTCACAGGGGATACTTGGTAGGTTTGCTCTTTCGCAAAATTAGCATGAAACGCGAGGAGCAAAACAATCGAACTGATTAAGCATTTTTAAACGTGTCAAATCCATTCGTAGTAAAACCCTGAGGATCACTAGTGTAAATGAACAGCAGACAAGAGTGGATCTAGTCATCCCCTTATTACATCATATAAATGAGTTGGCTGCTTCACATATGCTGTACAAAACACACACTAGCTTATATCCACCAGCTATTAAGCTGATGTTTCCTCAACCTTGCATGGTGACACAAGCAATCTGCACCAGTGAGTCTTTGCCAAGGCAAGTGGTCACTGAAATGATCTCGAGAACCTACTCCGCTGGCTGAACTTTCATTTACTCAGCCGTCCAGATCTCGTATCGACTACTGGATACCATACTTTATGAAACAGAAGACAATTGGTGCTCAGTCATTCATGAAACATGTACATCATGGTTTCTGCAGTAGCAGAAGGTTCAATTAAATTCTTTTAAGCGCATGTGAAACATTGATTGGCCCATTGGGACTACACATGTATTGTTTATATGTCTGTATCTGTGAACCTGTTCCTTTTCAAGCCTAATATGCCTGTTGTTCACAAGAACATTATGTAAGAAAGCAATCTTAGTATTATCGCTTAATACAAATTGGTGTCTCAAAGTTCCAGCACATCGTGTTGCCTCTAGCAATGAGAACAGTCAATGGTACTGCTATTATTGAACAGCTATACTAATAAAGTGAAAAACCAAGAAAAGGATTTACCTGTATATTAATGTCATGGACCGTAATCGGTGACGCCACCTGGGGATTAATAGTTAGTATTAATTAAGCAGTCACAATAGGTGGCACTGCAGTAGGTTCAGCGGGATTTGGGAGTTGCGTGGGAGGAAGGCGCGGGACTCGAGACTTGCAAACAACGGAGTCGAGTAACAAACCGCATACATGTACGTTACGAGATGTGACGAATTATCTTGAAAGATTTGTGTGCTGCTCTAACTGATGCGCCAAGAAGTGTGTGCCTGACATTCCTGGCTGTGGGCAGGTACATATCATGATTAATTCTTGTATTCTTATATTATATTTCGAGTGTTGGTATGTATTTGTGCTACGGTTCTCATAAAGTTGTCAACAGAGAACGGATGTCTTAAGTGGATTCTGTTGGTTGTGTTGCGCTGTTGGACAGTATATTTACTTACGGTTCATGTACTTAATTTTAATGTATATTGACTGTATTTACATCAGTTTTGAGATGTTTACTTTGATTGATGGTAAAGATATCCCTGTGTTGTATTGTGTATGTGTGTATATTTATATATGTGGTAACACCTGTGTTATTGTTACAGGGTCTTGTCTTGTTCTTCATGTACAATAAAGATTGTTGACGGTTACCGCCCGCTCCGCGTCCATCCTTGACAACTGGTGTCGGAAGTGGGGATTGCCCAGCAACAACTTTGAAAGAAAAAGACCCTGTCGCACAGTCGCGTATAGTTCATGGTGAGCTATGTCGTAATCAGTTGGATATGTTTAATGTGTAGTGGTACAGGTGCTGCAGTTATACAGTACAGGTTGTATATCATATAGTGTTATCATCCGCACTAATCAAAGTTGCAGCTGTATACAGTAGACGTATGTCAGTAAGTGAATATTATCAGTTAGATGTGTGTCATCTAAGGGATGTCGTAACCACATTTGGTTAGAGGGTTTATGTTGTAATGGTTTACATTGTTATGTTAGTCCGTGATTTGATATCCTGATGTTTGTTGTGTCTGTTCAGTCACACCTCTCAGTGAGTTGACACCAATCTTTGAAATTTGGTTGATCTTTTAATTAACTTGTCACTTCTTTCCATCAACATGACTGATGAACAAATTGCCGCTTTAATTGCACAGTCAAACGCAGCTTTAGCAGCAACATTGGCTGGTGTCATTCACCAGTTCAGGGCCCCGCTTGCACCAACAATTAAGCTGGCCAAATTTATGGGCCATCCTATGACTGCTGGTGATCCAACTCTGGTTGAGTGGTTAGACCAGTTTGATATGTATGTACGTCAGGCAGAGGTGAGTGATGTTGATAAGGCAGTGGTAATGTTTGACCACCTAGGAGGGTGCGCACGGGAGGAAGTGTTGTGCCACCCTGATGCGGTGCGAAATGATTATGGTGCTTTGGTTGCACTGCTGAAATTGCATTTTGCACCACACGAAACAGTGCATTTATTGAGTGCAGAGTTCTGTGCTCGAGTGCAGTTGCCTGGAGAGACTCTGGCTGAATACAGCAGAGTGCTCATGGGATTGCGCAATCGAATGGAGAAGGCAGCGGCCACTGATGTAGAGGGTCATGCACTGGCGCTACTGCGAGACACTGCTTTGAAGTATCAGTTTATTGAGGGCGTTCAGGAGCAGTCTGTTCGTCGAGAGCTGAGGCGGATTGCTTTTCATTCTGCAGGCTCGCCCTTTCACCACATGCGGAATGAGGCCCTGTATCTGTTTGATAATGAAGAACAACCTGGTGCCCTGCAAGGGGGAGATTTGTCTCCGGTCAATTCTAGGCTTCTAGAGGTAGCGCAGATGCAGCAAGAGCTGCAAAAGCAAGTGGTGGAGCTGGCATCACAACAGTGCCAGGCAGCTGGGCAAATGCAGGTGGTAATAGACCAGTTGCCCAGTCTGGCTGGCCAACCTCAGTTAGCAGGGCAGGCTAGGCCAGCAAGCTCGACCAGGCCCAACCCCCGAGACGGCTCATGTTTCTATTGTAGGGAACATGGTCATTTCGTCAGAGAATGTCCCAACAGGAGGACTCCATCCGTGCCACTTAGTCGCAGGGGTAGCTCCTGTTTCCATGGTAAGCAGGAGGGCCACTTTGTCCGCGATTGCCCGCAGAAGAAGTGTGTAAGTGTGAGGAGCAGAGGGCCTGAGCAGAGCAGTGCTCAAGTGACATGTCTGGCTAGTGATCAGGTAGATGGAGTTTTATCTAAGGGAGTGACAGAGAGGTTGGGTATAGCAGAAGGGAGGATTGTACAGTTGGAAGGGAGGTTGTTGGAGGCAGAGACCTTGGAGGTACAGCTCCGCCAGCAGGTAGTGACCCTAAAGGCTGGCCAGGAGCAGATGAGGAGGCAGGGGGAGGAACTGCACAGGGAAGCAAGGGAGAAAAGGGGTTTTGCAGAGAGGCTGGAGAAAGCCAATGGTGAAATCTCAGCATTGAGAGGCAATGTGGAATCTGCCCGGGCTGATGTGATGGTGGCCAGCAGTAAGAATTCTCAACTGCTTAGCCAGTTGAAAGGCAATCAGGTTGCGTATGGAGCCCTGGTGGAGCAGCTCAAAGAAATGCGTGAGGAGCTTGGTGAGCAGAAAAGCCAGTTCTGCAAACAGGTGGCAGAGCTGCAGAGCAATCTGTCCGCCGTCTGCAGCAAGAGGGATGCCACAGTTTGTCTCTGTGAGACCACTCAAGTGGATGCGGAGCTCTTCCAAAGCCAGGTGGAGAGGCTGGAATGTGAGAGGGGCGAGGCAGAGGTGAGCAGAAAACATCGGAATTGGCTGGCTGCATGGAGACAACCATATAATTTGTTTGGAAGAAAGGCCAACGTTTATCGTTGGTGCAGGAAGTGGCACACCTCTGCATGTCTGTAGAACTTGCCAGGTCTGTAATCTGTATATATCTCCTAAACACAGTGTTAGAAGATAGTTGCCTGCATGAGCAGGACATGGCGTTCGCCACTATCTTATCGTTTGTCATTTTGAGGTCTCTTGTTGGTGGATAGTTGCCTGCACGAGCGGGACATGGCGCTTGCCACTATCTATTCAGCTGTCGTCTGTAGTGTCCAGTTGGTGGATAGTTGCCTGCACGAGCGGGACATGGCGCTTGCTACTATCTATTCAGCTGTCGTCTGTGGTGTCCAGTTGGTAGATAGTTGCCTGCACGAGCGGGACATGGCGCTTGCCACTATCTATTCAGCTGTCGTCTGTAGTGTCCAGTTGGTGGATAGTTGCCTGCACGAGCGGGACATGGCGCTTGTCACTATCTATTCAGCTGTCGTCTGTGGTGTCCAGTTGGTAGATAGTGGCCTGCACGAGCGGGACATGGCGCTTGCCACTATCTATTCAGCTGTCGTCTGTAGTGTCCAGTTGGTGGATAGTTGCCTGCACGAGCGGGACATGGCGCTTGTCACTATCTATTCAGCTGTCGTCTGTAGTGTCCAGTTGGTAGATAGTTGCCTGCACGAGCGGGACATGGCGCTTGCCACTATCTATTCAGCTGTCGTCTGTAGTGTCCAGTTGGTAGATAGTTGCCTGCACGAGCGGGACATGGCGCTTGCCACTATCTATTCAGCTGTCGTCTGTAGTGTCCAGTTGGTAGATAGTTGCCTGCACGAGCGGGACATGGCGCTTGCCACTATCTATTCAGCTGTCGTCTGTAGTGTCCAGTTGGTAGATAGTTGCCTGCACGAGCGGGACATGGCGCTTGCCACTATCTATTCAGCTGTCGTCTGTAGTGTCCAGTTGGTAGATAGTTGCCTGCACGAGCGGGACATGGCGCTTGCCACTATCTTATAATTATCGTTTTGAAAGTCTCTTAGAAGATAGTTGCCTGCATGAGCGGGACATGGCGTTTGCCACTATCTTGTAATGTAACAATTCACTGGTAGTTCCCTGCACTAGCGGGACATGGGTTTCCTCTACCTTCGACTGCAATGTGTTGCTTGTAAGGCATAGGTGCCAGGCTAAGGTAAATTGACACAATAATAGTTGTTGCAATGGGTGTCACAGGTAGTGTGAAATATTTATGATGTTTGCTCCATGGGGAGACGGGGGTCGCCCACGTCATTTAGCATGTTTAATTTTGCTATGTTGTTAATTTTGGTTTAGACCTTATGTTCTTTATATTTATGCTATGAAAGTATAATGGTGTTTGCTCCAGGTGGAGACGGGGGTTGCCCGCACCAACCAGTGAGTGTAGTCGTGGGTACTACTGTTTTTTTATTATTCTGACTTGTGTCTATTGTGAGGCCTTTGGGTCACAAGTGTTTGGTATTGGTGTAATCCGTGGACGGATTCAGACAAAACTGGGGCAGATGTCATGGACCGTAATCGGTGACGCCAACTGGGGATTAATAGTTAGTATTAATTAAGCAGTCACAATAGGTGGCACTGCAGTAGGTTCAGCGGGATTTGGGAGTTGCGTGGGAGGAAGGCGCGGGACTCGAGACTTGCAAACAACGGAGTCGAGTAACAAACCGCATACATGTACGTTACGAGATGTGACGAATTATCTTGAAAGATTTGTGTGCTGCTCTAACTGATGCGCCAAGAAGTGTGTGCCTGACATTCCTGGCTGTGGGCAGGTACATATCATGATTAATTCTTGTATTCTTATATTATATTTCGAGTGTTGGTATGTATTTGTGCTACGGTTCTCATAAAGTTGTCAACAGAGAACGGATGTCTTAAGTGGATTCTGTTGGTTGTGTTGCGCTGTTGGACAGTATATTTACTTACGGTTCATGTACTTAATTTTAATGTATATTGACTGTATTTACATCAGTTTTGAGATGTTTACTTTGATTGATGGTAAAGATATCCCTGTGTTGTATTGTGTATGTGTGTATATTTATATATGTGGTAACACCTGTGTTATTGTTACAGGGTCTTGTCTTGTTCTTCATGTACAATAAAGATTGTTGACGGTTACCGCCCGCTCCGCGTCCATCCTTGACATTAATGATAGGAAGTGGACATTCCTAAGTCAATTCACCTTGTCTTTCTACATTTACCTTGTTTATAACAAAATGTTTGTTTTCAGAAGGTAATTCTAACTTTGAAAAAAATATTCTCACAAACAATTCAAGAAGTCATTGCCGGGATCGCTTATAAAAGTTCTGTTGCATTGCTAATATTCACACACGGAAACCCTAAATGTGCTGTGTGATATTATTTCAAACTATTTTAAACTGACCTACTTAATCCTCTTTGTGTAGGGTCACACATAAGGCCGTAACTAACGAATGTCAATGTTTTCTGTCTGCTGCTAACTTTGTCACTTTCCCCAACTCCATCTGAGTGTTTTTATCTCACGCTCCACTTATGTTCCCGACTTCTCCTTTTTGGTCTTCCCGTGCTGTCTTCCAACCAGGAGTCCAGCGCATGGCTATTTTCGAAATCAAAGTCTGCATAGACTGGTATGTTCCCTTCCTGGGACTGTTCCACGATCTGCCGCAATGTAAAAATATGGTCCCTAGAGGAGTTTCCTTTACTAAATCCTGCTTGTTTTTTGCCCATCTGTGGGTCAATGGCTGCCGAAATTATGTAAAAAATAATCCTGCCGACACTTTTGCTATCGAAGCGTTCCAAATTGATCCCTCTCCAGTTGTTGCCCATACTAAGGTTTTCTTCCTTTGCTTGTTTGGAATCACCCTCTTCTTGCAGTCGCTTTATATTCATTCTTCCTCCCATATACCTTGAAGAATCTCTGTCAATGTTGAACTATGGCTTCTTATCCAGCCTTGAACATATCTGCACTCACACCGTCAGTTCCCGGTGCTTTCCCTGACTTCATGGAACTGACTGCTTTCGTCACCTCTTCAGTAGATGGTGGGTCTCTGTTGTTTGCTAGGTCTTCGCCACTTACTGGAATGTCTGCTAGATTGCTTGGCACTTCTTTGTTGAGGATGGTCTCAAAGTGTTAGTTCCACCTCTGGGTCTGCTCTGCTACACCAGTAATAGCATTTCCATTGTTTAACTTTCGCTGGAACTTTGCTGTAGCTAAAGCCGCCGGCAAGTGTCATTGTTATCCAGCTATATTCTGAGTAGTTGCATCTGTTTCTGCTTCAATTGTCAGTTTCTCAATGAAAGCTCTCTTGTCTGCTTTAGGCTGTTTTTTCAATTCTTTTTCCAGTTTCAGGTGTCTTGCCTGTAGCTGTTCCCTCAGTCGTTGGGATTTGGTATAATTTATCTTGTTTTTTGCCTTTCTTTTATCAATTGTTTTGCATGGGTTTGCTTTCAACCACTCTTCTTTTTGTTTTCTTCTGTAGCATAACACGTTTTTGTCAATGCCTGGTTCAAGCTATCAATGGTTATCTCTTGTTCATCATGGAAAGCTGTTTTGCAAGTCTAGTTGAAAAGCTATTCCTGTGTTAGTGTTCTTCAACGTATCTGTGTTAAATCGTCGCTGTCTGTCCTGTCCTCTTTTTGTCTTTCTTAGTTTTAATGACAACATTGTCATCACCAGCACATGATCCCTCCCCAAAGTGATCGTCTTCACTTCTGATTGATTATCACATTATCGATCTGACTGAAAGTGTTACTATCTGGAGAAGTTATTTCCCATACATAGGTTAGAAAGTCCTCAATGTTGTTATTGCTGCATCCATAATCTTGGGTGCCCATGGGCCTTTCTCTACCTGTTTTGTCCTCTCTAACTCTTGGGTTAGGTTTCCCACCATCATCGTGCTGGTGTGTGGTCCTAATTTCTTCGTCCAGCTGTTCATCAAACTCATCCTGGATCTCCTCCTCTGCATCTTCTGTTGAGGCATGACAGGCAATCGCTGTCAGCTTTGCCAATTTTGGAATTCAATCTAGACTTGATCAATCAGCCATTGATTGGTTTCTAGTCAAGCAGATGTTTTTTCACTGTCTAGTCACAATTATGACAACTCGGCCTCTGTGTTGTTGATCTGTTTGGCCAGAATAAAAAATGGTATGTCCAGTGGACAAGGTTCTCTTTCCCAAGTCTATCCAACATGCGTCACTCATGCATAGAAGTTTCATTTCGTAATTCTCAATTTGCCGCAGTTCTTGCTAAAACTGTCCTGCTTGATAGAGTGTTCTGACATTCCAGGAGCCCACTAGTACCTTGGTTTTCGGCTTGACGACTCCACTCTTGGGGTGTCAGCTTTCAACTGGATTTGGCTGACATCCTTCATTATTCCAGTTTCCTGTGTAGAGTCACTCCTTGCACCACTTACATTGTGTTCTATAGTATTGGGTTATGTAGTGTAATGTTTTTATGTGGTGAGGGTGCCAACCTCACACAGAATCCTCCTCCTTTATCAGCTAGGCTTGGGACAGGCCATGGTGGAAAAATATTTTTTTAATTGCTTATATAATTTTCTCAAAGTTGGTACACAATATATATTGTTTATTTTTGGAAAGTTCCTGTGGTCCGACATTTGAGTATTTTCGGGAAAACGTAGGAAAGTGTTACTTACTATGTGTAATGAAATGTCTGTTGCTAGTTGAATGAATATAAAACTACATAGTAATGGATCTGTAAATAATGCTTTTCAGTTTATCATCATGCGGACTTGAGGCTGAGGGTATGTTGGAAGTGGCCACCGCATTGTCAAACTGCCCACAAATCGAGAAGTTGGTGTGAGTTGTGTTTTGTATATATTGATTTGTTGGTGTATCCCATTTATTTTTATTCAAGCTTAACATTGTGTTTATATAACGTGGGAGATATATTTTATTATCATAGTATTGTTCGTAAGGGATATTGTAAGTTAATTTATGAATATTGTATTGTTAGTTATACGGTTGCTCTTTATCCCATATTAATTGGTATCAATCCTAGACAAACCAATATGTTTGTATAGGTTGGATGAAAACAATCTCAGTCGTCCTGATGTCGGCAAAGCTCTGGCAGACTCAATTAAGAAGATGAAGTCATTACACGTTTTGCAGTAAGTACTACTTTGAAATATTTCCCAATTGTTCTGTTGCTGTTTTGGGATTATGTTGTATCCACAATCTCGATAGGGAATAATGTTTCATTGATCTCTGTGTATAAGTCGGTTGTAATTCGTTTGGTAGGAAATGCACATGTGCAAATGAGGGCCCCAGTATCCAAGGGCCATGTTTAGTGTCATGGACTATGCTTCACGGTGCTGGATGAGTGGCTCAACCACTACAATTACACGTCTCAAATCCATTCAGAGTAAAACACTGAGGATCACTAGTGTGAATGAACAGCAGGCAAGGGTGGATCTAATTATTATTACATCATATAAGTCAGGTGGCTGCTACACATATACTGTACAAAACACACTAGCTTATATCCACCCGGTATTAATCAGACGTTTCTTCAGCCTTGTATGGTTAGACAAGCAACCTGCACTGGTGTGTCTATGCCAAGGCACGCGGTCACTTAGTCCAGGACCTGCCCTATAGGCCCGTAGACATTTCGGAGGTATCGAAGTTTGATTGTTGATTTGGGTAATATATACATATGGCTTTAATATTCTACTAGGTGGAAATTTCAAAAACTGGGCATAACGTGGCGACGGCCATTTTTCAAAATGGCTGCCAAATTAAATATCCCCGTATCTTAATAAATACTGCATGCAGATCAATAATTATGGTATGCCAATGTATGTTTCAGGAGACTCCAGTTTCAAATATACAATTACTTGTCTCCTATGGCATTTATTTCAGTTTTATTGACGTTGTTGGATAGCTTGGTGGATAGCGATATCAAATATGTTATTTGTTACCTTCAATAACATAACAATTCGCGCCATTTTTAAAGATGGCGTCTGTCAAAGCCCATTATGTCCGTATTTAAGAAATACGGTATTTAGATCCATCTTTCACCACATCTTAAGTGCTTCATGTCGTCGAAGGGTGTAGCAGATATACAGTGGAGACCTGTTTGACCCACTGTTAACATTAATTATAAGTTTGAAACGAGTTCAACGCCGTATATAATATGTTCCCTATTATCGCTCAGTATACATGATATCATATGACGAGACCATTAATCGATGTGTCATCTGTAAATAACCAAATGCCAATATAGTTCTGAATTTCATGTATGTTTGAAAAGTGTCATCACCAGAACACATTACAGATGGAAAGGTGCATGTGAAAAACATGTTTATAGGTCAAAGCCTGCATCACTCAGGCCAGGACTACCATCGATCTATATAGATTAGCAGGTACTGAGCATTCAAATTATGTTTTAAACCAGGTGGTAATTGCCTACGAGATATATCCCCGCTGTTATAACTATCCCAAAAGATAAGTAGTAATGTGGTATTTGTTTACAATAAGCCAAGGTTTCCTCATTGATTGAAGACATTTCTATTATATACCAACACACAAGTACATTACTCTAGCTTTTATTATTTCAAACTTTTTTGTTTCTTGTCTTGCCATATTTCAGATAATTGAAAATAAACGTGGCCATGGACAAAAATACATAATAACTTGAGATATTTCACCTTCGGACTTTCAAGTGTGCTACTGCCTCTCCTGAACTTAATGTATTATTTATATATTGGGCAAGCCCGTCGAGCTACTTTATTGTGGGGAGACTAGCAGGAAACGTGTCAGTAACGTAGCAGAGCTCAACAATGACATTGTTAACAAAATAATAATAAAGATTATCGGACCTGACTGCATTCAAGTATCACAATACCCATACATATGTTATAAACGATAAACTGGTATATGCAATCTCCGACATATTTAGGAGGAACCCAGGGTAACTGGTGAGATAAACAAACTATAAGAAGCAACCAACAATCTTTCCACACGTAGCACAAGCTCTCCGCTACCAGGATCCGTGTCTATCCGGAATACATTGATTGTACCATATGTGGGAGTGATAGGATTCGAGAACAAACGAAAAAAATGAGGGAAAAGTTCAGAATGTGTAAATACGAAAGCGCAGTGAAGTTTCTAGATGCAATTAGATTTTTTTAAATGACGCATTTGTTAGATGCACATACGCCTGAAAGTGTATTTGCTGCTGACAGTCAGAAACAAAATATGGTCCTCCTCAAACTAAATCGTGGAGGCTTTGTCTCATTTATATCCATTGTACAAAGATGGGCTGTGGGTTGACAGTTACTGAAATTAAGGATTTCATGTTCAATTTAGCAGTTAGTTATGATACTGAGTTATACAACAAAGATGTAAACACAAATTTATTGGACAACTATAGTGAAATGACTGAGTTCTGTCCTAGTTATCGAGTCGTAGAAAAGAGACATTCTCAAAGAGGCTTTTGAAGGAAGTTGATTTCAAGATAGGTGAAAAATGGAGTGATGATTATGATGTGAAATAATCATGGGAAAACGTCAGATCAGTTGCTGACTTTCTTTGCCTCGCTCTTTGGCATTAAAAGATCTCGTATGTTTAAAATTGAAATGATGAGTATGATGCTTGATGGTGATGACGATGAAGTGACGCATGGTGACGACTTGACCACAAAGAGAATACTACATACATAGAGTGGATCGTTATTAACACGCAAACTCAACTCAGTTGCCTCTACCACATATTGCGCTATCAAATATTCAAGGGTGCAAAAAAGACGCCTGTCAACGTCTAATAATCTCCACATACGACATAACAACATTCATTATTTCATGGGCACATTGAATTGATATCTAGGTCAGAACTGAATTGTATCATTATAGTTGTCCAATACACGCATCTTAGAATATCTGTTGTATAACGCAGAATCATAATTCTCTGCTAAACTGGACACGAAATTCTTAATTTCATTAACTGTCAACCCATAGCCGTCTTTTATCAATGGATCTAAATAAGACAAAGCTTCCACGAACAAATCATGTTTAGGTTTAGTTTGAGGAGGACCATTATTTGTTTGTATATGTATATGTATATGTATATGTATATGTATATGTATATGTATATATATATATATATATTTATATATATATATATATACTCATATAGATATATATATATATATATATATATATATATATATATATATATATATACGCATATATATATATATATATAATATATATAATATATATATCAGCAAATACAATTTCAGACGTATTCAAGTATGCGCATCTAGCAAATACGTTATCTCATTGCATCCAGAAAGTTTACACCACTTTCGTGATTAACAAGTAAGAACTTATCCCGTCACCTTTTTAACCGAACCCTATCACTCCCACGTATATAGATTGTAGTATGGTGCAATGTATGGTACAGTCAATGTAGTCCGGAAAAACACGGATTCTGGTCTATGAGAGCTTGCGCTGCGTGTGTAAGGATTATGGATTGCTTCTTGTAGTTTATTTATCTCAACAGTTACCTCCGGTTCCTCCAAAATTAATATGAGATTCCGTATATCAGTGTACCGTGAAACCCTAATACTGTATTAACAATGTCATCTTTGAACTCAGCTACGTGACTGACACGTCTCCTGCTTGTCTCCCCACCATAAAGTGGCTCGACTGTCTTGCCCAATATGCAAATAATACATCAAGTTCAGAAGATGCAAGAGCAGACTTGAAAATTCGAATGTAAATATCTCAAGTTATTATGTATTTTTGTCTATGGCCACGTTTATTTTCAATCATCTGAAATATGGCAAGACAAGAAACAAAAAAGTTTGAAATAATAAAAGCTAGAGTAATGTACTTGTGTGTTGGTATATAATAGAAATGTCTTCAATCAATGAGGCAACCTTGGCTTATTGTAAACAAATGCCACATTACTACTTCTCTTTTGGGATAGTTATAACAGTGGGGATATATCTCGTAGGCAATTACCACCTGGTTTAAAACATAATTTGAATGCTCAGTACCTGCTAATCTATATAGATCGATGGTAGTCCTGGCCAGAGTGATGCAGGCTTTGACCTATAAACATGTTTTTCACATGCACCTTTCCATCTGTAATGTGTACTGGTGATGACACTTTTCAAACATACATGAAATTCAGAACTATATTGGCATTTGGTTATTTACAGATGACACATCGATTAATGGTCTCGCCATATTGTAATGGCTACCCTCTAATTAGTATGGTAAGTGCTGCTCACCATACTAAACAAGGGCAGCCCCGCAGAAGAACTCCAAGTCCGCTCTACAGCGTAGAGTAATATTTTATTGTCATCGTGTACAGTGGCGTAGCTTATAGCTAGCATAGAAAGTAACATCGAAAAGTGAAGTCTCTAACAATTCTCCCTCTCTATATATACCCCATCCAAAGAGGATATGACTGGTACAGGATGTGTGGGGGACAGTGGATTATGATGTTCAATACTAGGAAGTGTTGTGTGAAAACAGTATGAGTCTACTACCAGGAAATGAGATGTGGGGTTAATACAGGATGTAAAGTGGCTTATCTGCAGGGTGAATAATAACAGGATGTAACTCATCGGTAGCTTCCCCAAGCAGACCATTAATCTTCTATGCTGTATGTTTTAACATATACTAACTAAACACACTAATTAAACTATCGGCGTTTTCCAGAGAACACTCTGTGTTCTCTAAAAAAATGAAGATAACGTACACCACCGTGTAAACATAATAACCAACTACCTAAAATAATAAGTACAGACATGCATGCTGTAACAATGGCAACGCGCTAGAATTGGCAAGTACATGAAAACAATGTTAATACTAACATACAATTGAAATATATACCACAAGCAATTAGCTGAACCTAATGGCGTGTTACAACAAACAATTCCAGCATCATGCTGTACAATACATGAAAAGAAGGTGTAAGAAAAACAGTATATCAAACAATATAACAGTATATCATTAATGAAGTTTACACAGGTAACAAATACATCTTTGTAACCACCATCACTGTTCCGCAGAAAACTCTCTATGTCCAGTCCGTGGCATGCTGATTCCAATCTAGACTGGCTGGTGAACCCGGCGAAGTGCGCACTTTCGCCCAGCCAATAAACACCTGTCTAGTTGGAAATCTAGACATACACGTATACACAACACCCGTGTATAAATTCCAGTTCCGTATACACTAAACCCGTGTATAATGTTCAATTCTCGTATACACTAAACCCGTGTATAATTACCGTTCTATCCCATTGTTTATAGGATAATAATCCGACTACACTCCAGTAATATTCTGCTAGTCACATTTAAGCATAGCTACAATTCAAACAAAGCTATATCCTCGCTGTCAGCTAGTACGCGCTGGACGAATCATACAGTCTTCTACAGTAACATCCGTAATACAGTAACACTGTCAAGGCCGTCGGGTTAACAATTTGCGAGTCCTGCAAACTCTATTTGTTAGGTCCGGGGGCACATTACAAAAACAGAGAAAAATGTTAAGCATATCAGTGTGAGAATGCACTAACTAGGGAAATTACTTCCCGTCGGGCACGTTTTTGTTCTACCTCCGTGGGAGGGGCTAATACTCGTTTTCGAATCAATAGCCGTGTTGGAGGTTCCTCACCGTCAGTGGCAGTCTGCCAGTGTCCATGCTGTCGCAACAAACGCAACGGCCTCAGGCGATGAGACGTCTGAGTGGTCACGCTGTGCCATTGGTCATCTCGTTGGAGTGGACGCAATGGAGGGACACGGGGGCGACGCGAACGAGTGGCTGCAGATGGTGGTGGCGACCCATCATCTGGAGTCATCGGACGATCGTCCGCCGTGAGAACACGCTGACCACCGGATGAATGCGGTGTCGTGTGTTGACGGCGTTTAGGACGGGGCCGTACCTCGTCCCAAGCGAGTGAGGGGTCCGCGAGTCTAACCTTCTCGCGGTGTACGCGCCGAGTCTTACCTGTCTGCGTTTGATGCAGCCAAAGGGTAGTTCCCCGGACTCGTGTGACCAGCCATAGCGGGTCCCAGCGAGTGGTGAAGGTTAGGCGTTCTTCAGCAATGACAATTACAAAATCGCCTTTCTTGATTTGTTTAGCATTTGCACGAGCTTGTAGTCTGGCCCTATTATACTGGCGGCTTTGCTCAGTATTCTGTCGGGCCATCTGCAGAGCTCTAGCTAAATCATCAAGGCGGTTGCCGAAGTAATCATCAGTAGGTACCTTCAATGTCCGTGTCATTGGCATGCGACTCTGTCGTCCGTACAACAAGAAGTAAGGACTATAGCCTGTTACTGAACTAACACTGATTCGGTAAGCGGCTAAAGCATCAGCTAAGCGATCCTGCCAAGTGTAGGTCTCGTTGTTGACGAATTTCGATAGAATTTGTTTGATGGTAGCATTGAAACGTTCCGAACGTCCGTTGCTGTTGGGATGGGCTGGAGTAGTTCGCCGATGTTCCACCCCTAAATCTTTTAAATATTTCTCCCAAACGGTGGCGCAAAATTCTTGCCCATTGTCCGTAATGACTACTTCTGGTGTGCCAAATCGGGGCAAATATTCAATAGAGAATGCAGTCCATACACTGTGGTTAGTTTTATCCGGAATAGGATAAGCTTCAGCCCATAAGGTGCAGTGATCAATTATTGTCAACACATATTTACAACCTTGCGGGCTACGGACAAACGGTCCGATCAAGTCCATGCTAATTATTTGATTATGAGCATTAGCATAAGGCATTTCTCCCATGGCCACGCGATCAGCCCGTGCGACATGGGTTTGGCGAACGGGGCATCGCTTGAGTCGGTCACGCACCTGTCGTCGCAATCCCGGCCACACATATGCTTCACATAATCGAGTGACCGTTGCGTGTGCTAAGTGACCAACTTCGAGGTGTGCTCTATCAATTACAGCGTCGCGGTACGTTGCAGGTAACACCAGGCGAGGATAACTAGCGGCCGTTGCGGATGGCCGTTTAATACTATACAAGACACCATTAATCAACGTATAGTCAGAGTCGTCTGTGGAGGCTAAACGTAGTTCAGTCGGAAACTCAGTTACTTGGTCCCGTCCAATTTGAGTCAAATCGAGGCCGTCATGTTCCAATGGAAGCGTTTCGTGGTAAGTCTGGTCAGGGAAAGCATTGGGATCAACCCAGTCGTCACAGTCAATGACACCTACAGTCGGGGTGACGGGGGATTCAATGCGAGACAACATGTCAGCCCTGATGTTATGGGTGCCCTTCCGATACTCAATTTTGCAACCATATTCCGCAAGTAGGACAGCCCATCGCTGAATGCGAGTGTTTTGAAATTCCTTCGTGAAGAGGGATTTAAGAGGTTTGTGATCGGTAAAAACAACAAAATCAGCACCATAAAGATAGGGCCGTAACTTATTGATACAGTAAATGACAGCATATGCTTCCTTTTCAATGGTAGCGTATTTCCGTTGGGATGTAGATAAAGCATGAGAGACATACTGAATAACTTTCTCAACTCCGTTTGCGTCATCTTGAACAAGGATACCCCCTACCGCATAGTTACACGCATCCGTATACAACTTGTACGGCTTGTCCACCTGTGGAGAAGCCATGACACTGCTAGAGACCAAAAGGCATTTAAGGTTTAGAAAAGTTGTGTCTTGTTCGCGTCCCCAATGAAATTTAACATTGGCCCGTAGCAGGCTAGTTAAAGGCTCTGACACCTGCGCATAATTGGGGACAAATTGTCGGTAAAACGATGTCATGCCGAGAAAGGTGCGAACAGCTTTAACAGATGTGGGAGGTGGGAGATTTTGAATCACTTCAATTTTGGCAGGGTCCGTGGCTATACCTTTATCAGTGACAATAAACCCAAGCAGCTTAATCTGTTTCAGACCAAACTGGCATTTAGAAGATTTCAAACGTAAGCCAGCAGTCCGCAAGCGATCAAACACAAGTTGTATATGCTGCGCATGTTCAATTTCATTTGCTGAATATATGACAATATCGTCAAGATATACCAGACAAACTGAGCCAATCAGATCACCCAATACTGTGTCCATGATACGTTGAAAAGCCGCAGGCCCATTGCGAAGACCAAACGGAAGGCGAAGAAATTCGTAAAGGCCGCGGTGACAGCGAAAGGCCGTTTTTGGAATACTTTCCTCGTCCATTGGGACTTGCCAGTAGGCAGAGTTCAAATCAAGTGTCGTAAATACAGTGGAGCCACCAATATCATCTAGGATTGATTGGACCAGTGGAATGGGATATCTGTCTGGCACAGTAACAGCATTCAGTTTTCGGTAGTCAATACAAAAACGAGTTGAGGAATCTTTCTTAGGTACCAGAGTCACTGGACTAGCCCAAGGACTAACGCTGTGTCTAATAATACCCTGAGCTAACATGTCATCTATACATGTATTAATCACACTGCGTTTGAGCAACGGAGTGCGATAGGCTGGCTGACAAATAGGCGGTCCCGTAGTTTCAATTTTCATGGGGGGCAGAACAGAAGTATCAGTCGGTGTTTGTTTGGTAGAGAAGATATCTGCATTTTCACGTATAATTGCATCAAACACCGTATTACCAGCAGTTGGTAAAACAGAACCAGAAACCCCCATCCCAAAGGGACGGCTACGCAATA
Organism: Oasisia sp. SBJ-2009; assembly: GCA_964017155.1. Taxonomy (NCBI): domain Eukaryota; kingdom Metazoa; phylum Annelida; class Polychaeta; order Sabellida; family Siboglinidae; genus Oasisia; species Oasisia sp. SBJ-2009. The sequence continues at coordinate 31,964,654 of OZ024866.1, read as the reverse complement.
ACGGCCATGTTTTCCCTTTCATTGTCAACAACCCCTGTTTCAAATTGATAATACTGTCAGCCAACACATCACATCCGAGGATTAAGTCCTCCTTCAAATTGCTAACAACTCTGACTGTAACCGGGTGGGCAAGTCCGTCAATGTGAATATCTGTGGCACCTACCACTATCAGTTTGTCGCCAGTGACGCTCTGGAGATCGGGCGACGAACGCAGTAAGGACGATCGGTGACGAGTTCGGGCGAGCTGGTTAAACACGCTTAGCTGCAAGACGGAACAACAAGCACCCGAGTCAATCAAGGCTGTTACGTTAATCCCACCCAGGGTTACCTTGATTGTCGGGCGGCCCGAAGTACCGTTTGCAGCGTTTACATGTTTCCCGAACGCTTCCGAGTTGTCTGGTACTGCCGTGACGGGGCTGATCGCACGTGCGGGCAGAAACGACGCATGTGGCCGACGTTACCACAAGCAAAACACCGGGGCTGGCCGTCTGGGGTCCAGGCAGGTGGGCGGTCACGGGGGCCAGGTGGCGGTCTTGGGCCTTGTCGGGGCGGTGGACGAGTGTTGGCCAGGTCGAGTTTGGCCAACTTGGTCATCAAGCGTTCCTGTCCTCTCAGCACTTGGGTGATGGCCTCGTTGAGTGGCGACTGCGGCGGAGGGGCAGGCGGGGGGACTGAGCCGATGTCCATCGGCTCGACACCAGGGCGGTCAAGTCCGAGACGGGACACCGCATCTTGACGCCCGCTGTAGTGGTTGACCCATGTGATGGCGGCGTCCAAGGTGGCAGGGTTGGCATCTTCCGTCATCTTGACGGCGACCGTCGCCGATCGCAATCCCCGCGCATATGCTCGTACCATCAGTCGATGTTGATCGTCGTTTCTGGTTGGGACAGGAAAGGCGGCATCGGCCAGATCACGGAATCGGCGATTGTACGACGCATCAGTCTCGTAGGCCGACTGGCGCATCTGCTCGAGGGAGTCGCGAAGGGCGGCGGCCTCGTCGACATTGAGGAAGTTAGTGACCACATGGGCACGTACTTGTGCCCATGGAACGGCATCTCGAATAACATTGTCACCCTGAATCACTTCAGAAATGAAACGTTCAATTTCTTTTCGTAGAGGTCCTGTGACCGTTGATGAGACGACTTCAATAATGGACGCATGTCCAACTCGGCCGAAGGCAAGATCAATGTCTTGTAGCCACGTGCGGGTAGCTGACGTCGATGACCCATCACACCACGCAGTCTGTTTTATCAGCTTCTCTACCTTCTTGGTGATCTCGAGCCTCTGCGCAGCTTCCTGGGCGGCCTGTCGGTTGGCTTCTGCGAGAGCGGTCAAGCCCGTCGTGTACCGCTCAAACTGGTTTTCATTCATGGTCGGTTGGATGGAGATACGGCATGTCAGACACGACGATGATGACAAAAAAGTCCTGAATTACGCGCTCGCCAATATGTAATGGCTACCCTCTAATTAGTATGGTAAGTGCTGCTCACCATACTAAACAAGGGCAGCCCCGCAGAAGAACTCCAAGTCCGCTCTACAGCGTAGAGTAATATTTTATTGTCATCGTGTACAGTGGCGTAGCTTATAGCTAGCATAGAAAGTAACATCGAAAAGTGAAGTCTCTAACAATTCTCCCTCTCTATATATACCCCATCCAAAGAGGATATGACTGGTACAGGATGTGTGGGGGACAGTGGATTATGATGTTCAATACTAGGAAGTGTTGTGTGAAAACAGTATGAGTCTACTACCAGGAAATGAGATGTGGGGTTAATACAGGATGTAAAATGGCTTATCTGCAGGGTGAATAATAACAGGATGTAACTCATCGGTAGCTTCCCCAAGCAGACCATTAATCTTCTATGCTGTATGTTTTAACATATACTAACTAAACACACTAATTAAACTATATTAATTAAACTACACGGTGGCTGTACGTTACAATATGATATCATGTATACTGAAAGATAATAGGGAACATATCATATACGGCGTTGAACTCGTTTCAAACTTATAATTAATGTTAACAGTGGGTCAAACAGGTCTCCACTGTATATCTGCTACACCCTTCGACGACATGAAGCACTTAAGATGTGGTGAAAGATGGATCTAAACACCGTATTTCTTAAATACGGACATAATGGGCTTTGACAGACGCCATCTTTAAAAATGGCGCGAATTGTTATGTTATTGAAGGTAACAAATAACATATTTGATATCGCTATCCACCAAGCTATCCAACAACATCAATAAAACTGCTCTAGGTGACGCAGTTTTTGAGATTTTGGGACATTTGTATTGACGACCGCCATCTTTAAAAATGGCGGAAATAAATGCCGTAGGAGCCAAGTAATTGTATATTTGAAACTGGAGTATCCTGAAACATAAACTGGCATACCACAATTATTGATCTGCATGCCGTATTTATTAAGATACGGGGATATTGAATTTGGCAGCCATTTTGAAAAATGGCCGTCGCCACGTTATGCCCAGTTTTTGAAATTTCCACCTAGTAGAATATTAAAGCCATATGTATATATTATCCAAATCAACAGTCAAACTTCGATACCTCCGAAATGTCTACGGGCCTATAGGGCAGGTCCAGGACTAACTGAACTGATCTCGAGAACCTACTCCACTGGCTGAACTTTCATTCACAGTGCCGTCCAGATCTCGGATCGACTACCGGATATCATAGTGTATGAAACACAAGACAGTTGAAGCTCAGTTCTTCGAATCATAAGTTACGTGCGTTCTTAGAGTCCGATATTAGAGTATCCTCCGCGCTTAGTTGGAACCGTTTACATTCTAAGCTTAGTGAAATGTGTTTTACTAGTTTAATGAATACAACGTTGTACATGGCAATGGCTCTGTATATATTGCATTTCAGCTTATCATCATGTGCACTTGAAGGTGATGGTATGTTGGCAGTGGCTACAGCTCTCTCAGGTTGCCCACAAGTCCAGAATTTGTGGTAAGTTGAGTCGTGTATATTGAAATATATGATATGGCCTGTTAATTGTATTATTGTTGTTTAATGGTTGTATTTGTACAGCTCGGTTGATATATTATTTTGATTACAATAATGTTAATCAGGTTAATCAGTGTTACTGCATTACTATACTTTATGTAAACTACCTCCATGAGGATCTCTTGCAGTCAAAATAATTGATGAATGTGACAAGAGAAATAATTATGCCTCAAGATAATCTGTTTTTAATAGCTATAACTTGCATAGTTATCAAATGCATCCACTCAATACATGTCAATTTGTGTTACCCTAAAATGGTACTTTTTGGCCATTTCGATTAGACAAAATAATGACACCATAGCACAATAAAAACAAATATATGATCATGTTATGTTACACATTGTGGTGATATTGTAACTGATGAATCAAAATGACATTATTATACATAGTTATTTCTCTTTTCATAAAATAATTAATTATTTTGACTGCAGGAGTTCCTTATGGAGGTGAGGTACCTTGCTGATAGAACTTTAAAGTGGGTTTTTAAATGTTTAAATTTGTTCACTGAACATAATCAGGAACCATAAAATTGGTATTACTAACCGTATAATGGCATGCATGGAATAATTATAATAGATATAGCTTACAAGTATTGTTTTTCTCCTTCCTGACATACTGTATTAATGGCAAATCCGACATCTTCCCTTCCCCTTCAAAAGTTTGTTTACATTCTACAGGAAGGCGGCCATCTTGGGTAAAAATGTTGTCGTGTCGCCAAACTGATATCTCAGAATTGGAATCGTTGTGCTGAATGTTACCGAGAAAGTGTCTTCACACATGATTCTAGGTCCTCTGCTTCAACAGTTACGTTTTTGTGCAACCAGATGGCAGCTATCTTGTATTTGGGGGGTCAAAGTGATGCTATAGTGACTAACTGGTATAGTAAGCAGAATTATCACCAAAATAGTGTGCTCATACATGATTCTAGGTGCTCTAGTTCAAAATAAAAAAAATCGAGATGGTGCCAGTGGCCATTTTAACTTCACGAATAAGTGTTTTCATGTATGATTCCTGGTGCTCTGGTTCAAAATTAAAAGTTTTAATATGGTGCCAGCGGCCTTCATGGACTTGGCCCTCTCGTGGAGAAAGCAATGATTTTTAGGTGGACCTGGAGGCTAAGTCTTTTTTTAAATCCCGTTTTAAAAGGTGTAATGACAAAACAACCAATACGTCTGTATAGGTTGGACAAGAACAGTCTCAATCGTCCTGATGTCGGCAAAGCACTGGCAAACTCGATTCAGAAGATGATGTCATTGCAGATTTTGAAGTGAGTAATATGAAATGTTTTCCGCAAGATTTGTAGGTGGTGCCCGAATAATGGATATTTAATATGGAAAACTACACTAGGTTATAGTATTGAGCTTGTTACTTCCAATCTCGTAGGGAATAATGTTCCATTGGTCTCCCTGTCACAGTCAAACGTGCTATTTGAAGACAACAAACTGACAGAGAAAGATGAGGTGGAATCAGTCAGAGCTGGACAGAACCTAGGAGCAGTAAAGAACGTTGCTAAGAAACTGAATGTCGTGGAGAGGGTCTCAATGTACGAGGCGCAGATTCACAATATCATGGACTAAGCTTCACTGTGCTTGATGAGTGCCTCCACCATTACACTTAGACGTCTCAAATCCATCCAGAGGATCATTGGTGTGAATAAACAGCAGGCAAGAGTGGATCTAGTCGTCTCCACAATAAGTCATCATGCCTCTCCTCTCCTCTTTTTGTCTTTCTTAGTCTTAATGACAACTTTGCCACCATCAGCGCATGATCCCTCCCAACATCAGCTCCGCGTCTGGGTTTGATGTCTTGAAGTGATCGTCTTCACTTATGATTGATAATCACATGATCGACCCGACTGCCAGTGTTACCATCTGGAGAAGTTATTTTCCTCACATAGGTTAGAAAATCTCTCAATGTTGTTATTGATGCATCCAAAGTCTTGGGTGCCCATGGCCCTTTCTCTTCCTGTATTGTCCTCTCTAACTCTTGCATTGAGGTTTCCCACCACCCTGAGTACTTCCTGCTGGTATGTGGTCCTAATTTCTTCAACCAGCTGTTCATCAAACTCATCCTGGATCTCCTCCTCTGCATCTTCTGTTGATGCATGACAGGCAATCACTGTCAGCTTTGCCAATTTTGGAATTCAATCTAGACTTGATCAATCAGCCATTGATTGGTTTCTAGTCAAGCAGATGTTTTTTCACTCTCTAGTCACAATTATGACAACTCGGCCTCTGTGTTGTTGATCTGTTTGGCCAGAATAAAAAATGGTATGTCCAGTGGACAAGGTTCTCTTTCCCAAGTCTATCCAACATGCGTCACTCATGCATAGAAGTTTCATTTCGTAATTCTCAATTTGCCGCAGTTCTTGCTAAAACTGTCCTGCTTGATAGAGTGTTCTGACATTCCAGGAGCCCACTAGTACCTTGGTTTTCGGCTTGACGACTCCACTCTTGGGGTGTCAGCTTTCAACTGGATTTGGCTGACATCCTTCATTATTCCAGTTTCCTGTGTAGAGTCACTCCTTGCACCACTTACATTGTGTTCTATAGTATTGGGTTATGTAGTGTAATGTTTTTATGTGGTGAGGGTGCCAACCTCACACAGAATCCTCCTCCTTTATCAGCTAGGCTTGGGACAGGCCATGGTGGAAAAATATTTTTTTAATTGCTTATATAATTTTCTCAAAGTTGGTACACAATATATATTGTTTATTTTTGGAAAGTTCCTGTGGTCCGACATTTGAGTATTTTCGGGAAAACGTAGGAAAGTGTTACTTACTATGTGTAATGAAATGTCTGTTGCTAGTTGAATGAATATAAAACTACATAGTAATGGATCTGTAAATAATGCTTTTCAGTTTATCATCATGCGGACTTGAGGCTGAGGGTATGTTGGAAGTGGCCACCGCATTGTCAAACTGCCCACAAATCGAGAACTTGGTGTGAGTTGTGTTTTGTATATATTGATTTTTTGGTGTATCCCATTTATTTTTATTCAAGCTTAACATTGTGTTTATATAACGTGGGAGATATATTTTATTATCATAGTATTGTTCGTAAGGGATATTGTAAGTTAATTTATGAATATTGTATTGTTAGTTATACGGTTGCTCTTTATCCCATATTAATTGGTATCAATCCTAGACAAACCAATATGTTTGTATAGGTTGGATGAAAACAATCTCAGTCGTCCTGATGTCGGCAAAGCTCTGGCAGACTCAATTAAGAAGATGAAGTCATTACACGTTTTGCAGTAAGTACTACTTTGAAATATTTCCCAATTGTTCTGTTGCTGTTTTGGGATTATGTTGTATCCACAATCTCGATAGGGAATAATGTTTCATTGATCTCTGTGTATAAGTCGGTTGTAATTCGTTTGGTAGGAAATGCACATGTGCAAATGAGGGCCCCAGTATCCAAGGGCCATGTTCAGTGTCATGGACTATGCTTCACGGTGCTGGATGAGTGGCTCAACCACTACAATTAGACGTCTCAAATCCATTCAGAGTAAAACACTGAGGATCACTAGTGTGAATGAACAGCAGGCAAGGGTGGATCTAATTATTATTACATCAGATAAGTCAGGTGGCTGCTACACATATACTGTACAAAACACACTAGCTTATATCCACCCGGTATTAATCTGACGTTTTCTCAGCCTTGTATGGTTAGACAAGCAACCTGCACTGGTGTGTCTATGCCAAGGCACGCGGTCACTGAACTGATCTCGAGAACCTACTCCACTGGCTGAACTTTCATTCACAGTGCCGTCCAGATCTCGGATCGACTACCGGATATCATAGTGTATGAAACACAAGACAGTTGAAGCTCAGTTCTTCGAATCATAAGTTACGTGCGTTCTTAGAGTCCGATATTAGAGTATCCTCCGCGCTTAGTTGGAACCTTTTTCATTCTAAGCTTAGTGAAATGTATTTTACTAGTTTAATGAATACAACGTTGTACATGGCAATGGCTCTGTATATATTGCATTTCAGCTTATCATCATGTGCACTTGAAGGTGATGGTATGTTGGCAGTGGCTACAGCTCTCTCAGGTTGCCCACAAGTCCAGAATTTGTGGTAAGTTGAGTCGTGTATATTGAAATATATGATATGGCCTGTTAATTGTATTATTGTTGTTTAATGGTTGTATTTGTACAGCTCGGTTGATATATTATTTTGATTACAATAATGTTAATCAGGTTAATCAGTGTTACTGCATTACTATACTTTATGTAAACTACCTCCATGAGGATCTCTTGCAGTCAAAATAATTGATGAATGTGACAAGAGAAATAATTATGCCTCAAGATAATCTGTTTTTAATAGCTATAACTTGCATAGTTATCAAATGCATCCACTCAATACATGTCAATTTGTGTTACCCTAAAATGGTACTTTTTGGCCATTTCGATTAGACAAAATAATGACACCATAGCACAATAAAAACAAATATATGATCATGTTATGTTACACATTGTGGTGATATTGTAACTGATGAATCAAAATGACATTATTATACATAGTTATTTCTCTTTTCATAAAATCATTAATTATTTTGACTGCAGGAGTTCCTTATGGAGGTGAGGTACTTTGCTGATAGAACTTTAAAGTGGGTTTTTAAATGTTTAAATTTGTTCACTGAACATAATCAGGAACCATAAAATTGGTATTACTAACCGTATAATGGCATGCATGGAATAATTATAATAGATATAGCTTACAAGTATTGTTTTTCTCCTTCCTGACATACTGTATTAATGGCAAATCCGACATCTTCCCTTCCCCTTCAAAAGTTTGTTTACATTCTACAGGAAGGCGGCCATCTTGGGTAAAAATGTTGTCGTGTCGCCAAACTGATATCTCAGAATTGGAATCGTTGTGCTGAATGTTACCGAGAAAGTGTCTTCACACATGATTCTAGGTCCTCTGCTTCAACAGTTACGTTTTTGTGCAACCAGATGGCAGCTATCTTGTATTTGGGGGGTCAAAGTGATGCTATAGTGACTAACTGGTATAGTAAGCAGAATTATCATGGCCAATTTACCAAAATAGTGTGCTCATACATGATTCTAGGTGCTCCAGTTCAAAATAAAAAAAATCGAGATGGTGCCAGTGGCCATTTTGACTTCACGAATAAGTGTTTTCATGTATGATTCCTGGTGCTCTGGTTCAAAATTAAAAGTTTTAATATGGTGCCAGCGGCCTTCATGGACTTGGCCCTCTCGTGGAGAAAGCAATGATTTTTAGGTGGACCTGGAGGCTAAGTCTTTTTTTAAATCCCGTTTTAAAAGGTGTAATGACAAAACAACCAATACGTCTGTATAGGTTGGACAAGAACAGTCTCAATCGTCCTGATGTCGGCAAAGCACTGGCAAACTCGATTCAGAAGATGATGTCATTGCAGATTTTGAAGTGAGTAATATGAAATGTTTTCCGCAAGATTTGTAGGTGGTGCCCGAATAATGGATATTTAATATGGAAAACTACACTAGGTTATAGTATTGAGCTTGTTACTTCCAATCTCGTAGGGAATAATGTTCCATTGGTCTCCCTGTCACAGTCAAACGTGCTATTTGAAGACAACAAACTGACAGAGAAAGATGAGGTGGAATCAGTCAGAGCTGGACAGAACCTAGGAGCAGTAAAGAACGTTGCTAAGAAACTGAATGTCGTGGAGAGGGTCTCAATGTACGAGGCGCAGATTCACAATATCATGGACTAAGCTTCACTGTGCTTGATGAGTGCCTCCACCATTACACTTAGACGTCTCAAATCCATCCAGAGGATCATTGGTGTGAATAAACAGCAGGCAAGAGTGGATCTAGTCGTCTCCACAATAAGTCATCATGCCTCTCCTCTCCTCTTTTTGTCTTTCTTAGTCTTAATGACAACTTTGCCACCATCAGCGCATGATCCCTCCCAACATCAGCTCCGCGTCTGGGTTTGATGTCTTGAAGTGATCGTCTTCACTTATGATTGATAATCACATGATCGACCCGACTGCCAGTGTTACCATCTGGAGAAGTTATTTTCCTCACATAGGTTAGAAAATCTCTCAATGTTGTTATTGATGCATCCAAAGTCTTGGGTGCCCATGGCCCTTTCTCTTCCTGTATTGTCCTCTCTAACTCTTGCATTGAGGTTTCCCACCACCCTGAGTACTTCCTGCTGGTATGTGGTCCTAATTTCTTCAACCAACTGTTCATCAAACTCATCCTGGATCTCCTCCTCTGCATCTTCTGTTGATGCATGACAGGCAATCACTGTCAGCTTTGCCAATTTTGGAATTCAATCTAGACTTGATCAATCAGTTAAGTACATGTTTTTCCACTTTCTATTCACAATTATGACAACTCCGCCTCTGTGCTGTTCATCTGTTTGGCCAGAATAACGAATGGTATGTCCAGTGAACAAGGTTCTCTTTCCCGAATCTATCGAACCTGCCTCACTCATGCATAGAAGTTTGATTTTGTAATTCTCTATTTCCAGCAGTATTTGCTGAAACTGTCCTGCTTGTTAGAGTGTTCTGACATTCCAGGAGCCCACTAGTACCTTGGGTTTAGGCTTGACGACTCCACTCTCGGGGTGTCACCCTTTGACTGGATTTGGCTGACATCCTTCATGATTCCAGTTTCCTGGGTAGCTTCACTCTTTGCTCCATTTACATTGTGTTCTATAGTACTGGGTTCTGTAGTATAATGTTTTTATGTGGTCACTGTGCCAATCTCGCGCACAACCTTCCTCCTTTCTCAGCCAGACTTTTTTACAGACCATATAATATTTATTTAATTGCTGATGTAATTTCCTCGAAGTTGGTACAAACTATATATTGTTCATTTTAGGAAAGTTCCTGTGGTCCAATGTTTGAGTGTTCTCAGGAAATTGTAGGAACGTTTTACATACTATGCGTACTGAAATGTTTGTTGCTAGTTGAATGAATATAAAACTCTACATAGTAACAGCTCTGTACATAATGCTTTTCAGACTATCATCTTGCGTACTTGAGGCTGAGGGAATGTTGGAAGTGGCCATTGCATTGTCGAGTTGCCCACAAATCGAGCAGTTGGCGTAAGTTGAGTTTTGTAAATATTGATTTTTTTTTGTATCCCCCATTTATTTATATTCAAGCTCGACATTGTTTTTATGTAACATGGATGATATACTTTATGATGATAGTATTGTTCATAAGGTATATTGTAATTTAATTTATGAATATTGTATTGTGAGTTGTAAGGTTGCTCTTTGTCCTTTGTTAATTGGTATCAAGCCTAGACAAACCAATACGTTTGTATAGGTTGGACGAAAACAATCTCAGTCGTCCTGATGTCGGCAAAGCTGTGGCAGACGCAATTAAGAAGATGAAGTCGTTACACCTTTTGCAGTAAGTACTACTGTGAAATGTTTCCCAATAGCTCTGTTGCTGCTTTGTCATTATGTTGTATACACCTGATAAAATGTTTGTCCCCAAAATTATTTTGTAAACTTATTTTTCCCATCTGATCTCCAAGGCATAATTTGGTCATTCAATTCGAGCTGAACAATTTGGAATATCCAAACCAATCTCAAACATTCCCAGTTTAATGTGGAGTACTGCAGTAGTTTATAGTATTGAGCTTCTTTGTTACAATATCGGTAGGGATTAATGTTTCATTGATCTCTGTGTTTAAGTTGGTTGAAAGTAGTTTTGTCGCAAATGCGTATGTTATAAAGGTTTTTTTCATGCCAAGCAACGGCAAAGTCCTAATCATTTCAAGAAAGAGGAAGACATCAAAGTGCCAGAGTAACATGACCTGCATGTCAGTCAGAGCTGGATAGAAACTAGGAACAATAAAGAAGGTTGCTAATAAACTGAATGTCATGGAAATGGCCGCAGTATCCTTTTGACTGGATTTGGCTGACATCCTTCATGATTCCAGTTTTGCGGGTAGCTTCACTCCTTGCCCCATTTACATTGTGTTCTTTAGCATTGGGTTCTGTAGCGTAAAGTTTTTTTATGTGGAGAGGGTGCCAATCGCGAGGCACAACCCTCCTGCTTTCTCAGCCAGACTTGGGACCTGCCATGGTGGAGTTATTTTTTTACAGACCATATAATTTATTTAATTGCTTATGTAATTTCCTCGAAGTTGGTACATACTATATATTGTTCATCTTAGGAATGTTCCTGTGGTGCGATATTTGAATGTTCTCAGGAAATCGTAGGAAAGTGTTAAATAATATGCGAACTGAAATGTCTGTTGCTAGTTTAATGAATATATAACTCTACATGGTAATAGCTCTGTATATAATGCTTTTCAGGTTATCATCTTGCGGACTTGAGGCTGAGGGAATGTTGGAGGTGGCCATCGCATTGTCGAGTTGCCCACAAATCGAGCAGTTGGCGTGAGTTGAGTTTTATAAATATTGTTTTTTTTTATACCCCATTTATTTATTGACATTGTGTTTATGTAACATGGATGATATACTTTATGATTATATTATTGTTCATAAGGTATATTGAAATTTAATTTATGAATATTGTATTTTGAGTTGTAAGGATGAGCTTTGTCCTTTGTTAATGGGCTTCCACAAATCCACGTTAGTCGTTAGAGGCGCTTATACGCTGAGACCGTAGTTGCGTCTCAGCGCCTTCAGCGACTAACGTAGATTTGTTTTGCGGAATGCTTGTTTAAATTATGCTCAATTAGCTGTTGAGGTCACATTACTCCGAAACCTCACACATAGCTAAATAAGGATATAATCTAACATGTCTGTCAATGTGAAATCATAATATGTACATTAATGTACATTTACAGCCGAGTCGATGGAACGTTGACTGATGGCGACGTACGCTAGAACGATTCCGGAACGGATGTTTAAAACAATCTACAACTCGCCGTATGATTCACACGAGACTGGTACTTCACACATAATTAACAATTGATTTTGTATTATCACATGTCCGTCATTGTGAAAGCATAATGCCTACATTATTGCACATTTACAGTAAAAATGGCGCGGTCCCGGTTATTTTTGTAGTGCTCTAATTACATGTTGTTGCCAATGTTGGTCTTGACTTTGTCGAACATACCCACATCTCAGAATCAGGCTACGCGGCTACACGGTCAACCTTCATTTTTGCAGATACCGATAGCGATACCGGGTTTTTTACGACTGAACAGCTTATATCTCACTCACCCTCTATCTCAAGGACAACCTTAACCACTGTATCCACCTGAGATAATGTCGAAATAGCCCGCATTTTCTTGCCGCGAACCGATCACATGGTCTTCCAAAACATACTCATTTTATTTGTTTTGTACTAATATCGACGAATAGCAGTGCGCAATATTTTTAGGTGGGTAAAATATGTTACATTGTATCGTATTCGGCCGTGAAATTAAGGTTGGTGTGTCACTTGGTGGATTTGACTGTGTTTATTTAACCAAATAATTAATGTTATTGAATTGAATTCTATTTTGGTTACATATCCACATTTGATAGTGTCAATGAAACCAGCGTGAGGTCATTGACATTGTAAATAAAATCGTGTACGTCTGGATTAGGGTGCATGTAATTAATTGTTTAAAAGAAATGGCACCAGGACCAGGTTTCCACGTTGTCGTTGATGTCGTTGCACAGCTTTTATCAACAGAAACCATGACAAATGCAATTATGTCACCCTTTCTCTATATGGTGAAATACCTTTTCATATATATGAAGGGTACGTAAACTATTGACCGTGCAGGCGCGTAGCCAGCGATAGTTTGTATGTGTGTGCATGCCATGACATGTGTGCTCAATAGACAGAACAGCCAAAACAACGCCATATTTGCACTGAATTCGATCGAACGTCCCACGACGTTCCATCAACTGTAAAGGTATATTAATGTAGACATTATGCTTTCATATTGACGGACATGTTATACGATTTCAATATTGAACTATTTGTGAAGTAGCAGTCTCGTGTGATGCATACGACGAGCTGTAGGTGATTTTAAACATCTGTTTCGGCATCGTCGTCATCGAGCCAGCACACCTATCGTCGGGCCACCAGTCGACGTGCAATCGGCTGTAAATGTATACTAATGTACATATTATGTCTTCACATTGATGGTCATGTCAGACTGTATCCATATTTGGCTATGTATGACGCTTCGGAGTCATGCGATTTCAACTGCTAGATTGTAGGATGATTTAAGCAAGCGTTCCGCAAATCTTTTTGCAAACCGTTCCGCATTTTACACACGTCAAGAATACGTAAAAGACGGCACACAGACCCTAGTTGCGTCAGAGCGTCATCTGTCGGATTAGTTATTGTGGTACCTCATTCGTATCAATCCTAGACAAACCAATATGTTTGTATAGGTTGGATGAAAACAACCTCAGTCGTCCTGATGTCGGCAAAGCTCTGGCAGACTCAATTAAGAAGATGAAGTCATTACACGTTTTGCAGTAAGTACTACTACTTTGAAATATTTCCCACTAGCTCTTTTGCTGTTTTATGATTATGTGTTATGCACCTGATAAAATGTTTGTCCCCAAAATTAACTTGTTACGTTGTTTTTCCCACGTAATTTCCAAGTCATAACTTGGCAGTTCAAGTCGAGCTGAACAATTCGGAGTACCCAAATCATTGTGAAACATTCCCAATTTAATGTGGGATACTGCATTAGTTTATAGTATTGAGCTTCTTTGTCACAATCTCGGTAGAGGATAATGTTTCATTGATATCTATGTTTAAGTATGTTGTAAGTCATTTGAAAGCAAATGCGTATGTGCAAATGATAAAGGGTTTTTATGCCAAGCAACTGCAAAGCCCTAACCATTTAAAGAAAGAGGAACCCAACACTTTCATACATATTCTTTGAAGACATCAAACTGCCAGAGAAAGATGACCTGCAAATCAGTCATAGCTGGACAGCAGTAAAGAAGGTCATTTTTGAGCTCTGCTTCGTTACTGACACGTTTCCTCCTAGTCTCCCCACAATAAAGTAGGTCGACGGTTTTGCCCAATATGTAAATAATACATTAAGTTCAGGAGAGGCAGGAGCAGACTTGAAAATCCGAAGGTGAAGTATCTCAAGTTATTATGTATTTTTGTCCATGGCCATGTTTATTTTCAATTATCTGAAATATGGCAAGACAAGAAACAAACAAGTTTTAAATAATAATAGCTAGAGTAATGTACTTGTGTGTTGGTATATAATAGAAATGTCTTCAATCAATGAGGCAACCATGGCTTATTGTAAACAAATACCTCATTATTACTTCTCTATTGGGATAGTTATAACAGTGGGGATATATCTCGTAGGCAATTACCACCTGGTTTAAAACATCATTTGACTGCTCAGTACCTGATAATCTATAATTATAGATCGATGCTAGTCCTGGCCCAAGTGATGCAGGCTTTAACCTATAAACATGTTTTTCACATGCACGTTTCCATCTGTAACGTGTTCTGGTGATGACACTTTTCAAACATACATGACATTCAGACTTATATTGGCATTTGGTTAAATACAGATGACACATCGATTAATGGTCTTGCCATATGATCTCATGTATACTGAGCAATAATAGGGAACATATCATATACGTTGAACTCGTCTCAAACTTATAACTAATGTCAACAGTAGGTCAAACAGGTCCATCTGCTACACCCTTCGACGACGTGAAGCACTTAAGATGTGGTGAAAGATGGATCTAATTACCGTATTTCTTAAATACGGACATAATGGGCTTTGACAGACGCCATCTTTAAAAATGGCGCGAATTGTTATGTTATTGAAGGTAACAAATAACATATTTGATATCGCTATCCACCAAGTTATCTAACAACGTCAATAAAATTGCTCTAGGTGACGTAATTTTTGAGATATGGGGACATTTGTATTGACGACTGCCATCTTTTAAAATGCCATAGGAGCCAAGTAATTGTATATTTGAAATCGGAGTCTCCTGAAACATACATTGGCATACCACAATTATTGCACTGCATGCCGTATTTATTGAGATACGGGGATATTGAATTTGGCAGCCATTTTGAAAAATGGCCATCGCCACGTTATGCCCAGTTTTTGAAATTTCCACCTAGTACAATATTAAAGCCATATATATATATATATATATATATATATATATATATATATATATATATATATATATATTACTCAAATCAACAGTCAAACTTCGTCATCTACGAAATGTCTACGGGCCTATAGGGCAGTTCCTGGACTACTAGTAATGAGAACAGTCAATGGTGCTGCTATTATTGAACAGTTATGCTAATATGTTGAAAAACGCAGGAAAGCAAATAATTTTACCTGTGTATTAATGATAGGAAGTGGACATTCCTAAGTCGACTCACCTTTTCTTCCTACATTTACCTTCTGTATAAAACAAAATTGTTGTACTCAGAAGGCAATTCTAACTTTGAAAATATTCTCACAAACAAGAAGTCATTGCCGGGAGTGCTTATAAAAGTTCTGTTGCATTGCCAGAATTCACACACGGAAATCATAAATGTGTCATGCGATATTATTTCAAATTATTTTACACTTACGTACTTAATCCTCTTCGTGTGGGATCACACATAAGGCTGTAACTAATGAACGTCAATGTGTTCTGTCCGCTGCCAACTTTGTCGATATCCCCAACTACATCCGAATATTTTAATCTCCCAGTCCACTGATGTTTGCCACTTCCCCTTTGGTTTCCCTGTGCTATCTTCCAACCAGGAGTCCAGTGCATGGCTACTTTCGAAATCAACAAAGTCTGCATAGACTGGCGTGTTCCATTTCTGGCACTGTTCCACGATTTGCAGCAATGTAAAAATATGGTCCCCGGAGAATTTTACTTTCCTAAACCCTGGCTGTCCATTGCAAATAAGTGGGTCAATGTTTGCCGAAATTATGTGAAGAATACTCCTACTGACACCTTTGCTAATGACACTTTACAGATTGATCCCTCGCCAGTTGTTGCACATACTAAGGTCTTCTTCCTTCACTAGTTTGAAATCAGCCTCTTCTTCCAGTCGCTTTGTATTTATTCTTCCTCCCATGACTTCATGGAACTGACTGCTTTCGTCACCTCTTCAGTAGATGGTGGGTCTCTGTTGATTGCTGGGTCTTCGTCACTTACTGCAATGTCTGCTAGATTGTTTGCCACTTCTTTGTTGCGGATGGTCTCGAAGTGTTATTTTCATCTCTGGGTCTGCTCTTCTACACCAGTAACAACATTTCCATTTCTTTAAATATATTGCTCTATCTAAAGCCGCCGGCAAGTATCTTTGTTATCCAGCTATATTCTGGGTATTTGCAGCTGTTTCTGCTTCATCTGCCAGTAACTCAATGAAATGTCTCTTGTCTGCATTAGTCTGGTTTTTTTTAAATACTTTGTCTAGTTTCAGGTGTCTTGCCTGTAGCTGTCCCCTCAGTTGTTGGGATTTGGTATAATTTATCTTGTTTTTTGTTGCTTTTCTTTTATCAATTGTTGTCCACGGGTTTGGTTTAATCAACTCTTTTTTTTATGTTTTCTTCTGTAGCATAAAACGTTTTTGTCAATGCCTGGCTGTCCAGTGCCGTGCCGTCCAGATCTCGCATCGACTACTAGATACCATAGTTTACGAAACAGAAGACAATTGGTGGTCAGTCCATCATAAGTCATGTGCGTTCTTAGAGTCTGATATTAGAGAATCCTCCACGCTTAGTTGGAACCGTTTACATTCTATGCTTAGTGAAATGTTTTTTACTAGTTTAATGAATACAACGTTGTACATGGCAATGGCTCTGTATATATTGCATTTCAGCTTATCATCATGTGCAATTGAAGGTGATGGTATGTTGGCAGTGGCCACGGCTCTTTCGAATTGCCCAGTCCAGACGTTGTGGTGAGTTGAATTGTGTATATTGAAATACATGTTATGGCCTGTTAATTTTGTTCTAGTTGTTTGTTAGTTGTGTTTGTACACCTCTGTTGATATTATTATTTATGTTATAATAATGTTTGTCAGTATTACTGCATTACTATACTTCGAGTAAGCTAACTCCATGAAGATCTCTTGCAGTGAAAATAATTGATGAATGTGACAAGAGAAATAATTATACCTCACAAATAATCTCTTTTTAATAGCTATAACTTGCATAGTTATCAAATGAATCCACTCAATACATGTACATTTTTTTACCATGAAATGTTACTTTTTGGCCATTTCGCTTAGACAAATAACACCATAGCAATAAAAACAAATATATTTTCATGTTATGTTACACATTGTGGTGATATTGTAACTGATGAATCAAAATGACATTATTATATAGTTATTTCTCTTTTCATAAAATCATGAATTATTTCGACTGTAAGAGTTCCTCTTGGAGGTGAGGTACCTTGCTGATACACCTGTAGTACTTTAAAGTTTTTTTTTTATTTTTATTTGTTCACTGAACATAATCATGAACCATAAAATTTGTATTACTAACCATATAATCGCATGCATGAAATTATAATAGATATCACTTACAAGTATTGTTTTCCTCCTTCCTTACACACTGTATTAATGGCAAATCCGACATCTTCCCTTCCCCTTCAAAAGTTTGTTTACAGTCTACAGGAAGGCGGCCACCTTGGGTAAAAATGTTGTCGTGATGCGAAACTGATATCTCAGAACTGGAATCGTTGTGGTCGATGTAACCGAGAAAGTGTCTTCACACATGATTCTAGGTCATCTGCTTCAACAGTTACGTTTTTGTGTAACCAGATGGCAGCCATCTGGGATTTGGGGGAAAAGTGATGTCGTAGTGTCTACGTAATATAGTAATTAGACTTATCATGGTCAATTTACCAAAATGATGTGCTCATACATGATTCTAGGTGCTCCAGTTCAAAATAAAAAACAAAAACCTAAGATGGTGCCAGTGGCCATTTTGACTTCACGAAAAAGTGTGTTTATGCATGATACTTGGTGCTCTGTTTCAAAAATAATTTTTTTAATATGGTGCCAGCGGCCTTCATGGACTTGGCCCTCTCGTGGAGAAAGCAATGATTTTTAGATGGACCTGGAGGCTAAGTCTTTTATAAAATCCCGATGTATTACCTAACATAGACTTAGCCTGGCTCCGTTGCTTCACAATGTGTAATAGACTTGGCCGCACCCAAGTTGCTCGTCATAATTAATAAAATGAAACAATTACCTATCCCTACAGCTCCCACCACCCTATCCAATCACTGAGTCTCTTCTCTTCTTACTTGGCGCCGCCATTGTATAAGTCTCGCCTTCGCGTAGCTCCGTATTTATCAGTTTTGTGAGCTGATATCATATTTTGTTTAAACGAAGTTACGGTTCATCGTTTTAGTTTCACCTCTGTAATATAATGGAGTTTTTTCAGACCACTTTTCAGTTGTATTTTTCTATTATTAGCCGTTTTTCGACTTCGCCTTTTCAATTTAACGTAATTGCAATGGCGGACACTCGATGACACACGCTATCGTCTGCACTAGACTACATGCGCGGCGGCGATAATCATCCGAACAAGTGTCTCAAGAGACACGGTATTACAGTCGACCACAAATAAGACACTTGTTCAAAATGGACTGATTAATAGAATAATATTCTATAAATATAGTGGAATAATAGAAACATCGCGCTGTTTCAGAAACGCAACCGTCTAACATACGTCGCGAGTTCCTGCGGCCGACTTGCTACGCACTATTATCGACGGTTCAACCGTTGTTGGTGGCGCGATTAATCGGCCCTATTGCGCTTCCTGAGGCTTAGTTACAACCTAAGCGTTTGAAGGAATGAGGTACCACAATAACTAAACCGACAGAAGGCGCTCTGACGCAACTAGGGTCTGAGTGCCGTTTTTTACGTATTCTTGACGTATGTAACATGCGGCACCGTGTTGCGGAAGATTTTGCTGAACGCTTGTTTAAATCATCCTACAATCAGCTGTTGAATTCGCATGACTGTGAAGTCTCACACATAGCTAAACATGGATATAGTCTGATATGTCCGTCAATATGAAGGCATAATATGTACATTAATGTACATTTACAGCCGATGGAACGTCGACTGGTGGCCCGACGACAGGTTTGCTGGCTTGATGAGGGAAAGGATGTTTAAAATCATCTATTGCTCACCGAGACTGCTGCGTATTCATACATAGTTAAATATTGATATCGTATAATCTGTCCGTCAATATGAAAGCATAATGCCTACATTAATGTACATTTACAGTCGATGAAACGGCTTGGGACGTTCGATTGAATTCAGTGCCAACATTGAAAATGGCGGTGTTTTGGCTGTTCTGTCTATCGACCACACATTGGAACGCTGTCTATTGATCACACCCACGGCATGCCCACATACAAACTGTCGCTGGCTACTCGCCTGCACGGTCAATAGCTAATTGAGGATGATTATTTTTTTAAACAAGCATTCATCAAAACAAGCAAACAAATCCACGTTAGTCGCTGGAGGCGCTGATACACAACTAGGGTCTAGTTGCGTATTAGCGCCTCTAGCGACTAACGTGGATTTGTGGAAGCTCATTGCCCGGACAATATATTGTCCCGCCAATTGGATTCCAAGCGAATCCGAGCACATCCCGGCAATCCATGTAATGGATTTACGCCGGCGGTAATTATATTATTATAATAATATACCGGTAATTTCCTCCGGTTATAACGGAGACGACGCCGGAGGACCGGAGGTCCGTAAGCCCGGAGCCGGAGGCTCGGAGCCGAAGGTCCGGAGCCGGACGCCCAGAGACGGACACCTGGAGCCGGAGGCACGGAGGCCGAAGTGCGAAAAACCGGAGACATACCTCTGGGCCGAACCCCCGGACGGTTCTCCGGAGCCAAAACCGGAGATTTACCTCGTTCGGCGTTCGACGGAGCCGAACCCATGAACCGTTCAAGCAATCAGAAACGGTCGCAGACAAATTCCGTGGCCGGTTCGTACATTGCTAGCCACCGGTCTGCGTCCGGGCTCGCGTCCCGGCCGGCGTCGCTGGAACTGGTTGGAGTCTCCCGTTGTCCGGGGACGATGACCGAACGGGTGGAACGCAGCTGCGGGAAAGTCGCATTAACCCCGGTGTTTGCTTTCGCGGGCGCCGCCTGTACGACACGGGGCCCTGTTGCGCAAAACGCAACTACTACGGTTTTCGGCCGCCTTCAGCTTGGTTTCCGAAACGTTTGACGGTCCGTTCTTTTCCGGGAATACAGAGGCTATAGCCGGACATCACTTCACAGAAAGTTAGGTATATCATCGGCGTACACCTGCAGCTGCTGCCGGCTCTGCCGGCAACGGATCAACGAAAACAATTTGTTTTTACCGTTCTCCTGTTCAGGCGATAATAGCACCGCTCACACAGCGTATGGTGATCGACTGGAATATCCAGGTTCGGATGACGATGATGTCTGGAGTTCTGGATACGGACATTATACTGATTAAACTCCACAATCAGTTATCGTACAACTGGACGAACAATGTGACCCGATGTCACATTCAGAACGAGTTACCCTGGCACGCACTTTTCTCTGTGATAAATTGCCAGCGACGGACAGTCTCGACCCTCGTACAGTGCCACGTTTGTCAGCTTTAGGCTAGCACAAGCCCATTATACCGTTCCTGTCGTTCCCCATCCTGGATTTCCCTTTTCTGAAGCAATGATCAATCACTTTCAGAAAATTCAGCGGGAAGTACATACCACTCCCAAGGGCAAATCACACCGATTTGTTTCGGTACCTCGCTCCAGAGAGACCATGTACTCTCCGTTAGAGCTTCCTTCTACAGGTTTTCTGTTTTCACGAGACTCCCCTGTTGTAGATAAGGACTTCACCGAGATTTTTCGGTTGCAGGTGGGGGGACACGACTCGCTATGGAGCAGAAGTATTTATGTGACTTCGCAACCATGACACGCCGACGGCTGTGTATCTACTCCTTCCAAGATTGGACAGGAGCTGCCCTCAATCGGTCCAAACTAGGACTGATTGATCACGTCGGCATTGAAAGTGTTTCCACAGAAAATATGTTGGAACAGCTTAAGGCATTACTACAGTTGTGTCAGTCAGTGGTTACTGCTTGGTCCGATGGCGCTACAATGGATTGCGCCATCGCCTACAACATACTACTGCATCAAAGGGATCAAGCACTACGAGGAGTCTCCCACCATGTGACTCAAGAGGAACGGGAGCGTCTTCGCACGGCTCCATTTGGGGCTTCGTCACTTTTCGACAAACTCGCAACGAAACTACAGTTGCTGGACAAGGTGGCCAGTCAGCAACGAGACTATGCACTATACAGGGGATCGGCATAGTTTCCCGTCGGTAAAACACATGCTACTCCACATCGGTCAGCACCTGCTAGATCCGCACCTCAACGACAGACTGCTATGCCACTGTCGTTCTCACGTCAGCAGCCCTTTCTGACCACCGGAGGACGTGGTTCAGGGCGTCCCTTTCACCAACGAGGAGGACAACGACACAGGTCATGACTACCTGTATCCCAGGACTCAGACACCGGTCAGACCTTTCATTACACGACCTTCGAACCTCTACCCTCTCGACATACCACGACAGTTGGTCGTGTTACCTTTTACAAGGAAGGTAGGAGCTTGACTGTCCCTGTTCCTGGACGTCTGGGTCACTTCCATCGATCTTGTAGATGCCTATTTACATATACCCATCCACAGAGGTTACCGAAAATGTCTTCGATTTCAGAATCGGGACAGAATATACCAATTCCGGGCACTGCCGTTTGGCCTTTCTCCAGCACCTTGGGTATTCACCAAGGTTATGACAGAGATCAAAATGCTGGTACACGTGATGGGCATCAATCTCTCTCAGTACTTGGACGGCTGGCTCATCTTTACACCATCTCACGACCAGTGCCTCTGAGACACTGTACAAGTGCTCAATCTCTGTCAGACGATGAGCGTCCTGATTCACGACAAGAAATCGGAACGGATCCCAAAACAGAAATTCCTTTTTCTGGGATACCCGTTCGATCTAGTTTCCTTCCAGGTCACTGCAACTCTGGATCGATACCACAATATCAAAGCCCTAATTCGCTCATTCCTGCTAAGCCAAGGAGGATGTGCTCATGCGTGGCAGATCCTACTCGGTCTATTTGCGTTCACAGAAAAACTGTTTCCTCTGGGAGGGCTACACACCCACAAAGCCCAACATTGCATCTCTCAAAAAACACTTGGAAAACTATAAATGAAATCCTTTCTAGAAATAGAACTAACAAATCATTTCCCAAATATTTTAAAGACTGATTCTATTGTGAGAGATAAATTAGAAATTGTAAACAAATTTAATGATTTTTTACTAATATAGGTAGTAATCTGGCAAGTAATATAACATATAAAGGCACTCGTGAACATACATATTATCTAAATACAACAATAGACAGAAACTTCACATTTTGCTACGTTGAAGAAGATATTATAAAGAAGACAATAATCAATTAACCTAACAAAAGTAGCTGTGGGTACCTCTCCACTTAATTACTTAACATTCTTGAACCAGCACTAACCAAATCTTTTATAAATCAAGTATTAACAACAGGAATATTCCCTGATAAACTAAAAATTGCAAAGGTAATTCCTGTCTATAAAAAAGGTGAGAAAACAGTTTTCAGTAATTATAGGCCTATATCACTTCTACCAGCTATTTCAAAAATACTTGAAAAAATAATTGTTGAACAATTATCATCTCATTTAAGAGACTCTAGGCTTTTGTTTGATCATCAATATGGTTTCAGACCGAAACATTCAACAGAATATGCGGCATTGGAATTAATTGACAGAATAATAACACAACTGGATAAAGATGAAATACCAATTAATATATATTTAGATCTCTCCAAGGCTTTTGACACAATTGATCATATAATTTTAATTGATAAATTGAAATATTATGGTGTACATGGAACAAATCTCAACTTATTCAGCAGCTACCTAGAAAATCGTAAACAATATACGAAAATTGACAATATCAAATCAAATATGCTATCAATAACAACAGGTGTACCACAAGGTTCAATTTTAGGACCACTGTTATTCATCATATACATAAATGATTTTGCACAAGCAAGTAAAATGTTTAACTTTCTCATTTATGCAGACGACACAACGTTGTCAAGTACACTAAATGTGTTCAGTGATAACACACATGACCGAAATTTATAATCTATAATAAACGAAGAACCTGTTGAGATAAAATATTGGCTCAAAATTAATAAATTATCACTAAATGTAGTAAAATCTAAATTTATGATATTTCAAAAGAAAAAGAAAAATATACAGATATTAAATCTGAAGATAGACAATATAAATATTGATCAAGTTAAGGAATTTAATTTCTTGGGTTTAATTATAGATACAAATTTAAATTGGAAAAAGCACACTGAACAAATATCAAATGCGTGTTCTAAGAAAATTGGAATCTTAAACAAATTGAAACATTTTACCTCTAGATATTAAAAAAATATTATATAATTCATTAATAGGGCCACACATTAATTACTGCATCATGGCATGGGGCTTTGAATCAAATAGAATAATAAAGTTACAAAAAAAGCCCTGAGAATTATTACTTTAAGTAACTACATTTCCCACACTGAGCCACTGTACAAACAACTTAGCTTATTAAAAGTAGATGACATCCTTAAATTACAACAATTAAAATTTTATATAAATATGTACACAATGACCTACCTTGCTATTTACAAAATTGGAGGTTTGCGTTTAAGTATGAGGTACATGGTCATGACACAAGAGACAAAAATAAAATATACACTTATCAAATTAAACATGATTTTGCAAAGAAATGTCTCAGACATAATTTACCACTATTATTAATAATAATAATATTTATTATTTATAAAGCGCAATATTCAAATATGCTCAAAGCGCTGTACAATAAAATATAAAGCTATTCATTATAATAAATAATAATAAATACAACTGTAAAATTTACTTTCAGATAAAAAAGAAGAAGAAAAAAAAATTAGAAACGTTAACTTATTCATAATAAAACTGTTAATTAAATATCATATATAATTAACGACGATGAGTAAAATAAATAAACCAATAAATAAATAAAACTAATAATACGCTATTTACATGCAAAACACATACTAAACGATGGGATATATAAATTTCAATAAAAAATAAGATAAGATAAAATGTTTGAAACAAATTTTCTAAAATGGCATTGAATATTTAAAATGTCAGCAGTAATATGTTTTGAAAATGTGCGTTTTCAGTGCCTTTCTGAAAGCCGACAAAGTTCTGCAGCACTTGATGTCAATGGGCAATGCGTTCCATAGGCGAGGTCCCACCACACGAAAACACCGGTCACCAAAACTGGTCAGCTTCGTACGTGGAATAACGAGCAAATGTTGTTCAGATGAACGCGTGCGTTCTGGACTCTGTCTCTTTAGTAGGTTTGCCAGATACACGGGAGCCGTCCCATTCAGACATCGGTACACATGGAGAAGTATTTTATACTCGATGCGGCATTTAACTGGCAGCCAGTGTAGGTCTTTTAGAACTGGCGTTATATGATCACGACGTGGTGTAAACGTGATTACTCTGGCTGCCATGTTTTGAACTCGCTGGAGTATATTTATCTGGTCCCGAGGTAGTCCAATTAGTAGCGCGTTCCCGTAGTCCAGTCTTGATGTAATAAAAGCGTGAACGAGTGCTTTAGTGGCATCTATTGTGAGATATCGCCTGATGTGGCTAATGTTGTGAAGATGCATATATCCTGTTCGGCAAATGGTACTGATGTGACTGGTCATGCTGGGGAGAAATCGAATACAACGCCAAGGTTGCGAACACTTGTTGAAGGAATTCTTGTCGTGTCACCAACAGTGATGCGAAAGTCCTTGAGCGTCGGCAACCTTTGCTTTGTTCCGAACACAATGACATCCGTCTTATGGTCATTCAGCTTGAGTGAATTGGTTCGAGACCATTCACCAATTTCCTGGAGGCAGCTACACAAACGATCCATTGTGTTTTGTTGACTATCTCCCCCAGGAGCGAAGGAGATATACAACTGTGTGTCGTCGGCGTAGAGGTGGTAATCCAGGCCGAATTTCTTGATAATGTCGCCTACTGGTGTAATATATGCTGTAAACAGTAATGGCCCTAGTACGGAGCCTTGTGGGACACCAAACATCACATCCTTAGGGGGTGATTTTTCATTACCGATCTGAACAACTTGGTGGCGACCGGACAAGTACGATCGGAACCACTCAAGCGCAGCGCCCGTGACCCCGAATCTGTGAAAGAGTCTGCTCAGAAGAATGGCATGGTCGATGGTCTCGAAAGAGGCTGTCACGTCAAGCATGACCAACACACCGACACAACCACGATCGACTGCACATAGAATGTCATTGTGGACCTTAATCAGCGCCGTCTCGGTAGAGTGATCTTTCCGGTATGCAGACTGAAACTGGTCGTGTAAGTCGTTTTCTTGCAAGTAGACAGTCAGCTGTTTTGCAACGACACGCTCGATTACTTTAGAAATAAATGGCAGATTTGATATAGGCCGATAGTTTAGTAGTGACTCCGGATTTATTCCAGTCTTCTTGAGTAGTGGCGATATGTAGCTGGTTTTGTATTTTTCCGGCATGACGGACGATTGCAGTGATGTCACAACGATGTGCGACACAATAGGAAGAAGTTCATTGATCGTGTCTTTAGCCAGCCATGTAGGAGCTGGGTCAAGGTTGCATGATTTTGGTGGAGCATCCATGACAATAGTCTTGATTTCGTCTGGTGTTGGTAGGGCGAAGGAAGACAGTTTCGATGTGCAGCAGTTGTTGATATATACGTGTTTCTCACCATTTGTTACGTCGAAACTGAGAGACAACTCACGACATATGTTGCTGATCTTTTCGGAAAAATGGCTGGAAAACAGACCCGCCATTTCAGCTTCGGACGTGTGCGTAGGGAGTATAGTTCCTACTTTGCGATGAAGCAGGCAATTTACAATTCGATAAAGTTGTTGTTGATTCTTGCCTGTGTCACGGATTTTGCTGGAATAGTAGGCACATTTTGTTTTAGTAAGTAATGCATTGACTCTCTTGCACTGGTCAGCGTACAATTGTCTGTTTACCTCTAGTCTGGATTTTCTCCAGGATCTTTCTCTCTGGCGTTTCTTTCGTTTCTCTACCCGCAGATCATCTGTATACCACATTGTATCTTGTCGTAGTCGGATTTGCTTTTCAAGCATAGGCGCGTGTGAATCCACTAAGTTGACAAGCAAATTATCATACTGGTCAACTAGTTCATCCACGTTCAGCGCATCTAGCTCATTGGAACGGAACAGTGGAATATCTCGTCGAAAAACCACTGCATCGATAGCGCGTGTTTTCCGATATCTGATTTTCATTAAACCAGTGCGACGTTGAACAACGTTTATACTAAAATTCACAGCAAAATGGTCGGAAAGGCCCATGTCCGCAATGGTGACCTTTCGCACTAGGTGTTCGTCCGTGCTGCGTGTCATGAGTACATCTAACGTGTGACCTTTCCTGTGGGTCGGCTCGCGAACATGCAACACCATTCCTGTGGCATTCACAGAATTGATCAGTCGCCGTGCATCAGCATTTGTAGTGTTGTCAATATGAATGTTCAAATCTCCCATCATAATAAAAGGACCCGGTTTTATGGTATGCTGATCGATGAACCGGTCCCATTCTTCAAAAAACACAGTTGTTGTTAATCCATTTTCGCTGATGGCGGCGGACGATAAACGACAACGATTCTCATGGAAGACATGGGTGTTTTCAGCCGGCACTCGATGTGTTCAAACGATCGAAACGCATCGGTATCTTGTTTTTGTAGGACGATTTCGGATTTGTGGATAATAGCGACACCGCCTCCTTTGCCAATAGGACGAGGTGTATGCTTAATGCAGTATCCATTTGGCACGATGTCTTTAATCACATTCCGGCTTCGTTGTGGCAACGTCGGTACTCGTGCGCAGTGAACTATTGTCTCGATGTGTTTTGCAATTTTACGACCGCCACGGTGTTTACGTCTCGTAGAGAAACGCCTGAAGATGCATAGTTGACGAAGAAGAAGATTTTATTCATTAAATTATGTTATTATTAAATAACCTTCCTGAAATAGTGAAAGAAAAACTTATGTCACATAGTAATCAGGGATTTGTAAATTATGTTAAACTGTATTTCTTACAAAGTTATGAAGTAAGATGCACTAGACAAAACTGCTATGTTTGTATGCAAAATTAAGAATGTAAAACCACCGAAAAACTTCATTCAGTATTTATATTTAAAAACAGAGCCTTTTTACTTGAAATACAATAATCTTGTCAGCTGCGCACATGCATCTTCATATTATTATTTTTTGTGATTTCTTTTTGGTTTGTTTCTGGAAGAATTTGTTCTAGGTGAAGAAATTATTCTTGTATGTAAATTTTTTTGAAAGGTGGCTCCTCGGTAACGACTAGCCCGGTCTTAGAGGAGTCTCCTGACCCCAGGTTGTATTGATAATTATACGCATTATTACCATGTTTGCTATGATTTTTATGTTTGTATTGTTCTGATTATTTATGTATGACATGGATAACGTGTATGTGTGTATTGTTTTGAAATAATGGTCAAATAAAAACAAATTCTTCTTCTTCTTCTTCAAGATTGGGAGTTTGTTACTTTAACCAACAACTTGTGGATACCTCTTTCCCCACCGGGAGAGGAAGATCTCCAATGGTGGAAATCAGCATATATTTTTCTGAGGGGAGCTCCTGTTATCCTGGCAGAACCAGACACCCAGTTGTTCACAGATACAACGAAATAGGCTGCGGAGCTTATGGGTCTGACAGTCCTGGTTGCATCAGACAATTCCACTGTAGTATCCTACATCAACAAGCAGGCCGGAACACAGTCAATACAACTGCGCAGACGGACCTAGAAGCTACTTCTCAGGTGTCAGACCAACCTAATAGTGCTTCGGGCACGACACATCCCGCGATAATGAATGTCCTTGCAGACATCCTGTCACGCCCTTCAGGTACAGAATGGTCTATACACCCATCTGTTTTCCGAGCACTGACTCTGGAATGGGGAATCCCATTAGTGGATCTGTTTACAATTATATGGAATCACAAACTTCCACTAATTGTGTCTCCCGTCCCAGACCCATCAGCCATGGCAGTAGATACTCTGTCAATGAGCTGGAAGACACTGTGGGCATACGCATACCACCACCAACTCTGTTACCATGGGTGCTCAAGAAAGCACAATGGGACCAGTGCGAATTGAACCTCACACTGGCCCCAGGCTATCTGGTTCCCATTACTTTTAGGGATGTTAGTACAACCTCCACTCCGGATACCCAACATTCCTTGGTTACTATCCCAGCCTCGAGGTCAGATCCATCGCGATCCGTCCAATCTCCAGCTACATGTGTGGAGAGTATCTGGGATGCCCTCTGCAGCAGAGGATTTTCGGTCGACGGTGCCTCACTTGTAAGTAGAACCCAGCGAGAGTCTAGAGAGTCTTTTTCTCCACCTTCACACGGAGAAACATTTGGCCATCTCGACCATTGCAGGTTATCAGATGTCAATCACCAGCACTCTTCGTACCACTTCCGGTGAGGAAATAGGACGGAATCAAGCACTGAAATCGCTACTTCGATATATCGAAATAGAACAGTCCTTTTCCAGAGTGGAATCTTACCTTAGTTTTGTCAGCATTGATAAAACCACCTTTCGAACTGCTAGACCAAGCATCAGATCAGCTGGTAACACGGAAGACAGTTTTTCTCATGGCGCTTGCTTCAGGCAAACTTCGGGGATAAGTCCATGCTTTGGAGCAGGCCTGACTACAACGGACCACAGGCTGGACACAGGAGAATTTACGAGTAGGTGTGTCTTTCATATTGAAGACGCAAGTATTGGGCAAGGGCCCAAAATGTGTGATTTCATGCAGTATTCCAGCCATTTATCGTCATTTGAGCAATGGCATGGCTGAAGACCGACTCCTGTGCCCAATACGGTCACTAAGATTCTACCTAGAAAGGTCCATGTCTTGGAGGGAGCACAAGTACCTCCTCTTTGTGTTATTCAAACCAGGGCACAAACGAGACATTGTACCATCCACTATTTCCGGGTGGATCCGGAAACGATTCTGGAGTGCTACACAAATTCCCCTACACCTCTCCTTGAGTCCCTCAAGGTTAAGGCAAACCAGGTACGATCCATGGCTGCATCACTCACATTCCACAAAAAGGCCTCAATGGAACAGATTCTGCGAACTGGTACCTGTTTCTGTCATAACACCTTCACCGACTTTTATCTCAAGGACCTATCTCTCTATTCTGCCGATCTCATCCAACTAGGACCGGTAGTGGCTGCAGAACCAATTCTGCACCCAACAGGAGATCATTAGAGATAGCATTGTCTATATCCCACCACCCATTCACCTAGATTCTGCACCTTGTGAAGCGACGGAGCCAGGCTAATTCTATGTTAGGTAATAAATTCTATATTTTTCGAATTAAAATATGTATAAATAAGTAACATACTTACCTGGCTCCGTCGCTTCACCATATCGCCCTCCCTCCTTCCCCGCTATAGGGAGATTACCTATCACAGTACGAGCCTTTTTGCCAAGTGCGATGAGAAGAGACTCAGTGATTGGATAGGGTGGTGGGAGCTGTAGGGAGAGGTAATTGTGTCATTTTATTAATTATGGCGAGCAACTTGGGTGCAGCCAAGTCTATTGCACCTTGTGAAGCGACCGAGCCAGGTAAGTATGTTACTTATAAGTAAAAAAATTCATTCTAAAAATATAGATTTTAAAAGGTGCAATGCCAAAACAACCAATACGTTTGCATAGGTTGGACAACAACAGTCTCAATCGTCCTGATGTCAGCAAAGCACTGGCAAACTCGATTCAGAAGATGATGTCGTTGCAGATTTTGAAGTGAGTACTATGAAATGTTTTCCACAAAATCTGTAGGCAGTGCCCGAATAATGGATATTTAATATGGAATACTACACTAGTTTATGGGATTGAGCTTCTTAATTACAATCTCGTAGGGAATAATGTTCCATTGGTCTTTGTGTCCAGTCAAACCTGTTCTTTGAAGACAACAAACTGCCAGAGAAAGATGAGATGGAATCAGTCAGAGCTGGACAGAAACTAGGAGCAGTAAAGAGCGTTGCTAAGAAACTGAATGTCGTGGAGAGGGTCACAGTGTACAAGGCGCAGGTTCGCAATATCATGGACTATGCTTCACTCTGCTTGATGGGTGCCTCCACCACTACACTTAAATGTCTCAGATCCATCCAGAGGATCATTGGTGTGAATAAACAGCAGGCAAGAGTGGATCTAGTCGTCTCCTCATTAAATCATTGACATCAGGTGGCTGCTTCACCTATGATGTACAAAATGCACACTGGCTTATGTTCTCCAGGTGTGAAGCTTATATTTTTGCAGAAAGCAATCTACACGAGTCAGTCTATGTTAAGACCCGCGCTCACTGAACCAATCTCAAGAATCTACAGCACTGGCAGAACTTTCATCGAGATGGCCGTTCAGATCTCGGATGGACTTTTAGACAATGTAGTTTATGAAACAAGACAATTGATGCTCAGTCATTCACAAGTCATATTCATCATTATTTATGCAGTAGCAGCGGGTTAAATTAATGTTTCGTAGCACCTTTGAATCATTGTTTGGCCCATTACGAATATAGGTTCATTGTTCATTAGCCAGTGTATTTGCACCTTTTTCCTCTTTGTGCCTAATATGGCTATTGTTCACAAGAGGATTATATAAGAAAGCAATCTTAGTTTTTTCGCGTAATACAAATTGGTAAAATAAATATTTGTGTCATTTTAGTCTCATTACTCCAACACATGTTATTGCATCTAGTAATGAGAATAGTCAATGCTTCTGCTATTATTGAACACTATTGGTAGTAATGTAAAAATGCTAGGAAAGAATTTACCTGTGTTTTAATGATAGGAACTGGACTGCCTAAGTCAATTCATCTTGTTATC
Source organism: Oasisia sp. SBJ-2009 (assembly GCA_964017155.1). Classification (NCBI taxonomy): domain Eukaryota; kingdom Metazoa; phylum Annelida; class Polychaeta; order Sabellida; family Siboglinidae; genus Oasisia; species Oasisia sp. SBJ-2009. Next base: position 31,933,590 of record OZ024866.1, on the reverse strand, counting down.
CAACGTTTTACTTCTTTATGACTAAATTGTTTGATCTCAGAAGGCAATTGGAAATTTGAGAATATTCTCACAAACGAAAAGTCATTGCCGAAGCTGTGATAAAAGATTTGTAGCATTGCCAGAATTCACGCATGGAAATCCTTAATGTGTTGTGTGATATTATTTCAACATGTTTTACACTTACTTATTTTTTTCATATGGGATCACATGTAAGACTGCAACTAAAGAACACCGCTTCTTTCTGTCTGGTGCCACCTTTGTCACTTTGGCCATACTCCATCTGAGTGTTTTTATCTCCCGCTCCACTAATCTTTGGTCTCCCCCGTGCTCATTTGCCACCAGGAGTCCAGCGTATTGCTACTCTCAGAATGGAAGAAGAAGTGTCTGATCCATATCCATATGTGGCGTTCAGCTTCAAGAGAAATTGGCTGCATGCCGGTTATTCAGTGGAATTCATTGTTCTAAATTTGTTTGGGTCAGTAGATTCGCAGAATTCTCGTGAAACATCTATTTCGAAAAAACTTCTAGCATGTGACATATGCTTCTGGTAACCTTCCATGACTCTGCACCACATAGTAGCATATAATAGTCACATACTATGGTCTCCTTCCTTCAGTAGTCTGAAATCAGCCCCGTTTGCCAGTCACTTTGTATTTATTCTTCTTCCCATATGCCTTCAAAGATCTTTGTCAATGTTTAACTATGATTTCTCATCCAGCCTTGAACATATCTCCATTCACACCATCAGTTCCTGGTGCTTTCCCTGACTTCATGGAACTGACTGCTTTCGTCACTTCTTCAGTAGGTGGTAGTCTGTGTTGATCACCAGGTCTTCGTCACATACTGGAATGTCTGCTAGATTGTTTGGCACATCTTTGTTGAAAATGGTCTCGAAGTGTTATTTCCATCTCTGGGTCTGTTTCTGCTACACCAGTGATAACATATCCATTTATGTCATGTTTCACTGGAACTTCGCTGTTTCTAAAGTAACCGGCGTCTGTCTTTATTATCTTGTATAATGCAGCAATATTCTGAATTTTTGCAACTGTTTCTTTTTCATCTGCCAGATTCTCAATGAAAGTTCTCTTGTCTCCTTCATCTGCCAGATTCTCAATGAAAGTTCTCTTGTCTCCTTTAGTCTGTTTTATGCAATTCTTTGTCCAAGTCCAGGTGTTTTGCCTGTAGCTGTTCCCTGAGTCGTTGGGATTTGGTATCATTTATCTTCTATTTGTTGCCTTTCTTTTATTAGTTGTTGCCAACGTGTCGGGTTTAATCCACTCTTCTTTTAGTTTCTTCTGTAGCCTAAAACGTTTTTGTCAACGCATGTTTGAAGTTATCAATGGTTATCTCTTGTTCATCATGGAGTATGCGAAACTATCTTTACAAGTCTAGTTGAAAAGCTTTCCCTGTGTTAATGTTCTTCTCCTTGGCTGTGTCAAATCGCCGCTGCCTCTCCTCTCCTCTTTTTGTCTTTCTTAGTTTTAATGACTTTGCCACCACCAGCACATGATCCCTACCCACATCAGCTCCATGACTGGGTTTGATGTCTTGAAGTGATTGTCTATATTTCTGATTGATTATCACATGATCAATCTGACTGGCATTGTTACCATCTGGAGAAGTTATTTTCCACACATAGGTTAGAAAGTCTCTTAATGTTGTTATTGATGCATCCGTCTTGGGTGCCCATGGCCCTTTCTCTTCCTGTATTGTCCTCTATAACTCTTCCATTAAGGTTTCCCGCCACCATGAGTACTTCCTGCTGGTGTCTGGTCCTAATTTCTTCAACCAGCTGTTCATCAAACTCATCCTTGATCTCCTCCTCTGCATCTTCTGTTGATGCATGACTGGCAATCACTGTCAGCTTTGCAAATTTAGAATTCAAACTAGCCTTGATCAATCAGCAATAGATTGGTTTCCAGTTAAGCAGATGTTTTTCCACTTTCTAGTCACAAGTATGACAACTCCGCCTCTGTGCTGATGATCTGTTTGGCCAGAATAAAGAATGGTATGTCCAGTGGACAAAGTTCTCTTTCCCGAGTCTATCCAACATGCCTCACTCATGCATAGAAGTTTGAGTTTGTAATTCTCCATTTCCCGCAGTTCTTGCTGAAACTGTCCTGCTTGATAGAGTGTTCTGACATGCCAGGAGCCCACTAGTACGTTGGTTTTTGGCTTGACGACTCCACTCTTGGCGTGTCAGTTTTCGACTGGATTTGGCTGACATCCTACATGATTCCAGTTTTCTGGGTAGAGTCACTCCTTGCACCATTTACATTGTGTTCTTTAGTATTGGGTTCTGTAATGTAATGTAGTGTAATGTTTTTATGTGGTGAGGGTGCCAACCTCACGCAGAATCCTCCTTTTTCAGCCAAGCTTGGAACCGGCCATGGTGGAGTTACATGTTTTACAGACCATACAATATTTATTTAAATGCTTATGTTATTTTCTGGAAGTTGGTACACAATGTATATTATTCATTTTAGGAAAGTTTCTGTGGTCAGATATTTGAGTGTTCTCGGGAAATCGTAGGAAAGTGTTACATACTATGCATACTGAAATGTCTGTTGCTAGTTGAATGAATATAAAACTCTACATAGTAATGGCTCTGTACATATTGCTTTTCAGATTATCATCATGCGGACTTGACGCTGACGGTATGTTGGAAGTGGCCACCGCATTGTCAAACTGCCCACAAATCGAGAAGTTGGCGTGAGTTGCGTTTTGTATATATTGATTTTTTATATACGCCATTTATTTATATTCAAGCTCGACATTGTGTTTATGTAACGTAGATGATATATTTTATGATTATAGTATTGTTCATAAGGTATATTGTAATTTAATTGATGAATATTGCATTGTGAGTTGTAAGGTTGCTCTTTGTCCTTTGTTAATTGGTATCAAGCCTAGACAAACCAATACGTTTGTATAGGTTGGACGAAAACAATCTCAGTCGTCCTGATGTCGGCAAAGCTGTGGCAGACGCAATTAAGAAGATGAAGTTGTTGCACGTTTTGCAGTAAGTACTACTTTGAAATATTTTCCAATAACTCTTTTGCTGTTTTGTGATTATGTTGTATCCACCTGATAAAATGTTTGTTCCCAAAATTATTTTGTAAACTTGTTTTTCCCATTTGATCTCCAGGGCATAATTTGGTTATTCAAGTCAAGCCGAATAATTTGGAGTATCCAAACCAATCTCAAACATTCCCAGTTTAATGTGGAGTACTGCAGTAGTTTCGATGTTGTAATTCTCCATTTCCTGCAGTACTTGCTTAAACTGTCCTGCCTGATACAGTGTTCTCACATTCCAGGAGCCCACTCGTACCTTGGTTTTTGGCTTGACTAGCTACACTCTCGGGGTGTCAGCTTTCGACTGGATTTGGCTGACATCCTTCGTGATTCCAGTTTCATGGGTAGCTTCACTCCTTGCCCCATTTACATTGTTTCTTTGGTATTGGTTCTGTAGCGTTATGTGTTTTATGTTATGAGGGTTCCAACCTAACCTACAGCCTCATCCTTTCGAATCACAAAACCCATAACCCACATAGAAGCAGCTCTTGAAGAGAAACAGCAAAGGCAGATTTGTATAACAGTACACAGGCAATAAACACAAAGTTACAGACACTACAACAGGAGATCAAGAAGCTGACACAACCCCAAACACAAACTACACAAAGACAACACCAATCAACCAAGACCAGGCTTCGGTAGTGAAGGAAGAAATAACTGAAAGAGAACGGATATTGGCAAAACAACTCAATGTAATCATCCATGCAATGCAAGGAAACGATCAGAACCTGCACGAGGTCAAACAAATGATGGCAAGATGCCTAAAGCTAGATGTAACACCTAAAAAGTCCAGACAGATCACACACAGCCCGGAATGATTCTTGCAGTCATGAACAATATGAATGATAAAAAGAAAATACTAAGCAAGGCCAAAGAAATCAGAAGTAGCACAGAAGAAAAATACAAGACAGTCTTCATTAGACTAGATCTAACACCAAGACAGAGCGCAAATTCAAAAAACTTACAGGCCCAGCTGATGCGGAAACGAAAAGACAACCCGAACAAGACCTACAAAATCTACCAAAGTGATATTATCGCAGTCCAGTCAACACGTAAGACCACACTGCACATGAACATATAAACGCAGTACTGATGCAATGCACGACATGCTCTAGGGGTATACTACACTAGTGTTGACAACTCATTTCTTAACAAATATGATGAACTACACGCTATTGCCAAAGACTATTATGTTAATGCCCTGAATGAGATAAAACCAAAGAATGGAAGTGTACCAAACGTGGAAATCCTCCAGTTACCAGGGTTTGACCTGTTCACAAATTATTTACAACAATCAGATAAAAGGGGTACATGTCAGGACTGAAATCAGGGCATGATGCAGTATGGATAACATTCAATGCTAATGGCATATCAAATCGAATAGCGTGTATATACAGAAGTGGCACACATTAAACAGCAAGAGAAAGAGACAAGCAGCTCTCAGACACAGTGCAGAAGTAACCATGTGCGTCCTTGTGATGGCAGATTTCAACCACAATAGGATAGTGTGGGACCCTGAACCATCTATCCCACACCCATACAGGACGGATCTGACGAAAAGCTGTTAGTTCATTGAAGCAATTAGGGATAGTTACTACCACCATGTTCACAAGCCAACAAGATACCAATATGGTCAATAGCCTACATTGGACGACTTGATCTTCATAACAGAAAAAAACAGTAACGAACCTAAACTATGGTTCACATCTTGGAAACAGTGACCACATCAGCCTCAATATGAACCTAAATATATCCATGACTCTTGTATCAAAGAGGAGGTCGATATACAGTTATGACAAGATAGACTATGAAACTATGCTAAACCTTGACTGGAAAACAGCACAAGTGGATATGGGTACACAAGATGCAATGGACAATCTAGAGAAACCACAAAAGAAGCAGTACACCTGTGTACAGATAATAGTAGAGACAAGCCAAAACACTACACGATGTACCGACATCCTGCATGTCACACCAAAGAACCTAACTACTGAAACACTTCGAAGTCACAGAAGAACTGGTCAAGAAATTACTTCTCCAACTGAAGACTGACAAGTCACCAGGCACTGATGGTATCAGCCCTAGAATTTTGAACGAGATGTCAGAACAACTATGTGTGTCTATCAACATCATATTCAAATCAAGCGTTGACACATTAACACTGCCGAGACAGTGGAGAGATGCAATTATTTGCCTGATCTACAAAAAATCTGAAAAAAAGAAATGCAGCAAACTACAGGCCAGAATCCCTGACATCAATCATCTGCAAGACTCTGGAGAGAGTGATTGTTCAGCAGCTTATAGAACATATCAAGATGAACCACCTGGATTGTGAACAACAACATGGCTTTACTACAGGGAAAAGCGTAAAAACAAATTTAGTAGAAGCATTGAACATCTGGAGTGAGGCATTGATGCACAACATACCCGTTGGTGTCATCTACCTCGATTACGCGAAGGCATTCGACACCGTACAACATCAGCGTCTTCTGAAACAAGTGGAAAGTTTTGGAATAAAGGACAAGGCCTTAGCTTGGATAACGGCATGACTAGCGACATAAGGTATCTGTACATGGAGAACAATCAAACTGGTGCAGTGTACTGAGTGGAATTCCCCAGGGGTCTGTCCTGGGACCGATATTGTTCACGATGTTTCTCAGTGATATACCAGGGATTATGAACAACCTGACATCAATGTTTGCAGATGACACCAAGCTCTACGCAACACTCACAGATGACAGCAACTCACCACATTCTCTGCAGGAAGACCTGACAAAGCTCCATGAATTGTCAATGAAGATGCAAATTAATTTGCCTCCAGATAAATACCATGTTCTGCACCTTGGACATTCGAACCCACAGAACATTTACCACATGAACAATGCCAGTGGAAACATTCACATGTTAGATGTAGTAACTTCTGAAAAAGACCTTGACCAACAATTCAAGTTCTCTGACCACACTGAGCATGCTATCAAGAAAGCCAACCGTGTTCTTGGATGTCTAGCAAGAATATTCCGACACCTCAGCAAGGACACATTTCTACTGCCCTACAAAGCAATGGTTACACCACACCTGGAGAGAGAGAGCTGCTATTCGCAGATGACAGTGCACTGGTTGCACACTCTGCTGAAGAGATGCAGAAAATAGTGGATGCTTTCTCCAATGCGTCAAAGAAGTTCGGCCTGAAGATTAACATCAAGAAGACCGAGGTGCTGTACCAACCCAACTCTACAAGAACCCGAGAGGAGGATATCATGGTTGATGGAAACAAGCTGAATTCTGTTCTGGAATTCACCTACCTCGGAAGCACTATATCAAGTGACGGATGCATTGACGATGAAATACAGAGGAGGATGGCCAAAGCTAGTGCATCTTTCGGCCGACTACACCAGAGACTCTGGAACAACCACCATGTGTCCATGCGGGTTAAAGGCAAGATATACCGTGCAATCGTGCTGTCCACACTCCTATACGGAGCCGAGGCCTGGACAGTGTACAGACAACAGGTGAAAAAGCTGCATGCCTTCATGATGCGACATCTGCGTTTGATCATGAGGATAACCTGGATGGACAAAGTGACAAACAAGGAAATACTCGAACGGACAGGGCTACCATCTATGGAAGATCTTCTGATCAGAAAGAATCTCCGGTGGACTGGACACCTCATGACGATGTCACCAGACAGGCTACCAAAGCAGGTTCTCTACTCCCAACTGTCTTCTGGTCACAGAAAGAGAGGGCGCCCTCGTCTCTCCGGTTCAAAGATACCATCAAGAGAAACCTGAAGCTGAGAGACATAAAGATCGTCTCATGGACATCACTCTCACAGCAGAGAGACAAATGGAGAGCAACAGTCAAGTGATGGAAGCAGTCTTTGTCGCTTCGCGACTGACAGCATGATGATGATGATGGAATATGCGTCGTGTGTGTGGTGCTCACACATGAAAAAAGACAGAGACCTCATTGAGCAAGTTCAGTGGCGGGCAACACGACTTGTGCCGGAAACAAAGGGGTTACCATACAACAGCAGACTAAACGAATTACAGCTTCCTACCTTGAATTACAGAACACAGAACAGACATAATCCAGACTTTTAAAATTGTCAAAGGAATAGACTCGGTCAACCAGGACTGCAGATGTGAACATACAACAGCAGACTAAACAAATTACAGCTTCCTACCTTGAACTACAGAAGGCAGAACAGACTCGGTCAACCAGGACTGCAGATGTTGACAGTGCCCATCAAGGCTGATGTTCCAAAAAGCTAGTGGTATCATAAGAGGAAACAGTGAAACATTTCAAAACCAGACAGTAACTGGCTACAGACACCACTTATTCTCACTGAAATGTTAAACACTGTCTTCTTCTTCTTCTTATGGTTAGCTCATCACTCTATGTTAGCCACATGTTTGTGACTAGAGTATTGTCAAGCTTGGTTTTCAGAGCTGTCCTTCTCTAGAATTAGTAAGTCCACTACAGGTTACACATTTACCCCCTGTGGGGGATCTTTTACTTCCCCTGGCATAGACACCAGATAGAAGGGACCACCGGCTTTTTTTGATTAACATTTTAACTGCATGTGATATACTTGCTGTGCAAGAACATTGGCTTCCCAAACAGAGCCTTTCATATATTAATTCTTTGCACTCTGACTTCAGTGCTAGGGGCATTAGCTCCATCGATTATGGTGATGGCTTCAGTGGTCGTCCTCACGGTGGTCTTTGTTTTTTATGGCGAAGATCACTTGACCCATCCATCGAAATTTTGGTTTATGACGATGAGAAAAGACTTCTTGGTCTAAAAATCACTACTTTTAATGCCACAATTCTTGTTCTTAATGTATATCTACCATATCAGAGCGATGATAATGTTGATGAATATCAAGCTATTTTAGGCAAGATCCAAGCCATAACTGACTCATTTGATTCAAGTAATATTTTTATTGTTGGAGACTTTAATGCTGATTTAATCAAGACCAGCTTATTTTCACCATTTCTAAATTCTTTTATTAGTGAATGCCACTTTATCCCAAGTGACATTAAGTATCTTCCCCCCGATTCGTTTACATATGTTAGTGACGCCCATGGCTCTAGGAACTGGCTGGATCATGTGCTTTGCACCCACTCCAGTCACTCATCTGTCTCTGATATGGTAATTAATTATGACTGTGTCTCTTCGGATCATTTTCCTCTATCGTTTACCATTTCTATCAAATTACTACCCACTTCTGAATCATCCACTACGCAACAAACTTGTAAGCCCAGTCCCATGTGGGATTGTGCTTCCTCCCATGACCTTCTCAACTATTACAACAATTCTGGTTCTCTTTTATCCGGCATTGACGTACCACATGCTGCTCTAAGTTGTACCAATCCTAACTGCCATGATGTAGCCCATCAGCTGCTCTTGTTGCAAATTTTATAATGATATCATACATTCTCTTACGGATGCTTCCGATGTCATTCCTACTAAAACGTATAACACATCCCGAAAATTAAATGTTCCTGGTTGGAACGACCTGGTCAGGGACTCTCATCAAGCTGCCAGAGAAACTTTTCTCATCTGGCGGTCTGCTGGGAGTCCGAGACATGGTTCTTTGTATGACTTAATGAAAATTAAACGTGCCCAGTTTAAACGCAACAAAAGACATTGCGGAAAAAATGCTGAATCTCTTAAAGCGGAGCGACTAGCTTCCAATCTGAGCAGCCATGATTTTAAAAACCTTTGGAAGGGCATCAAACAAGCAAACAATGCCAGGTTACCTAGCCCCAGTAATGTTGGAGGTGCCTGTGGTGCTGAAAACGTCAGAAATATGTGGCTTCATCACTACCAATCACTGCTTAACTCTGTACCCGAGTCTACTGTTCACATTCATAAGATTGACATGTATTGTAGCAATATTCAACTTAGCGACAATATGGTTGTTAAAGTTAAAGAACTACAAGAATTAATAATTGCTATGCCTGTTGGTAAAGCCTGTGGCTATGACCATATCAGTAATGAACATTTTAAGTATGCTAACGAAAAACTACATATTCTTATGTCTTTGTTGTATAGCAGTCTGTTAATACATGGTTTTTTACCTGATACTATGATGACAACAATCATAGCTCCTATCATTAAAAATAAATCTGGTGATTTGTCAGACAATAATAACTATAGGCCCATTGCCCTTGCCACAGTAGCTAGCAAACTATTTGAATCATTAATATTATCCAGGGCTATCCCATTTCTCATTACATGTGACAATCAATTTGGATTTAAAAAGCATCACTCTACTGAGATGCTCATATTTCTGTTAAAAGAACTTTTTCGAAACTATATTGCTAATGGGTCTTCTATGTATGTTACTATGTTGGATGCCTCCAAAGCCTTCGACAAAGTTAACCAATCAATCAATAATAATAATAATAATAATAGTAACTTCGTTTGCGCCAATATCCTCGAAAATCAAGCTCAGTGGCGCGACAAAACCAGGGGATTAATCAATCTCATAATCGAAAGCAATGCGTGAGTCGTCAACGGATGGATGAAGAAGCTAGGAGGCTAAGGAGGATAGGCAGCATTAAAGAGATAGGTTTTTAGATGTCGGCGGAAAGAAACTATATTACCTTGTGATTTAACACTGGCAGGAAGAGAGTGCTTGATAGGCTATTGTACAAATTTTGAAAATGATGCGATAGTGCACAGGTAGCCAATGCAGTGATTTTAGAAGCGGCACTGAGCGAGAAAAACGAGGAGAACGCGTGACTACCCTTGCTAAACAATTTTGGACACGCTGAAGTTTTGCTATGTCCTTGTTAGCGGTATTGTAAAGGAGGGAATTGCAGTAGTCGAGTCTGCTACTTACTAGAGCTGTGGCGATGGTTTTAGCGACGGAAAGTGATAAAAACCGGCGGATACGGCGAAGATCACGGATATGGTAAAAACAGCAACGGCATGTTTTCGAGATATGTTGTTTGAAATTGAAGTTTTCATCAAACGTTACTCCGAGATTTAAAACTGAGGTGGCTGGTGTGATACTCTGACTCAGAATATGTGTCGGGAAAAAGCCATTGAGTTTTGCCCGCTGCGTTGAGGTACCAATGATGAGAAATTCAGTCTTATCTGCATTTAGTTTTAATTTACTATTTTTCATCCAGAGGGAGACATCTTGGAGACAATCCCTGAGCTGGTTTAGGGAGCGACAAGTATCTGGTGTGGTCAGAGAAACATAGATTTGTGTGTCATCTGCATAAAGGTGATGATCCAGGTTGTGACTCTGGATAACTGAGCTTAATGGTGTTGTGTACAGAGTGAAAAGCAACGGACCCAAAACAGAACCCTGGGGGACACCACAAGAGGTGGGCAGCATGTCTGAGAAGCAGTTACCTATTTTAATGGCTTGCCGTCTGTCAGTAAGGTATGAAGTAAACCAGCTCAAGGCTGTGCCAGATATCCCGTACCACGTTGATAAGCGTGTAATGAGAATGTCGTGGTCAATGGTGTCGAAAGCGGCGGATAGGTCAAGCAGGGTCAGTGCAGTAACTTTGCCATTATCAATGTTAAGGTTTATGTCATTGTGTACTTTTAAAAGAGCAGTTTCTGTTGAGTGAAATTGTTTGTACGCAGACTGTGATGCATTGGTTAAACCATTTATGTTGATGTGAGAAGTAAGTAAATCAATCACTTTATTGTCCTTAAAAAGGATATGCATTGTACAACTCATGATCTACAATATGTGGGATGGTCACAACAAAATGAATTCCATATGTATCCACTATAAGAACAGTTCAACCGGTTGACAGCAATATGAATCATTTTGCATTCAACATTCTAATGGCCACAGGCACAAAACTCCTGCTATAGCGACAAAGTTAACCAATCAATCAATCACTTTATTGTCCTTAAAAAGGATATGATGAAGACATTACATTTTATACAACGGTATCTCCTTCGAGACGGAAGTACATGGAAGAACGTAGAGAGCGGGTGATCAGACTCAGTAGCAACAGCACGAGCTTTCTTCAAAATTGCATGGTCAATTATTTCGGAGAGCATTGGTGTAGGCAAGCCAATGATCTTGGCGGAAACGTGTGAGATTTTCAGAAGCCTGTTACGGTTTTTCACCGAAAGAGCAGGGTAGTAACAAATGCTACAGTAGGTTATGAGAGGTTCAATTATGCTACGGTAAAGACGTAGAAGAAGTAGTGGATCAACGTAGAAAGCTCGTAACTTTCGAAGAACGTGCAGTCGCTGCTGAGACTTTTTCTGCACGGCTGTAACATGATTTGTAAATGAAAATTTTTCATCTAAGATAACACCGAGGTACTTGAAAGAATCAACTTGTTCCACAGGTTCACCGTTGATGACAATAGGACTATTGACAGTTCTATTTCGACGGAAGTCAATGCACATTTCTTTGGTTTTGGAAACATTCAGATATAGAAAATTGTTACTGCACCAACTCGAGAAACGTACCACTGAAGAAACATATGACTGGTATGAGACAAAATCACTCAAAAGAGCGAGCATGGCTGTATCATCAGAAAACCTCACATATTGGGTAGATGGATCCACACTCCGACAGTCATTTGTATACAAAGTGTACAAAAATGGGCTCAGGACACAACCCTGAGGCGCACCTGTGTTGCTAACAATCACTGGTGACTTTATGTCACCCACTCGAACACACTGCGGGCGATTACTTAGGAAATTGAAAACCCAGTGAATCCACAGCAAGCTATTTGGTAAATTAATTGATCGTGGCTGTCCAGCTTTTATTGTACGCATTCTATACCACTGGTACGGTACCCAACAATTTACCATTAGATGGTGTCAGGGATTTTCTAGCTTTTTTACTGTTTCCAATGGTGTTAAACAGGGTGGAATCCTTTCCCCCCATCTTTTCAATGTGTACATGGACGACTTAAGCGTTAATCTAAACAAATTATATATTGGTTGTCTTTATGCTGGCACCTCAATCAACCACTTGATGTATGCTGATGACCTCTGTATTTTTTCTCCCAGTGTTGCTGGTTTGAGAAAACTTACTGATTGTTGTACCAAGTATGGCGAATTGTTCAATATTACTTATAATGCCAAGAAGTCCTTTTGTATGGTTATTGACAACCAACCCCAGGACAGGAAACATTTTCATTGTATCCATCTCGATAACCATCCATTACCTTATACTACAAAATGTAAATATCTTGGTCATATAATCAACAATAACCTGACTGATGATGACGACATAGCCAGACAAAAAAGATGCCTTTATGCCCAAGCCAATGTATTAGCTCGAAAATTTTGTCTTTGTAATATTTCCACCAAAATTATTTTATTTCAAGCATACTGTGCTCCTATGTTTACTTCTAGTCTTTGGTGCACATTCAAAAAATATAGCCTCAAAAGCATTACTGTCGCATACAATAATAGCCTCAGAATTTTACTAAACTTACCCTCAAGATGTAGTGCAAGTTTTATGTTTGCCACCAACTATATTAAATCCTTCAATGAACGCATTCGATCATCAATATTCAGTCTTTTATGTCGTCTTCATCAGTCAGATAATATCCTTTTTATTAATTACCTTCATACCGATATTCATTTTAAGAGCCATATGTACTCATACTGGAGGTCGTTATTGTACAAATGTCATTAGTATTGTATTTATTTTTGAATCATTTTTTTTTAATATTTATTTTTACAACTTATTTAATTCATTTCCTCATATATTTAGACATAACTTTTTAAATTTTACACTTATATTTTTACGTTGATTTCATTGCTTCGATTGTATTATATGTATTGTACTTTTCATTTTTTTTATTGTATTTTACGTATACATATATGGACGTCTTGTCTGAAATAAACCTTATTATTTAGTGTCTCTTCCAAAAGACACAGGCAATGTGGGATGAATGAAATTGCCTAAGTTTCGAAATGGTGGTAGACGGGATTGAACCACCTCGATTGACAGTCTGGCGCTCAGATGACACAGTTCAGGCCAAGACAATAAACAAACTTCAATCACGCCTCTGAAGCGATTGGAATGGTCACCCAGACCTATGTAATTAAACATTTTCAAATTAATCAGCCTTGACTATGCAAACCGGATAAAAAAAATGCATCAATAGAGAAACTGCAACATCAAAAAAATAAATCTTGAGACGGTCTCAATGCTCAGTTTTGTGCAACTATTGACTGGTTTTATGGTAAGATCTTTCTCAGGCAGGTTTGGCTGATATCCTTCATGATTCCATTTTCCCGGTTAGCTTTACTCCTTGCACCATTTACATTTTGTTCTTTGGTATTGGTTTCTGTAGCATAATGTTTTTATGTTGTGAGGGTGCCAACCTGAAGCACACAACCCTCCTCCTATCTCAGCTAAGCTTGGGACCAGCCATGGCCGAGTTACATGGTACAATATTTATTTAAATGCTTATGTAATTTTCTTGAAGTTGGTACACAATGTATATTATTCATTTTAGGAAAGTTTCTGTGGTCAGATATTTGAGTGATCTCGGGAAATCGTAGGAAAGTGTTACATACTATACGTACTGAAATGTCAGTTGCTAGTTGAATGAATATAAATCTCTACATAGTAATGGATCTGTACATATTGCTTTTTCAGATTATCATCATGTGCACTTGAGGCTGAGGGTATGCTGGAAGTGGCCATCGCATTGTCGAGTTGCCCACAAATCGAGCAGTTGGCGTGAGTTGTGTTTTGTATATATTGATTTTTTTATATCCCATTTATTTATATTCAAGCTTGGCATTGTGTTTTTATAACATGGATGATATATTTTTTATTTTATGATTATAGTATTGTTCATAAGGGATAGTGTAAGTTCATTTATGAATATTGTATTGTGAGTTGTAATGTTGCCCTTTACCTATCAATATCCTATGTTAATTGGTATCAAGCCTAGACATACCAATATGTTTGTATAGGTTGGACAAAAACAATCTCGGTCGTCCTGATGTCGGCAAAGCTCTGGCAGACGCAATTAAGAAGATGAAGTCGTTACACCTTTTGCAGTAAGTACTACTTTGAAATATTTCCCAATAGCTCTGTTGCTGTTTTGTGATTATGTTGTATCCACCTGATAAAATGTTTGTTCCCAAAATTATCTTGTAACCTTGTTTTTCCAACCTACCAGGTAATCTCTAAGGCATACTTTGGCCGTTCAGTTCGAGCTGAACAATTTGGAGTACCCAAACTATTCTCAAACATACTACAATTGTCCTTGATGTTGATTGTGCTCACCAGGAATGTCATTACTATAAATGTTATATATTAATGTGGCTGTTGTTGGTGTAATTGTAATGCTTGTATTTTGGGATATATACTCTATGCCTACCAATATTTTTCTTGTTGTGTTTTCTGGTTTGAGACATCATCTCAACAAAAAAGACATTCTATATGCTCAGTCATTATATTAATTTTTGGCTTTTCTGTATGATCATAATTTTTTGTGAACGTATAAAGATACTCCTCTGGCAGTAACACAGTTCACTACTAGCCTCCGTTAGACAGGCTCCGTGAAGGGGCAGAACTTTTAAGCCCCTCAATTCTGCCTGGGGAATTAATTGGCTGCAGTTGTAACCGTCAGGGCAGCCTTACCCCAAATTAGGGTAGAAACGCTGATTAGTTTTCAGGCCGAATTTGAAATAAATTAAATAACGATACTTTTTGTATCAGATAATGCTAATAAACATAAATAGAAATACAAATTTCCACTCATTTATAAAATAGGAATGTCAGAATTAAAAAGTATCCGTGAGATGGCAGCATTGTTTAGCCGCACACATAAAATAATATTCAAAAGCCGGCAGTCACCAGCCTGTCTTCTCGGCGTATTTCCGCAGCCAACTGACAGTCGGCTAAGCGAGACTAAGTTCACGAGATGACTTGTGGACTGGTAATAACACAATCACTTCATCTCACCACTCGAACACGTGAGCCAATCAGATGTGCTCTCTCGTTGTATGTCTGACCAGTCACCAATCAGATGTACTCTTACTTCACATGCCTGGCTACTCGCCCGCTACCATCCATAGTGTTTATTTTTACCTTGTTTCCATCACAGTATTTACTGTATGGTTGACATAATCGCCAAACTGCTACTAAAAATTGATGCAAATTTAGATACAAGTAGTTTTAGTGGACAATCATTATAAAATAGAATTGGGAAAGATTGCCACGACATTCAAAATTTAGGGCATAAAACAATCTAAAAATAAATACGTCACATACAATGTTTGTAAGCTCACCTGTGATTCCCATAAATCGGCCACACATTCACAGGCATTGCATTACAAGAATAACACTCAAGAGGTTATGTCAAATATAACATTTTAGAAAGCAAATTAAGGAAGGAATCCCCCAAGGAAATATATATTAGACTGATATATGGGGTATACCAGGGAACCAGTGGGCATGGCAACATTTTGTTTTAAATAACATCACATCTTCAGCGTGACAGTGATCTTGGGTTATTCTTCCAAGGATATAGGACATGTGTGGGCTTTTCAATGCATTATGATTCTTTTTTGTTTGGGCTTTGAAAATGGTATACACAGTACAGTCCAACTGTTTGCAAGGTACTCTAAGTTTTCAGGTTTTATTTGTTGACTGGTGTTTCAATACGTAATGTTTTGAGATTTTATGTAAAATGTGAAGGTGTATTAAAACAAAGTAGTCTGAAAATACACTAGGTTGTATCACAGACAACGGTGTCTTTATTTTCTATCCATCTCTTCCTCAGTTAGCCGTGCCACATGCATATGTTCCTCGGGAGTGACTTGCCTCCTCTCAAATGCCTGAGATAAGATATGTACATAAGAGATGGCCTCCATCTAAGTGGAAAAGGGGCAGCAGTGTTCTCTGAGAACCTGCTTTGATCTATTGACAGTGGAACAGGTTGCAACTATTTAAACTAGATTCACAGGTGGACTCACAGAGAAGCAAACTAGTGGAGGCATAGATAAAGACAGCACAAAGAAATAAGCAAAGAACAGTCTGGAAAACTCTTCTGAATTTGATTATAAATGTGTTTGTTTAAATGCAAGGAACATAGTACCCAAAAGAAATTAACTAAACATTATGATAGAAGAAATTGACTCTCACATAATAGATGTAACTGCATATTTGGCCACCACCGATATATCAGATGCCAAATTAGGAATGACATGATATGTAATGTTTAGGAAAGATAGCATAAAAGGAAGGGGAGATGGAGTTATTTTGTACACTGTATATTAAAACATTCATGCAGGCTTATGACATAACATTAGAAAAAGAAGCAGACTGCAAAGAAGCTGTCTGGTGTAACATAGTTACAGGAAACTGGACATTAACTATTGGGTTAGTTTATCAAGGGGCAGCAGTGTTCTCTGAGTTAGTTTATTGACGTGATTTCAAAGTTGTTTAGCCGCTCCCTCAACGGCTGATAAATCTCGCACATTTTTTGCAAAGTATACTCAGGTTTTCGTGACTGTCAGCAAACACTTGAGGATGTCGACCAGCGTTATCGAATGCTGATGAACAAAAGCGACAGCGGAATCGAGCACGTAACGAAAAACCTGAACCAAAATCAGCTGACCTCTATTATTGCCCGACGCTATGGCCACACCCATGACGGCAACCGGTGACAACGTCATTGTCATCAACGAACTCTTATGTTTTTATATAAATAGAATGGACATCTTGCCGCGTTCTGTACTTCTCCGAATTGTACTTGACAATTTTACGGACACTGACATCAGTAAAGCCAAAGACGTTCTGCATTCGCACATTTCCGTTACTTTAAAAAACCGGCGTATCAAACATCAAGGTTCAGACAGAGCGAAACACAACATCGACGACATCTCCAAAGTCCTGGACGAAATTGACCCAAATCACATACCAATCTTCGTGGCCCGTGATCTTGGTAAGCTGCCAAACATCGACTTTAATCATGTGGACGTTTCCTCTTTATCCCATGAAATTACTATGTGCAAGAACAAACAGAACGACACTGAGGCGTTCCAGCTACTAACCAACTCAGTGTCTACACTGTCGACGCAGATCTCTACTCTGGTGTTGTCACTTACTTCAGGAGTGCCCAAACTTGTGAATGCCACTGCGAAATCCCTGCTGCCACTGCCGCAGATCATTTCTGCTGATGTTGCTACAACGACAGCCGCCAAATTCGTGCCTGCACGTCTCGCCATCTCCTCCGAACGCTGTAGATCATCCCAGAGCTTAACATCTCCGCCAATCACTCCTCTACAATCTCCGGCGTCAATCTCGGCTGAATCGGCGATCACTTCCCTGATGGACTCGCCCCCTGCTCCACAACAGTCAGTCGAGACCACTACACAACCGTCTACATCTACTACGCTTACTGGTAACACATCTTCACCACTGTGGACCGACATTGTCTCCAAGAAATCACGCAAGTCATCAACGAAAACTTATGTGTCATCTGTTAGTGTTAAGCAACACAAAACGCATCAAATGACCACTGGAAAATCGTCCGTCAAGTGTGGACTCAAATGTGCTCCCGCTCGACTTGTATCGGCGGAATACTTTTTAGCCGGTTTTCATACCGACACATCATGTGTGGACGTCTCGACGTATGTGTCTTCTAACTTGAAGATGAAATGCACCTGTGAACGCATTCCATCAACTCACAACTACTACGCCTCTTTCAAACTGTGTGTCGACATTGGCAGACCGAACACTCTCTATGATGCCAACCTTTGGCCACTTGGCACTAAGATTGGTCGATACCTTCCTCCAAGGAAACACAACACAGCTAATTCGACACACCTATAGACTGTCCTATACATATTGCTTCCTTTAATGCGAGAAGCATACGAAACAGTTCAATTGATTTGATTAACATTTTAACTGCATGTGATATACTTGCTGTGCAAGAACATTGGCTTCCCAAACAAAATGCTCCCAAAATGTTTCATACATTAATTCTTTGCACTCTGACTTCAGTGCTAGGGGCATTAGCTCCATCGATTATGGTGATGGCTTCAGTGGTCGTCCTCATGGTGGTCTTTGTTTTTTATGGCGAAGATCACTTGACCCATTCATCGAAATTTTGGTTTATGACGATGAGAAAAGACTTCTTGGTCTCAAAATCACTACTTTTAATGCCACAATCCTTGTTCTTAATGTATATCTACCATATCAGAGTGATGATAATGTTGATGAATATCAAGCTATTTTAGGCAAGATCCAAGCCATAACTGACTCATTTGATTCAAGTAATATTTTTATTGTTGGAGACTTTAATGCTGATTTAATCAAGACCAGCTTATTTTCACCATTTCTAAATTCTTTTATTAGTGAATGCCACTTTATCCCAAGTGACATTAAGTATCTTACCCCCGATTCGTTTACATATGTTAGTGACGCCCATGGCTCTAGGAGCTGGCTGGATCATGTGCTTTGCACCCACTCCAGTCACTCATCTGTCTCTGATATGGTAATTAATTATGACTGTGTCTCTTCGGATCATTTTCCTCTATCATTTACCATTTCTATCAAATTACTACCCACTTCTGAATCATCCACTACGCAACAAACTCCTCCCATGACCTTCTCAACTATTACACCAAATCTGGTTCTCTTTTATCCGGCATTGACGTACCACATGCTGCTCTAAGTTGTACCAATCCTAACTGCCATGATGAAGCCCATCAGCTGCTTTTGTGCAAATTTTATAATGATATCATACATTCTCTTACGGATGCTTCCGATGTCATTCCTACTAAAACGTATAACACATCCCGAAAATTCAATGTTCCTGGTTGGAACGACCTGGTCAGAGACTCTCTTCAAGCTGCCAGAGAAACTTTTCTCATCTGGCGGTCTGCTGGGAGTCCGAGACATGGTAATTTGTATGACTTAATGAAAATTAAACGTGCCCAGTTTAAACGCAACAAAAGACATTGCGAAAAAAATGCTGAATCTCTTAAAGCTGAGCGACCCGCTTCCAATGCCAGGTTACCTAACCCCAGTAATGTTGGAGGTGCCTGTGGTGCTGAAAACGTCAGAAATATGTGGCTTCATCATTACCAATCACTGCTTAACTCTGTACCCGAGTCTACTGTTCACATTCATAAGATTGATATGTATTGTAGCAATATTCAACTTAGCGACAATATGGTTGTTAAAGTTAAAGAACTACAAGAATTAATAATTGCTATGCCTGTTGGTAAAGCCTGTGGCTACGACCATATCAGTAATGAACATTTTAAGTATGCTAACGAAAAACTACATATTCTTATGTCTTTGTTGTATAGTAGTCTGTTAATACATGGTTTTTTACCTGATACTATGATGACAACAATCATAGCTCCTATCATTAAAAATAAATCTGGTGATTTGTCAGACAATAATAACTATAGGTCCATTGCCTTTGCCACAGTAGCTAGCAAACTATTTGAATCATTAATATTATCCAGGGCTATCCCATTTCTCATTACATGTGACAATCAATTTGGATTTAAAAAGCATCACTCTACTGAGATGCTCATATTTCTGTCAAAAAAAAGAACTTTTTCGAAACTATATTGCTAATGGGTCTTCTATGTATGTTACTATGTTGGATGCCTCCAAAGCCTTCGACAAAGTTAACCACAGCAAGCTATTTGGTAAATTAATTGATCGTGGCTGTGCAGCTTTTATTGTACGCATGCTATACCACTGGTACGGTACCCAACAATTTACCATCAGATGGTGTCAGGGATTTTCTAGCTTTTTTACTGTTTCCAATGGTGTTAAACAGGGTGGAATCCTTTCCCCCCATCTTTTTAATGTGTACATGGACGACTTAAGCGTTAATCTAAACAAATTACATATTGGTTGTCTTTATGCTGGCACCTTAATCAACCACTTGATGTATGCTGATGACCTCTGTATTTTTTCTCTGAGTGTTGCTGGTTTGAGAAAACTTACTGATTGTTGTGCCAAGTATGGCAAATTGTTCAATATTACTTATAATGCCAAGAAGTCCTTTTGTACGGTTATTGACAACAAACCCCAGGACAGGAAACATTTTCATTGTATCCATCTCGATAACCATCCATTACCTTATACTACGAAATGTAAATATCTTGGTCATATAATCAACAATAACCTAACTGATGATGACGACATTGCCAGACAAAAAAGATGCCTTTATGCCCAAGCCAATGTATTAGCTCGAAAAAAATTTCTTTGTAATATTTCCACCAAAATTATTTTATTTCAAGCATACTGTGCTCCTATGTATACTTCTAGTCTTTGGTGCAAATTCAAAAAATATAGCCTCAAAAGCATTACTGTCGCATACAATAATAGCCTCAGAATTTTATTCAACTTACCCTCAAGATGTAGTGCAAGTTTTATGTTTGCCACCAACTACATTAAATCCTTCAATGAACGCATTCGTTCATCAATATTCAGTCTTTTATGTCGTCTTCATCAGTCAGATAATATCCTTTTTATTAATTACCTTCATACCGATATTCATTTTAAGAGCCATATGTACTCATACTCGACTGTTAATGTTGGAGGGGAAGTCTCGGAATCGTTCAGGGTCACAAATGGGGTCAAGCAAGGCTGTGTACTGGCGCCCACGCTCTTTTCCATCTTCCTATCAGCAATGCTCGACAATGCTTTCCGAGACATGGGGGATGGCATCTACATACAGTCCAGACAGAGCGCTGACCTATTCAACGTCGCACACTTCAGAGCGAAGACCAAGACTACACGGATACTGATGAGGGAGCTGCTATTCGCAGATGACAGTGCACTGGTTGCACACTCTGCTGAAGAGATGCAGAAAATAGTGGATGCTTTTTCCAATGCGTCAAAGAAGTTCGGCCTGAAGATTAACATCAAGAAGACCGAGGTGCTGTACCAACCCAACTCTACAAGAACCTGAGAGGAGGATATCATGGTTGATGGAAACAAGCTGAACTCTGTTATGGAATTCACCTACCTCGGAAGCACTATATCAAGTGACGGATGCATTGACGATGAAATACAGAGGAGGATGGCCAAGGCTAGTGCATCTTTCGGCCGACTACGCCAGAGACTCTGGAACAACCACCATGTGTCCATGCGGGTTAAAGGCAAGATATACCGTGCAATTGTGCTATCCACCCTCCTATACGGAGCCGAGGCCTGGACAGTGTACAGACGACAGGTGAAAAAGTTGCATGCCTTCATGATGCGACATCTGCGTTCGATCATGAGGATAACCTGGATGGACAAAGTGACAAACAAGGAAATACTCGAACGGACAGGGCTGCCATCTATGGAAGATCTTCTGATCAGAAAGAATCTCCGGTGGACTGGACACCTCATGAGGATGTCATCAGACAGGCTACCGAAGCAGGTTCTCTACTCCCAACTGTCTTCTGGTCACAGAAAGAGAGGGCGCCCTCGTCTCCGGTTTAAAGATACCATCAAGAGAAACCTGAAGCTGAGAGACATAAAGATCGACTCCTGGACATCACTCTCACAGCAGAGAGACAAATGGAGAGCAAGAGTCAAGTGATGGAAGCAGTCTTTGTCGCTTCGCGACCGACAGCATGATGATGATGATGATGTACTCATACTGGAGGTCGTTATTGTACACATGACATTAGTATTGTATTTATTTTTTAATCATTTTTTTTTAATATTTATTTTTACAACTTATTTAATTCATTTCCTCATATATTTAGACATAATTTTTTTAATTTACACTTATATTTTTACGTTGATCTCATCATTGCTTTGATTGTATTATATGTATTGTACTTTTCAATTTTTTTTAATTGTATTTTATGTATATATATTTATATGGATCTTGTCTGAAATAAACTTTATTATTATTATTATTATTATTATTATTATTATTTTTATTTTTATTTTTATTATTATTATTATTATATCAAAGTTCAAACATAAGCATAGATGAGTATGAGAAAGTTCAAAATGCTATAAAAAAAAAAGTGAGACAACAGGACTGTATTATTAAGGTTTATTTTAGCGGTATATACAGTGGTAATCGCTACAGAGTACTGGGAGTGATGATCAAATGTTTTTCATTTGAACAAGATAGCTTCCTTTCTCAATATGCGCCAGAACCAACAGGGGGCAAGAATGTGCTAGACATAGTTTTGACCTCACAGAAGGAATGTGTTGATAATGTCGAGATGTGAGCTACTGGGGTGAAGTGATCACAGCCAAATACATTTATCATCAACAAAAAAGGAGAACGGAATCGAAAAATATGGTACATGAAAAATTTCCACATATGAAGATATGAGGAAATATTTAGCAAAGATAAACTAGAATGACACACTTATAGTGCAGCGGCCGAAGCTGAAAAAGGGCTCTATTTAAGGAGATACCCCTACCGGAGGTATAACAAGCTGGGACCAGTCTCATTTTGACCGTATGAATATCTAGTTTCTGAAAAACGACGTTGTAGTTGCAGCAAACTTGTACAACATATTGAATTAACCCTTTGTGTGCAGCAAAATATGAAAAAAATACGTTTTCACTTACTTGCTTATTTTATGGAATTAGCCCAGTTAATGTTTAGAATTGGTAGATATATCAATTTATTTCTTTGCAATGGACATGTACCAATATATTTTAGGTAGCTTTATACCGATAAGGGGGTTAAGGGTCCAAAAATAGACCCCAAATATGGCGATGTTTGGTGATTTTGACCGAACTGAAGCACATTTTCTTGCACCCTACTACCAATACATGTTATAACAGTGTCAGACCTGACTCTATTCATCACCCAGGATGTGTCATTGATAAAAAAAATAAGTTTGAGCATGGTGAAGAGGGTATAACATGGTCCATTAACCCTTTGTTTGCGACAACGCACAAACTACGTTTTTGAAATTTAGTTTTTGCTTTATCTTAATAAATACGGCATGCAGAGCATTAAATGTGGTATGTGAGTATATATGTTTTAGGGTATTCTGACTTCAAATATATAATTGTTTTGCTCCTCCGGCATTAATTTCCGCCATTTTTAAAGATGGCGGTCGTCAATACAAATGTTACAATATATCAAACATTACATCACCTAGAGCAATTATTTTGACGTAGTTGCACAGCTTGGTGGATAGCGATACCAACCATATTATTTGTCACCTTCAACAACTTAACAATTCGCACCATTTTTAAAGATGGCGTTTGGCAAAGCTTATTATTTCCGTATTTAAGAAATACGGTATTTAGATCCATCTTTCACCACATTTTAAGTGCTTCGTATCGTCGAAGGTCGTAGCTAGTTTACAGTGGATGCCTGTTTGACCCACTGTTGACATTAGTTATAAGTTTTGAGACGAGTTCAACGTCGTATGTGATATGTTCCCTATTATCGCTCAATATACATGAGATCGAGCCCTTGCAGATGAGGAGTCGAGCATTCCGGCGAGGAGTGGTTTCAATGCTCTTGTGAGTACTAAGACTGTCCCAGTTGCAAAGATACGATACCTTCCCTTTATCAACGCCTCGCCATCTGATATGTCTACCATTTTTACAACTTTGTTGAAGCTAATGCGCATATCTGAGGAGTTTGGGCAGCACCACATACTCGTTAAAGCAGACCTTGCAATCTACAGCAAGGCACAACGGATTCTGTGGAGCAGACCGGGACCACTGGTGGGCAAAGTGATGATGAGGCTGGGAGCAATGCATCTGATAATGGCTTTCCTGGCAAGCATTGGTAAAATATTCGGAGATGGCGGACTTCAGAACATCCTAACTTCATCAGATGTATATGCAGCTGCCATGGTTAACCAAATGCTACAAGGAAAGCAGTATGCCCGTGCAATCCGATGTGTCCGTCTGGCACACGAAGCTCTGTCGCAGATGTTAATTCCTGACTTCAGCTGAAGCCTTTGCCATCAAAAACAGTTTGCCGTGGCTGACCAATGAAACCAAGCATCTAGTATGAGATCTGGAGCAGTCCTTCGGATCAAAAGATGCAACTGCCTGTGCTACCGTTTGCCAGAAAGCTGAGGACGCAATTCCCCAGTCCGTATTGGATACAATCACTCGCTTTCAAAAAGAAGGGTGACAGTACTCAGCAACATTTGCATACTGGGATAGCTTCCTTGAGTCTGGTAACATACTACTTCGACTCTTACGAGCAAACAGGGAGGCAAATTTCCTAATGCACATACAAGCTGTGATAGAAACTGTCCCTATTTCGTCCTGACTGGGCGAATTAACTATTCCCGATACACCCCAGTGTACATCGCAGAGATGAAGCAACTGGAAGAAAGAGAACCACTGATGTATAGCCACATGATGGAGGGGGAGGTTTGTTGTTCGTAGGTCAGCAAGTCGGATTTTCAATTGTGTCCCTCAGACATGGGGTCAAATACATTGAAATGTATTTAAATACAAATACAAATACATTTGAGGGATTCAAATACAAATACTTTTAAATGCAAATGTATTTAAATACAAATACTTTTTAAAAGTATTTCAAATACTTTTTCAAATACTTTTCATTTTAAGGATATATTACTATATAGGTAAAAGAAACCAAACGGTATATCAAGCAGTTCATCTAGTTTATTGCTATTGTCTAAGTTGTCTGGTTACATTCAGTGGTCTAGTATCTATCTGGCTACTGCCCAGTGTATACTTCTAAAATTGTCAGTTATATCACCCAGGATGGTGGAAGTTAGTACTTATATGGGATAGTGCAAAGTCCTGCTGCAAGCTAATTGAATGCAATGTTCCTTATAATCATTCCTCCACACCCTTCTCACACAATCATGGCAATGTGGACAGAACCCACAGCCAAGCTTTCCATTCATTCACTGAGGATCACTTAACAAGATCTGACTTGAATTGGGTTCTCCATTTATCATCTGTATCAATTAGGCTGCCATGCACACTGGGCTCAGTGATGTTTGAACAAAGTCCACTGTGGCTTATTTAATTGGGGATACCTGGCTTGAACAAAGGGCTTGATAAACCAGTGCCAGGCTTCTTCCTCTATCACACAAAGGGAATTTGCTAGCTAGCTGGTGCCCAGGGTTTACTGGTGCCCATACGTGCTAAGCTGTGTAATTAAATTCTTAGTCCCTGACTGTCACTGATATCACATTGGCTAATTTACCATAGCAGTAACTTACATAAACACAGTGGAAGAAAGAACTGACCCAAATATATACCCAAAGTATTTGAAAAAGTATTTGAAAAGTATTTGAAATATCAAATACTTTAGGAAAGTATTTAAATACAAATACAAATACTTTCAATTCCTAAATGTCAAATACAAATACAAATACTTTAAAAAAAGTATTTAAATACTTTCAAATACAAATGTATTTGACCCCATGTCTGGTGTCCCTACAGATCAAGCCCTGGAACAAACAATCAATCGTGAAGCAAAGAGCTAGGGATTTGTTATAGGTTTCACACTGCGCAAAGGCGCACTGCTACGCTGGCTAATGACACGTCACATCACGGGCGAATATGCGGAGGCTTTCAAAGAACTTTGTAACTCCAATGGAGACCAATGGAAAAATGCATGAAGAGCTGGGGACTTCTCGTTCGAACAAGGACAGAAAGGATGTGAAGGACATGAAGGAATACCTTTACAGTCAGTGCCAAGAACCATTTGACCTGGATGATGTTCCAGACCATCTAATGAACATCACCACAGGTAAAATAGCATCACGTGAAATTGAGGATTCTACGAAGGGCATCCCAGAGAGGGGCTAAGTGGTCTTCGGTGACTTTGTCAAGCAAACGACTTGGGGACTAGCCCACGAAAGGTTTCTGGGAACCAATGCAGAAATGCACCATGTCAACATTTGTGGACATGAAGAAAACCCTCCCAAACGACAAGGATCGAAAGCTGATAATTGACAGTGAGGTATTGTTTCGGCGGCTACTGGGAGTCTCCAAGAGTCGTGATGTTGACCTGAGGAAAGTTCTCCAGTACGAACTGGCTGCAGTACCACCGGCCCTCTTCCATGGCGATGGAACGATGAGAAAGACCAATAAAGCCGACTTAGCCAAGAAGCTTGAATCAAATTGTCCGGACGTTTTAACAGAGCTGCCACAGATACCAACGTCCACTTCATCCGCATATATCGTCGATGGCATGGCAATGGTTAAATCGCTAAACGAGAACCACTTCAGAACGTTCAAGGATTTTGCAGAAGTGGTTCAGAAACGTACAGTTCGACATCTCAGCAACCCGTCCTTGGAGTTGAGCTGTGTGACCATTGTTTGTGTCGATCGCTATGATAATGGGTCATCAATCTAGACAACAGAACGAGAGCGACGGGGATCTTCTGCGCTGTTACCTAGGTATCAGATCCAGGGGAGCAGACAAGTTCCTAACTACCGCAAGATAATTATCTGGACTGGATGGGATTCCCCCCAAATTACTTTTTGAAATTGTAGAAAAAATTAGCATACCACTTGCAACATTGCAATACTCCCTCCTCTAATGTTTCTCATTAGAGGAAGGAATATTTCCATTAGAATGGATAGAAGCTAGCATCATCCCATTATTTAAAAAAGGTTCAAGACAAAAATCAGAGATCTATTGATCAGTGAGTTTAACATAGGTGATTAGCAAACTATTAGAAAGACAAATTAACGGTAACTTGGTTGATGTTCTTGATAAACCTATCTCAACATGGGTTTCTAAAAGCGAGGTCATGCTTAACTAACATGTTATGTTTTTTGGAAAATGTTACAAAGTGGGTATATGAGGGATCACCAGTAGATATAATCTACTTAGATTGAAAAAAGCCCTTGACCAAATGCCACATCAAAGATTACTACTTAAACTAAACATCCATGGCATAGAAAATGGTATGATTAACTGGATAGAAAAGTGGCTTATTGACAGAAGACAAAGAGTAGTACCCTGATAGTTGATGGGGAGATTTCAAACTGGAAATGAGTTTTGAGTGTAGTACCACAGGGATCAGTATTGGGGCCTATTTTATTCTTAATATATATATATATATATATATATATATATATATATATATATATATATATCAATGATTTGCATGATGATATAAAAAGCAAGGTGTTGAAGTTTGCAACGATACAAAAGTGTTTATAAAAATGCAGATAGACAGCATTTACAAGATGACCTAATAAGTTGTCTGGATGGTCTGAGAAGTGACCAATGTTGTTTAATTTTGGGAAGTGTAAGTGACTCCATGCATGACATGGGAATGAAGACGTACAATATTCAATGGGTGCTACTGTACTAAATACTACCATAAAAGAAAAGGACTTAGGGTTACCTATTAGTGCTGATATGAAGTTAGATTAGTGTGGAATTGCAGCATCGAAGGGAAACCAAATTGTTTGATTAATTAGGCACAATATAGTGTACAAAGAAATAACTAATAATACCACTGTACAAAACAATAGCTAGGCCTCACAAGCATGGAAGCCATATCGCAAGAAGGAATGTGCTAGAAAGAGTACAAAGGAAAGCAACCAATATGATACCAAAACATAGGGATATTAGTTTTGAAATGTGTCAAAGAATGTGGTTTAACAACACTAGAGACCATGAGAATGAGAGGAGGTCAGATAGAAGTGTTTAAAATATTGAATGGGTATGAAAATATTGACAAAAGTATTTGTTTTTTGGTTAAGGAAGAGATAAGGACTGGAGGACATGGAGTAACATTGGCAAAGAAGCAATGTAGACAAGATATTAGAACACTTTCTTTTTCACAAAGAACAGTAAATGAATGGAACAAATTATCAGCTGATTGTGTAAATTGTAGCAGTGTTAATATATTTAAAAATTAAATCCACATACACCTCAGAAGGGCGAGATACACTTAGATAGATAGGTTTGACAATCGATAAGCCAAAGGGCTTCCTTGTCCACCTGCCATCTAGAGTTGATTCTCTTGATGGCAATCTTGTTAAATATTGATTCAAGTAAAACATTTTCACTACAATAGCATGAGAATTTTCCAAAACGGCTGGTAATCATTCATTAAATTATATCCATTCTTGTATTGATTGATTTATTTACTGTGTACAAGACCACTTTTGAGCAAGATTCTATACATGAAAAGAGGATTTCACTTGTCTGGTATAATAATAGTAATAATACAGGGTGGTACTTATCTGTGCCTATTATTTATTTTGCAGTTTAGAAGGATGTAACATTGGAGGTGAGGCACTGATGGCAGTGGCTAACGCCCTAAAGCACTGCACCAAAATGAAGCCACTTGAGTAAGTCAGATTTGTGTGCAATTACATTAAAAATATCGACGTGTTATTCGCTCAAAGAGAGCATGAGCCTGCTTGCCGTATACATTGAAAATATACAGAAACATAATTTAATTCAAATTAACAGGCATGCAAGGTTGTACAATTACAATATTAGCATTACATTTTATGTTGAAATATGCAAATTGAGAATGATTTAATAAAACTGTTGCATGGGTGCCTGATCGATTGCACATACTCAGTCACATCATCCACATGGCCTGTCACTAAGAACTAAGTAACATATGAACTAATTTAAGAACTATCATTGTAGGGTACACACACACACACGCACGCACGCACGCACGCACGCACGCACACACACACACACACACTCACACACTCACACACTCACTCACTCTGCCCCCCCCCACACACACACACACACACACACACACACACACACACACTCACTCACTCCGTCCCCCACCCCCCCCCCCCCCACACACACACACACACACACACACACACACACACACACACACACACAATAGTGAATCTAAATTACTTTGGTGGCAAGTGAATATGTCTGCATTCATATTTTCTAAATAATAAATTATGAATCATTCATTAAACGTATTTATATTTAGAATTTACTTTCATTACTGGTATCTGCATGGATCAACTGTATATGTGAATGAGTTACAAATGCACTAACCAGCATAGGGTAATCATTGCATATTTTTGTTCTACCAGCTGGTATTCAATGCTAAACATATTATACCAACTCGCATTCCAAACCCTTCATCGTGGGCTCCCATTTTCTATTCAGTGCAGATGTCCCAGCGCCTATAGTGAGTTGCCAGGGTACCAGAGGGTCATAAATCCATCCAGCATCTTCTTCACTACCAGCTTCAGTTCTTTATGTTATTTATGTGATACTTTTAGCTCCAATCTTTTCAATGTTGTCGATGGCCAGTCTACATGACTGTGCTAAGTATTTCTCACTGGCACTCTACCTCACAAAATGGTGGTGTTTTCAAAAGGCAAGTCATATATCTCCACGGGGCAGGCCAATTACAGTCCCAGTTTTTAACTTGCGTTCAACAGGAATAAATTCTCGATAATGAGAGACAATTTGCATTCAACTACGCTGTTGAAGTCAAAGTGCCCACTTTCAACTTGTGTTCAACTGTTGTTAAAGTCTAAGTCCCCGTTTCAATTTGCTTTCAATTTTTTTTGATATCTATGATTCTATGTGGCAGCTTTCAACTTCATCTACATATTCAACTTTCTTTCGACTGTTGGTCACAGGTTGAACAGCAGTTGAAAGCATATTTCAATTGAGTTTCAACTAGACATTTTTGTTTGTGCTAATAGGACGTTGCCGAAAACTGCAAACAATGAGATAAAACGTTTGTACAGCTGGCTTATAATGTAATGAATTGCTTTCTCTTTTATGACGTGTACTATATATTGCTACTGGATTTTTTTTTGCAGTATATTGCAGTTTGTATTTGTGGCTGCTGCAGTTCATGGAGATACCACGAGGTAAGTTTTTCAAACTAAATTATCCGTAAATAGATTTTAAATACAGTGACCAACAGAGTTATGATATTTCTGTGCATTAGCTCTGATGTATCATAAAACATTGAAGATCTACATTTCAAATTTTGTGAAGACATTTGTTAGGACACTGTTACTATGCAGAATAATTTTAAATGTGATTGCCTCATTGTTATGCCTCCTTGGGACCTCTAGTGACTAAAAATAGTACATTTTAAGTTTTCCTTTTTTCTTAAAAACCTGTTGTGTAGCTTTTCCTCTAATTTTGCATAGATGTAGCTGAGGGTGTATTCATTGTAGTATGTACACAAGAAATGTGTAAATGACACTGCCTCCCAAAAAAGCAAAATGTGAATTTTGCAAGATTATGCTTGGGCGTTTAGCTCCTCTCATGATGCTACCTGCTGAGTATTCCACTAGAGGACAGCACAGTGAAACTGTAAATATCAGCTTTCTATTGTTGATGGGGCTCTTTGACTAACTGCACTCTGGCAGCTGCAGTAGCAGGGAATCTATTAATAGCAGTGGCAGGGGCTGTAACCATAACCCATTAGATCACTGTTAAACTGGACAGAACCCTGCCTGCAAGTTTTAAGGTATATCTTAAAAATTGCTTATTTTCTATGAATGCAATTATCTTCAAAATAATATCAGTGTGTTTTGTACTGGCTAAAGATATATTGTCACCTGTAAATGACAAACATATAAATTAATATTCTGGACAACTACAGAATAAAAATTCATACATTTGATTGATATTGTCTGCTGGTGACTACCCCTGGGTATGGATCACCAAAACACATTCCATGCATTCATATAATTATAGTTCAAAGGATTTCAGGGTCTTTTATCCAATTTTGTTACACACTATTGGGTTGTGCAGAAAACTAGGCATTCTATGTACATCCCTAAAGGAACATTCTACCGATGTGTTGTACTGAAATAAATACTAAATGTGAATTACATATCAGCTTCAGCTTTATATAAAAGAAATAGCAGCTTACGTCAGAATTGCGAATTACAGTGAAATGTAAAAGGATGATTTATTGTGTTCATAATAGAATTGTTGAAGTTCCGGGGGATCAACACGAGGACAGGCCCAGGGTTAGTACCGAGGAACCAGAATGGGCTATGATTTACTCAAGAACAGAGGGTAAGTACAATTTCACAATCAATTTCCCATGCATGCAGTGTTTTTTGTCCTTTGGGCCAAAGGCACAATGTACTTGTGGCATCACTCTGCATGTGCCGTCTGGCATTCGACATTAGCTCTCATATCTCAGAAACCGTTGAAGATCTACTTTTCAAATTGTGCATAAATATTTCTTAGGGTATGATCACTAAAAACAAATACAAATTAATTGATTGACTTAGTTTAAAGCCTCCTAGAATTTTCTAGTACCTAAAACTTATAAATGGTCAGTTTTCCTTTTGTTTCCAAAAAATGTTCTGCAGCTTTCCACAAATAAGCATACATGTATCTTTGGGTATTTACATTGCACACAAGAAATGTATAGTTCACTAGTCTTTTGCAAGGATTTCTCAGGGCCTCCCCAAAAGCACAATATTCACAAAAGTGTGCCTGTTTCTGTCAGAAGTCTCAACACCTTTGTGAACCCACTCTGTTATCTGTATATTTGTTGACTACAGTCTGGCTCACCCCACCCCACCTGTGAAAGTAGACATTAAGTACCTTTTTTCGTTGCACTGAGCACCTTGTCTAATTGTTCCCTGGCAGCAATGTCAGGGGCTGTGTCAGTAACCCAGTAGATCCCTCTTAAACTAAACAGTTGCCTGTCTGTTTTAAGCTATAAAATTATTGTCACAAATACTGATTTTTCATAAATGCAAATCATGTATATTTTGATGTTTGTTTAATTATCTTTAAAATGATGTGACTGGTCTTTACTGGTTAAAGATATATTGTCATCAGTAAGTTGCAGGTATAAAACAATTAATATTCTGGACAGCCATATCATACAATTTATTGATATTGTCTGCTGTATTCACACGATTTGGTTGTGTTTCTTAGTTTCTGGTCATCTCATAAAAATAACCAGACAAAATGGAAATTAGGTGATTGTGGTGAAGAGACTTTGATTCACCAAAATATCATAATTACTAACTCCATTTTATGCTTATGCACAATGGGGAACTTTAGGGAGCTAATTACCGATTCAGTCGCTAGACGGTGTGCCTGCCACGTATTCATTACGTGCTTAAAGTACACCCCTATGCTACCAGTCTAGCACTAATGTAACATTGTAGTTCATCAGCCAAATGGATAGTGAATATGATTGTAGTTAGTTATACGGTAAATGCCAGTTATACCACATTACATTAACTCTTGTCTTCAAGTAACTAGTCACTGAGTTGCTACTCCATGAGGAAATGCAAGCGTCAGTAATAAGGAATGTATATGTAAAACTCAACATTACATGCATGCTTCTTTCAAATGACACATGCACAATATAGATTCAGTGTGAAATGTTTTTTGTTGTGTTTCAGATGACTCCGACCTCAATTTTTCAAGTTCAGATGACTCCGACCTCAATCTTTCAAGTTCAGATGATTCTGACCTCAATCTTTCAAGTTCAGATGCCCTCAAACTCAGTCTTTCACCTTCAGATTGCCAAATGAGTTAAGCAGATGTGGTTTAGTGTGGAGGTAGGGCAGTTCATTCAAGCTTGTTATATCCCATATAATTATTACACCATTGAAACAGACGCGTACCACAATTCATAGAAGGTTTATTGTTATTGGTGAGATTTTTGCACTGGCTCACAATTTCCTGTCATAGGGCGTGTAAGTCTCGCACGCGAAAACGAGGCTGGGGGCAGTTTGGCCTGGGAGCAGGAGGTCCATGTTCTCCATGTTAACGTATAGGACTTCGTTTTGTTTTTGGTTGTAATAATCGAACGGTTCCAGTCTAACTATTTCAGTTATACTGTCCGAAGGATTATTACAAGTAGAAGCAGTGGAACACTTTGCCAGTGACAATGATCACGGAAATCATGAATTTTAATCGATTATAATGGTGGTTGCCATGGCAATAGCGGCAAGTACTTGCGTTTGGCGATCTTGCGTAATAATGAAAAGTGCCATTTTTCGCGTAGTACAACCTGTTTGGGGCAAACGTACACATGTGTTATAATTATGCGAATTTAGACAACTTGTCAGATAGAAGTGCTTATCGAAACCACAATGTACAGCAATGTAAAATGCAAATCCCGTAAACTATTTTATTGTGTATTATTCTTGTTACAGTCCCCAATTGTCTCGCTTAGACCCCAATGAGCTCCAATCGCGCGGAGTCACGCCATTTATCGTGACACACTTACGGGCCCTATTCACTGCAAGCATGTGCCACCATTATCTGTCATTGTGAACTTAGTTACTGAGTGCTAACATCATCTGTCACTGACCACTAGCAGTGGACTTATCTGCTAAGTACTAACATTACCTGTAATTCATCACTAGCAGTGGACCTGTCTACCTGTGCATGTAATTATACTGCATGATCTTATACTGACTGCCTGTCTAACCAAAATTTACTAATAGTGTTTGTGTATTATCCATGTTGTTGTACACTATTATCTCAAGCCTCACCTTATGCCTCACACTGCCACTGTCTTTTGGAAGAGACACTATAAGCTGGTGGTCCCTTCGATCTGGTGTGTAGGCCAGGGGAAGTAACTCTGAAAAAACATTTAAAACTATTAGTAACGATCAACTTTCTGATTTTGGATGTTAAATGGAAGAAGTCCAGGAGATGGTGTTTCTAGGTTTTTTTCTCTGTAATAATACAACGAGCAATGATATTTTCAAAACATTTGCAGTTTTAGTGTTATATGAACTCGACTGATTAACAAAGAAATTGACTACTGTATAACCTATTCTTGCATTGATCTTTTTTGGTTACAGTATAAAAAATGCAACTTTTGAACACGATCAAAATATATGCATGGTTGCTGTGGCGGATCCTAATCCTGATCCTGATCTAGTCTGGCGGGCCAAAAAACCCTAAAACTACAACTGCATGTCTTTAGGCTCTCCAAAAACTCACAATTGGCAGGCATACCAAATTTGTATATTCAGTGGTTTGAGATTCAGCAAAATTCTGCTCTTGTACTATTGAATCATAACATCGGAAGATAGGAGAGGGTTCTGAAGAAAATTGTTGGCCACTTTAATTTCTTCATCACACCTACATTCTAAGACTACTGGGCTCTGTTAAAGTGGCATCTGCCCCCAGCCCATATTCATCAGGCAATGGTTTCTGTCCAGATAATGTATGCATTATCAGTATTGTTGGCTCTGTAGTTCATTACACTGTGGTATCTTCTCTAATGTCGGTGTGGCTATGTTGGGACATTTTCTCCTGTTTTTGTTATGCAGTTAGGATTCTGGTAAAGCATTTGGCGCTGTCATGATGTTTGGTGATTCAAATCTTTGCATTTCTTCTTGCAGATTAAAGAGAACACCAGTGCCGGGCGAAAAATAATCTCATGTGTGACTTTACCATCAGAATATGACCTTAGCAGAACTGCTGATTTGAAGGTGCATAATTATGATATTCGAGCACATACTAAAGAGCACATGAGTACAGTAGATACGCTGTGCGGTGAACAGTACCATTAAAACAAGTTGTGGTTGCGATGCCAACTACTCAGACAAGCGGATGTGTGTGCACATTTGTGAGAACTCCTCAGACAATGGAATGTGTCAAATGTTTTCTGCCACAGAAATCGCAGCGTGACTGACCCGCTGTGGCGCAGTGGGTAAAGCATCAGAGACTTAATCAAGAGGATGCTGGTTAGAATCATGCGTTGCCATGTCAAACCTTGAACACGGTTGTTCACCCTATGCTGCTCCACATCACACAGCTATACGACAAGTACCTGGCTATAGACAATGGTGGCTATTTGTGTACAAACAGTCTTTGACATTAACTGCAGCATGATGGTTGAATTCTTTGTTTCCCAAGGAAGTCGAGACCCTGTTCAATTGAACTGGTCTGTGAGGGAGTAAAGTGTCAATGCTTTGAGCAATCTTAAGGACGGGATACTGTGCTACATAACAACTTGACTAACTGCATCCCAGAGGAGTTGAAACCGTGTTCGCTTCTGTCAAGTGGCTGATAGCAAAACATTCTGATCAGTCCTAAAGATTGGGTACTGTGTCTTTGCATCATGACATTTGCTCAGCTTCAGGATGATTGCAGCACAACTACAGGGCTCTGTAGTTATCTTTGTCACATAATTGTGTTGGCTGGCAAGCACAGTCAAAGTGGAAACAATGATATTTCAACAAGTGTGTTCTAATGTATCGGATATGAAATCACATCACATTGCAATAAACACTAGCACATTGCCAACTATGCAACCTCAATATATGATTATGGTCATGTACACTGAATACAGATTTGTTGTAAACTGGTTACTATGTAACACTGAATAATTGTAACTGCACAGTAGGAAATTACGTGTAAGCTCAGTGTATATTCACTGTTTTGTTGTCACAAATACAGATGTGTTGACAACAGATTACTTTGTGACTGGATACTTCTCACTGTATATAGCATGCAAACTAATTGAGTAGACGAATATGTACCCAACACATATTCAGTGTATGTTGTTTTACATACAATGTGTGTCAACTAATGGTGTGTAACTTTTGTTTATTTGCTAAATATTTCATGGCAAACTAAGCGTCCTTCTAACATGACAATGATATCGAAAGCATTTAGGACCAAATGCTGACATGTGGACAGATGGCCATGATATGATTGAATACGTTTCACAGTACGTAGTATCACATGTAATCTTTAGGATCAAATGCTGATGTGTGGACAGATGACCATGATATGACTGGATACGTTTCACTGTACATAGTATCACATGTAATGTTTAGGATCAAATGCTGACGTGTGGACAGATGACCATGATATGATTGGATACGTTTCACTGTACATAGTATCACATGTAATGTTTAGGATCAAATGCTGATGTGTGGACAGATGACCATGATATGATTGGATACGTTTCACTGTACATAGTGTCACACGTAATATTATTTTAATTGTTTCGCAATGCGTATTTTTGCAAATAATCAACAGAACAGATGCGTTTTTACATATTTTATATACGCATGATGTCAAAGGATTATTGTTACGAGTTGATAAATATGTTACCATATGATGCACTCACTGTATTTCTTAATATAAAAGTGTGTTCAAATATTTGCATCATGCATGATTCCGAGATGTTTTTAACAATCAAGCTGTTATTACTGCACAAATTTACAAATGTATGCTGCACTTTGATGCAAAACAAACGATGGGCTTTGGCCCCCAGGTAAACCATCCAAAGACATGGGTTGGCCAACATGTGTTAAAGAAAAACATACAGACGTGTCTTTAACCACATCAGGACAGTGTCACCCCTAGCCAGTATACCCCTGAATAATATCCTTTAGAAAATATCAAGCACTGACTGTGAACTCTATGTGTGCGTATATGTGCTAATCAGTTAAACAATCTATCTGCAGTTTATTCATTTCAAACATACAATTATGGAAAGACCAAAATAAATCTAGACAAATAATCAACAAGAAATAAAGTTATGTTCAATATATGAAATAAAATGTATGGAAAGAGATAATAAATGAGACTATATAATTATATTTTGTTAGAAAAGGAGGAGATATGAAGTTATAAACGTATGATTTTGTATTCCTAAATCGCCAAGAGCACTGTGTGTGGCCATACTTATCTAATCAGGTTTACATAAAAGATATGTAATAACTGCATAAACACATAATGACAATGCACATAATAAATAATTAGTGGCATTGTGCATTTTTACTCTGCATCTGCATTGCTTATTCATAGTGTTTATTATCAAACACATTTGTTGACAAATGGTCATTGTGTGACTTTGATCAATTGTCAGTATACTCGTATAAACTGTATGTGTCAACTAACATGTATAACTGCACTATAATTGTTGTCAATAGACCATATGTAAATGCAGAATGTTCACTATATGTTACATACCACAAACTGTTGAATTAGTGAATACATATTTTAGATGTGAAACAAAATCTATTTTGTATGATGTACAACACAATCAAACTTTGCCAATTATCTATGTGCTAATATCATCTAAACAATTTAATTAACAAAACTAATTCGATCTGATATGCATTGCATTAACTGTCTGTCACTGTGCTTTGTTTTACATAGTAACCACACTAATTATATCAATTGTATATTTGTATATAAGTGTCACTGTAAATTAGTGAAAAAAATAATGTGAGAATCGAACAATGCGTAGGCTTTGTCAACAGATATTTACTTACATTAAGAGTTTGTTTGAGCAAGTTGGTATATATGTAATCATTGTGAATATTTGCTGCATTCTCTATCAAGGACAGCCTTGATGTTGACTGAATATTACACAACTCTGGTGTATCTTCAGAGTACACAGCATCGCTTTATATATTTTATGTGAGTTGACATATATACATACATACTTATATTTTATATACATATATGCAAAGGTTTTGATAATGTTCTCTACACAGATAATTTGCTTGTTGTGAGCAAGTTGAGAGATAAGTAGCCGCTGTGAATGTACACTTCGTGTTCTGTCAAGGATAGCCTTGCACTGTTGTATAACTTGGACATATGCTCACTGTACACGGCGTCACATTGAATGGTGCATGGGTTGACAAATTATATTAGTGTGTGTTTAATGTATGAATTAAAAAAAATGCATCCTTCACTTGTAAGACTAACTCTGGAACTTGTACATAGGGAAAATACACACATTAATTGTATGCCTGTGCAAACTAACGACTGTGGTCATTAACCAAAATATGTTAAAAGAATAAACAAAGTAAGGTTCACTGGAAAAAAAATTCTATCAGTTGTTAAAGAACACTTACAACTTTGGTCATTTGGGCCGTACGCCCAACAGACATAATTACGGCATCACTCTGCATATGCCTCCTGCCGTTTGCTCCCATATCTCAGAAACTATATTTCTAATTTTGCATAGATGTAGGCTATTAGGGCAATGCCGCCATGCACAAGAACTTATATTTGATTGTATCTAAAGGCCTTCAAGGACTCAAAAAAAATTACGTTTAACATTTTGCACAGACATCTTTGGGAAAGGAGGTAATGCAAAAGAAATTTGTATTTGATTGGGTGTTTCTAAGAGCACATCCAGGCCTCCCATAAAAGCTGTACCAATAATTATTCACCGACTTGTATATTCCAGTGCTTGCTTATTCGCTGACCCTATGATAATGTGGTTGCATGCTGTGTGACCTGTGACTGATCTATTATTTGTGGCTAGGGAATGTCAAGAACACGTTATATCTCTACACTGAAAAATAGCCAGCAGTTTCCTATCAATCTCCAGTGTATAGAATAACCTGAATGTTAATAGGGTAGATTAGCTTCAATGTATGTTTTGTCTGAATAATTGTTATAACTAAAAAGATTATTACTAATAGTAATAATATTGATAACATGTTGATAACATTTGTAAATAATTTTGTTTTGCGAAGTTCTGTGTTTCTGTGACACTTGACATATGTTTGCTGTCCACAGTGTAGGATGAGTCCAGAGACAACCAGAGCGGTGTGAATGCATACTGGCTTATTGAGCTCAACTGAATAATAAGTTTTTCTGATTTTGCACTGACATTTCCCAAGTGCCACACAAGAAATCTGTATTTCATCAAATTCTGAGGCATCTTGATAGCACCCAAGATGCCATCTTCTATGGTGTGCTTATTGTTTTTTAAACAGATATTTTCTCTAATGTTATCATTCCACTGTGATTCACCAAAATCACAATATAGTTCAAATGATGTCAGGCCCTCTTGGCTCAATTTTAATCTTCCAAATGTTAAATTGATTTTAAATATTTAGCGCAAAAGCCGCTACATCTAAACACAACTGTCAGTGCATCGCATGGCTAATTATGCTCTCATACCATTGTCCATTATGTATGCAACTTAGGAGAAGATTCACTGTGCATAGTATCAAACTAAGCATTGTTGTGGTATGGTATATGTATGTATCTACACTGCATGTGAACTGTGTTTTGCAACATACCGATTAGTTGACAACAGTCTGTTGCATATAATGCTGATATATGTTCAGCGTATAACGTTGAATACGTCGTGGTCAAATAACAAATTTGTAACTGTAGCCTATATATATATATATATATATGTAATATTTTGTATCACTTGATTGTTATCAATGTTTACTGTACATACAAAGTACTAGATGTTTTGAGTTGGCAAATATGTAACCAATGTGTATATGCTCAGTAGATATGACTGTACAGTCACTGTATTCTGTATGAAAGTCTTCCACGAATTGTCCAGGTGTCCAGCGAAATATCATTGACATATATAAATGTATAGTTGGGTGGAGGTTGATACAAATGTGTTGATGAATACAATAGTTGCTGGAATCGTTGATATGCATGGTAAAAACTCACATGAACACACCTGCATATTTATGATCATCCACAGAAATGTATATTATTTACTGCTAAATCAGCAGTTTAGGCTGTTGTTGTATCCCAGATTTGGACTATTTGTTTTATTTTATATGTAATAAAATTAACTGTGCACTTTGTACAATGTCATGTAGACCTGTTATTAACTAAGTTCAGTCTAAGCAACATTACATTTCCCCATTAGAAACATATAATTGTAATTTGTTTGCGTGGGGGTGTATGTTTGTAATTACCCTTACTGAATGACTTGCCCTTAAATTACCTTAATGAATAAAGTTGCATTGTTTGTGTGCAGAGAGAGAGAGAGAGAGGGAGAGGGAGAGGGAGAGGGAGAGGGAGAGGGAGAGGGAGAGAGAGAGCATCCTATAGGACGTTTCATGTGACGTCACTTTCGCACATGCGCACTGCGCTGGTTGGCAAAACACACTGTGCTGCCAACCAGTCAAGCCAACAAAGGCTGATTTAACGCTAGAATTATGAATAGCCAGTATTCGTTGTACGTTAATTCTTTAGATGTCAACGCGAGAGATTGAAATTAGAGTACGGTGATGGCGCTGACATGTTGCTAGATCTGTATTTTATGCAAGACGGCTGGCAAAATGACCCCCAATCCGAATCTAGTAACGTTCGCCGGCGATATTTACAATGAACTAGCCGTTACAATTACATTACCAATACGCCAGGAATGTTCAGTCGAGCCTCTATGAAGGCATACAATTCACAAATGTCAACAATTTGTCACCTTCAACATTTTCTAGTCAGGGTCGAATCATTCTAAGACAGAATATTGTAAAATATTTAGGACATATTAATGAATTTAACCTAAAAGAGGTTACTCTGCATGTTGTAGCTACATATAAATATCTTGGAAACTATATTTCAGATGATCTTTCAGATGATGATGATATTAATAGACAACGCAGAACTCTGTATGTACAAGGAAATATTATATTGCGAAAATTTAGTATGTGCTCCCTAGAGGTTAAACTCACACTGTTTCGTTCATATTGCTCACCCATGTATGGAGTGCAACTCTGGTGGAATTATAAGAAATCCACTTTAAATAGGTTGCATATTGCATATCATAATATTTTTAAGTTGTTTATTGGTATGTCAAAATTTGAAAGTACCAGCCTTCTATGCACTGTTTTTGATGTACAATGCTGCCAATCAGTTATTAGGAATATGGTGTATAGATTTATGTGTAGAATTGATAGCTCTGTTAACTATATTTTAAATGTCATACTAACTACTAGCTTAAGATTCACTTCCAGGATCCGCAAACACTGGAACAAGCTTTTGTATATACACACTTGATTGAAATAACTGTATGCATGTTTCTTTTATACACTGTCACTGTTCTGTACTTTTATATACTGCACATATTGTGTACCTAATGTAACATATGGACCTCAGAGTCACATATACTTGCTGTATGTGCTCTGTTGAGTCTGGAATAAAGTTATTGAA
This sequence comes from Oasisia sp. SBJ-2009, assembly GCA_964017155.1. NCBI lineage: Eukaryota > Metazoa > Annelida > Polychaeta > Sabellida > Siboglinidae > Oasisia > Oasisia sp. SBJ-2009. The sequence goes on along the minus strand of OZ024866.1, from coordinate 31,892,710 downwards.
TTGAATTGAATTGAATTGAATTGAATTGAATTGAATTGAATTGAATTGAATTGAATTGAATTGAATTGAATTGAATTGAATTGAATGAAGATAATTCTGATGATGATGATGTATATAAACAAAGCAGAACATATGATGTAAGAGGACATATTTTATGTAGACAATTAAATTTTTTAGCACCAAGCTAATTGTTTTTAATAGTTTATGGTGCATCCCTGTATACCGCCCAGTTATAGAGTGCCTAACTGCCTGTACGGTTAAGACAATAAACACACTAATTGTAACTTACAGCAATTCACTGAGAATCCTTTTAGAAATTCCAAGATACTTCAGTGCAAGTGAAATGACCAGCTTCCCACCAGTCTCACCTTCATTTGTTATGAGACCATCCTCCCAACAGTGTCACCTGCATTTGTTGTGAGACCAATCTCCCACCAGTCTCACCCCATTTGTTGTGAGACCATTCGCCCACCAGTCTCACCTCCATTTATTATGAGACCAACCTCCCACCAGTCTCACCTCCATTTATTATGAGACCAACCTCCCACCAGTCTCACCTCCATTTGTTGTGAGACCATCCTCCCACCAGTCTCACCTCCATTTGTTATGAGACCATCCTCCCACAAGTCTCACCTCCATTTGTTGTGAGACCATCCTCCCACAAGTCTCACCTCCATTTGTTGTGAGACCATCCGCCCACCAGTCTCACCTCCATTTGTTGTGAGACCATCCTCCCACCAGTCTCACTTCCATTTGTTGAGAGACCATCCTCCCACCAGTCTCACCTCCATTTGTTGTGAGACCATCCTCCCACCAGTCTCACCTCCATTTGTTGTGAGACCATCCTCCCACCAGTCTCACCTCCATTTGTTGTGAGACCATCCTCCCACAAGTCTCACCTCCATTTGTTATGAGACCATCCTCCCACCAGTCTCACCTCCATTTGTCATGAGACCATCCTCCCACCAGTCTCACCTCCATTTGTTGTGAGACCATCCTCCCACCAGTCTCACCTCCATTTGTTGTGAGACCATCCGCTCACCAGTCTCACTTCCATTTGTTGTGAGACCATCCGCCCACTAGTCTCACTTCCATTTGTTGTGAGACCATCCTCCCACAAGTCTCACCTCCATTTGTTGTGAGACCATCCTCCCACAAGTCTCACCTCCATTTGTTGTGAGACCATCCGCCCACCAGTCTCATCTCCATTTGTTGTGAGACCATCCTCCCACCAGTCTCACCTCCATTTGTTGTGAGACCATCCTCCCACCAGTCTCACCTCCATTTGTTGTGAGACCGTCCTCCCACCAGTCTCACCTCCATTTGTTGTGAGACCATCCTCCCACAAGTCTCACCTCCATTTGTCATGAGACCATCCGCCCAACAGTCTCACCTCCATTTGTTGTGAGACCATCCTCCCACCAGTCTCACCTCCATTTGTTGTGAGACCATCCTCGCACAAGGCTCACCTCCATTTGTTGTGAGACCATCCGCTCACCAGTCTCACTTCCATTTGTTGTGAGACCATCCGCCCACCAGTCTCACTTCCATTTGTTGTGAGACCAACCTCACACCAGTCTCACCTCCATTTGTTATGAGACCATCCGCCCACCAGTCTCACCTCCATTTGTTGTGAGACCATCCTCCCACCAGTCTCACCTCCATTTGTCATGAGACCATCCTCCCACCAGTCTCACCTCCATTTGTTGTGAGACCATCCTCCCACCAGTCTCACCTCCATTTGTTGTGAGACCATCCTCCCACAAGTCTCACCTCCATTTGTTGTGAGACCATCCTCCCACCAGTCTCACCTCCATTTGTTGTGAGACCATACTGCAACAAGTCTCACCCCCATTTGTTGAGAGACCATCCTCCCACCAGTCTCACCTCCATTTGTTGTGAGACCATCCTCCCACCAGTCTCACCTCCATTTGTTGTGAGACCGTCCTCCCACCAGTCTCACCTCCATTTATTGTGAGACCATCCTCCCACAAGTCTCACCTCCATTTGTTGTGAGACAATACTGCAACAAGTCTCACCCCCATTTGTTGAGAGACCATCCTCCCACCAGTCTCACCTCCATTTGTTGTGAGACCATCCTCCCACCAGTCTCACCTCCATTTGTTGTGAGACCATCCCCCCACAAGTCTCACCTCCATTTGTTGTGAGACCATCCGCCCACCAGTCTCACCTCCATTTGTTGTGAGACCATCCGCCCACCAGTCTCACCTCCATTTGTTGTGAGACCATCCTCCCACCAGTCTCACTTCCATTTGTTGAGAGACCATCCTCCCACCAGTCTCACCTCCATTTGTTGTGAGACCATCCTCCCACCAGTCTCACCTCCATTTGTTGTGAGACCATCCTCCCACCAGTCTCACCTCCATTTGTTGTGAGACCATCCTCCCACAAGTCTCACCTCCATTTGTTATGAGACCATCCTCCCACCAGTCTCACCTCCATTTGTCATGAGACCATCCTCCCACCAGTCTCACCTCCATTTGTTGTGAGACCATCCTCCCACCAGTCTCACCTCCATTTGTTGTGAGACCATCCGCTCACCAGTCTCACTTCCATTTGTTGTGAGACCATCCGCCCACTAGTCTCACTTCCATTTGTTGTGAGACCATCCTCCCACAAGTCTCACCTCCATTTGTTGTGAGACCATCCTCCCACAAGTCTCACCTCCATTTGTTGTGAGACCATCCGCCCACCAGTCTCATCTCCATTTGTTGTGAGACCATCCTCCCACCAGTCTCACCTCCATTTGTTGTGAGACCATCCTCCCACCAGTCTCACCTCCATTTGTTGTGAGACCGTCCTCCCACCAGTCTCACCTCCATTTGTTGTGAGACCATCCTCCCACAAGTCTCACCTCCATTTGTCATGAGACCATCCGCCCAACAGTCTCACCTCCATTTGTTGTGAGACCATCCTCCCACCAGTCTCACCTCCATTTGTTGTGAGACCATCCTCGCACAAGGCTCACCTCCATTTGTTGTGAGACCATCCGCTCACCAGTCTCACTTCCATTTGTTGTGAGACCATCCGCCCACCAGTCTCACTTCCATTTGTTGTGAGACCAACCTCACACCAGTCTCACCTCCATTTGTTATGAGACCATCCGCCCACCAGTCTCACCTCCATTTGTTGTGAGACCATCCTCCCACCAGTCTCACCTCCATTTGTCATGAGACCATCCTCCCACCAGTCTCACCTCCATTTGTTGTGAGACCATCCTCCCACCAGTCTCACCTCCATTTGTTGTGAGACCATCCTCCCACAAGTCTCACCTCCATTTGTTGTGAGACCATCCTCCCACCAGTCTCACCTCCATTTGTTGTGAGACCATACTGCAACAAGTCTCACCCCCATTTGTTGAGAGACCATCCTCCCACCAGTCTCACCTCCATTTGTTGTGAGACCATCCTCCCACCAGTCTCACCTCCATTTGTTGTGAGACCGTCCTCCCACCAGTCTCACCTCCATTTATTGTGAGACCATCCTCCCACAAGTCTCACCTCCATTTGTTGTGAGACAATACTGCAACAAGTCTCACCCCCATTTGTTGAGAGACCATCCTCCCACCAGTCTCACCTCCATTTGTTGTGAGACCATCCTCCCACCAGTCTCACCTCCATTTGTTGTGAGACCATCCCCCCACAAGTCTCACCTCCATTTGTTGTGAGACCATCCGCCCACCAGTCTCACCTCCATTTGTTGTGAGACCATCCTCCCACCAGTCTCACCTCCATTTGTTGTGAGACCATCCTCCCACCAGTCTCACCTCCATTTGTTGTGAGACCATCCTCCCACCAGTCTCACCTCCATTTGTTGTGAGACCATCCTCCCACCAGTCTCACCTCCATTTGTTGTGAGACCATACTGCAACAAGTCTCACCCCCATTTGTTGTGAGCAGGGGCGTCAATCCGGTTTTAAAAGTGGGGGGGGGGGGGCGGGGGACCAATTTATATAGATATATATGTATACATAATATATATATGTATGTATATATATATATATATGACCTGAAATACGCATAAGTATTTTTTTAAATATAAAACAATTCATTGTTGATCTGGTGCTAATTCAAACCTAAAAAAGCTATGTTATGCTATTTATAATAGTTATGTTGGCAACATATATTTGAAGAGGGGCCATGGCTTGCCCCAATCACTGAACTTTTGGGGGTAGACTTTGGACCAAACACTGCTTGCCTGATTCATAGAGTGACAAGATGCAGAGCTTACAGGGGTGCCTGTGTAGGACTTCCTAATCCCATCTTTTGGCAAAGAAATTTGTCATCACTAAAATGAGATCAAATTACACAAAGTGCATAAACCCTCTGGTTCCGCCGTAGATATAAATATCCACCAGGGCGACCAGGCTGCAATCCAGGGGGTGGTAGGGCAAACAAAAATTAATAATCTATTATGTGCTTGATGGCTATATATAAATACAAGGGTGCAAAATGACAGAGCCCCGCATGGTGAATATTTACTGGACTTAAATCAAGATGCGGACTGCTGCCAACCAAGCAATTTATCTAATGATTGTCCACTAGGTAGTCGGAAGTTTAGTACTTATTATTAATTTTACTACTTGACCGATGTATGGTTTTTAAGAGAGGGGAGTGATCAGTCTCGCTATATATGCCTATACATTTGTTTTATGCACTAAAAAAGTATGAGGACATTTGCTATGCTGACCCCCTCAGGCCGTGGGGTGATCAACGTCCCCCTCGTCCCCCACTGATCGACGCCCATGCTGTGCCTGCGTAGAACTTACCAATCCAATATCAAATGGGAATACGTTACACAAAGTGCAGGAATCCGCCGCTTCTGCCGTAGCCGATAAGCATCAAGCAGGCGAGGGGTGAAAGTGCAACACAAATTTCATCATTTAAAATGTGCTTGATGGCTAGAGCCTATTAATAATATCAACACAAGGTTGCAAACTGATAGAGCCCGGCAGCGGCTTACATTTCGTCATTAGTTATAAACATTCCGATTGCCCCTTTCTGCGCGACAAATTAAAAATCATTAATGTGCAGCGAAATAACAAAGCCTGTTTGGTATAGATGCCACGGGCTGTTCGATGACTCTCCTGTGATGACTACTGTGAAGAGTTGCTTAAATTTCATTCAATACATTAAAATATTACGTTTGTTTAAATAACTATCACGGATTATGGCGCACTAACAGCAAAACATGTCTCAAAACTTGTTTGCCTCGTGTTAATTTGCGATAAATAACTTTTCTGAAGTTCATATCGCGAGTTTATTGTCTAGCTAGTCCTATGTGTCGGCTATTAAGAGAGAGGAGTGTTGAGTCAGGCTATATGCCTCGCAATTTTTCTGAACTGAAAAGTGGGAGGGACAATTCCTATGCTGTCCCCCCACCCTGAAAAGTGGGGGGACGCGTCCCCACCCCCCTCCCCCCCCCCCGATCGACGCCCGTGGTTGTGAGACCATCCGCCCACCAGTCTCACCTCCATTTGTTGTGAGACCATCCTCCCACCAGTCTCACCTCCATTTGTTGTGAGACCATCCTCCCACCAGTCTCACCTCCATTTGTTGTGAGACCATCCTCCCACAAGTCTCACCTCCATTTGTTGTGAGACAATCCTCCCACCAGTCTCACCTCCATTTGTTGTGAGACCATACTGCAACAAGTCTCACCCCCATTTGTTGTGAGACCATCAGCCCACCAGTCTCACCTCCATTTGGATCCCAACCTTTACACTCGTTATCTGTATGTGCGTGCGTGCGTGCGTGCGTGTGTGCGTGCGTGCGTGCGTGCGTGCGTGCGTGTGGACAACACCCGTTAGACAAGAACCCGTCCATGTCAAGGAAGATGGAGAAGATGGAGAGACCACCATGGAGAACATTTGCAAGACGTTTCACGAACAGTTAGCAGATAAGTTCAGCTTAGCAATACTGTACATATATGCATGGGGTCAGCTTAACTTCGAGTTTCACTTTTTATCTGGAACAGATTGTATGCAGATGTGGGATGTCAGTTCCCCACCTAAAGTTATGACTGGCTTGCAGCTTCCTGTACTCCCGGCCATATAAATAGACTGACACATTCTCATACCTCTGAGTTAGCTGGTAGATCAAGTAATCGATTACTCCCTCATCCCCCAACTGCTCCCCGCCTAGCAGCTTGTACATTATTGCCAGGTTTGCAATTGACCACTGGGACAGTGTTATGGCTTCACTTGAATACTGACCATTCCCAAGATGTCATCGTATATGCATCTAGATATGCACCTGTATGTACCATATGTCTTGGAGCATTTTTCTTTTGAAATGCTGCAGGTCATTTACGAATCATTATTAGATAATGACGAGACAGACAGACAGACAGACACAGACAGACAGACAGACAGACAAAGAAAGAGCGACAGACAGACAGACAGACAGAGAAAGGCAGACAGACAGAGAGAGAGAGAGAGAGAGAGGGAGAGAGAGAGAGAGAGAGAGAGAGAGAGAGAGAGAGGCTGCTACAATCAGTAACTAAGTAATGTAATACTTGTCAAAAAAATACGAAAATACTCGGTCATTAGTTACGATAATTCGGACTTTATCGCCGTCCTAGAAAGTAAAGGTTTAAACGTGACTAAATAAAGTTCCCTAGACTAAGAGAGTGGAGGGAGAAGATAATGATCGAGGAGAATAAAGACGAATAGATTATTGAGGAACACGTGACGCTATGTGACATCTAGTGTTGTGGTTGAATCATACTGTAGCCAAGCAATACAAACCTGCATCAAACTGTGAGTGGTGTTGATGCTTAACCGAAATCACAACACTCACTCACTAACTCATACACTCACTCATTCACTCATTCACTCATTCACTCATTCACTCATTCACTCACTCACTCACATGAATGCCACCCATGTTTTAGCTTGATTTAAAATGAATGTTTTGAAGCAATTCGTAGTATACTATTGTTAGACTGACGACATTGCCGCTGTGTTTGAACGTTGATCAAAACACTAGTACAGCTGAGCTTTCAGAGATAAGTTTATGTATTGGACTGATTGCCAACATCAAAATCAACCGTTACTAGGAATAATAGGCCTATGTTAATGTCATAGGTATATTACCATGAATCGCTAGCCATATATAAAACAAGTCACATTTGATATATCTTTTATTAAAAATCTAAATTAGCACATTGAATGATAGCAACCGGCTGGCTCACGCTGCGAAGCAATTATTTTTGCTATCAAGTGTAGGAAACAAAACATTTCTGGTTTATCGCTAATGACAAATGACACAAACGCCAGTTGGTGGCCCGTGTTATCATAGTTAAACATCGTGGTACTTTGATGCACATGGTAATGTACAACATTAAATAGCAGTGATTAATATCCAACAAATCGATCGATTGTAAGAGTAATATTTCGTAGGGTTTCACACTAAGCGGGACTATCATGAATTAAATAGTTTGCAATAAACATTGGCAATAGTATACGTAATTAAAATGCATGTCAAACATTAACGAATACTTTATGCGCGAATAACTTCATTTCAAACAAAACTACTGTATGTATATATATATATATATATATATATATATATATATATATATATATATATATGTGTGTGTGTGTATGTATATATATATATATATATATATATATATATATATATATATATTACATACATTACAGTAGTTTTATATGTACACACAGACACACTATTAGTGTGTGTGTGTGTGCGTGCGTGCGTGCGTGCGTGCGTGCGTGCGTGCGTGCGTGCGTGCGTAATTCAGTACCACACTTGTAAATATGTCTGAAAAGAACGATGCTGACCCATGCTGCTGATGATGAGTGTGTGCGTTTGCATATAACATATCTTGTGTCCAAAGGCTAACATTATATGGGTTACATTTCACCCAGCCGTGGCAATCCATCGTGCATACTTACAGTTGTCATCTAGGTTTGTTTCCGCAAACTTAGACAGGGTTAAAACGTTAAAAATTAGCAACGTCATTTTAGGGTTTCGTTTTGTGGGTGATGTTTGACACCTTGTAGATGACCGATTGTTGTTGCACTATTATTGGACATATTGTCATCTTAAATATTGTGATACATAAAAACTATGTAATACAGCGTGGTTATCCTTCCATTTACTAGAACACTGGCAAATAAATATACGCAGCTATGGGCTTTAGGCTGGTGCTTCTATAGTGCATAGGTTGTCCAAAATCTACCTTTCTTTCGGACTAGGATGTCACGTACGACTTCTTACCTAATCCGGCAAGTATCACATGATGCGTGCTTCTTGCTGTGATTGGGTTTACGTGACAACGTGTTTCATTATCACAACCAAAAATGTGGGCATATGCTTGCTTTATACAGATTATGTGTTGCATTTAGTACAAACAGTATGCCCTTCTACGAGACGTAAAGGACATCTTTAACCACAGTCAGCGGTATAAGGCATATGACATGCAATCAACATAACAGTCCATGTGTAGCCACGTGCTACGTGAATCCTACTGGAAGTTGGCGTATGTATCAAACTGAGACATATATGCCAGCGCCACCTGGTAGAGGAACCGGTACTGCGTCTGCAACACACATTACATAATGTTGAATGCTTAGGATGAAGTATCGTAAGGGAAGACTTTGATAGAGACTGCGCGTTTGTAAAATAATACCATATACCAACGCGGCAATTGTTTAATTACTTACACGTGTGAAGATTGTGAACCATATGCGGTTAATATCAACCTATCTACAATTTAACACAAGTAACCTACTTTATATTGGCTTACAGTTTTGTTAACTTTAATTGTATATCTCCATTTCAACATCATGTTTACCATAATCGCTATAATAATAGTCGTAATCATCGCCGTCGATGTAGTCATCATTATAATCACAATCGTCGACTTGTCGTAGCAACATTATCATCATTTATATATCATAGCGTTCCGTGTTTAACTACTTTGAATTGAACTCTACAATGTTGTGACTACAATCGGTGATAACTACGCCACTGTCCTCACGAGTGGACAACTGACCAGGTCAGTGACGAGTTGAGGTCGGGTTGTGCGGACGTGTTGAACGGCGTGGAAGACGTCCACCTCCTGCTCTATCTTCAGGTGCTCCAGAATGTAACTGGCGGCGACCAGCACGCCGCAGCGACTCGCTCCGTCCCTGGAGGCAGGTCACGGGAACGTGTTAACATGTCACTGTCACCGGATACATAGAGGTGCAGGAGTCACTTGTACAGGTTACGGGAATGTGTGAACATGTCACTATTACCGGATAGACAGAGGTGCAGGGTCGGTAGAGCCGTCCTTTAAATTAAGATAGTACGGTATGTAGTCCGCAGATATGCTCAAAACGTTATAATCTCATTCTCGACATATAATAATAATAAAACTGTTTTTCTATAGCGTTAATTCCCGCATGGCGGATCGATGCGCTGTATAAGACATATAATAAATGTATTAATAAATGTAAATTATATAAATTGATATAAATCAAATCAAATGTTGGTTTAAGATGTACAATAGTAAACCGTTGTATATAAATTATATAAATTATATAAATTATATAAATTATGTAAATCATATAAATCAATTTAAAGTAAATTAAACACTGTTTTATAGATGTATAGTACATAACCTCTGTTGTAAATTATATAAATTAATATAAAATTCAAACATTTACCAAATCTGTGTATGTAAATTATCTATACATTAATCTAAAACATAAACACTGATTAAAACGTGTATAACACTAAAACATATATGTTAAATTGAACATCATGGCGACTTCTCTGGGAAGCAATAAACTATTCTGCGGCTAATACGCATACAGATATTTGTAATGCACCAGCTTTAGGTTGGAAGGTGGCATCCTCTTTTGGAATAGGTTAGGTGGTACCCTGATGATGAAGTCTACAAAACCGTTGAATACGTGGGGAGACCGCCGCGGGTTGACGCTTCGGGCCGGTTGAATTGAAAGTCACGTGTACACGTAGTGTATAGTAGTTTTGAATAGGAATGGCAAGGATTCCCCCTATTCCTGCTATTAATAAATAGTATTAATAGTATATACTTGAAAATCCAAGCTCAGAAGAGCAACAAACAAAATATTAGGCATAATCATAATATAATATGATTAGGCGTAGTCTTAATACATTACAATTGCGGCCCACATACATGTTGTTGATAATTATGTATTTATGTATATATGTTGTTTTAATACGGTAATCAATAAAGGTATATATGATTAAATTGGCATATTTAAATCAATCTAGAAATGTGCAGGGGCTATAAACGAAATCGTGTAATCGGCAATGGGTGCGGCGCATACATTATAATCTGCAAAGGGTTAGCAGAACTTGCAGGCAAATATATGTTCAACTATATAGCCTTTTATGTTTGTTTATTTTGAATTATAATTTTCTCAGCAGTCTGAGCACGTCAACGTTCTACACTGGCAATTGACGCGGAATGCAAATTAGATTGTACTCAGTTGAGCAGTGACCGCAAGCTAGACAGGCCATCTGGCTGGGTCAGCACTACGTTGCCGTCACGGTATCGACATTGTAGACCAGTTCATGATTGTAACACAGATATCTACTTACGAGCAGTGTACCGTAATTGGTCCGTTTCCGCTCAGCTGCTGCCATTTCTCGACCAAGTTGAGTAGATCAAGAAACACCACCTTGTTGCTTGGCACCGACTCGCCCATGTTCCAACTGTTCCTCTTCAGGTGAAACTGTCTTACGACCACTGCGTTATCGTCAGACTGTGAAAGACATTACGACATGTTGTCATCAATGTTTGAAAATAAATGCAATTAACAAAACAGATTCTTTTAGTGAGTGTATCTGTTAACAAACACACAACTTGTTAATGGAAATACGCATCGTTGTCTGCACTATATCAATGGGATTTTCCTCTTCCATTCACTTGTACCTTTCTTATTAGGTAGGTACAGACAGACGATATGCAAGCAAATCATGGTCCCTGCCGGTGTGCTATTTAAATGATAATCGTGAAAACACAGAGAGTATGCGGACATAGAGTTTATGGTCGTGACATTAGAGTCGTCAGAGTGGAGAAAGCTAAACACGTGCATCTTCAACCACGTTTATGGGTAGGTACCTTGCTCGCCTTTGTGAGCTTGAAATCTCGGAATGTCACGTTGGGATTCTCGCTGAAGTTCGTTTCCATTAGTTCCACTTCGAACGGTCCATACTGACACTTTGGGTTTTTCTTGGTTGGCCAGTAGATGGTGTACTGGAGACATCGGAAAACAGAAAAAAGTAGCGAATGGCGTTGAAACATACACACTTAAAATTGTGACAACCTAAATATCAGATGAGTTATACGTGACTCGATAGCTGTTTTCAGCGACGCTTGATTATCCGTCAGTATAAAGACGTGGTCACTATAAAGTTGGAGGTAGTATAAGCGTGTATATACATACATACAGACATACATACATACATACACATATACATACATACATACATACCTACACACATACATTCATACATTCATACATTCATACATTCATACATTCATACATTCATACATACATACATACGTACATACATACATACATACATACATACATACATATACATACATACATATATACATACATACATACATGAATGCATACATACATACATACATACATACATACATACATACATACATACATACATACACACATCGTAACACACGCACATATACGCACGCACACACCAGCGTGCACACGAAACTACGTACACCATCGGTGTCGTCGACGTCATCGAGCATGACGACTGTGTGAGACTCGTGGTCATTCAACAGTCGCCACAGGTCAACGACGGTTGTGGTCATCGGGGACTGGGTGATGATGTAGGCGTTGCGCTGTTTGTAGCCCTGAAAGAAGCCCAATTCATATATATATATATATATATATATATATATATATATATATATATATATATATATATATAATTATTATGAAATGGAGATATTACTGTTTCGTATACATTTATTTCGTCATCATTATAACAGAAATGGTCAACGATATGGATTTATTAATTATCATAGCCCTGTAAATTAGGTATAGCATATTAAAACACTATGTTCCGAATAATGTAAAAAAATTAGTATTTATTGTAGTAGATATAATAGTCAACATTGTGTATTGTATCGTCAAAGGCTGCTATCAGTACCTTCGCCATGCTTTCATTTTGATTTTGTTCTGGATACAGATTGAAAAGAAACAACCTACAAACAAACGTAGTTGAACATTTTTGCATTGCTTCCTAAAGTAGCCATGTTCCATGAGGGACGCAAGACGAACTGCTTCGTGATGCCAATTAGTTAGTCTCCGTAGCCTTAAGTATAATAAACGAACATATTTGCTTACATGTACCTACGTACACAGGTATAATGTCACCCATAAAACAGACACACGCACAAGCATACTCGTACTTTATTACTGCTACTAAAAGTAGGGTCAGTGATATATATATATATATATATATATATATATATATATATATATATATATATATATATATATATATATATATATATATATATGCAAAACAACTGTCTATCACTGCTAGTGTTCTGGTGGTGTGTACTTACGTGCACGGTGACGGCGTTGATAAAGTTGGTTCCTTCCTTCCACGGCGTCACCAGGTAGGGCCGATGTTGGTCATCTAAGTAAGAATACCATGTCATATAATATAAGAAGGCTCAAAGTTAATCGAGAGAGTAGCAAGTCTTCTCCTAAAAAGATCAGTCTGTGTCCATACTTTAACTATCTCTCTCTCTATTTCTCTCTCTCTATTTCTCTCTCTATTTCTCTCTCTATTTCTCTCTCTATTTCTCTCTCTATTTCTCTATCTGTCTGTCTGTCTGTCTGTCTGTCTGTCTGTCTGTCTGTCTGTCTGTCTGTCTGTCTGTCTGTCTGTCTGTCTGTCTGTCTGTCTGTCTGTCTGTCTGTCTGTCTGTCTGTCTGTCTGTCTGTCTGTCTGTCTGTCTGTCTGTCTGTCTGTCTGTCTATCTATCTATCTCCTCTAGCGATTCTTAGTGATATCAATTTATTTTTATTCGAGTCAGGGAGATCTGGGAGACTTCAAGTAATGAGGGTAAGATTTGCAAAAATAAGTATCTTTAGAGCATTCGAATTCGATTTACCCACTACAGGATAACTCGGCTAGTTCCTTAGCATAAATATACGCGTTCAAAAAGTGTATAGTCAAAGCCACGGTAATTAGTTATTCATTTCTATGGGCCTGTCACCGTAACAAAAATGCCAGGCAACGGTCCATTTAATAATAATAATTGTAGGACGACTTTGTATATATTCATATTGGTCTCTATGATTATGGTGATAATAAAAACTACGAAATTATACAAATGTAGAGAGGACGTATACCTGGAATTATTTCAATGTTTCGATTTTTGTCGACGTTCTTCGGTTCAAGAGCTGCATATTTTGTATTCTTTATTGATGTTTTCAGTGCATTGACACGCTGCAATGCGAGCAGATATGTATATGATCATATAAGAATGATCGCAATAAGGATTCAATCATCGAATTATCAGGATACTAAATGACATGTGCAGGGAAACCCAAACCTTTTTAGAAACGTATTTAATTAGAACAACAAATGACATTAGCACTAAATGGTCAGAGCCAAGAAAAACTTCATGTAACGAATTATTTGAAGTGTGAACAGTCAGAGCATCGCCTGTTAATAAAAAGATTTCAAAACGCATACGCATACAACATGCACGCATGTTACACACACAAACACACAAACACACACACACACACACACACACACACACACACACAAATGTACACCCAAGCACGCAATCACTCACTCACTCACACCACACAGACACACACAGGCGTACATACACACACGCGTACGTACGCACACGCACGCACGCACACGCACACGCACGCACTCGCTCGCACACGCCCACGCACACGCTCACACACACACACACACACACACACACACACACACACACACACACACACACACACACACACACACACACACACACACACACACACACACACACACACACACACACACACACATTACTGTGAAAGTGGTAAACCTGAAACTGCTTGTAGAGGTTGTTTCCTTTACTAAGTTCATCGAAAGATGTTTGCAGTTGGGAGCATGGTATGACAGAGACTTCGGTAGTGTCCACCAAAGCCTGGAAGACGAACACATACTGGGCCTGCAAACAAGGGTAGGAAACAGTCAACATAATACGCAACTTGGCAGAATACATCACAACCTCTTTACTTATCACTTCAATGATTAGTAGATTCATCTACGTCAATCTATTATATGTTGATGTAGCCATCTACACAATTCCATTCAAATGTATTCCGTGTTAATATATTGTACTATCACTGCCTCTCAGGCCAGTATGTTCCCGATATTCTTTGTATCAAGCTTCCTATTAGTGACAATATCTATATTGCACAAGATAGCATTTCTAGTGCATCCTAAGCAGCTTTCCTTCCCCTTCTTCCCTGCTCCCTGTATGCTTTCAAGTGCTCGTTCTCTTCGGTATCACCGTCATTATTACCAAAGTTCTATGGTCAAGTTGAAACGGAGTATAACGTCATCTCACCAGCGTCTGGACCATGTCCATCCTCTGTGAGCGGAGCAGGTTGACGCACTGGAAGACATCGACCTTGCCCTCGGCCGCTGCTTGTTGCGTGAGGATGTCGATGGCGATGAAAGTTCCTGTCCGACCGACGCCGGCACTGAGGAAATACACAAACAGACGTAGTTGTACTAGATGACGGAAGAGGAAGTAAATACCATGGCATACCGTAGTATCCTAGTGAAATGATTGTATTAGATTCAAGATTCGAACTTATAAGAATTAATATTTGTTATACAGTAGTTGCACCATATCGGGTTTTGTTTACAAATAATTAGCCTTTTAGCTGTTCTTAAACTATATAAATATGATATTATTATGACGACAACTAAAGAAAATAAATAAAGCAATACATTTATAATTATTGGCAATAACTGTATATTTGCAAAATACAAGTACATGTATCACACTTAAG